>CM022701.1:59638495-60838495 GCA_012295165.1 Asparagus setaceus
GAGTCGCTTTTGGATGAGAAACAAAAAGACGGAAAGATGGTGGATAACTTCGTTAAAAGGTTCAGAAATAAGGCAATGAATTGTCGGGACCCCATAACTGAGGAGTTCATCCTCCAAACGTGCCACAATAACTTGTCGTTGGACGTGTTAGATGCAATGGGAACAGCATCGTCCAAGACTTGGAAGGACTTGAAGGTGCGCGGGGAGCAAGCCGAGCGATTCTAAAAAAGGAAGAAGGCGGAAAGAGGTCAGCCAACGGCGAACGCAAGTAATCAAAACTTCGTCCCACACGGCAGAGGGAAGGCGCCAGCGAAAACAGTTAATGCAAATCAAACGTTCCAGCTGCAGCCCCAACAACAGCCACAACAACAAACACCACAGCAGTCACGACCCCAATGGCAATAACGACCGCAGAATCAGAAGTCGTCGGAGCCAAGGTTCCCCAAGGTTTACTCCTTCAAGGATGATGAAGTTTTCGGTATTTTCAAATACCTTTTGGAGAACAACAAAATTCAGTTGCCGCCGATTGTAAACCAAGAGGAGGCAAAGAAGGTTACGGACCCGAAGTATTGCGCCTACCACAGAGCGGTGCACCACCTGACGAATTCGTGTTATCATCTCAAGGACAAAATTCAGGCCTTGATTGATGTAGGGGTTATTACCCTAAAGGCGTCCAAAGAGAAGAAAGTGGGGGCGAACGTCGTCTCCATTAGCTTCGGATCGGTGCCCTTGGATTGATTCCAACCGACGCCCGTTGTGAAAGTTGGGATGAAAATAGTGAACGACGATCCTCATGGTCAGCGTGAAAAAGGACTCGTACCTCATACAGCCTCGAACGGCGAGATCCTCTGGGTTCATCTGGATTTACTCGAAGATGAACAGTGGATGACCTCTTCGTCTAAAAAGAAATCGAAGGGGAAGGGGAAGCTATGTCATGCTACTTTAGCGATCTTGGGGAAGGATGATGAGCAGATAATGACACTCCAACTCTCTGAAGAAGAACAAGAAGTCTTCGCCACCAGGAGTGGACAAGAGTACCACTACAAATATCCCGAAGCTCCTAATCCGAATGCAAAGACGTTGACGGAGCTGGGGGTAGCAATGACTCCCCCTATGTGTGCGGAAAAGTTGCAGCAACAGGTGGCCGCTAAAGAAAATACGGCCAAGCTAAAAGAGAAGCAACCCCAACAACAGGAGGATCAAGTTCCGAAGCAGTCTCGTTTCAATCGTCCGATTGGAAGAGATAAACCGGAAAGTTTGAACTCCTCGCGACGCTTCAGCATTATGGCTCAACTGGCTAATATCTCGGCGAGGATAACGCTTTACGAGCTACTACAGCTTTCAAAGGAAACCAGGGAGGCGTTACAGGAAGCCCTAGCTGACTCAGAAGTGTTTCTCACTCAGGTCGAGCCAAGTCATGTGCTGCCTGAATCTTTGGCCCAGCAGTGCAACCTCGCTACCAAACACATTCCTTGCATAACTTTCACCAAAGAGGATATGCAGACGAAGAATTCCAAACATGACAGGCCGCTGTACTTTACCGGGATATTGGCTCCAGCGAAGTCAACCGGATCCAAGTCGATCCGGGTTCCGCTGTGAGCATCATGCCCCTCCTCCTGATGTACAAACTCGGGATTCCTGCCAGTAAGCTAGCATCTACAGGCACAGTGATTTATGAATTTAACACCAGTGGGTCTCGGCCACTTGGTAAAATCTGAATAAAGTGCTAAATGGGTCATTTGAAGTCCAAAGTCACATGCTATGTGATGATGCGGAGACTTCTTATAACTTATTATTGGGTCGGCTTTGGATCCATAATAATGTTATAGTGCCCTCCACTCTTCATCAGTGTCTGAAATATGTCGACACTAATAATGAAGTCAAGACGGTGGTCACGGATAAACAACCATTTAAGGGGTTGGAGAACTACTTCACTGACTTCCTCCTTTACGGTAATGAGTCCGATACTGAATCATCGGTCCAAGGCATGGATAGCAGTGAGGAAGCTGATGCCGAAGCCAAGCTTGATTATGAGGGGGGTTTTGTTATAAATGACATTGTACCCGCTGTAATCAATCTTGACGATGAAGACTCGTCGGATGAAAGTTGTAATTGACAACTTGCCGACAATGAAATAAATGGTGACTTAGAATACTCCCGTCTTTTATTGATGTAATTAAAGTTGTATGATGATCTGAGCGCACATGCCGATCCGATCGTCGTGTGTAACACGAAGCGACTCGAGATTCCTTGAACAACACTTGTCATCCCGCCAAAATAGGAGGTGAGAAGGATTAATCTGGTAGGGGAAGCATTCCCACCACTAGATCACTTCTTAAAGAGGGATACCGGCGGCGATAAGCCTATCTCACATCTATCTAGATATAGTCGGAAGCACGAGATCTCATGAAAAAGTGGGGAATGCGACACGGCAAGAGGCGAAGGTCTTTGTTTGGTGAGGTCCCGAATTGCACCGAGCTGCGCATGTCCCAAAGGAAGCCCTTGAATTATTACAGTTCAAAGAGGGTTGGGTTATGTATCTTCTTGAAGATGAATGTTCTTGGTTCATTGGCGACCAATTATCCGGCGGGAGATGGACATTCATCGAACTCCTCGGCTTGGGACTTCGATGTCAGCATCGGCGAAATGTTCAAGGGGTTAATGTCAAATATGACTACAACCGACCCTATCACGATGGAGGATGATGAACAGATGCCAACATGGGAAGACCCGTGGATCCATCTGTTCGTGGGAAAAGTCGGTATGATTGTCATTGCTTTGAATCTATTACACCTTTATGGGTTTACAAACGAGATTGAGAAAAAAGATCGCCTTTTTATAAGGCTTTACAAAGAACAACCAAAAAGATTACAACTTTCTCCTTTTTGAACAAACGGGATCCGTTTATCGGATCACCGGCTTCACGTGGGTGTCTTTGCACGTGCCGGGGACTTCTTTTACGTCAGTGGACCATCGCGTAATCCGGATCGGTCGAGATCTACACGATCAAGAGGGGTTATTTCTCAATGGAAACAAGAGCCCAAGCAAATGAGATCGACTAAGTGAAATCAAAGCTCTTCTCGAGATCAAAATGAGGTTTAATCTCGAGGAAAGGATGTAGATCTGATGTCGAAGTTGATCACCTCCCAAAAAGCTAGATCTGGATCTTCAAAAGCCTCGCCTTTGTCGCCAAAAGTCAGATCTGGATCCTCAAAAGCCTCGCCTTTATCGCCAAAAATCAGATCTTGATCCAGCAGAGCCTCCTCCTCTCTCCAAAATTTCGGATCTCAACAAATGAGCCCCTACCCTCATATTTATAGCCTCAAAGCGGATCCAAGTCGATCCGGGTTCATTTGTGAGCATCATGCCCTCCTCGATGTACAAACTGATTCCCCGCCAAGAAGCTAGCATCTACAGTACGTTGATTTATGAATTTAACACCGGTGGGTCTCGGCCACTTGGTAAAATCTGAATAAAGTGCTAAATGGGTCATTTGAAGTCCAAAGTCACATGCTATGTGATGATGCGGAGACTTCTTATAACTTATTATTGGGTCGGCTTTGGATCCATAATAATGTTATAGTGCCCTCCACTCTTCATCAGTGTCTGAAATATGTCGACACTAATAATGAAGTCAAGGCGGTGGTCGCGGATAAACAACCATTTAAGGGTTGGAGAACTACTTCACTGACTTCCTCCTTTACGGTAATGAGTCCGATACTGAATCATCGGTCCAAGGCATGGATAGCAGTGAGGAAGCTGATGCCGAAGCCAAGCTTGATTATGAGGGGGGTTTTGTTATAAATGACATTGTACCCGCTGTAATCAATCTTGACGATGAAGACTCGTCGGATGAAAGTTGTAATTGACAACTTGCCGACAATGAAATAAATGGTGACTTAGAATACTCCCGTCTTTTATTGATGTAATTAAAGTTGTATGATGATCCCGAACGCACATGCCGATCCGATCGTCGTGTGTAACACGAAGCGACTCGAGATTCCTTGAACAACACTTGTCATGCCAAAATAGGAAATAGTTTATACCCATATACCTTATTGGAGTATCTCGGTGGAAGGAAAAATGGGGGTTGTCGAGTTATCCTTAAGATATTTTTAGGAACTTCTTGCCAAAATAGGAAATAGTTTATACCCATATACCTTATTGGAGTATCTCGGTGGAAGGAAAAATGGGGGTTGTCGAGTTATCCTTAAGATATTTTTAGGAACTTCTTGCCAAAATAGGAAATAGTTTATACCCATATACCTTATTGGAGTATCTCGGTGGAAGGAAAAATGGGGGTTGTCGAGTTATCCTTAAGATATTTTTAGGAACTTCTTGCCAAAATAGGAAATAGTTTATACCCATATACCTTATTGGAGTATCTCGGTGGAAGGAAAAATGGGGGTTGTCGAGTTATCCTTAAGATATTTTTAGGAACTTCTTGCCAAAATAGGAAATAGTTTATACCCATATACCTTATTGGAGTATCTCGGTGGAAGGAAAAATGGGGGTTGTCGAGTTATCCTTAAGATATTTTTAGGAACTTCTTGCCAAAATAGGAAATAGTTTATACCCATATACCTTATTGGAGTATCTCGGTGGAAGGAAAAATGGGGGTTGTCGAGTTATCCTTAAGATATTTTTAGGAACTTCTTGCCAAAATAGGAAATAGTTTATACCCATATACCTTATTGGAGTATCTCGGTGGAAGGAAAAATGGGGGTTGTCGAGTTATCCTTAAGATATTTTTAGGAACTTCTTGCCAAAATAGGAAATAGTTTATACCCATATACCTTATTGGAGTATCTCGGTGGAAGGAAAAATGGGGGTTGTCGAGTTATCCTTAAGATATTTTTAGGAACTTCTTGCCAAAATAGGAAATAGTTTATACCCATATACCTTATTGGAGTATCTCGGTGGAAGGAAAAATGGGGGTTGTCGAGTTATCCTTAAGATATTTTTAATGAAATATGTGACACTAATAATGAAGTCAAGGCGGTGGTCGCGGATAAACAACCATTTAAGGGTTGGAGAACTACTTCACCGACTTCCTCCTTTACGGTAATGAGTCCGATCTTGAATCATCGGTCCAAGGCATGGATAGCGTGAGGAAGTCGATGCCGGCCAAGCTTGATTATGAGGGGTTTTGTTATAAATGACATTGTACGTGTAATCAATCTTGGCGATGAAGACTTCGTCGGATGAAAGTTGTAATTGACAACTTGCCGACAATGAAATAAATGGTGACTTAGAATACTCCCGTCTTTTATTGATGTAATTAAAGGATTGTATGATGATCCTGAACTGCACATGCCGATCCGATCGTCGTGTGTAACACAGAAGCAGCTCCGAGATTCCTTCGGAACAACACTTGTCATCCCCGCCAAAATAGGAGGTGAGAAGGATTAATCTACGGTAGGGGGGAAGCATTCCCACCACTAGATCACTTCTTAAAGAGGGATACCGACGACGATAAGCCTATCTCACATCTATCTAGATATAGTCCAGAAGCACGAGATCTCATGAAAAAGTGGGGGTACGACCTGGCAAGAGGCGAAGGTCTTTGTTTCGGGCGAGGTCCCCGAATTGCACCCGAAGCTGCGCATGTCCCAAAAGGGAAGCCCTTGAATTATTACGGATTCAAAAGAGGGTTGGGTTATGTATCTTCTTCAGAAGATGAATGTTGCTGGTTCATTGACGACCAATTATCCGACGCAGGAGATGGACATTCATCGAACTCCTCAGCTTGGGACTTCGATGTCAGCATCGGCGAAATGTTCAAGGGGTTAATGTCAAATATGACTACAACCGACCCTATCACGATGGAGGATGATGAACAGATGCCAACATGGGAAGACCCGTGGATCCATCTGTTCGTGGGAAAAGTCGGTATGATTGTCATTGCTTTGAATCTGTTACACCTTTATGGGTTTACAAACGAGATTCAGAAAAAAAAGATCGCCTTTTTATAAGGCTTTACAAAGAACAACCAAAAAAGATTACAACTTTCTCCTTTTTGAACAAACACGGGATCCGTTTATCGGATCCTCGCTTGCGTGGGTGTCTTTGCCTGTGCCAGGGACTTCTTTTCTGTCCGTGGACCATCGCGTAATCCGGATCCGGTGCGAGATCTACACGATCAAGAGGGGTTATTTCTCAATGGAAACAAGAGCCCAAGCAAATGAGATCGACTAAGTGAAATCAAAGCTCTTCTCGAGATCAAAATGAGGTTTAATCTCGAGGAAAGGATGTAGATCTGATGTCGAAGTTGATCACCTCCCAAAAAGCTAGATCTGGATCTTCAAAAGCCTCGCCTTTGTCGCCAAAAGTCAGATCTGGATCCTCAAAAGCCTCGCTTTATCGCCAAAAATCAGATCTTGATCGTGAGCCTCCTCCTCTCTCCAAAATTTGGGATCTCAACAAATGAGCCCCTACCCTCATATTTATAGCCTCAAAGCGATAGCGGTCGAATCGGGCTCGGTTCGCTTAATATTTCCAAGTGGTTCGGCTTTGGCCGGTTACCACAAGTGGCTTGACCACCGAGCTACTTACAAGTGGCTTGGTTTTGGCCAAGTCACCCAAGTGTCTTGTATTCCGGTCTTTTTCACCGTCCTCCAGTGTTCCGAGCCCGATTCGATTCAGCTTTATCAGTTTTCGCTAATCCGGAGCTTCAAAGTTGGGTTTATCTCTTTGCTCGCACGCGATTCGTCACTTCATTAGCCTTGGACGCTTTGTCGACTTGCTTTATGCATTTCATCGACTCAGTTTATTGACTTGGACGCTTCGTTGACTCGCTTTATGCGTTGGCGTCGACTCACTTTATGCGTCGGCGTCGCGGTGACTGGTTGTTGTATCATCGACGATTCATCGTTATGTCGTCGGATGGCTCGCCGATCGTCAACTCCTTATCACAAGCTATGTTCGGGAGCTTATAAGCAATTTTTAATGCCTACAGATACCCCCTCCAAAGTATTTCGGTCTCGCTCTTTTATAGAAGAAGCCAAAATACTTTGGATATGATAGGCCCAAACCTTGATCGGTATAGCGGGACACGAAAATGGCTTGAATCTTGACTTCTCCAATTCTTCGGACTATCGGTGCTTTGTAGGATGGTGAAAGTATCAGTCTTTGCATTTATTGTCTTACCACTGTTGAAGTCTTGAATCGAAAGCTGGTGAGTGAATTTTCTTATTTTAGCTCGCGTTGGTGAGTTATCGTCGAACTGACCATCCAATTTCGTGAGGCTTAACCTTGAATTGGCGAATTCTCCATTGCGTCGCTTGGCGTAGGCCTAACCACAGTAGGAGGAGATTGGGGGTTCGCCCTTTAATCGGTGGACTCCCTGTTGTGACGCTCATTGCGGGACTGACCACAGCGGGAGGAATTTTCTTGAGAGGTGACGCGTTGACCGGGATCAAAATTTTTTTCTTGACGTTCAACCTTCAATCGGCGATTTTTCATTATGACGCGTTGGCCGGCGTCAACACAGTTTATACTCATGCGTTCACTGGAGATTCAGGAATTAGTTTATCCTCATATACCCATTCGGAGGTGGTCGAGTTATCCTTAAGATATTTTTTAGGAACTTCTTGCCAAAATAGGAAATAGTTTATACCCATATACCTTATTGGAGTATCTCCGGTGGAAGGAAAAATGGGGGTTGTCGAGTTATCCTTAAGAATATGAAACTATTCTCCAGAAACTTCTCGACAAAAATTAGGAAACAGTTTATACTCATACACCTAGTTGGAGTAGGATTACGGTTCGCTGCTTCGAACCATATGAGAATTGACCCTTGATGGGTGGCGACCTGCGTGTGGGAGAGAGAAAGCGATGGGGATTCAAGTTTGGTTGAATCCTACTT
The DNA here is from genome assembly GCA_012295165.1 of Asparagus setaceus. Classification (NCBI taxonomy): domain Eukaryota; kingdom Viridiplantae; phylum Streptophyta; class Magnoliopsida; order Asparagales; family Asparagaceae; genus Asparagus; species Asparagus setaceus. Next base: position 59,646,363 of record CM022701.1, read on the forward strand.
TGGCAGGATTGGCGAATCTGTCGAAATCTCTTTGGGACTAGGATAAGTGAAATCTGTTGTGTTGGGATTCCAAATCTGTTGTGGTAGGATTTCAGAAATCTGCTAGGGCTGGGATAAGTGAAATCTGTTGTGGTTGGGATTCCAAATCTGTTGTGTTGGGATTCCAAATCTGTTGTGTTGGGATTCCAAATCTGTTGTGTTGGGATTCCAAATCTGTTGTGTTGGGATTCCAAATCTGTTGTGTTGGGATTCCAAATCTGTTGTGTTGGGATTCCAAATCTGTTGTGTTGGGATTCCAAATCTGTTGTGTTGGGATTCCAAATCTGTTGTGTTGGGATTCCAAACCCCCTTTGATTAGGTTTTCAAGTCTTCTGTGATTAGGTTTAGGATTCCACACCCACCACAACTTGGTTTGGTCAAACCTGCATTCAACTAGGTTTTCCTCTCTCTTTTTCTTCTTTCCTTCTTCTACTTGGTTTGGGCCCAAATAAAACCTCTCCCCTATAAATAGGACTGCCCCCTTCCTTTTCTTTCTCTTTTCTTCTTTTTTTTTAAGAATTTCGGCCTCCTCCCTCTCTCCTCTAGGTTTCACCGAGCACCCCCCCCTTCATCTCTCTCTTGTCTTCTTCTTTTTCTCACCTCATCTCCCTCAAACTCCATGAACATCAGAGATCAAAGCCTCCTCTACGTGCCGGATTCAAGGGTTCCTCCAAATCTGCATGCTTTTTGAGTTCCTTCAAGCCTTTCGAGCACTTTCTTTCAGATTCAAGCTCGAACTTTTCTTCAGGTAAATCCTTATAACTCTTGTATATTTGATCTTTATTTCATCATGCAAATTAGGGGGTAGGTGTGCAAGAAATTAGGGTTTTAATTGCACACCTGAAATTAGGATTTTTGGGGGTGAAATTGCATGAAGTTTGAAGGCTTTTGGTCATGAGAAAGAGGGCTGAAATTTGAGGGGCTTTCATGCAAAAATTGACTATAGTTTGGAGGGTTGGTATGGCAATGATCGCTGGGAATTCTTGAATTTTTGTTTTGGGCAAAATTTGGGGGGTTATATGCAAATTGTGGCTGAAATTCAGGGAGTTTTGTGCAAAAAGGCTGAAATTCGGGGGGTTTTGTGCAAAAATAGCCCCAAAACTTAGGGTTTGAGGGCTATTTGGGTGGCTAAAATTTTTGGACTTGAACGTGACCTATATGGCCAAAATTTTAACCTGGCCCCGGGGGTATTTTGGTCATTTTACGGCCAAATTTGGTTAGGAGAGGTTTCGAACGAGAATCAAACCCGATGTCCGTGCATATGCTCCTTGTAAGTTCAATTCGAATTCGACCAAGAAATCCCATATGCTTTCTTAGGATTTTTGTTCTGAATTCATAACCCCCTTTTTGTATTTCAGATTCTGACCTGTATGCTTCCTCTTTATAGGTCGAGATGTCATTGAGGAGATCCCGTGCTCCGAGGAGCCAACGCGCTGCTCCGTTACCCGCGAGTGCGCCTTCATCACTTTCTAGTGAGCTTTTCCACCTCTCAGTGCATCCAACACTCGCATTTGGTTTACTGCATTCCCACTTTGTTTTCCTTTGTGAGGCAAACTGGGGAAAGCCGCGATTCTCCTTCGTGAGGGTCGTCGCTTAAAAGATAGGCTTTGCTTAGTCAACTCCTATCTTACTGGGGCGATTCTATGCCGTATTATGTTACGTCGAATGGGGTATACTGTCACTTTCATTTGTGCGACATTATACATTGTCCTACGAGTGCATAATGTGGCCAAAATCGTTTCACCCACTATAAGGTCGTGACTCTATCTCACAGGTTTATGAGATGAGTTCTACGCCCTACGCTGCCTTGTGCAATGTCCTTCATGGCTGGATTTAACGAATTTTAATCACTCCTTTGTAGTTGAGTATCCTTCTGGAGCGTTCCCTCCTCATGCGATTGATGGACGCCGTGGCGAGCATTATGCCACTGCCGATATTCCCTCGCTTATTCCGGGCTTCTCGTTCACCCGATACATCTCAAGGAGACCATTCAGGTGATACAAGAAGGAAGTCCTCGTGTGCTCCGCCTGTTGATGACTGATGCACCGTTCATGAGGGATACCAGCTCCACTCAGCCTCTGAACAAGACGGATTACTTATTCGGGGATTCCGTTAAAGACCTCGACTCAGCTTTTATTGAGAGTGAACAGTGGCTGCATAAAGATGAAGTTGGGCTTTTATATCTCCCGCCGATATCTCGCCATCGCTCGTTGGTTGAGTTAAGGAATCAAGCTATGACACGTGAGATGTCGTGGCGGCAACGAGAGCGTGGCGGCATTCATTGTGGGTATATTACCCACAAGGCGACTCCGCGTTTGGACCGTAATCATGTTGTCGGATTACGTCCTGGTGTACTGGGCTTGGATGCACCACCCCGTGGTGATATATTTACTGCTGCTCATACATTGAGGAATCGCTCGGCCGGGCGAGATGCTCAGCGCACGACATAGATTTTACGGTTGGCTCCATTCTTGGACAAATCTTGGTGGGCTCAAATGGCGAACTATGTACTTTCGGTCGATGGGCGAGGAATTACGCATCACGGTTTATATCGACCATTAGCGCCACCATGTATGGGCTGCCGATCAGCTCCCATCCTTTCTTGGCTGTTAGAGCTCTACGATCGGTTGAACACCTTTTGACCGGGCATGGAGAGTTGGGATTGGCTCTTCATGAAATGCATCAAGTGTCCGGCTTACTGATGGGGAGGATGCTATACCAAGAGTACTTCCCTTCGAATCGCGAACTAAGTCAGCTGAAAGATCGTATGCCTGATTGCCACGATACTTTATGGGATCTCACTTGTCATTATCACATTGATTTGACACAGACTGAGCCATTAGCAAAGAAGGCCAAGCCGCGAGTGAGTGTGAAGCAGTTTGCAGGTTACTTGTTTAAGAATCTGAAGAGCGATTTTGGTGAGGCAATTTGTGAATTGGCACCACTCTCTCCTTCAGAAATCAACGAACTGATTCAGAAGTCCAACGCTCGCTCTTATACCACTAGGAGTACCGAAGGTGGCTTTTCTGTAGGTACCAAGTTCAGGACATTTCTGTGGCATGCCATGAAGCCGATTCAGCCGACGACTCTCCTGAATGGTTATCTCGCGCTCTGGCTGAAGAGGTGCATGGTACCATATCAGTCTGGCGATGCTTTACCTTTGGAGGTCCTTTATCCTGCAGTTCAGCTTGCTCACATAAACAAGCTTTCTCTTCTCCCGGTGATGGTGGCTGACATCCATCGTGGGCTTCGACAGATAGTTAACACCTCTATTCAGGTAGAGGATGGGCCGTCAGCTCGAATTCCTCTTACAAAGGTGGAGCTCCCCTATACTTACTTGATGGCTTGGTTCGTCCTTCATCGTCCCGATATGATGTCAGCGTCGAGTATCGCAGACCCCTCTATCCCCTTATTGCAATTATTGAAAAGCTGCAAATGGAAGGGATGAGTGTTTTTAGATGCAAGAAGGGAATTGCAGATTCATAAGGGCTGGATTTTCTCTAGGTGCTTTCCCCTATTTTCCGGCCAGTACGGCGAGTCCTTGATCGATGAAGAGATGCCGGGGGCGAGCCGGACGTCTCTTGATGTCGGCTGCTTTAATTAGCTTGTGAATATTAGGCCAGACTACTTAACATTCCGGGTTAGGAATCAGTGTTTTATAGAGCCATATCTGCCTTTGTCATCTGCCGCTTGGCTATGATCGGCTTTATGTCGAAATCCACGTCGACAACTTGAACTCATGGGGATTAGTAGACGGTGTCCGAGCCCGGCCGAGTATGACGGGTGCACCGCGCCCGGGCCCTGCGTCGATCGTCCGCTTGAGCTGATATTCTTATATTGCACATGGCTATTAGTCGCTGATGAACCTATTCGTGAGACGATCTCAGTTAGTGGCCGAAGAGACTTCCGAGGCTAATGCTCTGATGATTCAGAAGCGTTCTGGCCACACAGACGCGGGCGTAAGACTCGCCGCGCACGATAGGGGAGAAGAGATATCCAGCCAAGACCGCCAAGAGAAGACCGATCGACGAAGAAGATGTTGGGCCGTGGTCACGGGCGGAGGGTCTTCATGCCTCTCGAGCCGAAATCCACCAGCAGCGAAGAAGTCAGTCCACAAAACACACGTGGATCCGCGAACTTTTGTGACAGACTTAATCGGTGATGATTTTGTTAGCGGAGGAGGTAATACTTAATCGCCTCTGGCCACTTAATTCCTCAAGTTTAGAACTCACATTCATTCACCTTTTGTGCAGGCGGATGCGAGAGTGATTTCGATCTCCCTCACCATGATTTTGCTTCTTTCGAGGAACCCAGCTTCACCCAACAGATGCATGAGTTCATGGTGGAAGATTTGCAGAATCCAATAGGATTAATGGGACTATCGATGTAGGACCTGATTCAACAAATCCAGGTACGTCTATCATTGGTAATACTGCATTTAGATAGCGAGTGCAGGAGTTGAATAATTTGGAACCCGTGCCTCCCCTAATTACCTCTATGCTCCTTGCTCTTTTAGAGAAATTGCAGGAGGCAAATAAGGATACCGGGGTTAAAGAGGCAATTCCCCCTATAGGAGGTAAACTATCTCTACCCATTGTAGGTTTCTTAACTTCATTTTCTTCATGTTTGTCTCCTCGTGTCAGACTTCTCACTAGAAGATTTTGATGACGTCGGCCTGCCTATGGACATCCCCGAAATGGATCTGACATACGATTCTCCTCGAGATGACCATCTTCCCGATGATATATCGCCTGAGCCAAAGATCCCGGAGACTGTTGAGGTTCATTCTTCTAAAGGTATGGGTTCTTTCTCCCATTAATTGTAGGACTAGTCATTTATGACTAATACAACTACAACTCGTTCTGTCATTAGCAGGCATTCCTTATTCCGATGCTTCTTTAAAATTGGGTACCATGCCGGCGGCCGTGTGTTCGACGAACGCAGTCACAGACCAACCGCAATGCTTGATGCCAAGAGCACTTCATATTCCGATAGACCCGTCAAACCATGAAACAATGCCATTGAGCTAGGTACGAGCTAAGGATGCCTATACCGGTCCTTGATTTAAGATTCTGAAATGCTCATTGTCTTATTTTGCAGGGCGTATATCTCAGCTTCATGATTTGGCTAAGGCGCTGATCCTAGATGATGATCCTGATCGGTTTATCATTTGCATTGAAGTCCGATCATTTTTCTCTCTCATGAACATGGTGATCGACCAGCTTCTTCATAAAGGGCTCTCCCTCCGTCAGTTTAGGCCGATCCTTGACCCGCGGACGGTTTTGATAAGGGACGCCGGTTTTCTAGAGTTAGCCCAGGCCATTGTCGATGATCTTGACCGCCTGGAACTCAATCTTCAGAAGCTACGGGAGCTGCAAGCGACGGGTGCTTCATCATATGTGGCTGATCGAATGGGTCCTCATCTGGATGTGTGGCACAACGCTCGAGTTCATAATAAATTCGAGGTTGAGGTGCAGCGAGGTCGGGTAGATCAGGTTAAGACTGTCCTCACCGAGAAATCCGCATCCTTGAGCCACATCGATTCTCTTATTGCTTCGAGTGAGGCCGAGATAGTGCGACTTAAGCGAGAGCTCCAAGCGAAGGAAGAGAACTTAGGCACTTTGCAGCTGACCAGGGCCAACGAAGAGGAATCTCGGACAATCCTATCCAAGAAGCTGGAGCTCTCAGAATAAAAATTGGTCAAAGTTGAGGCGAACGCTGCACATACGCTGAATGCAAATGAGGAATCTTTCAAGGCTAAGTTACAGGAAGAGCTCCATCAAGCTTACAACAATGAGTTGTCCCAGTTGGAACAATAAATCTTGTATTGTAAACTTAATGTTTGAATGCTCGTAGTTTGAAAGACTTGATTCTTTATTAATTGAATAAGACCCTATCTTCCTTTTATCGATGTTCAGTGTGATTTCACCTGAAGTAATTAGCCATCATGCTTATAGAATTTTTGGCAAACTCTCAGCCATCAATGGATTTGATTAGCCTTTACCGATTACCATTTGAATCGGGCTAGCGTGCGGATTGTTTAACCCGGTCCACACGTGGCGTTGTACTAAAAGAATGAAACTCTTCTAGACTTAATGCTACGATGTTGAATACGTAGGCTTCGTTATTTTTTACAGGAATAGACTACCCGAACAGTTAGGAACTAACTGGCAACGCCTGTTAGGCGTAGACTTATCCCTACTTAGGCTTCGGGATAAAATACCCCAGAATCGAACTCTGGTGTCTTCTTCAATCGGAGAAAAAACTAAACCGACAATGCGTGGTAGGCGTTGGCTTATCCCTACTTAGGCTTCGGGATAAAATACCCCAAGATGATACTTGGTGTCTTCTTCAATCGGAGAAAAGACTAAACTGGCAACGCGTGGTAGCGTTGACTTATCCCTTCTTAGGCTTCGGGATAAAATACCCCAGAATCGAACTCTGGTGTCTTCTTCAATCGGAGAAAAGACTAAATCGTAAACGAAAGATCAAATTGATGTGGGAAAGAAAGAATTTTATATTCTGTTTCTCGACGGTGGAGAGGAAGGATTTTATATCCTGTCTCCAGGTCTTCTTTTAGGGTAAAGACAAACCCAAAATAAGAGAGGAAGGATTTTATATCCTATCTCTTGTCCCTGGAGAGGAAGAATTTTATATTCTATCTCTAGGAAGGAAGAAACTAAAAGTGGGATCTCCACTTCGAGAATCGGAAGGGGTGAAACTAAGAGTGGGATCTCCACTCCGAGAATCGAAAAGAGATTCAGATAACTTTCACTTTTATAGGATTCATTATCTGATCTGAAAATAAAATTCTTGTTTATCGAGATGAAATTCCGACTTCGGCCCTAACCGTGGGAAGGCGCGAGCGAAGTGGGGAGGAAGATTCAGATAGCTTTCGCTTTTATAGGATTCACTACCTGATCTTGAAATGACTTTCTCGTTTATCGAGAGGAAATTCCAACTTCGGCTCTAACCATGGGAAGGCGTGAGCGAAGTGGGGAAAATGAAATCCTTCTGTTTATCAGAAGGGGATCTCAATTTTAAAAGTGGGCCTCTTGTTCATTGAAAGGAATCAAGAGGGGATTCTGCTGGTGGATTGGACCAGAAAAATTTTTAATTAGTAGACTCACCGCCAATGAGTTTGATCAGTGAGGAAATTTATGGTGGAGGACAGATTTAGGGTTATCCTCAAGGATAATGGAGAATTATTTCCTGAGGAACTTCCCTTCAATATGGGTGATCCCGAATGTACTAAGGGTAGTATTTTTTCAGAAACTTCCCATTTATCGGCATTAATTGCCTATCACCATCTTGAGTAATTAGGCGATACGCACCGTTTGAGTAGACCTTGTCTATCACAAATGGTCCTTCCCATTTGGGTTCGAATTTACCTTTCTTCTTGGAGTCAAGAATTATCGGTCGCCAAGCAGCGAGGACCAGATCTCCTTCCTTAAAGCTTCTCTGTCGGACTCTCTTGTTGAAAGCTCTCGACATTCTGGCTTGGTAAAACTCAATGTATTGTTGAGCTTCCAGGCGCTTCTCATCCAATATCCCGAGCTCTTCAAGGCGTCTCTGATGTTGTTCCTCCATCGTCATCTTAGTTGCGAGGGCGATCCAAAGTGATGGAATTTGGATTTCCAATGGCAGCACCGCTTCACATCCGTATACCAGAAAATATGGGGTAGCTCCAGTTGGCGTGCGAATCGTGGTACGATATGCCCAGAGTGCTTCTCCGAGTTTATCATCCCAATCACGTTTATTGGTCTTCACAAGCTTCGACAAGATCTTAATGATTGTCTTGTTAAACGCTTCAGCTAAACGGTTAGCAGCGGGATAATAGGCCATCGAGGAGACGTCTTTAATCTTGAACTTTTCGCAAAACTTGACGAAGACATTACTGATGAATTGAGGACCATTATCATGTATGATCCGCCTTGACACACCGTGTCGATAGATGACGTGATGCTTGATGAATCTGATGACGTTGTTCGTCTTCACCTCTTTTAGTGGAATTGCTTCAGCCCACTTAGAGAAATAGTCGGTGATTGCGAGAATGAACCGATCACCTTTAACCGACGGAGGGAAAATAAGACCTACGATGTCCATACCCCACGTCTCGAAAGGCCATGATGTAGCCGAAGGGTGCAAATGCTCCGGGGGTCGATGCATGTAGTTCGCGTGTATTTGACACGCGTGGTACTTTCGAGCGTACTCAATTGCATCATTTACCATCGTTGGCCAGAAGTATCCCATTCTTCTGATGCGATAATAAAGCTTGGGACTAGGTTGGTATGCACCGCACTCTCCACCGTGTGCTTCTCTAAGAACTTCCTCTGCTTCTTTGCTTGAAAGATACCGAAGCACAAGCCGTCGTACCCGTGATGATATAACGTTTGGGTCTCTGAGTTATAAAAGAACCTCGGTGCTTCGTAGGATTGATTCCCTCTCTTTTACGCCTTCGGGCAAGATACCGTGTAGGACATAATCGATTATAGAAAATCGCCAATCCCGGGGCTCTAATTCAATTCGGGTTGAGTGCACCTCTTTGATGACCACCTCTTTATTGTTGACTTCTTCGCCATATATTGGTACGAAGAGTTGGTGAGTTCTCACAGTGATCAACTGCTCGGACTCAGGAGGTTGTGCTAACGATACCGCTAATGCCGCTAATGCATCTGCGTATGCATTCTGAAGGCGTGGGATGTACTCAATGAAGAATTCTTCAAATGAATCCGCCATCTCAACAGCTGTCCGGTGGTACGGAACCAAGTCCGGATTCCTGACTTCATAGTCCCCACAAACATGTTTGACTATAAGTTGAGAATCTCCAAAAGCTTCAAAATATTCTACCCCCAGCTCTTTGGCGAAACTGAGTCCAATAAGTAAGGCGTTGTATTCAGCCACATTATTGGAGCACGACTCGGTTAGCGAATAAGCCCGCGGCATCACGTGCTTCCCCGGGGAAACTAAGACAACTCCAACTCCGGCAGAAGTCTTAGAACATCCGAGGGTGCTTGCTATGTTGGTTGCTCGAGAAGCTCCGTCAAAGTACAGCTACCATATTTGCTGATGTGACATAGTGTTGACCTCGTGGGTTTCATCTGGCAAGTCATCATACAACTCGACCGTATCCTTTATTGGATTAGCTGCCAAAAGATCGCAAATTGCTTGTCCCTTGACCGACTTCTTTTGCTTGAAGTGCAGGTCGTATTGGGACAAGAGCAAGGCCCATTTCACCAAACGCCAATTCATAGAGGCTGGTTGCGTCATGAATATCCGGACTGGGTTTACGCCAGAAATAACGTAAATCGTCTACCCGACTAAGTAGTGTCGCATCTTTTGAATCGCGAACACCAACGCTCGGCATTCCTTCTCGATCATCGGATAGCGGGATTCAGCACCTACTAACGTCCGACTTAGGTAACACACAGCTTGCTCGTGACCGTTGTCATCGTCTTGCGCGAGCAGGGCGCTTAATGAGTGGTTCATGGCCTTGATGTAAATCAAGAACGGTTTACTCGACTCCGGTGCAACGAAAACGGGACGATTCGCTAGATACTCTTTGATATCCTCGAATGCCTTTTAACAGGCATCATCCCAAATAAAAGATACTCCTTTCTTGTTTAACTTAGAGAATGGCTGGCATTTCCCGGAGAGGTTTGATATGAACCGCCGGATGTACGCTAATCGCCCCTGTAACCCTCTGAGTTCTCTCAGATTTCTCGGGAGTTGTAATTCAATTATCGCCTTCACTTTATCCGGGTCGATATGAATACCCTTAGTGGTGACAACGAATCCAAGGAATTTGCCGCTAGACATTCTGAGAAAAGATTTAGTGGGATTCATCTTTAACTGATGACTCCGCATAAGATCGAACGCCGTCCTCAAGTCTTTGATGTGGTCATTCTTATCACGACTTTTCACGACTAGATCATCGTTGTAGCATTCAACCGTCTTCCGAAGATGTTCGTGAAAAATCTTCGTCATGGCTCGCTGATATGTGGCGCCCGCGTTCTTCAGGCCAAACGGCATGACCGTGTAGCAAAAGACACCAAGGGGAGTTCTAAACACCGTGTGTTTTACGTCATCTAGGTGCATCTTGATTTGATTATAACCTGAAAAGCCATCCATGAAAGACATTCTCTTGAATCCGCACGTGTTGTCAATGATGACATCCGTGATTGGAAGAGGAAAATCATCTTTTGGGCATGCGGCGTTCAGATCTCTGTAGTTGACGCAGATTCTGATTGTCCCATTCTTCTTTGGAACCCAAACAATATTTGACACCCAATCCGGGTGCTGCACTTCCCTAATGAAACCTGACGTTATGAGCTTCTTTACTTCCGCTACGATTGATTCCATGATTTGCGGACGAAACCGTTGTAGGCAATAAAAATTGCCTTAATCCCTACACAGCAACTCGGAATGAGCAAAAGAGCTTAAGGGTCCATCTGAGTGAAGTCAGGCCCGCCTCAAGGTTAAGTTCACCTGAATGCTTGACTTTACAAAATAGACAAAAGTGTCGATATCTCCCAAACCGGAAGGAATTTGGCAAAAATGACCGGAGCAAACAGAACCCTTTGGGTGGGTTTGGTTGGCTCCGTCTCGTCGAGATAGTCGATTTTCATATATAATTCGGCCCAATTCGACATACGGTTTGAAAGTTCACGACCCGTTCTTAAGTAGCATGTTACGAAGCTTGCGGTAGAGCAAGCTTCGCTGCAAAGGAGCTTAGCTTCGCCTCAAGCACAAGCTTCGCATGAAGACTTGGAGCTTCGCTGCGTGCTTGAAGCTTCGTCTGCATAGGCCAAAATCGCCCACAACCTCAAAGTTTGTGAGGCTTTCGCTACAGCGGCCGGTTTGAGGCTGCGCCGCTATATCAAAGTCAAGCGAGGTTAAGCCAGCGTGGCTTCGACATTCAACGAGGTTAGCCTACGGCGGTGAACCTCAACATTCAACGAGGTTAGCCTACGGCGGTGAACCTCGACACTCAACCGAGGTTCGCCACGCCAGCGAACCTCGACATTCAACCGAGGTTCGCCACGCCAGCGAACCTCGACATTCAACCGAGGTTCGCCATTGCAGCCGGGCTCGACATTCAACCGAGGTTCGCCACGCCAGCGAACCTCGACATTCAACTCAAGATTCAACCGAGGTTCGCCACGCCAGCGAACCTCGACATTCAACGAGGTTAAGCCTCTGGCGGTGAACCTCGACATTCAACCGAGGTTCGCCACGCCAGCGAACCTCGACATTCAACTCAAGATTCAACCGAGGTTCGCCACGCCAGCGAACCTCGACATTCAACCGAGGTTCGCCACGCCAGCGAACCTCGACATTCAACTCAAGATTCAACCGAGGTTCGCCACGCCAGCGAACCTCGACATTCAACCGAGGTTCGCCACGCCAGCGAACCTCGACATTCAACCGAGGTTCGCCAAGCAAATAAGCTCGACATTCAACCGAGGTTCGCCACGCCAGCGAACCTCGACATTCAACCGAGGTTCGCCACGCCAGCGAACCTCGACATTCAACCGAGGTTCGCCACGCCAGCGAACCTCGACATTCAACGAGGTTAAGCCTACGGCGGTGAACCTCGACATTCAACGAGGTTAAGCCTACGGCGGTGAACCTCAACATTCAACCGAGGTTCGCCACGCCAGCGAACCTCGACATTCAACTCAAGATTCAACCGAGGTTCGCCACGCCAGCGAACCTCGACATTCAACGAGGTTAAGCCTACGGCGGTGAACCTCAACATTCAACCGAGGTTCGCCACGCCAGCGAACCTCGACATTCAACCGAGGTTCGCCAAGCAAATAAGCTCGACATTCAACCGAGGTTCGCCACGCCAGCGAACCTCGACATTCAACTCAAGATTCAACCGAGGTTCGCCACGCCAGCGAACCTCGACATTCAACTCAAGATTCAACCGAGGTTCGCCACGCCAGCGAACCTCGACATTCAACCGAGGTTCGCCACGCCAGCGAACCTCGACATTCAACGAGGTTAAGCCTACGGCGGTGAACCTCGACATTCAACCGAGGTTCGCCACGCCAGCGAACCTCGACATTCAACCGAGGTTCGCCACGCCAGCGAACCTCGACATTCAACTCAAGATTCAACCGAGGTTCGCCAAGCAAATAAGCTCGACATTCAACCGAGGTTCGCCACGCCAGCGAACCTCGACATTCAACTCAAGATTCAACCGAGGTTCGCCACGCCAGCGAACCTCGACATTCAACTCAAGATTCAACCGAGGTTCGCCACGCCAGCGAACCTCGACATTCAACTCAAGATTCAACCGAGGTTCGCCACGCCAGCGAACCTCGACATTCAACTCAAGATTCAACCGAGGTTCGCCACGCCAGCGAACCTCGACATTCAACGAGGTTAAGCCTACGGCGGTGAACCTCAACATTCAACCGAGGTTCGCCACGCCAGCGGGAACCTCGACATTCAACCGAGGTTCGCCACGCCAGCGAACCTCGACATTCAACCGAGGTTCGCCACGCCAGCGAACCTCGACATTCAACTCAAGATTCAACCGAGGTTCGCCACGCCAGCGAACCTCGACATTCAACTCAAGATTCAACCGAGGTTCGCCACGCCAGCGAACCTCGACATTCAACTCAAGATTCAACCGAGGTTCGCCACGCCAGCGAACCTCGACATTCAACTCAAGATTCAACCGAGGTTCGCCACGCCAGCGAACCTCGACATTCAACGAGGTTAAGCCTACGGCGGTGAACCTCGACATTCAACCGAGGTTAAGCCTCTGGCGGTGAACCTCGACATTCAATGGCTTCGCCCGCGGCACGAGTCGGCGAGGTTAAGCCAAGCGTGGCTTCGACATTCAACGAGGTTAAGCCAAGCGTGGCTTCGACATTCAACGAGGTTAAGCCAAGCGTGGCTTCGACATTCAACGAGGTTAAGCCAAGCGTGGCTTCGACATTCAACGAGGTTAAGCCTCTGGCGGTGAACCTCGACATTCAACGAGGTTAAGCCTCTGGCGGTGAACCTCGACATTCAACGAGGTTAAGCCAAGCGTGGGGGCTGGAAAAGGAGGAGGTCGAGAACTTTGGAGCTCAACGCGTGCGCATAGGAGAGATCGGGAACCTCTCCAACAACCTCTTGATCACCCGCAGCCTTGGTGCGTCGTCAACGGGAAGCAACCTCGACTTGAGCATCGAGTGAAGCATCCTCTCGCCACCAAGAACCCATACAAAAGAGGAGTCAAATCAATCTCCTCTTCCTTTGTAATCGAGAGAATTTGATTGTAATACATTCGTTCAATCAATAAACATTTTTTCGACCCTACAACCGTCTTTGTTGTTATTTGACTGGTTTGACATCCGGCTTGATATTGAGGCGATGAGTAGCCACGTTCGGGTCAAGCCCTGGCATATCTTCGTAATTCCAGGCGAAAACATCGATATACTCCCGGACGAGAGCAATCAATTCCTCTTTCTCTTCCGAGGGAAGACTGCCCCTTATGAATATAGGCTTCGGATTGGTTTCGTCACCCATATCGACTTGAACTACTGCATCTTCGGTCGGAGGTTCTCTTTACTCGAATTGGTCCTCGTATTGCACATTGAGGTGATGGATCCACGAATCTTCCCATGTTGGCATTTGTTCATCCTCCTCCATCGTAGTAGGGTCGGTTGTAGTCATATTTGACATTTTAACCCCTTGAACATTTCGCCGATGCTGACATCAGAGTCCCAAGCTGAGGAGTCCGATGAGTGTCCGTCTCCTGCATCGGATAATTGGTCATCAATGAACCAGCAACATTCGTCTTCTGAAGAAGATACATAACCCAACCCTCTTTTGAACCCGTAATAATTCAAGGGCTTCCCTTTTGGGACATGCGCAGCATCGGGTGTCACTCGGGGACCTCGCCCGAAATAAAGACCCTCGCCTCTCACCAGGTCGTACCCCCACTTCTTCATGAGATCTCGTGCTTCTAGACTATATCTAGATAGATGTGAGCCAGGCTTATCGTCGTCGGTATCTCTCTTCAAGAAGTGATCTAGTGGTGGGTATGCTTCTCCCCTCCCGTAGATTAAAACCTTCTCACCTCCTGTTTTGGCGGGGATGACAAGTGTTGTTCCGAAGGAATCTCGAAGCTGCTTCTGCGTTACACACGACGATCGGATTGGCATGTGCAGTTCAGGATCATCATACAATCCTTTAGTTACATCAAATAAAGACGGGGAGTAGCCTAAGTCACCATTTATTGTATTGTCGGCAAGTTGCCAAATACAACTTTCATCCGACGAGTCTTCATCGTCAAGATTGATTACAGCGGGTACAATGTCATTTATAACAAAACCCCCCTCATAATCAAGTTCGCTTCGCATCGCCTTCCTCACCGCTGTCCGGTGCCTTGGTAGATGATTGATGTCGGACTCATTACCGTAAAGGAGGGAGTCAGTGAAGTAGTTCTCCAATCCCTTAAACGGCTGTTTGTCCACGACCACCGTCTTAACTTTATTATTAGTGTCGACATATTTCAGATACTAATGGAGAGTGGAGGGGACTATAACAATAATATGGATCCAAGGCTGACCCAATAATAAGTTATAAGAAGTCTCCGCATCAATCACATAGCATGTGACTTCAGACTTCAAATCACCCATTTGGCACTTTATCCGGATTTTACCAAGTGGCTGAGATCCACTGGTGTTAAATTAAGTAAATCAACTTTGCTGTAGATACCGACTTCTTGGCAAAATTCGAGTTTGTACATCGGTAGGAGGGCATGATGCTCACAGCGGAACCCGGATCAACTTGGATTCGGTTGACTTCACTGGAGCCAATGTACCCGGGTTTTGGCCTCCATACATGGCGCGTCTTCGGGGGCTTCTTGGCCACTTCCTCCTTCAACCTTCGGGCCTCTTGGACCAGAATTCGCGCGTGTGCAAGGAGTGCGTGGTGCTTGCGGATGCATTCCTCAAGTGTTGACTGGTTCTGTTTGACGCGGATCCAATCATTTGTCAACGGCTTGGAGGAGTTGTCGTGCGGCTGCTTCTGAGGCTTTCCGTCTCTCCGGGATTTGAGATCCACCTCGTAACGGATCCCTTCCACCGATTTCAATGCCTTGGCAAATCGGCGAGTCAAACTCTGGCGTCGACATTGGCGGGCTCTCTTCAAAAGATTCGGCGCGCCATCAGTCAGATCTTGGACCGAGGAGTTGAGATCTTCATCTCCGGTTGCCTTGAGTGCCAGAGGGATACTGCTTGCTGCGGCTTTAGCAGTGGCGGGATCGAAATCCTCACCTTGAGACTCGACGTCGGAAGACCATCGAATTCTCCTTGCAGCGGCGATCTTCTAGGATCTGCGGCGGGAGGACGATCGGGATGAGGACGAGAGGTACTCCTCATACTTCTTCTGGTCGAACTCGTACTCGACCTCTTCTTCGACCGGGATCTGAATCCGTGGCTACGACACGATGATCTCTGACTTGAGACCGTTGGCTCCCACTGTGATCGCCAGCTTGTTCGCGGAAAAAGTCGGTATGATTGTCATTGCTTTGAATCTGTTACACCTTTATGGGTTTACAAACGAGATTCAGAAAAAATGATCGCCTTTTTATAAGGCCTTACAACGAACAACCAAAAAAGATTACAACTATAGGCGTCGAAAATTGCTTATCAGTACCCGAGCGAGACTTGTGACGGTGGGCTGACAACCGACGACCCATCCGACAACGCCATCTTAATCGCCGACCACGCGGATTACGCCGCAAAACGTATAAAGCGAGTTGACGAACGCATGAAGTGAGTCGGCAAGGCGTACGAGTCAACGAAACAACGTATCGTGGAATAAACCCGATGACGAAGTTTCAGATCAGCGAGATTCGACGAGGCGAAGTTGACTAAACTCAAAGCGCCGGCGAGGCGGAATCAACCGTGCCAGTCCGTCAGCGCCAAATGAACCGTCGAACTCTGAAAGTCGATCGGATATCTGAACTCAAACACAATGGCGACATCAGGAGGAAAATTACCCGAAAACGGCAAAAAATCCCGAAAATCGGGTTTAGGGCGAAATGACGAACCAACTCGACCAAGGCTTCGCCGGTAGGTGGCGCGTTGTTGCCATACACTCGCCTTGGCCGAGGTGGTGCGCCAGGTTGCACCACTTCGCCTTGGCCAGCGGCGCTGCCTGGTCATGCGGCTGCGCATGCGGCGCTGCCTCTGGTCGCCACCCTCCTCTTGAACCCTATAAATAGAGAGGAGGGGATCTTCATTTCAGGGACAGAGGTTGGAAATTCGAACGGAAGGTTGGAAATTGGGTCAGACGCTAGATTTTTTTTTTTGAGAAATCGCCAGAGCTCTGTAGGTCGGAATTCTTAGAGTTTTGTAGACCAAGACTTAGGCGTAGATCCGAGCTTCAATCGAGACAAGAGACAATATCCAGATCTTGAAGAGCTTGCTGCAGCCCAGATCTACACAAAGCCAATACGGATTAAGTTAAGGTTTATCAAATCGGCCCTCTAGACTAAGCTTCATCTTAGTCTCAGGGATAGCGCTGTGATTTCTCCTCGTAGATCTCACCCGCTCCGGCGATCCTCTCCTTCGTGAGTGCGATCCCCGTAGGCGCTTTGTTTCCTTCGTGAAAAGAGCCCCTCAGATCTGTAGATCTAGCACTGGATCAGGTCGCGATTAGTCCACGGACGAATAAAAAGTCCCCGGCACAGGCAAAGATCCCACGCAAGCGAGGATCCCGGAAAATAGAGATCCTCGTGTTTGTTTAGGGTTTAAGTTGTAACCGTTAATTGATTCTTTCATTGTAAGCCTTAAATAAAAGGCGATCTTTTTTATTCTTGAATTTGCTTGTAATTCCATAAAGGTGTAACAGATTCAATTACAATGGAAAAATCAGCAACTTTTCCCGCGAACAAGCTGGCGACCAAAGTGGGAGCAGCGGCTTCCGAGAAGAAGCGTAGTGTGCATAACCATGATTGAGATCCGGCCATAGAGGAGGTGGAGTACGAGTTCGACCAACAGAAGTTCGAGGGTTACCTCTCCTCCTCGTCCAAGTCCAACTCCCCCCGCAAGTCCAAAATGGTCTCCACTACAAGGAAGACCCGCTGGGCCTCATATGCGGAGGCAAGAGAATCCAACCCCACCGCCGTCAAGACTGCAGGCAACGGTGGTTCCCCGGCCCTAAAAGCGGCCAAATCTGCAGAACCCCTATCCTTGCAGGGGGTTACTTCCATCAATGGCGTGTCGATTCTCTCAAAGAGAGCCCGCCAGAGGCGACGCCAGCGCCTGGCGAAACAGTTTGCCCAGGCGATGGAATCAACGGATGGGGTTCGCTATAAGGCGGATCTCAGGTCAGTTAACTTCGAGAGGCGAAGTCGAGATTGTGGCGGTTCCTCCAAACCGCCAACCAGCGAATGGGTCGAGTCAAAGCGAAACCGTTCCAGCAGGCGTGTCCAGGAAGCACCAGCGCTCTGGCGCATGGCGAGGCTTTGGTGCAACAAGCCCTCAAGTTGAAGAAGGAGGAGGTGGCCAAGAAGCCGTCGATAAGCTGCCAAGTTTGGAAGCCCAAGTCCGTCGACACTTCAACCACGACGAACCCGGCATCCAAGCCATACTCTACCAACAGGCCAATTCCTGCCCCGGCGTCTAAGCCGAAATCTACCGGTGGCCCAATCAAAGTTGCCTCGACGCCAGAGTTACCTCCGGTGTCTACATCCAAACCTATGGTGAAGCCAACCCCCGCCACGACTAGCAGGCCAACCATTAAGGAACGCCTGGGTCCGTTGAGGGAACCACGGGTCACTCCTAATGTAGGAGGTCGCACCCACCTCAAGAAGGACAGGAAAATTTACGTATCTCCACCAGCGGGACTAAAATGTCGAAGTCAGAGTCAGTTGAAACTTCCAAGCGGCGAAAGTCAAAGGCGAGTCACTTTGGCGGTTTGATGAAACGATCCGATCCTCGGAAGAGGCGTTTTCGATGCGGCGATAATGATGTTATACCCGAGAGATCGTGTCAATACACGGGGGGTTGCTCCGGCGCTCATGCCGACTAGCTGTACTACCGTGCTGGGGGTACAAGGAAATCTCAAAGGAGTTCCCCCAAACTGACAGAGCCATGCATGTGCTCCAATATCATCAAGGAAGTGCTCTCGGAGTGCAGTTGCCAAACAGAAGCTCCGGAAAGGGTGTCAGTCTTCTAGAGACTCACCTCAGAAACGCCGAGACCTAGGTCAAGGCGATTCCGTAGAAAAACAGCGTCTCGAAGCAATGAATTGCCAGAGGTCACTAATAACATGACCGGCAAAGAACCGTCGTCACAGGCTATTCCCAGGGCATCGCAGCGGTTAATTCGTTTGCGGTCCGGGACTATTCGACGGTCCAATTATGACAGGCTTTTGAGAGGGCTACCCTCAGAAGATGAAGTATCGGATGCTGGCTCAGCAATGGCATCTGACAACACGGTCTCTAGCGAGGGACAACCACAAGAGGCACTTATGATCAGCACTGATCAAATGGCCAAAATGCTAGATGAAGCCTTAGCCAAACAGAGGGATAACTTTAAACTGGAGATGGATATGGCCATGCAACAGATGAAAGAGCTGCATGACCAACAGATCCAAGCCCTGACGAAACACCAAGGTGAATCAAGTCGTCGCATCGACGTTGACCAAACGGATAGTGACACAGACGAAGATAAACTTCGTAACGCTAATGGCAACCATGATCCGCAGAATGCTGGGGGTGGCCCAGAGAATGCTAGTGGTAACACTGTTGCCCACGAGAGTGAGAAGATAAGAGACCTCGAGAGCAAAATCAATTCCTTGATTTCCGCCCAAGAGGTGAAGAAGACGGGTATTCCTTGCCCCTATCCAAGGGAGTGGGAATCGATCTCAGATCCGTGAAGTTCAACTGATAAACTTCCGCAGCTGTTCGTGGGGAAGGTTCACCTACTCAACACTTGATTTACTTCAAGTCACACCTCGGGTCATTTCGGCAATGAGCCACGATGGTTCGGTCATTCGTCGGCACCCTTCTTGGGGCTGCCGATTAGTACCGCCGTCTCAAGCAGGAGCATTAATTTGGGGCGACATGGAGACCGGCTTCCTTGCCAACTTTTGGCGATGATACGAAGTATCAATTAGAACATTGCTTTCGGCGAAGCAAAGGATGAAGAGATGGTGGATACCTTTGTCAAGCGGTTCATAACAAAGGCGATGAATTATCGAGACCCAATCGGAGGAATTCATTCTCAAACCTGCCATAATAATCTCTCCTGGATGTGCTCGAAGCAATGGGAATGGCTCCGTCAAAATGTGGAAGGATTTGAAAATTCGCGGAGGCAGGGCGAAAGATTCCTTAAGAGGAAGAAGGCGGAAAAAGGGCGATAGCGGCAAATCGAATAAGCGAATTTTGTCCCAGCGAGGTAAGGTTCAGCGAAATCGGTGGGCCTTGATCACGTTCGAACTGCAACCGCGGCATCCTGGCCGGCGTGCCGCGGCGGTCAGCCCCAATGGCGGCGGCCTCAAACGAAGCCTTACGGTTCGAGGTTTCCCAAGACTTACTCATTCAAAGGCGATGAGGTTAGGGTATTTTTAAGTACCTCTTGGAGAATAATAAGATCAATTACCCCAATTGTAAATCAAGAGGAGGCAAAGAAAGTTCACGAACCCTAAGTACTGCTACTCGATCCAAGATGCATCACATCGCGAAGTCATGTTATCATCTCGGGGACAAAATCCGGCCACGATGCGATGTTAGGGTCATTACTCCAAAGCCCTCTAAAGAAAGAAGGTGGGAAGCGAACACGGTTTCCATCGGCTTGGTCGGTACCTTTGGATTGGTTTCAACCAACACCTGTGGTAAAGGTAGGAATTAAGATGGTGAGCGAGGATCCTCACCGACAGCGTGAGAAGGACTCGTCATACGCCTCTCGAATGGCGAAATCCTTTGGGTCCATACGATTTCTTTGAAAGATGATCGTGGACTATCTCTTCATCTAAAAAGTCAAGGGAAAAGGCAAGTCATGTCATCTTTGCCCGGCAATTCGAGAGAAGGATGATGAAGAAGTGGCGACTTTCCAACTTTCTGAAGAGGAGCCTGAAGTTTTCGCTACCAGGAGCGGACACGAATACAACTACAAGTATCCTGAAACTCCAAACCCAAATGCAAAGACACTGGCGGAGCTGGGGGTGACAACAACTCCTCTCACCCGTCGCGAAAAAGTGCAGCGACAAGCGGTATCAAAGCGGTTGAAGCCTGAAGAAGCGACCTCAAGTCGGGGAAGCTCAAATCCGGCGATCTGATTCAATCGCCCGATTGTAAGGGATAAATCGGGAACCTCGAGCTCCCGCTTCGATGTCATGGCCCAATTGGCTAACATCCCGGCAAGGATAACTCTCTACGAGTTGCTCCGATTGTCAAAAGAAACTCGGGAAGCCCTACAAGAGTCCACAGCTGATTACGAAGTATTCCTAACTTCGAGATCAAGCCGACTCGACGAGCCCGCACAACAATGCAACACAGCGGCCAAGCACCTCCCACGCATGCGCTACGAAGGAAGATATGCGGACAAAGAACTCAAAACATGACGAGGCCATTATACTTTCACGGGGTATATTGGTTCCGATGAAGTTAACGGATCCAAGTTGATCCGGTTTATTGTGAGCATCATGCCCTGCGCCTCATGTACCATCTCGATTCACGCGATGGCTGGCATCAGCGAACCTGATAATCTACAGTTTAACACCAGTGGGTCGCCCACTTGGTAAAATCGGGTTAAGAGTACCGGTAGGGGATTTAAAGTCTGAAGTCACTTGTTATGTGATTGATCGCGAGACTTCTTATAACTTGTTATTAGGGCGGCCTTGGATCCATAACAATGTTATAGTCCCCTCGACTCTTCATCGATTGTCTAAAATATGTAGACACAAATAATGAAGTTAAGGCGGTGGTCGCGGATAAGCAACCGTTTAAAGGAATGGAGAATTACTTCGACTCCCTCCTTCTGATGTGGAGTCCGACCAGCGAACCATCGGCCTAAAGGCGGACGGTGAAAGAAACGTCTGCGGCGGGCTTGATTCGATGGTGGTTTTGTTATAAATGACATTGTACCGGCTGTAATCAATGCGGGCGATGGAGAATCGTCGGATGAAAGTTGTAATTGGCAACTTGCGACAAATCAATAAAAGATGATTTAGAGTACTTTCGTCTTTTCTTAGATGTGATTACAAGATTATATGATGACCCGAGTTACATTTACCAACTCCATCATCTTGTATATCTGAAGCGATTCGAGACTCTTCGGAACAACACTTGTCATCCGCGAAGATCGGTGGTGAAAAAGACACGGTCTACGGAAGGAACACGGTTCCAATAGAATCATTTCTTGGAGGAAGATGTAGATGACAGCGATCCTATACTCCACACGTTGGATATAGTGCGGAAACGGATATCATGAAGAAGTGGGGGTACAACTTGGCCCAAGGGAAGGTCTGTTTGAGCGAGGTCCTCGAGTCCTTAAGCGGCATCGTCCCAAAAGGAAAGCGGGACAACTATTACTCGTTTAGAAGGGATTGGGATATGAATCCTCCTCGAGAAGATGAATGCTCGTGGTTGATTGACAATCATCTACGATGAAGGAGGCGGACACTCGTCCGATTCTTACCTTGGGATTCGGCGTCGGCCTTGGAGAGGCTTTTAAGGCCTTGGTGTCAAATATGGCCAGTCGACCCCACCACTATTGAGGATGATGAAGATATGTCAACATGGGAAGACCCATGGATCTATCAGCTCAAAGAGCAGTTTGGGGATAGGTTCGAGCAAAGAGAACCCCCCACTAAAGACGAGGTAGTCCGAGTCAATATGGGTGATGAAGAGCACCCTAAGCTTATAAACATCAGTAGTAGTCTTCCCTCGGAGGAAAAGAAAGAATTGATTGCCCTTATCAGGGAATATATCGACGTGTTCGCCTGGAGCTACGAGGACATGCCTGGACTCGACCCTAATGTGGCAACACATCGCCTCAATATCAAAGTGGATGTCAAGCCTGTCAAACAACCACAAAGACGGTTTCGTCCTCAGATTATGCAGGCGATTGTCGACGAAGTAAAAAAACTTATAGAATCGGGTTTCATCAAGGAAATTCAACATCCCAATTGGCTAGCAAACATTGTCCCGGTCATGAAGAAGAACGGTTCAATTAGGATCTGTGTCGATTACAGAGATCTGAATGCCGCCTGCCCGAAGGATGATTTTCCCCTTCTGATCACCGACGTCATTGTGGATAACACGTCTGGTTTCGAAAGGATGTCATTTATGGACGTCTTTTCAGGTTACAATCAAATCAAGATGCACCCCGATGATGCCAAACACACAGTGTTCAGAACACCTCTAGGCATATTACGCTGCTCTGATCATGTCGTTGATTAAAAGAGCGGTATAGCGTATCGGCGAGCAATGACAAAGATTTTCGGGATCATCTCGAAGGCGGTCGAATGCTCGTCGGCGACTTGGTTGTGAAAAGCGTAACAAGAGTGATCATATCAAAGATCTCCGAGCGGTGTTTGAGCTCATGCGAGCCCACCGACTAAAGATGAACCACCAAATCCTTAGTGGGATGTCGGTGGCAAGTTCACCGGCCGTCGTCACCAATAAGGGCATCCATGTCGATCGATAAGGTGGCGATTCAAGATTTATAACCTCGAAATCGAGAGAGCTCGGGGGTTACAAAGGCGATTGGCCTATATCCGTGGTTCATATCGAACCTATCTGGGAAGTGCTAGCCGTTCTCAACATTGAACAAGAAGGGCGTGTCATTTATTTGGGACGACGCTTGCCAAAAGGCATTTGAAGAGATCAAATCGTATCTCGCTAAACCACCTCTTCTTGTTGCACCGCGGTCAGGAAAGTCGTTCTTGATTTACATCAAGGCGACGGATCACTCATTGAGTGCCTTACTTGCACAAGGCGGCGAGCGGTCCGCGAGCAGGCGATATACTACGGGCGAACATTAGTCGGTGCTGAATCTCGATATTCGATGGTTGAGAAGCAGTGCCTTGCATTAGTGTTCGCAATTCAGAAGATGCGGCACTATTTAGTCGGACAGACAATTTATGTTATCTCCAACGTAAATTCGGTCCGAATATTTATGACCTAGCCTGCCTCCATGAGTTGGCGCTTGGCAAAATGGGCCTTGCTCTTGTCCCAATATGACCTGCACTTCAAACAACAGAAGTCAGTCAAAGGATAAGCGATTTGCGATCTCTTGGCTGCCAACCCGACAACGGAAGCAGCCGAGCTATATGATGAACTACCTGATGAAGTCCACGAAGTCAACACTACATCGCACCAATAAATATGGCGGTTGTATTTTGACGGAGCTTCTCGGGCTACTAATGTGGCAAGTGCCCCCGGATGTTCTAAGATCTCCGCTGGAGTCGGAGTTGTCTTAGTTTCCCCGGGAAAACATATCATGCCCCGAGCCTATTCACTCACCGAACCGTGCTCCAATAATGTGGCCGAATACAACGCGCTACTTATCGGACTTAGTTTCGCCAAGGAACTGGGGGTCGAGTATCTCAAAGCGTACGGCGACTCGCAACTAATAGTCAAACAGATCCGTGGAGACTACGAAGTTAGGAATCCTGATCTAATTCCCTATCACCAGGTAGCCATTGAAATGGCGGACTCATTCGAAGAGTTCTTCATCGAATATATCCCGCGCCTTCAGAACGCTTACGCGGATGCATTGGCAGCGTTAGCAGTCTCGCTAGCACAACCTCCCGAGACCGAGCAGCTAGTTACGGTCAGGACTCATCAATTATTTGTACCAATATGTGATAAGGTACAAGAAGACAAGGGGGTAGTTGCCAAAGAGGTATACATGACCCGAACCAAATTGGGGCCCCGGGATTGGCACTTTCCTATCATCGACTACGTCTTGCGGTATTACGCGGAAGGCGAAGGAGAAGCGTCAATCGGCGAAGAGCTCCAAGATTCTTTACAATCTGAGACCCAAATGTTATATCGCCGAGGGTATGATGGTCTTCTACTTGGTGCCTTTCAAACAAAGAGGCGAAGAGGTCCTTGGGAAGCACGAAGGTGAATGTGGTGCGCGCAGCACGGTCCTAAACTCTATGATGCATTATCGGGAGAATGGCTACCGGCCAACAATGATTAACAGCGATTGCATACGCTTCGGAAATGCCAGCGTGTCCGATTCGCGAACTATATGCATCGGCCTCGAGCAATTGCATCGCCGACTCGTCGGCCATTGAGATGTGGGGAATGGGCGTTGTAGGTCCCATCTTTCCTCCATCGGTCAAAAGCGATTGGTTTATTCTAGCGATCACCGACTACTTCTCCAAGTGGGCTGAAGCAATCCGCTAAAAGAAGTGGCAGTAAGCGTTATCAAGTTTATTAAACACCATGTCATTTACGACACGGTGTCTCAAGGCAGTCGTGCATGACAATGGTCCTCAATTCATCGATAATTCTTTCATCGAGGTTTTGTGAAATTTAAGATCCAAGATGTCGTCAGCGACTATAATCCGGTACAAATGGATTGGTGAAGCGTTCAACAAGACAATTATCAAAATTACTGTCAAAGCTTGTGAAGAATAACAAAGCGAGCTGGGGCGATAAACTTCGGAGAAGCACTCTGGGCATATCGCCTGACCGTCACGTCATGGTGGAGGCGACCCATACTCTACGGTCTACGGGTGTGAAGCAGTTCTTCCGCTGGAGATCCAGATTCCATCACTTTGCATCGCCCTCGTAATGGAGATGACGATCGAGGAACAGCATTAAAAACGTCTCGAAGAGCTCGAGATGTTGGATGAAAAGCGCCTGGAGGCTCAACAATGCATTGAGTTCTACCAAGCGAGGATGTCGAGAGCTTTCAATAAGAAAGTACGGCAGAGGAGTTTCAAAGAAGGAGATTTGGTCCTCGCTGCCCGACGACCGATAACTCTCAACTCCAAGAAGGAAGGTAAATTCAAACCTAAATGGGAGGGGCCGTTTAGAATAGAAACGGTCTACTCTAATGGTGCATATCGCCTTATCACACAGAATGACGATCGGCAATTAATGCCAATAAACTGGAAGTTCCTGAAAAAGTACTATCCTTAGTATATTCAGGATAACCCATTTGGATGGGAAGCTCCTCAGGGAATATTTCACCCATGATCCTTGAGGATAACCCTAAATTATTTTATTTTCCTCCGAAATTTTCTCACCGATTAAATTCATTGACGGCGGGTCCACTAAAAGATCTTTCTGGTCCAAGCTATCTGAACCTTTTCAAGATTCTCGGAGTGGAGACCCCACTCTTAGTTTCTATCCGGGAAATAGAATACATTCTTCCTTTCCCACATTACACATCACATTCATCTGGAGATAGAATACATTCTTCCTCTCCAGAAGCAAGAGATAGAATACATTCTTCCTCTCTTGTCTTAGATTCTCGGAGTGGAGATCCCACTCTTAGTTTCACCTTTCAAGATTCTCAGAGTGGAGATCCCACTTTTAGTTTCTTTCATTAGAAACAGGACAAAAATCCTTTCTTTCCAACACCCGGAGATAGGAGACAAGATCAAAGCACGAGACTGACGGTTCCCGATCATCGACTATGTCTTGCATGGGATATTGCCCGAAAACATAAAAGAAAGAGAGTCAATTCGTCGACGAGCATCAAGATTTTACTATGATTCCCAATTACAGACTTTATATAGAAGATCATATGACGGGTTACTGCTTCGATGTTTGTCAACTAAGGAAGCAGGGCAAGTCTTGAAAGAAGCTCATGACGGTGTTTGTGGAGCACACCAGCCTGGACCTAAGTTATGGGACCGGCTGCGTAGACTCGGTTATTATTGGCCGACAATGGTAAGGGATACCGTGGCTCACGCTAAACGATGCCATGCATGCCAAATACATGCTAATTACCTTCACCAACCGCCGGAACACTTGCATCCTACTGCCACGTCCTGGCCATTTGAAACATGGGGAATGGATATTGTGTAGGCAATAAAAATTGCCTTAATCCCTGCACGGCAACTCGGAATGAGCAAAAGAGCTTAAGGGTCCATCTGAGTGAAGTCAGTTCCGCCTAAAGGTTAAGTTCATCTGAATACTTGACAAAAGTGCTGGTATCTCTCAAACCGGAAGGAATTGAGCGAGATGACCGGAGCAAACTGAACCCTTTGGGTTGGTTTGGTCGGCTCCGTCTCGTCGAGATGGTCGATTTTCATATATAATTCGTCCAATTCCGACATACGGTTTGAAAGTTACGACCGCTCTTCAGAAAGCATATGAGGAAGGTCGCCAAAGCTGCGAGCTCCCCATTAAAGAGGAGGTTAAGCCACGGCGGTGAGCTCGACATTCAACCGAGGTTCGCCAAGCGTGAAGCTCTTCATTCGTGACGAGGTTCGCCAAGCAAATAAGCTCTTCATTCGAGCGAGGTTAGCCAAGCGTGAAGCTCTTCACTCAATCGAGGTTAGCCAAGCGTGAAGCTCTTCACTCAACCGAGGTTCGCCAAGCAAATAAGCTCTTCATTCGTGACGAGGTTCGCCAAGCAAATAAGCTCTTCACTCAACCGAGGTTCGCCAAGCAAATAAGCTCTTCACTCAACCGAGGTTCGCCAAGCAAATAAGCTCTTCACTCAACCGAGGTTCGCCAAGCAAATAAGCTCTTCACTCAACCGAGGTTCGCCAAGCAAATGGCTTCACTCAACCGAGGTTCGCCAAGCGTGAAGCTCTTCACTCAATCGAGGTTAGCCAGCGGCGAAGCTCTTCATTCGAGCGAGGTTAGCCAGCGGCGAAGCTCTTCACTCAACGAGGTTAAGCCAGCGGCGAAGCTCTTCATTGAGGCGAGGTTAGCCAAGCGTGAAGCTCTTCACTCAGCGAGGTTAAGCCAGCGTGAAGCTCTTCATTCGAGCGAGGTTAGCCAGCGGCGAAGCTCTTCACTCAACGAGGTTAGCCAGCGGCGAAGCTCTTCATTGAGCGAGGTTAGCCAGCGTGAAGCTCTTCATTGAGCGAGGTTAGCCAGCGGCGAAGCTCTTCATTCGAGCGAGGTTAGCCAGCGTGAAGCTCTTCATTGAGCGAGGTTAGCCAGCGGCGAAGCTCTTCATTGAGGCGAGGTTTGCCAGCGGCGAAGCTCTTCACTCAATCGAGGTTAGCCAGCGGCGAAGCTCTTCACTCAACCGAGGTTCGCGCGTGAAAGCGAAGCTCAACGATCATATGGCGAGGCTGCGCCCACAACATCAAAGTTTGGCGAGGCTGCGCCCACAACATCAAAGTTTGTGAGGCTGCGCCCACAACATCAAAGTTTGTGAGGCTGCGCCCACAACATCAAAGTTTGGCGAGGCTGCGCCCACAACATCAAAGTTTGGCGAGGCTGCGCCCACAACATCAAAGTTTGGCGAGGCTGCGCCCACAACATCAAAGTTTGGCGAGGCTGCGCCCACAACATCAAAGTTTGTGAGGCTGCGCCCACAACATCAAAGTTTGTGAGGCTGCGCCCACAACATCAAAGTTTGGCGAGGTTAAGCCAGCGTGAAGCCCTTCATTGAGCGAGGTTAGCCAAGCGTGAAGCTCTTCACTCAATCGAGGTTAGCCAGCGGCGAAGCTCTTCATTGAGGCGAGGTTTGCCAGCGGCGAAGCTCTTCATTGAGGCGAGGTTAGCCAGCGGCGAAGCTCTTCATTGAGGCGAGGTTTGCCAGCGGCGAAGCTCTTCATTGAGCGAGGTTAGCCAGCGTGAAGCCCTTCATTGAGGCGAGGTTAGCCAGCGGCGAAGCTCTTCATTGAGCGAGGTTAGCCAGCGGCGAAGCTCTTCATTGAGCGAGGTTAGCCAGCGTGAAGCTCTTCATTGAGCGAGGTTAGCCAGCGGCGAAGCTCTTCATTGAGCGAGGTTAGCCAGCGTGAAGCTCTTCATTGAGCGAGGTTAGCCAGCGTGAAGCCCTTCATTGAGCGAGGTTAAGCCAGCGTGAAGCTCTTCACTCAATCGAGGTTAGCCAGCGTGAAGCTCTTCACTCAATCGAGGTTAGCCAGCGTGAAGCTCTTCATTGAGCGAGGTTAAGCCAGCGTGAAGCTCTTCACTCAATCGAGGTTAGCCAGCGTGAAGCTCTTCATTCGAGCGAGGTTAGCCAGCGGCGAAGCTCTTCATTGAGGCGAGGTTAGCCAGCGTGAAGCCCTTCATTGAGGCGAGGTTAGCCAGCGGCGAAGCTCTTCATTCGAGCGAGGTTAGCCAGCGGCGAAGCTCTTCACTCAACCGAGGTTCAAACCTTGGTCATTGAATTCGATCGGGGAGTAAATGCGAGGAGTTCCTCTCCTGCGGGGCATCTAGCCCAATGAAGACGCAAGTGTGTCGTCGAGTCGTATGAGACTTCAGCCCGTGGTTTCTGCTGAATCCTCTCGGCGAACCTCGACAATCGACCTTTGTCTCTCAAGGACAAGGCTCCAAAAGTTAACCCGGAGGCTAAGAAGTGGGTTGTTAAGCAACCCAAGTCCACTTCGGATGTTTTTAGCCAAGTTTTGGCTTCTGGCGAGCCTCGCTCTGCCTATGGGAAGACCGAACCTTCTAACGGTTCACTCTCAAGACGTGCCAGACAACGTCAGCGACAGAACCAAGCTCGCCGACATGCTCGAGCTTTGGTCTGGTTGGGCGGATTCCACTATCGTCCAAAGAAAGTCAGCGAACCTCGTCATCATCAAGGGTTCATTGAAACAAGGCGAGTGTCACCCGGTGCGAACCTGCGTCCACAAGGCGAGCGTCGCCCATGCGAACCTGCGTCCACGAGGCGAATGTAAGCCCATTTGCGAACCTCGTCTACAAGGCGGGCGTCGCCCGATTCGCGAACCTGCGTCTACAAGGCGAACATAAGCCCTGCTGCGAGCCTCGTCCAAGTGGCGAACCTGCGCCAACAATGTGAGTCCCCTTGAAAAGATGAGCCTCGATGCGCTGGCGAATTTAAGCCAACAACATGGCGAACATCGCTCGTTGGCGAACCTGCGTCATAACAAGCGTCAAAATGATGAACCTGCGTCATCATGAACCCGACATGGGGTGTCATCAAAGCAAGTGGCGAACCTGCGTCGTAGGAAGCGTCGGAATGGCGAGCCTGCGTCGTAGGAAGCGTCGAGAATGGCGAGCCTGCGTCGTAGGAAGCGTCGAATGGCGAACCTCGTCATCTTAAACCTACCCAACAACATGAGGTCCATTACGAACCGGATGAACCTCGTTCGGACGGCGAACCTGCGCCATAAGCCGCCGCCAGAACCAAAGGAAGCGGCGGCCTCACCGAGTGCAAACTTCGACTTCGAAGAGCCTCTCTCATCTGAGGCTCGTTTTTGAGAATCAGCGGGGAGCGCCCGCCGATCTCGTGATTACCTCACTGCAAAGCGTGATGCTAGTCATATGCAATCTCATTCTTCTTTGTGAGAAGCTTATCTCTGCGTCTGCCCAATGTTCATCGACACACCGACCGGTTTTGGCGATTATCGGACGATCAACTAGGCGAAGGCGGTTTCGCCATAAGAAACAAGCAGCCCGCGGTGGTCATTCCCCCGGAGTGACTATTAACATGGTTGGGAGGCGGGAGCAAGACCCAGCGAACGATCTGAATCGTCGACCACGAATATTCTCGGGGTTCTGGCGCATTAATCAATAGTCAAAGCCTATCGAAGCACCGTCTTAAATGCCGGAGTAGCGATCCGTTTGACTATAGCCAATTGGTGGGGTACCTCGAAGAATTTGAGAACTCGGCATCGCTCGTCTCAACCTTCAAATCTTGATTTTAGTGATCAGGCGAGTGTCCTCATGGCGAACGAGAAGAAGAGATGGCACGAAGGATTGAAGAGCAACAAGCTACTATTCTTGCGCAACAAGAATCTATCAGGCGTTTAGAAATAATGATGGAGAAACTTGTAGGCAAGAAGAAGACAGACGAAGGAGGATCAAATCGAAGCGAAGACTACGAGAGGGATCATGATGTCCATTCAATGTCAAGCGGTCGAATCAGCGTACAAAGAAGCGAGGATCATCGTTTGGGATTTCCAAAGGCGGTGGATGCCCTTAAACTCCAAGGGCAATCTAAGGAGCTGGGGGTGGCGAGGCCATATCCTGTAGAATGGGATGATGTCCCATATCCTCCAAAATTCAAGCCACTTAACCTGGTGCAATTCGACGGAAAAAGTTCTCCGTCGCAACACATCTATTATTTCAAAGCATAAGCCGGGCATATAGCAGTGCGGTCCTATTATGACCCGATTATTCATCGGCACTCTTAAAGAATTAAGCTTCGAGTGGTTTGAAGGTTAGAGCACGGTTCTATCGACTCTTGGAAAGATTTGCAAAGGATTTTATGGCGGATTTTTGATGATGACGAGGTGTCTATGGCCACTTGTTGGCGAAAAGCAAAGGCAGTCCGTCGGTACTTTCGTCAGCGATTCGAATCAGTCCTTGCATTCCGGGACCAAGTCTCGAGGCGACATTCATCGCGATGTGCGAGCCAACCTCTCGATCAACATACTTTCGAAGATGAAGCGGTTGAAGCACACTCTTGGAAAGACACAGTGGCGAGTGACGGTTGAAAACATGCTTAAGAGGATTGAGGCGTAAGAACCTCGTGATTATCGCTCTAAAAAGGAGGTAATCAGAGCAATTTTACACCTCAAAGACAATCGAAGGGGAAGGAGACTCTAGCTGTAGAGACTCAACCTACTTCAAGGCCTTTTAAGCAAAAACCGAATGCCTCCGATAACCGTCCTATGAGGAAGTATGATTTCAAGGATGATCGGGTTGTCCCAATTTTCAAGACTTTGCTCAAGATGAACAAGATCAGCAGGAAATAAAGAAGCGGAGGAGGCTTCAAGGACAAGCGATCAAAATCTGCATGTACCATCGAATGGTACATCATCAAACAGTCATGCTATATCTTGAAAGACAAGATCCAAGTCTTGTTAGAGGCAGGGGTTATGACTCTGCGGGAGGATCAGAAGAAGGTGTCTGCAAACATGGTCGCTCTCCAATTTGGCGATTTTGCGGAATTCCAAGTGCAGGATGGTGTAAACCGGTCCATCAGCGGAAGCGAGTTGTGAACCGACCTCCAACGGCGGGGAGACACAAGGTATGGTCCCTTACACTCGCCCGAAAAGCGAAATTATGTGGGTTCACCACGACTTGTTATCGGATGAACAATGGACTTCTTCAAAGTCCAAAGGGAAGACTTATGCGCCACCTCTGCTGCTTGGGGAAAAGGAGCAAATCGTCCCGCCGCTGCTTGTACCAGCGTTGGCCACCCGAGGTGGAAAAGAGTTCTTAAGGGAGTATCCCGAGGCAACACCCGACGTAACAGTCAGTGAGCCCAAAACAAGGGAGATCCGCTACAACAAAGCGCTCAGGAAGGACACGCCTGAAACTTCAAAGGCCCCTTTCCAGTTCGATGTTTTAGCCCAACTCTCCAACATCCCGGCGAGGATCACTTTATTCGAACTCTTACGGCTTTCTCAATCTACCAGAGAAGCTCTGCGAGAAGCATTGGCGGACAACGAAGCCTTTCTCGCTCATTTCCCAGAAAGCTCAGCAGAAGTTTGTGCCCAATGTCACCAGGTCTTCAAGGGGCCAATACCTTGCATTACCTTCTCATCGGAGGACATGCAAGTGAAGAACCCGAAGCATGATAGGCCATTATACTTTACCGGTTACATTGGCTCTGTCCGAATCAACCGAGCTCAAGTTGACCCAGGATCTGCATTGAGTATCATCCCATTGAGAATCATACAACATCTTGGGATACCGTTGCATCGGTTGGCAACAACAGGAACCACCATCTATGGTTTCAATGCTACCAATTCGTCCCACAGGCAAGATCAAACTCAAATGCCAAATAGGAGACTTGAAGACAGATGTTACCTGTTATGTCATTGACGCGGATACATCCTATAATTTGCTCTTGGGTCGACCCTGGATCCATGAAAACTTGATCGTCCCGTCTACGTTGCATCAATGCATGAAGTATGTAGATGAAGAAGGGATGGTTAAAACATTGGTCGCGGAAAGGCAACCATTCAAAGGTGTGGAGAATTATTTTACTGATTCTGTCCACTACCTTGAGGAAGGCCAAACCGATGAACCACAGATCGAGGACTATGGCGGAAATGAAGCTGACATAGAGTCCGAACAAGGAGTTGTTTTCAATGATGTAAAACCCTTTGTAATCGATCTGAATGATCCTGATGACGACATAGTCGTTTTTAATGAAAATTATGATTTAGCTTACGCACCGGGTGTTAAAAGTCATACTGACTTGATGTCAGAAATTCTTCCACGGTTGTATGCTAAACCTGCATTGCACATGCCCATTCAGTCGTCATTTATGACAACTCAAAGGCACCTTAATTCTTCACAAGCGGTTTTTGTGATACCGGCCCGGAACAATGATCAGAAAGACATTATCTTTGGGCAGGTCAACAAACCATTGCAAGCTGAGGTGGAACAACCCCAAGCAAAAGAAAAAGAACCCCAATTTTCATATTTCTCGCCAACGGCGCAACATTTGATGAAGAAAATGGGGTATGACTTTCTTCACAAAGAAGGTTTAAACTATGGGAAAGGCATCAAGACACCGATCCGATCTGCTTATGTCCCGGAAGGCCAGCCTGATGATTACTATCACAAAACTCGTAAAGGGTTGGGATATGAGTCGCCGCCGTACTCATGGCATGTTACGACTGAGGCTGAGTCAGATCACTCATCTTCTGAAGCAGCTTCATGGGACTCTGACGTCAGTATAGGACATGAATTTAGGTCTTTGATGGCCAATATGACCTCAGTTGATCCAATAGAAATTCAAGAAGATGATCTCTTACCGCTATTCGAGGATCCACTGAGTCAACAGCTTGGAGTGCAATGGGAACATCGTTTTGAACAACGAGAACCGCCCACTGATGACAAAATAGTCCAAGTTAATCTGGGGGATGAAGCTAATCCAAAACCTATATTCATAAGCGATAGTTTGGCGGTGAAGAAAGGAGAGCCTTATCGCTTTAGTGCGGGAATATATCGATGTCTTAGCATGGAGTTATGAAGATATGCACGGTTTAGACCCTCAAGTGGCTATGCATTGCCTTAATATCGAACCGAGCTAAGCACGTTAAACAAACAGCGATGATTTTCCCCTCGGTCATGAAGGCCATTGAGAAAGAAATCGAGAAGGCGATCAAAGCGAGGTTCATTAGGAGGTTCGACACCGATTGGGTAGCCAATATAGTACTGTTTTGAAGAAAAGTGGGCCGAGATCGGCCGTGCGTTGACTATCGAGACTTAAATTGGCATGTCAGAAAGATGATTTTCCTTTACCAATCACGGATATTATCGCCGACAACCGTGTGTACTTGAAAGGATGTCTTTATGGATGGCTTTTGAGGTACAATCAAATCAAAATGCACCACGGCGATGAAAAACATCGCTTTTGAACAGTTAGGGATATCTTGTTATCTGATCATGCCCTTGGGTTGAAAAATGCGGGAGCAACATACCGGCGTGCCATGACCACTATTTTCCGAAAACATTCACGGAAAATAGTTGAATCTCGTGGGCGATTTGGTGGTTAAGAGTCGTCACAAAAGTGATCATTTACGACTTGAGGACAACATTTGAGATAATCTTGGGAACATCGGTGAAGATGAACCCAACTAAGTCCTTTAAGGGGATGTCTAGTGGCAAATTTCTAGGGTTAGTGGTCACGGCCGGATGGTATCGCCTCGACCGGACAAAGTCAAAGCTATCCAAGAACTTCCACCTCCTAGAAGCCTCGAGCCGTGGTCTCAAGAGGCGTTTGGCTTACATTAGCGATTCATTTCCAATTTATCGGAAATGTCAACCATTCGAAGCTCATGAAGAAAGGTGTATCGTTAGTTTGGGATGAAGATTGCGGAAGGCATTGAAGATCAAAACATATCTTTCTAATCCCCGTGTTAGTTGCACCTAAATCAAAGCCCTTCGATTTACATCCCTTCTGAGTATCGTTAGCGAGTCTTTTAACGGGGCGATGACAATGGCCGGCGAATGATCTATTACCTCGGTAGGACACTATCGGGGCGAATATCGATATCCTCCCATTCAAAGGAATGTTTGGCTTTGGTCTTAGCCATCCAAAGATGCGGCACTATCTAGTGGGACGGACCATACCGTCATCTCCAAAATTGACCCTATCACGGATATTCATGACCCGGCACGTTGAATGGTGAATGGCTAGATGGGCATTGTTATTATCTCGATGCGACATTCACTACAAACCTCGAAGGCGATGAAGGGTCAAGGCGTGTGTGATCTTATGGCTAACCATCCATTGAAAGGGAAAGTCGAATTGTATCAAGACATGCACGATGAACCTTATGAAGCTAATCTAGTCTCTAAGGAGCAGGTATGGCGGTTGTTCTTTGAACGTGAGCGAGCGACCCGGCGGCCCGTTGTAGCGGTGGGGTAGTATTGATATCTCCACAAAACCACGTGATACCACGGTGTCGTTATCAAAACCATGCACCAATAGCGTAGCGGTATAATCGTTATTGATTGGTCCGACATAGCCAAACATTTGGCGTGAAACACCTTGAAGCATTTGGAGATTCCGACTAATCATTAAAACAACTAAGAGGAGAGTACGGTCGCACGAGGACCTTATCCTCATCATGCAGCAGCCATAACTTTAGGCGACTCCTTTGAAAGCTTTTACATTGATCATGTACCCGTTTGCGAGAACACTTATGCGGATCTTGTTGGCGTCTCTTGCGATTCGCTATACGCACGAGAATGCTACTCGGCGAGGTTATTGTGTCTAGTCGGCAACTATTTACGGCCAAAATATGCATTCTGATTCAAGCGGTCGAAGGCGAACCTAAGTCACTTGAAGCACGAGGCTGGAGATTCCGATTATCGATTATGTCTTGCATGGGATATTGCCGAAGACATAAAAGAAAGAGAGTCAATTAAGCGGCGAGCATCAAGATTTTACTATGATTCCCAATTACAAACTTTATATAGAAGGGCATATGATGGGTTCTTGCCGATGTTTGTCAACTAAGGAAGCGAGCAAGTCTTGAAAAGCTCATGGCGGTATTTGTGGAGCACACCGGCCGGACCTAAGTTATGGGATGGTGCGTGAACTTCGGTTATTATTGGCCGACAATGGTAGGGATGCGTGGCTTACGCTAAACAATGCCGCGTGCCAAATACCGCTAATTACCTTCACCAACCGCGGAACACTTGCATCCTACCGCCACGTCCGGCCATTTGAAGCGTGGGGAATGGATATTGTTGGTCCCATTTCTCGCCTTCTTCAAAAGGACCTTTGCTTCATATTGGCGATAACTGATTATTTCTCAAAATGGGCTGAAGCTATTCCATTGAGAATGGTCAAGACCACTGATGTGATCAAATTTGTCAAACATCACGTCATATACCGATATGGTGTGCCAAGGCAGATTGTCCACAACAATGGTCCCCAATTTGTCAGTCATGCTTTCACGCGATTCTGCGATAAATTCCGGATCCGGAACTTGGCGTCAACAGCTTATTACCCTGCTGCGAATGGGCAAGCTGAAGCTTTTAATAAGACGATCATCAAGATCCTTACCAAGATGGTCGCTTCCAATAAAAAGGATTGGGATGACAAGCTGGGGCAAAGTTTATGGGCCTACCGCACAACGGTTCGGACACCGACGGGTACTACCCCATATTCTCTAGTTTATGGCTGCGAAGCCATTTTGCCGTTGGAGATTCAAATCCCAACGCTTCGAATAGCGTTATCCACCGGAATGACAACCGAGGAAAATCATCGCCGACGCCTTGAAGAACTTGAAATCTTTGGATGGCGATTACGGGCTCAACGGACATATCGAGTTGTACGGATCCGGTTCTAAAGCATTTGACAAGAAAGTCCGATGTCGTATTTTCAAGGAAAGGCGACCTCGTGCTCGCTTCAAGCCTTGATGATTTTGAATTCCAAAAGAAAGGAAATTGAACCAAAATGGGAAGGACCATTAAGTAGTGGAGTCGGTTTACTCGAATGGGCGTGCAGCAACCAATCAAGAAGGCGACAAAATCATGATGCCTATCAGCGGTAAGTTTACGAAGAAATATTACCCTAATCAACTATCTTGTCGTTTCTAAATATTGACCTACCAAGTCAATATTTTAGCTTCGATGTCCACCATTGGCCTCTGAAGTGATGCGCCAATATTCTATTTTCGGCGTTTGTTACCGATCCACGGTCGTCATACCTCTATGTCCTGAGCGACGATCATTTCCATATCGTCACTTGTCAGAGTGACTTTGGGTTAGATAGTGGTTAACCAAGCCATATACCCTATCAACTCCCTCATAGAATAGTAGCCTACCATGCGATGTGCCTCTATTCCAACCATAGTCGTTATACTCCCATGTCAGCGAGCGACTTGACTACTCCCACATGATCATTCCTCTAAATGATTTTGTTAAGTAATCACGGTTGTTATACTTTCCGTCAGCGAACAACTTGATTGCTTTTTGATCACGATCGTTATACTTTTATGTCCTGAGCGATTGATCATCCCCACATGATTTTATTCCTAATAATGACCTACCAAGTGATGTGTCAGCGTTTCATCCTTCCGATGTTCGCCATTTCTCATAAATGACGCCATTGTCCAATATTGACCTACCAAGTGATGTGTCAATATTTCATCTTTCGATGTCGCCATTTCTCATAAATGACGCCATTGTCCAATATTGACCTACCAAGTGATGTGTCAATATGATGTTTATTGCCCAACATCGGCCTACCAAGCGATGTGCCGATATTTCAACCTCGCCATCCTCATAATTGAGGCTCGTTTACAATCTAGTTGTTTGTAAATAGAGGAGAGATTTTAGCAGTTAAGCCTAAAAGAACCTCCTTGAAAACTCACCATACTGAGGGGAAAAGTATGGCTAGTCCAACTCAAACGGCAGTTGGTAAAGACATACCAAGTCCGTTGATAGCTGGGGGTTTGCTAAAAATCCTAAAGGGCGTTCATTAGCTGCGAGTGAAGAATTCAACTTTACCGAGTTCCTCACTCTGTCTGCACGGCGGCCATGTTGCAAGTCTTAATATCCAAAGTGTTCCAGACTCCATTCAACCACATTCAGGTCTGAAAACTTTGGAGGGGGTTTTGTAGGAAATAAAAATTGCCTTAATCCCTGCACGGCAACTCGGAATGAGCAAAAGAGCTTAAGGGTCCATCTGAGTGAAGTCAGGTCCGCCTAAAGGTTAAGTTCATCTGAATACTTGACAAAAGTGCTGGTATCTCTCAAACCGGAAGGAATTGAGCGAGATGATCGGAGCAAACTAAACCCTTTGAGTTGGTTTGGTCGGCTCCGTCTCGTCGAGATGGTCGATTTTCATATATAATTCATCCAATTCCGACATACGGTTTGAAAGTTACGACCCGTTCTTCGTAGCATATGAGGAAGGTCGCAAAGCTGCGAGCTCCCCATTAAAGAGGAGGTTAGCCAGCGGCAAAGCTCTTCACTCAACCGGGTTCGCCCAAGTAGCGAAACTCTCCATTCGAGGCGAGGTTAGC
This sequence comes from Asparagus setaceus, assembly GCA_012295165.1. Lineage (NCBI taxonomy): Eukaryota > Viridiplantae > Streptophyta > Magnoliopsida > Asparagales > Asparagaceae > Asparagus > Asparagus setaceus. The sequence goes on from CM022701.1 coordinate 59,683,992, forward strand.
CAAGCGTGAAGCTCTTCATTGAGCGAGGTTAGCCAGCGTGAAGCTCTTCACTCAACCGAGGTTAGCCAGCGGCAAAGCTCTTCACTCAGCGAGGTTAGCCAGCGTGAAGCTCTTCACTCAACCGAGGTTCGCCAAGCGGCGAAGCTCTTCATTCGAGCGAGGTTAGCCAGCGTGAAGCTCTTCACTCAACGAGGTTAGCCAAGCGTGAAGCTCTTCATTGAGCGAGGTTAAGCCAAGCGGCGAAGCCCTTCATTGACGAGGTTAGCCAGCGGCAAAGCTCTTCACTCAGCGAGGTTAGCCAGCGGCGAAGCTCTTCATTCGACGAGGTTCACCTACGGTAGTGAATCTCGACATTAAACAAGGCTAGACGGTCGCGAGCTTGGGCGAGACTTGCTCAAGAGGCGAGACTTCGACCTCAATACGAGGTTCGCCGCGAGGCGGAGTTCGATCTCAACACGAGGTTCGCCGCGTGAAGCGAAGCTCAACAGTCATATGGCGAGGCTCGCCCACAACATCAAAGTTTGACGAGGCTCGCCCACAACATCAAAGTTTGACGAGGCTCGCCCACAACATCAAAGTTTGACGAGGCTCGCCCACAACATCAAAGTTTGACGAGGCTCGCCCACAACATCAAAGTTTGGCGAGGCTGCGCCCACAACATCAAAGTTTGACGAGGCTCGCCCACAACATCAAAGTTTGACGAGGCTCGCCCACAACATCAAAGTTTGACGAGGCTCGCCCACAACATCAAAGTTTGACGAGGCTCGCCCACAACATCAAAGTTTGGCGAGGCTGCGCCCACAACATCAAAGTTTGACGAGGCTCGCCCACAACATCAAAGTTTGACGAGGCTCGCCCACAACATCAAAGTTTGACGAGGCTCGCCCACAACATCAAAGTTTGACGAGGCTCGCCCACAACATCAAAGTTTGGCGAGGCTGCGCCCACAACATCAAAGTTTGGCGAGGCTGCGCCCACAACATCAAAGTTTGACGAGGCTCGCCCACAACATCAAAGTTTGACGAGGCTCGCCCACAACATCAAAGTTTGACGAGGCTCGCCCACAACATCAAAGTTTGACGAGGCTCGCCCACAACATCAAAGTTTGACGAGGCTCGCCCACAACATCAAAGTTTGACGAGGCTCGCCCACAACATCAAAGTTTGACGAGGCTCGCCCACAACATCAAAGTTTGACGAGGCTCGCCCACAACATCAAAGTTTGACGAGGCTCGCCCACAACATCAAAGTTTGACGAGGCTCGCCCACAACATCAAAGTTTGACGAGGCTCGCCCACAACATCAAAGTTTGACGAGGCTCGCCCACAACATCAAAGTTTGACGAGGCTCGCCCACAACATCAAAGTTTGACGAGGCTCGCCCACAACATCAAAGTTTGACGAGGCTCGCCCACAACATCAAAGTTTGACGAGGCTCGCCCACAACATCAAAGTTTGGCGAGGCTGCGCCCACAACATCAAAGTTTGACGAGGCTCGCCCACAACATCAAAGTTTGGCGAGGCTGCGCCCACAACATCAAAGTTTGGCGAGGCTGCGCCCACAACATCAAAGTTTGGCGAGGCTGCGCCCACAACATCAAAGTTTGTGAGGCTCGCCCACAACATCAAAGTTTGACGAGGCTCGCCCACAACATCAAAGTTTGACGAGGCTCGCCCACAACATCAAAGTTTGGCGAGGCTGCGCCCACAACATCAAAGTTTGACGAGGCTCGCCCACAACATCAAAGTTTGGCGAGGCTCGCCCACAACATCAAAGTTTGACGAGGCTCGCCCACAACATCAAAGTTTGACGAGGCTCGCCCACAACATCAAAGTTTGGCGAGGCTGCGCCCACAACATCAAAGTTTGACGAGGCTCGCCCACAACATCAAAGTTTGGCGAGGCTGCGCCCACAACATCAAAGTTTGGCGAGGCTGCGCCCACAACATCAAAGTTTGGCGAGGCTGCGCCCACAACATCAAAGTTTGTGAGGCTCGCCCACAACATCAAAGTTTGACGAGGCTCGCCCACAACATCAAAGTTTGACGAGGCTCGCCCACAACATCAAAGTTTGGCGAGGCTGCGCCCACAACATCAAAGTTTGACGAGGCTCGCCCACAACATCAAAGTTTGGCGAGGCTGCGCCCACAACATCAAAGTTTGACGAGGCTCGCCCACAACATCAAAGTTTGACGAGGCTCGCCCACAACATCAAAGTTTGGCGAGGCTGCGCCCACAACATCAAAGTTTGACGAGGCTCGCCCACAACATCAAAGTTTGGCGAGGCTGCGCCCACAACATCAAAGTTTGGCGAGGCTGCGCCCACAACATCAAAGTTTGACGAGGCTCGCCCACAACATCAAAGTTTGACGAGGCTCGCCCACAACATCAAAGTTTGACGAGGCTCGCCCACAACATCAAAGTTTGACGAGGCTCGCCCACAACATCAAAGTTTGACGAGGCTCGCCCACAACATCAAAGTTTGACGAGGCTCGCCCACAACATCAAAGTTTGGCGAGGCTGCGCCCACAACATCAAAGTTTGGCGAGGCTGCGCCCACAACATCAAAGTTTGACGAGGCTCGCCCACAACATCAAAGTTTGACGAGGCTCGCCCACAACATCAAAGTTTGACGAGGCTCGCCCACAACATCAAAGTTTGACGAGGCTCGCCCACAACATCAAAGTTTGACGAGGCTCGCCCACAACATCAAAGTTTGACGAGGCTCGCCCACAACATCAAAGTTTGACGAGGCTCGCCCACAACATCAAAGTTTGACGAGGCTCGCCCACAACATCAAAGTTTGACGAGGCTCGCCCACAACATCAAAGTTTGACGAGGCTCGCCCACAACATCAAAGTTTGACGAGGCTCGCCCACAACATCAAAGTTTGACGAGGCTCGCCCACAACATCAAAGTTTGACGAGGCTCGCCCACAACATCAAAGTTTGACGAGGCTCGCCCACAACATCAAAGTTTGACGAGGCTCGCCCACAACATCAAAGTTTGACGAGGCTCGCCCACAACATCAAAGTTTGACGAGGCTCGCCCACAACATCAAAGTTTGACGAGGCTCGCCCACAACATCAAAGTTTGGCGAGGCTGCGCCCACAACATCAAAGTTTGACGAGGCTCGCCCACAACATCAAAGTTTGGCGAGGCTCGCCCACAACATCAAAGTTTGGCGAGGCTCGCCCACAACATCAAAGTTTGGCGAGGCTCGCCCACAACATCAAAGTTTGGCGAGGCTGCGCCCACAACATCAAAGTTTGACGAGGCTCGCCCACAACATCAAAGTTTGACGAGGCTCGCCCACAACATCAAAGTTTGGCGAGGCTGCGCCCACAACATCAAAGTTTGGCGAGGCTGCGCCCACAACATCAAAGTTTGGCGAGGCTGCGCCCACAACATCAAAGTTTGACGAGGCTCGCCCACAACATCAAAGTTTGACGAGGCTCGCCCACAACATCAAAGTTTGACGAGGCTCGCCCACAACATCAAAGTTTGACGAGGCTCGCCCACAACATCAAAGTTTGACGAGGCTCGCCCACAACATCAAAGTTTGACGAGGCTCGCCCACAACATCAAAGTTTGACGAGGCTCGCCCACAACATCAAAGTTTGACGAGGCTCGCCCACAACATCAAAGTTTGGCGAGGCTGCGCCCACAACATCAAAGTTTGGCGAGGCTGCGCCCACAACATCAAAGTTTGACGAGGCTCGCCCACAACATCAAAGTTTGGCGAGGCTGCGCCCACAACATCAAAGTTTGACGAGGCTCGCCCACAACATCAAAGTTTGGCGAGGCTGCGCCCACAACATCAAAGTTTGACGAGGCTCGCCCACAACATCAAAGTTTGACGAGGCTCGCCCACAACATCAAAGTTTGGCGAGGCTGCGCCCACAACATCAAAGTTTGACGAGGCTCGCCCACAACATCAAAGTTTGGCGAGGCTGCGCCCACAACATCAAAGTTTGACGAGGCTCGCCCACAACATCAAAGTTTGGCGAGGCTGCGCCCACAACATCAAAGTTTGACGAGGCTCGCCCACAACATCAAAGTTTGACGAGGCTCGCCCACAACATCAAAGTTTGACGAGGCTCGCCCACAACATCAAAGTTTGACGAGGCTCGCCCACAACATCAAAGTTTGACGAGGCTCGCCCACAACATCAAAGTTTGACGAGGCTCGCCCACAACATCAAAGTTTGACGAGGCTCGCCCACAACATCAAAGTTTGACGAGGCTCGCCCACAACATCAAAGTTTGGCGAGGCTGCGCCCACAACATCAAAGTTTGACGAGGCTCGCCCACAACATCAAAGTTTGACGAGGCTCGCCCACAACATCAAAGTTTGGCGAGGCTGCGCCCACAACATCAAAGTTTGACGAGGCTCGCCCACAACATCAAAGTTTGACGAGGCTCGCCCACAACATCAAAGTTTGACGAGGCTCGCCCACAACATCAAAGTTTGACGAGGCTCGCCCACAACATCAAAGTTTGGCGAGGCTCGCCCACAACATCAAAGTTTGGCGAGGCTGCGCCCACAACATCAAAGTTTGACGAGGCTCGCCCACAACATCAAAGTTTGACGAGGCTCGCCCACAACATCAAAGTTTGACGAGGCTCGCCCACAACATCAAAGTTTGGCGAGGCTGCGCCCACAACATCAAAGTTTGGCGAGGCTGCGCCCACAACATCAAAGTTTGGCGAGGCTCGCCCACTAAGAATGGTCAAGACGAGTGATGTGATCAAATTTGTTAAACATCACGTCATATACCGATATGGTGTGCCAAGGCAGATTGTCCACGACAATGGTCCACAATTTGTCAGTCATGCTTTCACGCGATTCTGCGATAAATTCCGAATCCGGAATTTAGCATCAACAGCTTACTATCCGGCTGCGAACGGACAAGCTGAAGCTTTTAATAAGACGATCACCAAGATACTTACTAAGATGGTCTCTTCAAATAAGAAGGATTGGGATGACAAGTTGGGACAAAGTTTGTGGGCTTACCGCACAACGGTTCGCACACCAACGGGTACCACCCCATATTCTTTAGTTTATGGTTGCGAAGCTATTTTGCCGTTGGAGATTCAAATCCCATCGCTTCGAATAGCGTTATCCACCGGAATGACAACCGAGGAAAATCATCGCCGACGCCTTGAGGAACTTGAAATGCTGGATGAAAAGCGATTACAGGTTCAACAGCATATCGAGTTTTACCAGACCCGGATTTCTAAAGCATTTGACAAGAAAGTCCGATGTCGTATTTTCAAGGAAGGCGATCTTGTTCTCGCTGTCCGACGCCCAATGATCCTCAATTCCAAAAAGAAGGGGAAATTCGAACCAAAATGGGAAGGACCATTCGTAGTGGAGTCAGTTTACTCGAATGGAGCGTACCGCCTAACCAATCAAGAAGGCGACAAAATCATGATGCCTATCAACGGTAAGTTTTTGAAGAAATATTACCTCTAATTAATTATCTTGTTATTTCTAAGTATTGGCCTACCAAGTGATGCGCCAATATTTTATCTTTACGATGTCCACCATTTCCCATAAGTGATGTTCATTGTCCTATATTGGCCTACCAAGTGATGCGCCAATATTCTATTTTTTCGCGACGTTTGTTATTCATACCGAATGATGTTCGTCACCCCGTATAGGCTTACTCAACGATGTGCCAATGTTTCAACTCCTCATAAACAACGGCTGTCACCTAATGTTGATTTATCGAATGATGTGTCCCCATGACAATCACAGTGATTATACTTTCACGTCACTGAACAATGTGATTGTTTTCAACCACAGTCGTTATACTTCTATGTCACTGAACGACCTGATCATTTTCATATCGTCACTTGTCCGAGTGACTTTATGTTAGGTAGTGGTTAACCAAGCGATATACCCCTATCAACTCCTTCACCAAAGAATAGTGGCCTACTATGCGATGTGCTCCTATTCCAATTATAGTCGTTATACTCTTATGTCACTGAACGACTCAGTTAACTCCCACATGGTCATCCCTCTAAATGACTTTGTTCATAATCATTGTTGTTATACTTTCATGTCACTGAACAACTTGATTGCTTCGATCCGCGATCGTTATACTTTTATGTCAGCGAGCGATTTGATCACTCCCACACGATTTTATTCGATGGTGGTCTACCAGCGAAGTTGCCCTATCTTTTAATCCAGCCTTGAGCGGCTAAGGATAGAGGGGAGATTTTAGCATTAAGCCTAAAAGAAACTCCTCGAAAACTCACCATACTGAGGGGAAAAGTGTGGCTAGTCCAGCTCAAACGGCAGCTGGTAAAGACATACCAAGTCCGTTGATAGCTGGGGGTTTGCTAAAAATTCCAAATTGCAAATACAAATGGCACAAGAAAATATTGGACAAACACAAAAGTCGAAATTTTATTCATAGCAAAATCAAAGATACATGAATTACAAGTGCTCGACGGCCCGATGGATTTCTGCAGCAAGTGCGACCATAGCTTCCCGGTGGGCAGCCTTAACCTCTTCCGTAGCTTGATTATGAAGATCATTGTCAGAGAGTATCGGCATGTGGCTCACAGCAACACTTAGCTTATCCAATTCATCAGATTCAGCTTGCACTGTCGCCTGGTGTTCTGTCCATTGAGCCGTCAGGGTTTGATGCCTTTCGGTAGTAGCCATTAGTTCACTCTCTGCCTCCGCTAACTTGGCCTGGATATCAACAAGCGCAGCCTTGTAAGAGTCGACCAGGAGTTGTTGGTTGCGCTCGATGTCCGCAATCTTCTTGTTTTCATTAAATATAGTTGCGGTTATCTCCCCCAGCTGGTGAACCACCTGCTTCTTCTCAAGTATTTGACGCTGGAGCTCAAATTGGGAATCGTCCCTTTGCCTTATAAGCTGCATGGCACGATCTTCAATTTTGGAACGAAGGGGCTGATCGCTACTGACTTTGCCATTTCGCGAAGAGGGCCTCTACTGCGCGGGCGTGTGCGATAGGGCAATGTAGCCTTAGCATTAGTCAAGCTCTGCATCACATCCAGGAGGGGTTCCAAAACAGCCTTGATCCCAGCAAAGTCCCCACCACACTCCAACACTTGAGTAGGAGATTCTTTTAGGATGGTGAGGAAATTATTGTGAATCATAGATACCCCGTAGTCTTTTGACAAGTCAAAAGAAGAGGGGGTAGCAGTAGAAGGGCTTGATCCCAACGGACAAACCGATGCCGGGATTGGCGGAACTTCAATGGAGGGGGTGGTGACGACAGTCAAAGCAAGTGAAGTTTCAGGCACAATCGCGCAGGATCGCCAGACAAGATCTTGAGTCCCGGTCTCGACTCTAAACAACAAAGAACCACCGGAGACTCTTCAAAGATCATCCCAAGATACTCTTGGCAACATCAGGAGGGCCTTCAGTAATGGGGCTCAAGTTGGCGGCAGATTCAATCAAGGTTTCTTTCCTTACCCGCTTGACTACACGCTTGGTCCGAGGAGGCCCTGGTCTTTTAGATCCTCGAGTTGTTGGCACCAAGGCTTTGCTTCCTCCAGGCTCTGGAGTGGGGGTGGTTTCTTGGGGCACAGCTCCAACAGACTGGCTGGGTGAGGTAGAGCTTTCAAGAGGATCTTGTGGAAGATGTTCCGATGGTTCGTCAAAAGGAACAAAATCTCTAGGTGCCTCTGATACAGGTTCAGCCCCGGAAGTTTCTTCAACACCAGCAGAAGAAGGAATGTTGCTGCCGTACTCATTCAGGGCCTCATCTATTTCCGCCTGAGTTTCATGAGGGCTAGGTGGATGCGGTGTCTCCGCACCAACATCCTTCTCAGCATTTAAATACTCCTTCAGTCCCGGAATGCGGCTCCTCGTTGAAGTCTGGCCTTCCCTATAACGACGCCGAATCGAACGCAACCCCGACGAATTGATGTTAAAACCTGGGATCTCTGCGTTTGCCATGCAATGCCACTTGCAATAAGCGAGCGTCGTCGAGATTGAGGGTCGTTGCGGAAGAAGCGAGCACCGTCTTGCCCGGCGGTCGATACCAAGCCACGGCCCCACAACTAAGCCGTACCGCCGATTGTAATTGAGAACCGATTACCGACATACAGTTGATCATACCCGAATTGACGGGCAAAGCGGCAGGGTAGATAAGGCTCCAATACGCATACGGGACCGAAACGGCAGATAAAATACCCCGGCCGGATGCTCATGAGCCATAAGAAGCAGCCAAGTGACAAAGTGGTATAACCCTGAGCATTGGGTTCATCCACCAAAGCTTGTCCATAGGCGACTCAGGAAAATGAGGGAGGCACCGGTTAAAGAATAACTCTTATAGTCCCGGAGAGCGCGCCAAGACCGAAGCCATGTAATGTTTGCTCCAATCGACGTTCTCTAGCCTCTGGATGAAAGGAGTAATTTGTCCCTCTATATGAGCAGAGGGTGTACCCATGAGAGTAGGGCAGTGCATAACAAACCAGGCCATAAGATAGGCGTATGGTAATTCCACCCTTGGGTTCTTAGCACCATGGCAGAAGGCGTAACAAAGACGCCGCAATCCCCAATGAATACGGGCAATCATGGCAGGAAGAAGTGCATCTTGGCGCCCGTGTGCTAAGCAAACAGCAGGGAAAATCACCTCAGGTGCCAATGAATCAAAGCTGACGGTGGGAACGACTATGTGTTTAAGCCACAACATGAGGTAGCCTGCTAGCACAGCTTTTGAAGAAATCGGCTCCCCGCTCTGATAAAGATAAGTGTCAAACGTCGTCCCTGCCGGGAAGCCATGCTCGTCTGAGGAAGTCACATAAGAAAGCGGAAGGTTGTCGAGCACAAGCCGTGACAAAGTACCCGCTTCAAGAGGACCCAGGGGCACCACAGCGCTCTCCTTATCATCTAGCCCTTCAAAGAGGTAGCGGGCCCAAGTGTTGTGACTAATGAGTTTCTCCCCCTTCTTATCAGTGCGTCCGTGCATACAGGCGCAAATATGGTAGTGGCACATCACTTCCCAATAAGTCTCCACTACTTGGGGGTGATCTTTCTCCAAATCTGTCAGCTCTTTATACCCCGGGATGTACTCCTCATACGGATACCTTCCATGAGATAGGCCAGAAATCTCGGCCATCTCATGCAAAGCAATCCCCAACTCGCCATCTGGAGTGAAGAAAGTGCGGGTATCAGGATTATACAACTCCAAAACTCCAAGGAATTGCTGAGAATTATTCCTCAAGCCCAATTGAGTTGCCCTGATCGGAGCCCTAAGGCCAAACCTCTCCAATTCGTCATGATTTTCTGTTAGAATGTATTCAATGACGCGAGGCCACCATTGAGAAGAACCCCATCGAGACCAGCCAGGAGTCCGGAAATCTTTGGCAGGGAATTGCCCCTCCACCTTATGGAAAGCACGACCAAAAGTGTTGGCCGCGACAGCTGATTCACCAACAGGAAGCTCCCTTTGGAAAAGCCCAGGTTGTAGACCAGTTACATGATGACCATGGCGGTCCACCTGTGCACCATCTCGGGAAAAGCGACCACACATTACTCTATCTTGAGTGGGAGTTAGATCCCAATTCATTCTTCTAGAAGCAGAAGCAGCTCTTAGTGAAGTAAGTGAACAGTCACGTTCCATTGCGGGCAAGAACATGTAACGTGAGTTCACCACTCGAACCACCTATCTGAACCCAAATCCAATAGATCCGATCTTCAAAGATCATCACCAAATAAGAAGGCGGGCTTTACAATCGGTCGGTTGGCCGATTTCAAGGGGCATCGTAATCCAACGCCTAAGTGTGGGTGTCGAGGGTTGAAGGCGGTTTCAATTCTTCTTCGTTTGGTCCACAAATCTGAGGATGTTCACCGGCGAGGATAGAAAGTCGGGTTCGCCTCACGAGTACCATTTGCTCAGCGCCCGTTGAGGATGGGGGTAGAGGGATGCTCAACTACACAAAAGAAAAAGAGAGAAAGAAGTTAGTCTCAGAGGTTTAAATCGCCACTTCAAAAGAACAAAGTCACTCTGATGACGAGCCTCGTCAAACAGATGAACTTCGTCATCAATGGGCGAACCTCGTCAAACGGACGAACTTCATCATCAGCGAACCGTAAGCAGACGAACTTCGTCATCGATGAGCGAACCTCGTCAGAAAGACGGATTTCGTCTACAATAAATGAACCTCGTCCAACAAGAAAACGAGACTCATTTTGTAAGAAAACGAGCCTCGCCAAACGAGACTCACCTCTCAAGAAAACGAGCCTCGCCAAACGAGACTCATCTTTCAAGAATACGAGCCTCGCCGAACGAGACCCATCCTTCAATCAGACGAGCCTCGCCAAACGAGCCTCATCCAACAAAAAGACGAGCCTCGCCAAACGAGACTCATCCTTCAAGAAGACGAGCCTCGCTAAACAAGACTCATCATTCAAAAAGACGAGACTCGCCGAAACGAGCCTCGTCTAAAGAATCAAACCTCGCCAAACAGACGAGTTTTAAAATAGAGACCCCATGGGGATCTAGAAGATCAAGAACCTCGACGAGGTTTATCAGTCAAATGAGGCAAGCCTCGTCAAAACCGCTGGCGCAGTTAGAAAGCTATAATCTTTGAGATTGATCTCGTCTCCAGAGTGAAAATCATGTCATAAAATCAACTCTACGGCGGAGTTTAAAAGTCATGTCTCGGCGAGCAATGTCCTTAGGTCTTTTACCTGTGAAAATGGATGGCGATTGGGGAGAGCCAGAAGTCCCAGCGGGCCTTTTGCCTTTGCCAGTAGCGGTTTTGGGGGCCATTGCTTCGAGCGTTAAGGGAGATCTCGGTGATTTAGATATTGGTGGCTTGAAGAAGATGGCGATGGGGGCTCTCGTGGCCTCGTTGTCATATATAGGGTCTCGAAGAACCCAACTGACGGCCGAAATATACGGCCTAGATCTCTCACGTGATCTTTGATACGAGATCTGCGGACAAGATCTTTGGATGTGAAAAGTCACTTTCGAAGGTGTCGAATCCCCAATTTGCCGCGTGGATGCGGATTTTAAAGAGAGATCAGCAAGCGCCAAAGGTCGGTGAGTCGCGAGGTTCGTAACCTTGTTCTCATATTTGAACTCGGCGAGGTTGGCGTTCGAGCCTCGCCGATAAATTGTTAGAAAAAATTCAAAGTATTCCAGACCCCACACAACCTGATTCAAGTCTGAAAACTTTGAAGGGGGTCTTGTAGACAGGCAAAAAATCCTCTAAGCGAGGGTCACGCGCACCCTAGTTGTTAAAGCTTCAAAACGAGACTTGCTCAAGAGGCGAGGCTCGACCTCAATCCGAGGTTCACAAGAGGGCGGCTTCGACATTCATCTTGAAACTTGACTTTAATCTTAAGACGAGGTTCGCCCATAGCGACGGCTCGACTTCTAAACGGTTCGCCTATTGCAATGAAGCTAAGCATCCAAGCGAGGTTCGCCCATAGCGACGGCTCGACTTCTAAACGGTTCGCCTATTGCAATGAATCCCAACTCTCAAGCGAGATCCGTCCACAACATTGAAGCTAGGCACCCAAGCGAGGTTCGTTAATAGCATTAAAGCGGGGCACTCATCCGAGGTTCGTCCATAGCGACGAAGCTCGACTTCTAAACGAAGTTCGCCTATTGCAATGAAGCTAAGCATCCAAGCGAGGTTAGCCCATGCGTGGCTTCGCCATTCAACCAAAAGGCGTAAATGCATTTGGTGAAGTTAAGCCCAAGCAGTGGCTTCGTCATATAACTGAAGTTCATCCAAGTAGCGGACCTCGTTATGCAATCAAGATTTGCCCAAGCAACGAAGTTCGAAGAAGCTCGAAGCTCGTTATCCGACGAAGCTCGAAGCTTAACCTCGCAGCCAATCTACAGGCCACGAATGCCACAACAACCACGTGGGTTAAGTGGTGGGCATCAGTTATGCCCACATCCACATCAATTAACCCACGTTTCCACAATTCTTGCACGCCAGTTACGTGCTAAAAGCCCTATAAATGGCGGTGAGCAGCCATTAGAGGGGGACTTTTAGAAAATTCAACACTTGCGCACAAGAGAGATCGAATTCTTCATAAATCATCAACAACATTGTTCTGATCGTCAACGGAAAGCGGATCTCAACGTGAGCATTGAGTGAAGCATTCTTTCGCCACCAAGAACCCATACAAAAGAGAAGTCGAATCAATCTTCTCTTCCTCTGTAATCGAGAAAATTTGATTGTAAACCCATTCATTCAATCAATAAACTTTTTTCGATCCTACACCTCCTCAACTTCAGCAGCTTTTGTTCCGAGAGTTACAGTTTCTTGAACATGATGGTTAACCGCTACCTCCTTCGCTGACAAGGTCATCACCAGCCAGGGCCCCAGATATTTATTTAATAGGGCTATCACCCATCAAGGGTCAATTTTCATCCGGTTTGGTTTGTGCGGGCGTCAATCATACTCCAATAAGGTATATGAGTATAAACTATTTCCTATTTTTATCGGGAAGTTCCTGGAGAATATATCTTTAAAATATTCTTAAGGATAACTCGACAACCCCCAATTTCCTCCCACTGTGATACTCCAATAAGTTATACGAGTATAAACTACTTTCTATTTTTGGCGAGAAGTTCCTGGAAAATATTTTAAGGATAACTCGACCACCTCCGAATGGGTATATGAGGATAAACTAATTCCCGAAACTCCAGTGAACGCATGAGTATAAACTGTGTTGACGCCACCAACGCGTCGTAATGAAAAATCGCCGGTTGGAGGCTGAATGTCAAGAGAAAATTTCTGACGCCGGTCAACGCGTCACATCTCAAGAAAATTCCTCCCGCTGTGGTCAGTCCTGCAATGAGAGTCACAACGGAGAGTCCACCGATTAAAGGACGAACCCCCAATCTCCTCCCACTGTGGTTAGGCTTACGCCAAGCGACACAACGGAGAATTCGCCAATTCAAGGTTAAGCCTCACAAAATTGGATGGTCAGTTCGACGACAACTCACCAACGCGAGCTAAAATAAGAAAATTCATTCATCAGCTTTCGATTCAAGACTTCAACAGTGGTCAGACAATAAATGCAACACCGTGATACTTTCAGTCATCCTACAAAGCACTGGATAGTCCGAAAGAATTGGAGAAGTAAAGATTCGAAGCCATTTTTAGGTCCCGTTATACCGACTGAAGGTTGGGGCCTATCATGTCCAAAGTATTTCGGCTCCTTCTATAAAAGAGCGAGACCGAAATACTTTAGAGGGGGTATCTGTAGACATTAAAAATCACCTATAAGTCCCCGAACGTAGCTCGTGATGATGAGAATGATCGACAAGCCATCCGACGACGTAACGCCGAACCGTTACGTCACAACAAGTGACCGCGAACTGACGTCGCATGAAATGAGTCGGCGAAGCGTGCAAGTCTATGAAGCAACGAATCGCGTGCGAGTGAAGGGATAAACCCAACTTTTAAGTTTCGGATCAGCGAAAACCGATAAACCTGAATTAAATCGGACTCGGAACCCTGGAAGACGGCGAAAAAGACCGAAAGACAAGCCGCTTGGGCGGCTCGGCCAAAACCGAGCCACTTCCAAGTGGCTCGGTGGCCGAGCCACTTTCCAAGTGGCTCAGCCAAAGCCGAGCCACTTCTAAGTGGCTCGGTGGCCGAGCCACTCTCAATTGGCTAGGCGGGCTTTGGGCCCAGTTTCGACCCGTTATCCGCTTTGAGGCTATAAATATGAGGTGTAAGGCTCATTTGCAGAGATCCAAAATTTTGGAGAGAAGAGGAGACTCTACGGATTAAGATCGACTTCGATTCAAGACTTCAGCGGTGGTCGGACAATAAATGCAACACCGTGATACTTTCGATCATCCTACAAAGCCTTTGGATAGTCGAAAGAATTGGAGAAGTAAAGATTGAAGCCATTTTAGGTCCCGTTATCTGGTGAAGGTTGGGGCCTATCATGTCAAAGTATTTCGGCTCCTTCTATAAAAGAGCGAGACCGAAATACTTTAGAGGGGTATCTGTAGACATTAAAATCACCTATAAGTCCCGAGCGTAGCTTCGTGATGATGAGAATGATCGACAAGCCATCCGACGACGTAACGCCGAACCGTTCACGTCACAACAAGTGACCATGGCTGGCGTCGCATGAAATGAGTCGTGGCGTGCAAGTCTATGAAGCAACGAATCGCGTGCAGTGAAGGGATAAACCCAACTTTTAAGTTTGGATCAGCGAAAACCGATAAACTGAATCATCGGTTCGGAACCACGGAAGGCGGCGAAAAGACCGAAAGACAAGCGGCAGGCTCGGCCAAAACCGAGCCACTTCAAGTGGCTCGGTGGCGAACCACTTTCAAGTGGCTCGGTGGCCGAGCCACTTCTAAGTGGCTCGGTGGCCGAGCCACTCTCAATTGGCTAGGCGGGCTTTGGGCCCAGTTTCGACCCGTTATCCGCTTTGAGGCTATAAATATGAGGTGTAAGGCTCATTTGCAGAGATCCAAAATTTTGGAGAGAAGAGGAGACTCTACCGGATTAAGATCTGACTTTTGGCGATAAAGGCGAGGCTTTTGAAGATCAAGATCTAACTTTTGGGGGAAGCGATCAACTTCGACATCAGATCTACATCACTTTCTCGAGATTAAACCTCGTTTTGATCTCGAGAAGAGCTTTAATTTCGCTTAGTCGATCTCATTTGCTTGGGCTCTTATTTCCTTCATGAAATAACCCCTCTTGATTGTGTAGATCTCGCACTGGATCCGGATTACGCGGTGGTCCACGAACAGAAAAGAAGTCCCCGGCATAGCAAAGACACCCACACGCAAGTGAGGATCCGATAAATGGATCCCGCGTTTGTTCAAAAAGGAGAAAAAGTTATAATCTTTTTGATTGTTCGTTGTAAAGCCTTATAAAAAGGTGATCTTTTTATGAATCTCGTTTGTAATCCCATAAAGATGTAACGAATTCAGTCAATGACAATCATCCCGACTTTTCCCGTGAACAAAAGTCTCGCCATTGATGGAGAAATAGATTTAGGTGCCCTAGAGCACTATTCAAACCTGAAGGGGGCTGTTTTGGCAGATTAGAAAATACCACCGTCAATGGGTTCAAAGTTTACCTGACGCAAGCTCCAATTGTGGTGGCGCTGCGGCGGTCTTCAGCTGACGAGATCCACCGATGACGTTCTTTCCCTTAGGGAGTTGATGTCGAGGAGCCATTGGACAGAGAAGAAGATCGGAGGTTTAAAAATTCTGAAAAGTTCAAAAGGGTCTAGGGTTTTGAAAATAGAGTGGAGATAAAAGAATATGAACAGTCTATTTATATAGGCTTTTAGTGAACTTCTCCCAGATATCTCGCAGCGAACTTCGCCCAGATATCTCACCTTGAACTTCGCCCGAGAATCTTGCTATGAACCTCACCCAAGAGCGATCTTCGCCCCAAATTTAGGCATAGAAATCGAAGATTGAAATTTCAAATTTCTCTAGCGAGTTTCACCGATCGGTCTAGCAAGCTTTGCTCAAGTATTGAATGAGCTTCGCCCAACCGACTTGGTGAACTTCGCTTAAATGAGCTTCACTGACCGACTTAATAAATTTCGCCTAAGAATTGAGCGAATTTCACACAAGAGCTTCATCGGGCGAATCTCATTCAATGATTCTCACCAACACATGAAGTCTAAGTTTTGCCTCAAATACAAGGAGTACATCATGCACAGATCAAACATATGGTAGAAGACAGAAATCATAATTCTTTCATTGATCATAAAAGCTGCATACAAGAAAGTCTCAGACTCTTGAAACTACAACGATAGTGAGCATTCATTTCTTCACCCTCAACAACAGTCAAGGAACAAGGAGGAGAAACACAAAGCAAGAATTGCTCCTATTTCTCTAAACTGTGTGACGACTGAGTAACATAAAGGAGCTACCCTAAATAGATGAGCTCTTGTCCCCCAAACCAAGCAAAGATTGGGGAACAAAGCCTAGCCGCATAAGGAAAATTTGATATTGAGGTCGAGAAAAATGAACGATGTCTAATTACGTTCTAGGTCCGTGATGGGAAATAAATGATTACCTCCTAGAGTTGCAAGTATACAACCTTCAAGTTATAGTATTTAAAGTTATCGATCCCACGAGGAACGGGTTTTGTAAGAGTTAGTCCAATTTGGTTCTCTTATTATGTGCAAGACAATTAGAATTGAAAGTAAGAAAGTGGTTGTGAGAGGTTAAAGAGTGGATGTGGATTATGCGCAAATAAAAGAAAAACGAGGAAGAAAATGTGTGTGGAGAGACTAAGAGTGTGATAGTGACAAAGTGTAAATAAATCAAAATGGAAGTGAGAATGGATAGATGGAGAGTAAGAGAAAATAAGTGCAAATAAAATAAAATGAGATTGAGATGAGGGAGAGATAAAGAGGACAATCAAAATCAAAGAAACAAAATCAAGAATAAAGAGGCAAAACAAGAAAGCAAAAGACGGAGGATTCAATTAGAGATATTGAGAAATCTAGAATTGAATCCACTAGCTAATCCCACTTATAAGTTCATGAATCATTCTCTTTTATCACATTTCATTTTAGATTTATTAAGTATAGACTATCAAACCACTTAAGGAAAGCATAACCTATCAAATTATCACCTAAATAAAATCAATACTCATGAGAAGAACATCAACAAGATAGTAACCACTTAAGGAAAGCATAGACTATCAAATTCTTCTTCTATCAATTAGTTCTCTAGTTGATTATCCTTAACATGGTCATTTTAAGAGCAAGAGAGCAATTCAAGAATCATAAAAGAGATTAGACTAGTTTCATGAATTCTAGGTTCCTACAATGGTTTAGTTCCACATCTTTGAAAAATAAAAGAAATCAAGAGAGGGAGGAGGGAAAGAAAACTAAGTACAAAAAGGAAACTAAGAGCAAAGAAATAAAGAAAAAGAAAAGAAAATGAGAAGAAAAGAAATAAAGACAATCTAACTAATTGTAAGGAAATAAATCTATACTACAAATTAAAGACAAGACATGAAAGTAAATTGCATGAAAATAAATTGCATGAAAGTAAATCTAAACTACAAAGCAATTAAATAAATAAGAAAGAAAAAGAAATGCAAAAGAAATAAAATAGAAACCTATAACTCTTGATCTTCATCTCATCCTCCTTTTGGTCCTTGGATAAGAAGAAGAGAAAGGAAATTGAAGGGGTGAAAATTTTTATTTATTGTGTAACAAAAGTTATAATTTTTGGAAGGTCTTCTCAATTAAGAGTAACCCCTCCTCTCTAAATGGAATTTTTACAAAATATTTCACACTCAAACCTCTCCCTCTACCCCTCTATTTATAGCCCAACAGAGTTGATGTGAACCATTGGATCAAACTTGGCCACCAAGGAAGAGAAATCAGCCCTTAATTCAAATCTGTTGCGAACCAACCGATCGGCCGACCGATTGGCCAATCGGTTGGTTTATAACCGATTTTATCTTTTCTTGATATTTTTGCACGAATTCTTCTTGGATTCCTTGGGTGTCTTGGGCCTTCGTTTGTCTTCAGATTTAGGCTTCAAAAATTGGTAGAAATTCAGAGGATTTGAGTCATATGGGCTCTTATTCATTAATACTTCATTAGCCTGCAAATTAAGATAAAAACGGTTATAAGCAGGATATTTATTCATATAAAATAGGTAATGAGGGTATAAAATTATAATTAAATTGTGATTATCAGATACCCCCACACCTAAACTTTTGTTAGTCCTCTAGCAAAGAAAGAAAATAAAAGAAAATTTCTAACTCACTTTCGCAGGAATCGTGGTTGTATTTAGCGCATACAACAAGCCTTTAAACCCCTGGGTTACCCCAGTGGATGAGTTGTAGTCTCGTGAGGGTTTGCAGTGAATATACCCATAAAATTCAGTCAACTTGCCAATTTAAAGAAATTAATGAAATAATTAATTTATTTGATATATTCAAACATTCCAATTGTAGTTGGTTAATACTCAAGAAAACGTTTTATCATAACTCCAATGTAATTTTCTTAAGAAAATCTTTCCATTATAGTTACACAAAACCAAGTTTAACTCAAAATTTAATTTAAAAGTCTTGAAAAGAACATGCTAACTCTTTGTTTTAAACAAACTTCAAGTCTTTTAATCCATTTGATTCTTCAAGAACATATACAAATATAACTATATATAAAAACATGGTTAGTATGATTTTTTTAACTCTTTATTCCTTGGTGGTTTTATTCTTTTAATAGGGCTTTCTAAGTGACCATTTAGCGAGTTTTGGGCCAATGAATCCCAACCCAATTGGGCTTGGGTCATTAAGCATAAAATACTCATTGGGCTTAATTACTCAGTCAACTTAGGCTTAGTAAAATAGAACCACCAATGATTTTAAGAAATTTATTTGGTGCTCATTTTTAGCACTCTTCTTTTGTTAAGTTAGTATAATATATATATGTGTATATGTATATATATTCTGAAAAATATTTGGATCAAGATAACTTGAAAAATTATTTTCAACTCTAAGCTAAGCATGTAAAAATTTTATTACTTCAATTAAAATCTAAGTTAAAACTTAAGTGAAGTATGCTACTTTGAACATCAATTCCTAAGAAATTTATTTGGAGTTATCATAAAAGATAAACTTGATATAAAACTAACTAAAGATTAGAAGATTTAAAATCTATCAAATAGATCAATTATTAATCAACTCTATTAAGTGGCAAGTGACAAAAAATTATTATATATATATTTTTAATATAAAAAGAAAAAAATGGTGAGAAAAAGAGGAAAAATGACTAAGATAAAGAGCAAAATGACTAATCCCCACCCCACACCTAAATTTTGCATTATCCTCAATGCAAATTCTATTATGCACAAAGTAAAATAGATAATAATTGAAGCACTTATATTTGTTAGGCTAGCTTGAACAATGATAAAAATTCTGCAAATACCTTTAAGATGAGGGTGAAGCCAAAATTTATTCTCTATTTATTTTATATATATATATATTGAAATAAAGAAAAACAAGAAACTCTCAAATGAGAGAAGAATAAATTCTTTTATTATTATTATGAGGCGAAAAATAAAAATATAGAAGAAAAGATGAAACATGAGAAGCTCACATTCTACATTAAATCCTACCTTATTGCTGAAAATTCTACCTCGAAATTTAAAGAATTTCAAAATGATATAATCACTGATGTGCGTAAATTTCAAAAATTTCAGGGTTTTTAGTGATGTTTGCAGCAATGGAAGGTAGGTATTAATGGTTGTATGCTTTTTGAACTTAGATTCGTTATTAATAAAAATTTCATCAAAAATAAAATCTTGTTGTTTTCTATTTTCCAAAAATCTAAGTTCGTTGACAAAGGGTTCTTCAAATGTTAGCTTCAAGATGCATGTATTCAACATAATTCTCTCGTTCTGAAGGACTTGATTATTAACCTGGTTACCTGACTGTTGTGAATGGATTACATTCACTTGATCTTGAAAAGTTGAACTTGACCCCGTGTCCCTTGGATTGGTCACGGTTTGACTCGGAAATGATCCTTTCTCTCTCTCACTTATAGCGCTAGCTAGTTGACCAAGCTGAGTTTCTAATCTAGCTATGGCTTGAGTGTTGGAATTGAAAATTTGTCCTGTTGATTGCATAAAGGAGTTCATCGTGCTAGATGTTTGAGTCAACAAGTTCGTGGTCTGTGTAGAGGTTTTAATCAAGGCTTCCAAACCCCTTTCCAAAACATTAAGACGTTTCTCAGCATTTGAAGGAATATGATTTGTAGATTGATGCTGAGGAAATTGATTTGGAAATGGCTGATTCGGTTGTGGAAAATTGAGAGGAACTGTGTTTCCCCTAGGAAATTGTTGGTTTGAAGAGGGAGTGAAATTTTAATTCCCGGAGTAGTTTTCCTGGTTCCATATAAAATTCGGATGATTTCTCCAACCTGGATTATAGGTTGGAGAAAATGGATCATTCACCGGACGCTGGAATGCAGCGTTTACTTGATCTAGCGGTTGATTATTTCCTAAGAGAGGATATTCCTCTAAAGCATGAGATGGAGAAAGACAGTCGTGACAACCTGAGGCAGAAACTTGGTTGATTTGAGCTGGAGCTCGTTCTTTGACTTCTAAAGCTTCTAACCTACGCATGATTGTAGCCATCTTTGCTTTAGAGGCTATATTCATTTCTAAGGAAAGACCACTGGTTTTTTGTTGGGAAACTGATGAAACTCAATCATCACAATGTTCTCACTGTATGGTTTTCTTAGATAAACTCTCTAAAAAGTCTCAAGCTTCATCGGTATTTTTCTTCATGAAATTCCCTTGACACATTGACTCTAAGGAAGTTTTTGAAGAATAATCCAATCCTTCATAAATGATTTGGCATAATCGCCACTTTTCAAGACCATGGTGAGGACATTAGATGAGAAGATCTTTAAACCTATCAAAATACTTTCAAAAAGGTTCTCCCGAGATAATTTTAAAGTTCATGATGCTGTTTCTAAGCTTAACCGTTTTGTGGATTGGGAAGAATTTTTTTAGAAAAATAGTAACAAATTCATCCCAAGTTGAGATGGAATTTGTGGGTAAGTTATACAGCCATTTCTTAGCCTTGTCCTTAAGGGCAAAAAGAATAAATCGAAGTTTGATCGCATCCTCGGTTAAGTCCCTCATCTTGATCATGAGGCACACTTCTTCAAACTCGAAGATAAAGATATAAGCGTCTTCAGTTTCGACTCCTAAGAATTTTGGAAGCATGTTTATGAAATGCGGTCGAAGTTCAAAATTTATTCCATTTACCTCGGGGAGCTTAATGCAAGATGGGATTGCATTCCTAGTTGGGTAACATATATCTTGAAGAATGGGTGGATTAGGGTTGGTCATTTCTTCAAATGTTTTAAAAGATGAATCAACACGAATTAAACAATTGGTATTATCCCTAACCCAAGCTTGCATGCACCAAAATCAAATTTTTTTTTAAGGAAAAAGTAAAAGTTAGTTTTTTTTAATGAAAAAGGAAAAGAGAAAAAGTTAAGAAGATGATGAGAAAAAGGAAAAGGAAAACTAACTAAAAATAAATCAAGGCAATCACTTTTCAATCACCCTAACTTCTAGGGTTAAGCCTAAACTCAACTAGACCAGCTCCTAACCAAATCCCTTAGTGAAAAGATCAAAGTTTACTCAGATAATTAGCCAGGTAAGGATAGTACTAGAGGGAGATCAAAGATCAATTAAGTACCTCGTTCCTTGCGGAGCGCTTTACGCAACCCCTAAATCTTACCTTAGACACCAATTAATCCAAATAAACTTGGACCGGTTCACTTAAGGAATTCTTATTTCTTAATGAGCTCGAATCCTTAGGGGCCAACGTCTAATCAGTTTTAAGAGGCTTGGGTATGTGTAGTGAGGAATTAGTGATTTTTGGGCTAAGGAAAGGGTGATGAAATCCCTCACCTTATCTTGATTAATGGGTTTTGCCCTTAAAAATATTTTCAAGTGAGTGCCAAATCAAGATGCTCAAATCACTTAGGTGAATTTCTACTATTATATGAAATGCAACCCTAGAAATTAAAAGCAACTAAAAAGGATGCCAAAGTAAAAATCGTTTTTTTAATTATGGTTAACAACAAACAATGTGAGAGAAATGGAGCTCTTGTTTGAGTTTATTATCTTGTTAGTAAAAGTCTAAGTGGAAGATGGATTTTATTATGGTCAACAAAAAAATTATTTTTATTTTTATTTTTTAAATCCTAATTGTCTCTAATGTGAATGAACTATCTTAAGGGTGGAATTGAGAATACTAGAAAGAAGAGTTACCCACGTAAAAGCAATGCAAAGCCTCGTTGGAGGCAAATCTTCAATATTGAATCTTCAACTCTTCATCTTCAAGCTCCAAGTACCTTCACAAAAAAAAACACACAAGTTAAAGAACTAAAATAGAAAAATTTCCTACTTAACACCGTTCCCCGGCAACGACGCTAAAAACTTGATGGGAAATAAATGATTACCTCCTAGAGTTGCAAGTATACAACCTTCAAGTTATAGTATTTAAAGTTATCGATCCCACGAGGAACGGGTTTTGTAAGAGTTAGTCCAATTTGGTTCTCTTATTATGTGCAAGACAATTAGAATTGAAAGTGAGAAAGTGGTTGTGAGAGGTTAAAGAGTGGATGTGGATTATGCGCAAATAAAAGAAAAACGATGAAGAAAATGTGTGTGGAGAGACTAAGACTATGATTGTGACAAAGTGTAAATAAATCAAAATGGAAGTGAGAATGGAGAGATGGAGAGTAAGAGAAAATAAGTGCAAAGAAAACAAAATGAGATTGAGATGAGGGAGAGATAAAAAGGACAATCAAAATCAAAGAAACAAAATCAAGAATAAAGAGGCAAAACAAGAAAGCAAAAGACGGAGGATTCAATTAGAGATATTGAGGAATCTAGAATTAAATCCACTAGCTAATCCCACTTATAAGTTCATGAATCATTCTCTTTTTATCACATTTCATTTTAGATTTATTAAGTATAGACTATCAAACCACTTAAGGAAAGCATAACCTATCAAATTATCACCTAAATGAAATCAATACTCATGAGAAGAACATCAACAAGATAGTAACCCTAGAGTTCATAAGCATAATCTATCAAAGCACTTAAGGAAAGCATAGACTATCAAATTCTTCTTCTATCAATTAGTTCTCTAGTTGATTATCCTAAACATGGTCATTTTAAGAGCAAGAGAGCAATTCAAGAATCATAAAAGAGATTAAGACTAGTTTTATGAATTCTAGATTCCTACAATGGTTTAGTTCCACATCTTTGAAAAATAAAAGAAATCAAGAGAGGGAGGAGGGAAAGAAAACTAAGTACAAAAAAGAAAATAAGAGCAAAGAAATAAAGAAAAAGAAAAAGAAAATGAGAAGAAAAGAAATAAAGACAATCTAACTAATTGTAAGGAAATAAATCTATACTACAAATTAAAGACAAGACATGAAAGTAAATTGCATGAAAATAAATTTCATGAAAGTAAATCTAAACTACAAAGCAATTAAATGAACAAGAAAGAAAAAGAAATGCAAAAGAAATAAAATAAAACCTACAACTCCTGATCTTCATCTCATCCTCCTTTTGGTCCTTGGATAAGAAGAAGAGAAAAAAAAATTGAAGGGGTGAAAAATTTTATTTATTGTGTAACAAAAGTTATAATTTTTAAAAGGTCTTCTCAATTAAGAGTAACCCTCCTCTCCAAATAGAGTTTTTATAAAATATTTCACACTCAAACCTCTCTTTCTACCCCTCTATTTATAGCCCAATAAAGTTGATGTGAACCATTGGATCAAACTTGGCCACCAAGGAAGAGAAATCAGTCCTTACTTCAAATCTGTTGCAAACTAACCGATCGGCCAATCGGTTGGTTTGTAACCGATTTTATCTTTTCTTGATATTTTTACACGAATTCTTCTTGGATTCCTTGGGTGTCTTGGGCCTTCGTTTGTCTTCAGATTTGGGCTTCAAAAATTGGTAGAAATTCAGAAAATTTGAGTCATATGGGCGCTTATTCATTAATACTCCATTAGCCTGTAAATTAAGATAAAAATATTTATTAGCAGGATATTTATTCATATAAAATAGGTAATGAGGGTATAAAATTATAATTAAATTGTGATTATTAGTCCGCACTTACGAGACCTAATCACTTTCGGAGTCTTTGCTTGTGGAACTCCATAGGTCTTTCATCAAGCGCCGTCTTAGCCTCCAATCAGTCCTACGCAGAGCATGACACTCAAAGCTCCATGCGTCCCCTATCACGGGTTACCTCACGGCACACTTTTGACTTGTTCTCAAGAGTTTGCTCGAGCATAGCCTTTTTGGCCTGAAGCAAATTCACCAATAGGCAGCGAACACAGACTTCTTCCATAGAATTGCCCTTCACTTGGGCTAATTCCTGTTAGAGTTGATGAATCTCAGCTTCTCTATCAAAGAACTTCTCCGGCTGGGTTGTAGAAGACTTAGACATGGAGAGAATGAGATGGGAGAAGATAAGAATGGAAGGAGCTATTTATAAGCTCTCCGAATCCAACTTCCCATAACAAAAATCACTTTTTTAGAAGTGATTGGACTAAACAAAGAGGCTAAAAGATAGCCTAAATCTTAGGGTGTCCAGTGAATCTCACCGAATATTTAACGCCAAAAAAGATCCTAATCGCAAATTAAGGCCCATATCTAGAGACAACAATCTCGGCGACCCTCACTAGTCAGCGAACTTCCCCCGAACACTAGAAATTGGGCGAACCTTGCCATACTCATAGTTAAGCGAATATCGCATACTAGGAGCCATTCTTTGACTCAAGCTAAGAGCAAGCAAGCTTTGTTCCAAACACAAAATTGAATGATTGCAACGTTACTGAGCATCCAATTATGATGAATCTATGACGAAGGAAGCTACATTCAACAGTACACCTCTAGCTATTACCCAAAGTATTTCGATCTCTGTTACAGCCCAAGAGCAGGATCTCGAAAACTTTGGAGGAGGGGGTCTTATAGATGGTTAAAATAGACTCAAGCTCAGCCCAAGTCCAAGACATGAACGCCCTTGAGCTAAACACTTCCTGTAGGCCCAAGCACAAGCCCACGTCAAAGCTCATCCAAACAATAGCGAACTTCGCCCCAGCTTCACGCGAACTTCTCCCCAAAGATCTATGTGGACCACGTCATCCACATCTCAAAGAACATGGGTTGTCCACGTTCTGGCAAAGTTCTCTGGGACGAACTTTGCCTAAAGCCACTTGGCAAGCCTCGCCCAAAATTGCTCAGTGAGCTTCGCCTTTGACCTTTATAGGCGAACTGCGTATTAACCGCTTCAAGAGCTTTTTTTATGGAAACGGTTCTCCCCATTATCTCCTTAAGTTAATGACCCACTTAATCCACATTTAATGGCCACTAACTCTCTCTCTCTTAGCTTATAAGAGGAGGGGAGATTACTCATTTGAAGACTCTTAGAATCAACGTGGATTGATGCTAAGACTAGGCATCTCCAACCAATCAACTCCTTTGGATTTTAGCTTCTTCGGCAACGTCCAATCAGCAAGAGACTCATCGTCTTCATCGGACCATCAACGGAGTACAAGACTAAAGCTCCATTGGCACCCAAAAAAGAACCCTGGAATATAAATTTTTCTTGTTTCTTTTGTAATTTCCTTTGAATTGTGATCCGTGTTAATTGTAATTCAAAAAACCAGAAACAGATTGTTGGACTGGATTTGGTTTTGTTTGGTATCATACATGATATACTACTTTAGGACATGAGTTTTTGTTGGACATGTATCGAGTCACATTGAGATTTGCGGTTGTAGATTTCATACTTTGAACGTTCGAGTATGAAGATCACCAACTAGGTTAAGGCATCCAAAGAATGTCATACAGACTGATTCCCTATATGGCATTTGTTGGATGATCCGCCAACATTTGAGGCATTCATATTAGAATGTTCAATGACCGGACAACATTTCATGCACTGTCTATTAGACTAAAAAGAAGATAACTTAGGGTTTTGACAGGGAATTAAAAGGTGAGAACCCAACAGATATTGAGGTTGTAATCAGCATGATCTAGTGCCTCAACTGAAGGTTGTTGAGTAAGTAATCAAGAGAAAGTATCTGTGATGAACAAGAGCAAGCATAAGAGCAAGTATCTATGATGAACTATGTAATCTCGGTGAGATGTTATATTTGTTGGACTTGCGAAATCAGTTAGTTTTGCTGTTTATTAAATCTGCTGCATATAATAAATTTGCTATTTATGTTGCAATATTTATGATGCGTTATGTTTGATTTATGTGTATGAGCTACCTAAGGAGTAGTACGTTCTAGCACATGCACTATGAGTTATTGGACATGAGATATGAGTCTTAGATATAGGTATTCTCACCATTTAATTCCAAATAAGATAAAAAATAAACATAAGGTTAATAGGCTGGAGTGGACATGATACGAGCTTGTAGTATGGATGCAAGTGAGTTATGTATGTATTCTAAGATGTAAATTTGTGATGTTTCACACACATTTGGACCTTTGCACCTATACACTTTGTTTCTGGTTGTAGCTAACTCTAACCCATGTTCTTATATATGTTCTTTTCATATCCCTTCAGTTTATTGTCGATTTTCATGTTGACTTTTGATATTTGATTCTATTTTGGGTTTCTTTTTTTGTTTCAGTACTTGCTTTGAAAAAGGATTTTCACCAGCTTTTGCAAACCAGTTATCTGTTATTTATTCAAATTAAGAATAGAAGTTCGTTGCTTTTTTTTTACTAGAATTGGAGTCGTAAGGCTCTATCCATTTATTCACTAGACCCAAATGTAAATGTGAATTTCTTTTGTCTTACTCCAAAACAAAAAAACAATTTTCGAATGATCCGGTAAGGATCAACTCCAAAAGAATATAATAAGAAATTCCATTTTCCTTCTTCTTCTGGGGGCACTTGTTGGTCTGCTATGACACACCTAGAATACATGGAGTTGTATGCCAAACTTGTATTTTTTTTACTATCTCTTTGTAGATCCTCGCATGTTAGTTGATACAGTCCTAAGCCAGAGACAACAAGAGTACCAAAGTCCTTCTTTTCATTCATCACTATATGTATTCATCTTTAGCATTCAATTACAATTCCTTTTAGTTGAGATTATGTATTTGTTTAGAGCTTAGAGTCATATTCTTGTATTCAGACGTCAGACTAGCACTTGTACTCTACTCTGTACTCTGTTGTACCAGACTTGTTTCTATATCTATTTCAGTTTAGTTCCGCTACTTATTCTGATCTTATATATTGTTCTGTGGATATTGATGTGATCTATATTATGATATGATATTTGCTTATTACGATGGGGCATATACAGGTCATTATAGGCTTAAGATTATACTTTTGGATAGAGTTTGGCCCAATTGCATATATTGTCTAGCCTTGTCACGTGCTCGGAACGTGGTAGTTGGTCCTGGGCCGTGACAGTAGTTATCATTATTCCTGTTAATTTTTGTGCAAGAGATGGTTGGGTCCACCAACACATGTGGCTTAAAAAAATAGTTGTCATGAAAAACAAAAAAACAATTGGAACAAAAAAAATGTTTAGAAAAGGAATTAACTAATCATTCCTATAATCTATTATATGCTCTCTGCTCAACACATACCTCCTTTGCTTATTGGTTGAGGCTCAACCAACATATTAAAGAGCTTATGTTCATTCAGGCTTGTGAAACCCTTTACAACATTTGAAAAAAGAGTTTTCGTTAAACTTTTAATATATTTTTTAAACCCAAGCTTTTAAGCCCATTTATAACAGTAAATATAAGAAATATAAAAATCATATATTTCTAAAATTTTATGATCGTAACAATGTCCGTTAGAACTCATAAACAAACACATTTATGAACATATAACTGCCGGCACATAATTTTTATCATGTGTTTGACAATTGGGTAAAATGGATCCAAATATATCACATGCTAATCAAGTGTTTATGATGTGATAGAAATTTAATGATAAACAAAATTTGGATTAGGTATCAAAGTGGGAAATGTGATTAAAATTTTTGGGTATCAAAGTGTCAAAGAAATATTTTGGGGTATCGAGTGAAATATGACCAAAGTTTTGACTTAGTTTGATTAATAACAAACCTTCTTATTGTTCTAATATGTGTTTTGAGATGATCTATGCAGGTTACAACAAGTTAGAATCAAATTTGGAGATGAATGAAGCAAGAATCAGTACAAATGCACAAACTCTGCATCATACTCATCGATAAGAGGGTATGCTCATTGACAAGAGTGAGGTTGAGAACTAAAATATTACAATCATCATACTCATCGATGAGAATCCCAGCTCATCGATGAGCCTGAAGGTGTTCTCAACGATGAGCCCCTGTTCTTATCGATGAGTCTAGCCGACTATGCAGAATCCTAATATGTTTCCTATTTAATTCAAGCCGTTCATTGCATCAGGTGGATAGGCTCTTTCCTCTCTTTTTTTATCAAAGATTATTGATCTAATCCAGAGAAAAAAAGAAAGAGGAAGAAAGAGAGAGCGGTTTTGACTTTGGTAAGGGAATCTTGCTCAGCCTTCTCAAATTGCATCCTCATTGAATTCTACATCATCCAATCATCAATCTTCGAGGAGTTCTGCCCTCGAACTTCAAGATCAACAACGTTCTTTCCAAAGTTTTGCATAGATCATTAGGAGAATGGTTTGTTTAATCAAATGGGCTATAAAATCTTTTTAATTTGTGCTTAATTGATATTGAGTTTTTGTAAAACACTTATTTTTACAAATCGTGTGATTGAAACTTTTACAACGTACTGAAACCGGGATGAACTGAGGAATTAGTGTTACGAGGAGGGAGCTAGGATTACTACTGTGTGAAGGTGTTTAGTGGAGACAGGTAGTTTAGGGTTAGACAAGGGAGCGGTCTTGTAACCACCTACTGGATTGGGGGTTTGTAATCTAAGAAATTCACATATAGTGTGGAAGCCCCTCCCGACGAAGAAGAAGGGTAGAGTATGATTTATCCAAACCACTATAAAATCCTTGGGTCTGCTTGTGATTATCATGTGATTTGTTTTGTTTACCATTTTTCTTATTATTACTCTTAATTCAGCTGCATATTCTGTGTTCTTTCGAAAAACAGTAGGCAACATTACTAATTCATCTATTCTAATCAAGGGGCTTTTAGATGTTTGTCCTTAAATCTTCAGAATTTCATATCAGTCCCTCAAATCTTTGAAGTTGCTCATTAGTCCCTCAAATCCTTTAGGGTCTTGCAAATGGTCCCTTTGGTTAACTCATGTCACATTTGAGGCGAGTATTCCCTCAAATCTAACGCTTTGAGGGGAAATTCCTATTTTATCCCTTTGTTAGGTTTCCTGACCCGTTTCTTAATAGGATTAATGGAACAACCTGTAAAAAGAAATGGAAACCTATTGAGATCATCTTCTCCAACTTTTAGGGGAAAAACCCCAGCCTAAATAATTTTTTAGCTTCACAACAGTCTTATCCCCTTTAAAGTAATATAATCTTTTAAATGATAGATAATTTGGTATCTAAAATCTATATAGTCCTCTATGAGAGGTAATTGGTAATTATGGTGTTAGGTTAGGAGTTAATCTAAACGTAGTTTGAAATATTAATTGAAAAACTAACATAGAAACCAATTTGCAAGAGATCCCATAAGATTTGAGGGGACTAACAAGCAATTTTAAATATTTGAGGGTCTAATATGGAAATATTGAAAATTTGAGAGACTAGTATGTAAAATGGGAAAACATATCTTCATGTTTATACTAATATCAATGTTATATATTTCTCACCCTCCAACTTCAAACTATTATTCTCAAATTGTATCTTGTAGACTTGGATGAAAAAGGGGAAAAGAAAAAGAAAAAAGAGGCCTGTTTTATGAGAAAAAGGTTAATTACTTCTTGGGAGTCTCACTTACACGTAACCCACTGGGAAATTAATCAATTCTAAAATTTTAAATCTCAAAAAATGGCAAATCAGTAGTTATCCCCAAAACCCCATCCACCATCAGAATTACTGTTACTACCACCCAAAGAAGGAGAAGGCATTCTAAAGAACCCGAAGTTTTACTCTGTTTTTCTAACAAATACCTAATTTTCTTTTTTTTAACAAAAAAATACTTAAGTTTTACCATTCTCTTCTCAGAAATCCTCAATGAGAGATGTAAAATTTAGGGGCTCATTGGACTATCTTCACCCCAAAGGAACCTCTGCTCACTCACTATGTTTGGGAGTTCACTAGGGGAAGGAAACGAAAGGTAAAAGAGGGAAAGAAAAGATAGGTAAGGGGAGGGCAAATATAATATCTTGTTTGGGAGTTTAGTAAAGGGAATGGAGGGGAACTTAGTTCATCATGTTTGGAAGTTCTAATTAAGGGAAGGGAAGGGAAAAAGTAGTTTCATAATCAAATCTGAGCCGTTGATCCATAGTGATAGAGAGCCAGATATTAAATCTTTTAAGTTTACTTTCCCTACCCTCCTCTACACCTCAATTTAAAGGGGAACAAAATTACAACTTTTTTTAATGAAAATTTTACTTCCCCTACCCTCTAATACTTTTCTTAAAAAAACTCCTAAACATAGTAAAATGTTATTTTTCTTTCCCTTAGGATTGGGGGCAATGAGGGGAAGGGAAAGTTATAGGACTCTTTATTCTTGTTTGGGAATTTACTTGTGCTAGGTAATAGGGGAGAATGTAAGGTAAATGAGGGGGAAAAACCAAGTTTTTGTTCCCCTCCAATTTGGGGTGTGACTAGGGTGAAGAGAAGTTAAGGGAACTTCTACTAAAAAAATAATTATGAAGAGACCATTTTTCATCCTGCCTAACTTTTAACAATAAAAGACTTAATAACATGTAATGTTATTTATGTAAGTTTACATATATTACATTCCCTCTCTTTACTTTATTAAACTTCTTAAACAGGTGAAATAAGTTCTTCTTAATTCTTCTTACTAATTTTGCAAACAAGTTTTATATCACTATATATAAAAAAGCCCTAGGGTCAACTTGTCTATTTACGTAATTTTCTTGGACAAAATTGCCCCTCGCTATTATACTTAAGGGTTTTTATATTAGTCCCTTCAATCTTTCATATTTTGTAAAGATTAGTCCCTCAAATCATTGAAATTGCTTCTAGGTCCTTAAATTAGGTCCTTCAAATATGAATCTATTTTGAATTTTAGTCCCTAAAATCATTGAAATTGCTTCTAGGTCCTTCAAATATGAATCTATTTTATATCCCCTAATTCTTATGCTATTTCCAAATTAGTCCCTCTAATCAAGACAAAAATAGCCTTAGAAGGGGTTAATTTAAAAAACTTATGAGAATTGGGGGACGTGATAGCCATCGGATTGAATTTTACTTGGTAATCCTTCCCATTGCCACTTCTCATCTTGAAGAGTGACTAATTTGGAAATAACTTAAGAATTCGAGGAGCTATTTGCAATTTTAATGATTTGAGGGACTAAATTCAAAGTAGCTTAAGATTTGAGGAACTTGATATTAATTTTAATGTTTTGTCAGATAAATTTCAAATTATAGAAGATTTAAGGGACTAATATCGAAAAACCCCTAATACTTAATTCGGTGAACTGGATTTCTAATTTATCGCGGTGGACTTTTGTTTGCTTTTGGTTTTGCAGTATAAATTGCTAGGACAATTTTGCCCCTCAAAATGAACTTTAATGTTTTATCCTCCAGGGGTGCTAAAGGTTCAGATACGGCCAGATTTGACACATGTCATATTCATATCCATTTACCAATTACGAATATGGATACAGATATAAATATATCTCAGTATGAAAAATTCATATCTATATCCCCTAAAATAGGTTACAGATATGGATATACATGCGAATGTATAAATGGATATATATACAGATACAAGACGGATATGAGAAAACTAAATAATATTGAAAAAAATATAGTTCATATGATACAAGCGAGTTCACCAATATGTTCATTATATCTGAAAAGCCAAGATTAGGTCTCTTGATCATCAAAATTAACCTCAAATCTATTGATCTAAGGATTAGAATTATTGCTACTATATGACCAACATATATTTGGATATTTAGTATATAGATCTGAGATATTTCATAACATATCCATATCCATAACCATATTCTATTTTTCGCACCCATACTCTCCTCTCTTTGAGACATGTACAAAAAAAAAAAGGTAGATAAACTTGGTTTTACAGTCTACTGCCACATTTCATGTATATTCTCATCAATAGAACATGATTCGCCATTCAGATCTGGATGCTATTAATTTTGGTTATTTACTGAACTCTGATAGTTGTTTCAATTAAAGTGTCCAAATAAATAGTACAAGTATTGCAATGTCTAATAATTAGAAATTGATGATAGACATGCCATGACATGGATCAACTAGTGGCTAGCTCTTTGAACCAAGGCCCCAATCTCCAATGACTAAAGTACTTGTAGGTGGTTTTGTAGTTCTATTTCCTTATAATCTGTAGTTAAAGAAGGGACTCATATTGATTATTTTGTATCTTCAATTTCAACTTCCTGTTTAGTGAGTGAGAGTATGCTTTGGTTACATCTTACCACAAAATTGTGATTTAGTAATAGAACATTATGTCTGTTGAGGGCTAAATTTAAGAGGAAAAAACCCCCTAACTTTGAAAGATTGTAAGATAACACCTTATAAATTTTAGAAAAACCTCACATTATACAACAACTACGTGGACAAGCGCACGTGCCTCCTAACTAGTATTCCTTTATATTCCCTTAGCTTAACTTATGCTATGTTCCATTAACTTTTTTTCGTGCAAATCCACACAAGCCCTTAAACTTGGCTGCCCTCGTCCAAACACACTGTCAGCTCAGGGGCTGTTTGGTTGGTCCAAAAACTGCAGAAAACACCCCCTAGAAAACTGACACCAGAAAATTTTTACATTTTTCTTCACAATCTGCTGTTTGGTTTGCAAAAAGTAAAAAGGAAAATGAGAGAAAGTGAAGGCGCCACGTAAGATTTTTCACGGGAAAATTTTCCGCTCTCTTCAGGCCAATTATGAGAGAAAACACCCGCTTTTCTCTCCCCGTACACAAAAAACTGATTCTAGGTTCGGCCTTTTTTTATTTTTTGCTGCCGCCATCTCGTTCTGGTCACCCCTCCCTCTCTCTTTCGTTCTTCTTCCCTCCTCCCGATCTCCTCCCTCCTTCGCTGCTCCGCCGCCTCCTCTGCCGCCCCTCCTTCATCTCCTCCTACCCTAACCCTAGCCAACCCCTCTTCCTCTTCTCCCATTTCCTTCCACCCTTGCCATCTGACCCTCTCCCTTCCATTTGGCTCTCCCTCCCCCGCCCCCCTTCCACCCTCCCCATCGACTCCCCCTCCGGCCATCTCCTCCTCTCCAAACCCTCCGACGATCAATTCTCCGTCTCCAGCCCCTTGTTCAGGGAGGAAACTCTTTTATTTTATTTTTAATTTTTGGGTATAAATATACATGCTCAGTGCTTATAATGATTAATGGGAGATAAAAGTGTATTTGGTCTTTGTCCTATGCTTAATAGAATAATGATAAATATATAGTAGTTGTTGAGTTTGCTTTCTATTTGGCCAAAGAAAAAATTGGATCAAGTGACAGTGTACTGTATCTTCAGACCTTCTTGTTCTCATCTAGAATGGTTGGAGTGTATGGCCATGGTTTCTACATGGTATTGGTTGAATTGAGGAATTAGAAGTGCAATTGGTCTTTTCTTCAGACCTTCCTGTTTGATTCCAGTTCCTCAAAGATGCAATCTTTATTCTAGTCCGTGCCGTTCTATCAAGATTGGTATGGATTAATATTATTGAAATTTCTTGAAATATGCTGTTTTAGTAAGTTTCTTGAAATGTTAGACTAATTTTCATGAATAATACATCATTTTTCAGGTTTCTAGGAGTTCTCACAGATTCTCGCCTAATTAAATATTCAGTGAAACAGTGTGTTTCATGTACTTTTATCATTTTTCATCTGAATAGTATATATTCAATATTCTCTAGAGTTAAATTTGCTTTTGTATTTGTAGATCATGAGGTTCAAAGAAGGGAGTAGGGTTGAGGTGCTGAGAAATAAAAAGGAAGCTTATGGCTCTTGGTGTCCTGCAAGAATTTTATCAAAAGTTGGACACATGTACACTCTTGTGCTAAATGCTATAATTTGGTTCACTCTTTGTAATGTTCTCTACCAGCAAATTATTAAGACCACTGTTTGTAGGGGGCTTCTTTGAATAATGTAATGATTGTTTAGTTCTTGAATGTATTTTAAGTTATCGATGATGTGAGGGGAAGAGGTCGGATGCTTTGGTTCTTGAATGTAATCATAAACTAGTTATCGGTGATGTGAGGAGAGTTATCAATGATGTGAGGGGAAGAGGTCTATAATTTTTCCAGGAAATCCACGGGACTACTAGTCCTGCGGATTACGTTGCTGCATTTTTCACGGGACTAGTAGTCCCGTTTATTTGCTGAGCGTGCACGTGCACGCACAGTAAACGGTACTAGTCGCGTGAAAAATGCAGCAACATAATCCGCGGGACTAGTAGTCATGTTAACTCTCAAATTGTGCTTATAGACTTCATAAAAGCCCCTCAACTTCACTAGTCAGTCATTATCAAATTATTTGTACTTATTTCCTCAAATGTTTTTAAAGTTTGAAAATTACTTCATCAAACTTAATATTAGAGGTTTGGAATTACTCTCCTAAATGTCCATAATTAGTTGAAATTATTCACTAAAATCTCTATTGCAAATTCTTGTTAAATTTATAAATAGACCCCCAAATCTTTAAACAATTTCAATTTCCTCCCTCAAATGTTCATATTATGAATTTATTAGTCTCTCAAATGGATTTATAGAAACTTAAATTAGTATCTCAATAATTAAAGATTTGGACTTACTCCCTTAGATGTTCATAATTAGTCCCTCAAATCTTTATAAATTTTGTAAATTACTACCTTATATTTAAAATTAGTCCCTCAATTCATAAGTGACCTTATTTCAGAATTTTAGACCCTCAAATATTAGGTATTCTCATCCCACTTAGGTTTCACAAATATTTTATCTTATTTGAGTGGTAAGCACACCATGGTGATCACAACCATGGTGTTTCTATTTTTTAGTTTGAACCAAACACTAGAAAATGAGGGAATCAAGTCACACATCAACTATTTTCTTGTATACTTAATTTGAACCAAACTAAATAAAGGGATGAAAAGTAATTTTGCTCCATATTTCTTTGCGAAACAAACACAAAAAACACTCTTCTAAGAAAGTGACGAAAACACCAAAAAGAAAAATAGATTTTAGAAAGTGAAGGAAAGTAACCGAGCAGCCCCTCATACGTTAACAAAAAGAACCCCAATTTTCAAGTCCCCTCTCCCTACCTCCTATCATCTCTTCATCTCCAGACAAAGCAAAAAAAGACTGGGCCCCAAAAGAAACCTCCTTATTTCCAAGAACAAACCCCCAAGAGCAGAAATCGAGAAGAGGGAAAAATCTTCGGCGATGCTTCCTGCAGCGAAACCCTAATTAATGCATCAAAACAATAACCACCACCCGCTCCAGCGCCTGAAAAGCTTGCCGGACCTCTGGTTCCCCGAAAAGCCCTTCAAAGATTCCAACAATTACCAACATGTCCTTCACAAGATGCATCCTCGTAAGCATCAGAATCATCAGCAGCAGCTCGACCAAACCCTAACCCTAGATCCCCCAAAATCTCGTTCCCATTCCCGCTCCAGCTCCCGCACCCAATCTCGCTCCGGCTCCCGCTCTCAGTCCCCCTCTCCCACCGCGCCCGACGTCACCGCCGTGCTCTCGGACGAGCTCATCCTCCTCATCCTCTCCCAAATCCCTCTCCCCTTCCGAGACTCTGCCGCTGCTCTCGTCTGCAAGCGATGGCTCCGTCTCTCCGGACGCCTCCGCCGCCGTCTTACCGTTCGCCGGTGGCCGTCACTCCCTCGCCTCCTCTCCCGCTTCCCCAATCTCACCGATCTCAACCTCGTTCCCGCCGTCTTCTTCTCCTCCTCGGATTCTGGACCTCTCCATTGCTCCAGCCAGGTTGTGCTCAGCCGCGGCAACTTCTCCATCCAAATGGACCAGGTTTCTTCTCCTACTGTTGGTGATTGTCCCTTCATTGACTCTGATTCCATTGACCGAGGGCTTGAGACTGTTGCCAGAGGCTGCCCTAACCTCCGGAGGCTCTCGGTGGCCGGGACCGAGTCAGGGCTTATTCCAGTCGCTGATGCCTGCGACACTCTTCAAGAAATGGAGCTCCACCGCTGCACTGATCTCGCCCTTCGCTCTGTCTCTGGGT
Organism: Asparagus setaceus; assembly: GCA_012295165.1. Taxonomy (NCBI): domain Eukaryota; kingdom Viridiplantae; phylum Streptophyta; class Magnoliopsida; order Asparagales; family Asparagaceae; genus Asparagus; species Asparagus setaceus. The sequence goes on from CM022701.1 coordinate 59,719,832, forward strand.
TTAGGAATCTGCAGATCTTGAAGCTGGTGGGGTCAGTAGAAGGTCTTTACAGTGGGCCAGGCGTCAGCGACATTGGGCTTACAATTCTCGCCCACGGTTGCAAGCGGCTGGTAAAGCTTGAGCTCAGTGGGTGTGAAGGGAGCTATGATGGGATAAGCGCTATTGGCCGATGTTGCTTGATGCTGGAGGAGCTGACCCTGTCTGACCACAGAATGGATGCTGGGTGGATGGCTGGGCTCTCTTTTTGTGGGAATTTGAAGACATTGAAGCTTCAGAGTTGCAGGAAGGTTGATGAGGATCCTGGGCCTTTAGAGCACTTGGGTTCGTGCCGGACGATCGAGAGGGTTCAGATTCAGCGGTGCCAGTTGAGGGATAGAAAGAGCTTGAAGGCCTTGTTCACGATGTGTGAGTCAGCGAGAGAGATTATGTTTCAGAATTGTTGGGGGCTAGATGATGAGATGTTTGGTGTTACTAGCATTTGCAGGTAACAACCTATTAAACTTGTTCGACCGGCTTTCTTCTGAGTTTAATACTTGTCGAATTGATATTTAAATGGGTGAAAGTGACAACCAAAAGTTGAATTAGTTGAGCATGTCATCAAATCATCTATTCAATTCTTTTTCGAGTTGAATATAAGTTTATTCCTGAATATTCATCTGAGCATTTAGTAAATATAGTCATACCTAGAATTCTAGACACCTGCATATTGATTTAGTGGATTCACTGGATTGGCTTATTAGTCACAATGATTAATTTTCATGAAGTAAGAATCACAGAGAGCACTCATCTTTTGATGGCTTCAATTATTTGCGACTATGATGATAAAAAATTCTTTCTTTTTGTAAATTTGAAAGTTATAACATTTTAAAGAATCTTGATAGTACTCAAATGTTTTGGTGAAAGTGTAGTGGCCAGAGATGAAGCACATGACTGCAACTAGAGGGGAAATCTATTTAAGCTGCCTATATGCTACAGTTCTAGTTAAAAACATTTAATAAGTCCACATGACAAGGGATAGCTCTAACGAAATATAAATTAAACAATTGCTCACTCTTCACAAGTGAACTAATGTGTAATCAACTTGAATAATCACACGCCCACTCAGGTGATATTAATATTAATAATAATAAGAAAATAATGGGTATGAGGTGACAACTCATTTTGCTATATGAGCTACCACTAGATAGATGGTGAGGTCTATCCTTCTACTCACATCGAAAAGTGTGAGCCTCACCACTTTTATATCTTGCTAGTTCATTCTAAATGAGCTGTCACCTCATAACCATCAAAACCTAATAACAACTATTTCTGGTAAAAGTTTTATTCTTACATGTAAATATGATTGATCTCCTTGCATTGTGATTGGATGCCCTTCCATTATCCTACGCCTCTCTTCTTTTCCACGCGCTCTCTATCATCAACATCTCTTTGGCCTAACACTACTTCCCGAGAAGTCTAGATTCTAGCTTATCCTAAAGAGACAATCTTTTGTAGAGTGCAATTCAACCATATAGAGTAATATATAGATTACGAGGTGAATGAGGAGTATAGGATATACGACTAAGAAATATATGATGTGTGTTTTAAATTAAAAGATGTAGTATAAATTAAATAAGTGTCTAAAAAAATATATACATATATTCAATGCGTATCCACGGAGTGTCGGTGTTTGGCACGGGTATGAGAAGTGTTGAGTATGGGCATAGCTTCATGATAGAAGTTCTAATGCAATATAGATCACATTTAAGGAAAAGAGAATATTCGGAGCTCATGTCTTAGTTGCAACTCCAGTTCTTTTGCCATCCAATTCATTGTTTGGGCTCAAGAGCAGTTCAGCCTCAGCTTTTGGGTGTACCAGAGAAATAGGTTTGTGAGGTGTTATTTGTGAAATGCCATGTGAGGTATTGTTGGGCAGTCTATTACAATGGTTAGACAATCTGTTGTTCCAATATTTTTTTGGCAAAGGTTGAATAACAAGATAAATATATTTCATGCTACTTATAGTTGCAAGTTGGTATGCAATCTCATATTTAATATTACTTAGATACTGAGGATACTGTAAATAATGAAATACCCAACAATTTAGATCCCAATGTTGAAATTTACTTTTGATGAGTAAGAGTATTACAATGTTAATGAGAAAATTACCAGCATCAACATTGTCTAGCTTCTTAACAATCTTAGGCAACTAGCAGCGAAACATCTGCAACGTATTTCCTTAAACTATGTTGAAGAGTCCATTGACCTTTAGGTTTGTCAGCAAAGCTGCACTGAGCTCATGCTCTGGTTCCCCGTTGTCTTCTTGTCCTAAAGGAGGTAGGTCGCCCTCACGTATTGCATTTCATAAATCACGACGCTATCATGGTTTTCCTATTTTTTGAGCTTCTTAGCCAGATTCACGCTGATGTTTATGGTATAGAGATGGACGCCTAACTGCCATACACTAGGAATCTTCATCGTTGCTGGGACCACAAGGATATTGTAGAATAGTCTGGCAGCAAAGCTGATAGATGGCTAAATTACCTAATTGGTATTTTTTGTAACACCTCATTACCAGTTTGGTATTTTTGTTGCTCCGGCAACTTTTTGGTATTAAATTCTATCAAATGTGCAATTAGTACGAATTTTCCCTGTCGGTAATAATCTCAAGCAAAAGATGTCATGAGCTTGCATGTGACCTTTTTTTAAGAATTTGTAATTGTTGAGGTGGAACAAACATGGTGACATGGCAAAAGTCATTGAGGTATCATAAATTGGGTATCATATTCATATTTTAGGGCAAAGTTATGGCTCAAATTTAACATAGGGTTGTTGAAAGGAAGGAATACAAGAGGAAATTACTCAGGCTCAATCCACATTTGAGCAATTAAAGCCTAAAGTTGTAGCAATATGCCATATTCAAGTTCTCTCTCACTTAGAAAATAGAGGAATTGGCAAAATCAGGGTTACTTTACGGTCCTTGATTTTTGACATGAGACTTAAATCTTGCCATGTCATTTAAACACAGACACATTAGTGTTCTAAGGCCTCTCAAATTTAATCACGTGAAGCCACGTGCAATTTACCTGACAATTTTTTCGCCGACGGCGATGAAAATGTCTAATTGCCCATTGATGTACTTTTAGTACCAAAAGTCGCCGGAGTAACAAAAAATACTAAATTGATAAAGAGGAGTTACAAAAAAATACTAATTGGTAATCTAGCCGATGATAGATCCCCAATCGTCTAGTTATATCATTGCTTCGAAATTCATCTTGACATCACATCAGTGTTGAGCTGTATTTAATAAGAGAATGATTATTGGTTGACGAAACAGCGACTGGAGCAGTGATGTGAAACATCACGGGTGAAGCCTAGAATAAGAGAAGAGAGCGGAGGAAACACTAGAAAGAAGAGAAAGGAGCAGGTTCTAATTGAAGCCTTTCACTTTGGTAGGTACAATAGTCCACTGAAATTTTATTATTCTATGAATATTTTTTATACTTTGGTCTGTCCCATAGTCCTAGCTTTGAACTTTTCTGAATTGGCCCTGATAGTATTTAACAATTGTTTTAAGAACACAAAATTAGGGTTTTTATTTTAAAGAAGTAATTTTTTTTTCTTTTTACATATAGCCATTAAATATCGTCATAGGGTCCGTTGGGAAAACTCAAAGTTTAAGGGGGTATTGTGGGACACGCTAAAGTTGGGGTAAATTATGGATTAGGGAAATAACATAAGTTAAGTGAAATAATAAATCCCCTCAAGTTAGGAAACTCCAATTAAGTTCGCTCCTTTCTCTTCTCTTTTTACTTTTTCACCAAATCTCTTCTCTTCTAAGGTTTTCCCGGAATGTCTCACATCACGACCACATCCGTTGCTTCTGCCAACGCCGTCTTATTTGCCTAGCACTAGTCATTTTTTTGTTGAATGCACAACTCAGTATAGACAATAGACAACCTCGAATGGAAATGGTGGGCTATCCAATAGAAGCCCCAAAAGGAGGCAATGTCAAGATGAAATTCAAGAGAATAAATTAATCATATGATTAAAAACCTTGTTGTCAAAGACTATTCTAGTAATATCCTTGTTGTGGTCATGGTGGAGACAAAGAACCCCTGGCAGAGGATAGCTAGCCGTCCAGCTCTATACCCTAAAAGTCAACGGAATACTGGTAAATAAGCTCAAAATATGAAGCAAACATGATGTCAATGTGATCTATAAAACACGACACATGAGGTTGACTCGTCTCTTTAAGGAGGAGATGATGGGGAAAGCGGAGTTGAGCGGCCATGCTGAGATACCTTGATGAGGTGTTTAGACTCTTCAAAATGCTTTATAGGGATACATGAAATAAGAAAGAAAGAGTCGATTTAAAACTTGCATTGTAAGACTGTAAATCTTAGAACTATTTTCTCAACGAGAGGGCATGAAACGTTCTCTATAGAGTCGACACAGAGGAAAAATAGAATTTGTTCAGTTAGTACAATTCCCTCAACAGACTTGATTACCGACTTACCTGGAGCATAAACCAACCAGACTTGATCATTACTTATTTCTGATAGGTGCACAATGTATTTATCACAATCTAATCACCCTAAGGCAAAATAAGATTATCGTAGATAGTTAATTGCTTACGGTAAATGGAAAAAACACGTTTTCTCTCAAAATTGCAGTGTTTTAAAAACCAGCCTAGGAGTTCATTGAGGCGATTGCCTAGGTTGAATTGATGCCCACGTCGCTTAATTTTGATTATTGTTGAAAATAACGATAACACATAACATAACGCTCTACCTCCTGTTAAGGGTTAAAAAAACAAAAAAATATAATGCATAACGTATGCATTGTTCTAAATATCTCTGAGATAGCCGATATATACACTTGATATATTCTTTTCCAAGACTTGCCGCAAAACGATATAGTCTCAATATCCTTTATCGCTATTTGACAATTTTTTGAGAATATATACCTAACGTGGCCGATATATAAGCCGATGGGTTAGCCAATATGTCATTTTATATGGCTTGTCACTAAACAATATAGTTCTGCAAAATTTCTTTAATGTCTTTTAGCAAAAATTCCAGCTCTATGAAGTTTATTAGCAAATTCTAGTGGGCTCTTTTCTTTACGTAGGTTTCTACAATTTGTTAATAATCCTAATTATATACTATTTAGATTTTTGTATGCCTAGATTTCATTAAGAGGGTGTTTATTTACATGAAAGTGAAAAATGAGAGTGCGAAAGTGACTCATTTATTACTTTAGGTGTTTGTTTCTTTGAATGTGCTTGAAAGTAAATTGCAAAATATATGCCACATTAGATTTAATGCATTTTAATTTTTCCTTTAAAAATGCGGATGTTATCTTAAAGTGGAAAAGTGGGGACCACTTTTAACTATAAATTATTTTTAATTAAATCTTTTCATTTTTCATTTTTTGGACGAACTATGTTACCAATATTATCTTGCATTATAGGTCGATAAGGTTTGGTGCTTTGGAATATGAAATCCTTTTGGGAAGTTTTTACGTTAAGTCCCTTACATCTTTCCTATTTTTAGATTAGTCCCTCAACTATTGAAATTGATATCCAATTCTTAAGTACTTATGAGTTTTCAATTAAATATGTAATAAATATAAAATATAAAGAATTTATTACAATTAGTATGAATAGAGGATGATAATATCATTCTAAGAGATTCATTTTGTTAATCAAATAAAGGAGTAATTTTACCTACTATATATACGACTCAGTTTCAATTCATTTATTTGTAGTTACACAAGGTTCATTGAAAATATAATATGATATTAAATAAAAAGTTAATAAAATGGTATGCCACATCAACTTTGCTTTTTACTTTCAACAATAATTTATTTTTGTAAACAAACACTAAATTTCACATACATGCCGATGTGGATACATCGATTCACTACGACTCAGTTTCAATTAACTTATTTGAAGTTACACAACGTTCATTGAAAATATGATATGATTTTAAATAAAAGAATAAATAAAATAATATGCACGTCATCTTTGCTTTCTACTTTCAACAATAATTTGTTTTTGTAAACAAACCCTACATTTCACATACATGCTAACATGGATACATTGATGCACTTGCACAAAAAAGTGACTTTCACACTTTCAAGTCACTTTCAATTTGCCAAACACCCCCTTAGTATGTTTAGATTACGTTTAGGAAATTATATTATATATGCACACCATCAGATATGGCACTCTGATATTTACTACATATCCCTAATATCCGCAATCCAATATGGATTTTGACCGTTCAATATTTTCCCGATATCTGATATTTAAAACATTGCACCTATGCCTGAAATTGTAGGTGGGAAAGTTACATGATATGGCAATTAGCCTTTTGATAAGTTGCCACAGTAATGACTGACGTGTTGGCAAATCGTTCTTACTTACACTTATGAATATCTGATAATAATGTACCAAAAGTATAATTTCTGGGTGCAGTCATGTTCATGAAGAACCTTATTTATGCAAACACTAAACCTGTAAAGGAGTTCTTTCTGCAAGAAAACTTCTCATCCAGTGTATAACCATATCCTACAGTGTGTTTGAACAGTAACGTGACAGTTACTCCACCACTACAAAAGGAGTATAGATTAATAATAAGAACCTTATTTATGCAAACGCTAAACCTGTAAAGGAGTTCTTTCTGCAGGAAAACTTCAATCGTCCAGTGTATCACCATATTCTACATAGTGTGTTTGAACAGTAACGTGACAATTACTCCACCACTACAAAAGAGTATAGATTAATAAGACTATATACCTGCTCTGATCTTGAACTATCCATATAGAATCTATAGTTTCAGTTCTCTGAAGTCTTATCCCAACCAATACTACAATTCGATTTAGCACAGCGACATTTTAAACAAGGTATTGCAGAATTCTTAGGTTTTGGCATAAAAATTGCTTCAATGATTCTGCTTTACTGAAGCAATGATTGATGTCATTGTAACAATGGTGGATCAAACAGAAGGAGCATGGCTGATGAAACATCTTAAGTGATTTTTATCCAGCAGTTTTTACTAATTTCCAGAGGAACATCTCTTGTTGAGTAATTAAATTGCAACTGAAAACCTCGACTATCTTAGGCAAGAACCAGATGGGATGTTGACATATCCTGTAAGCTTATGTTATATACAAGAAATTATATCACTTGAGGACTGGTGGCTGCTACTTGTGAATCAGAGAGTCTTCGGATGATGTATAAAAAAGCTGCATTGCATCTTTAGGAAGATCAAGAAGCACATGGGTGTAGTGAAACATCACAAGCTTTTTTTTTTAAACAAATATTTGATATTTCTTTCTAGGACATGAGGAAAAAATCAGTGCTTTTGTAGGTTGTGGTCTTTATTCCTCATGTTGCTTAGTGTTTCCCTATTTCGTACATTCTAGTTAATATGGTTTGTCTGCTGATACTTTTCAGCTGTCAGATTTTTCTTGATGTCATGTTTGCAAATTTCAGTAATATGTATCACAGTTTATTAATAATCAACTGCACCAGCTCTTGCATTACCATCTGATAGCAGTGCTGTATGTAGGATTCTTCACTAAAGAAGGGCCTCCTTTCCAACATTTCGGCATGAATGTTTTTCTGTGAAGATATGCTAGATGACTAGACATGAGCTAATTAACATAGGATTTGAATCAAGATATTTTTCTGTTCATAGTGTATATAGCTTTGTGGATCTGCAGGTGTAACATATTTCATCTTTTACTTGACTTCTTTACAGGAGAGTGAAATTGCTGTCTTTAGAAGGATGCTCACAGTTAACAACCGAAGGTCTTGAATCGGTGGTATTGTTATGGACTGATCTCAAAAGTCTCACAGTGGTATCATGCAACAATGTAAGGGATGATGCGGTGTCGCCTGCCCTTTCAAACTTGTTCACTGTTCTAAAACAGTTCAAATGGCGGCCTGATTCCAAATCTGTTCTTGCAATGAGCTTAGCAGGGACAGGAATGGGAAAAAAGGGTGGAAAATTTTTCAATAGAGTGTGAAGCCGTTCTATATTTTCATGAGGCTTTTGTGTCAGATCTCAGATATCCATTACAGTGGAGGAGACCTTGATGGCAATTTAAGATGGCCCTTATTTATTAGTGTTGTACCTTAATTATTATTGCAAGCACATGATTTTTTTTCTTGCAGATAACCACTGTGTTAGTGCTCTAAATTTCCTGCTTCTGTATGGATATCAGCTTTCTCAGGGGCTCTTTCCATCTAACATCAGGGCAGCTGAAGGCAACTACCAATCCCTTTAGATAGTTAGAATTGGTTATGTATCTATTACCTCTTCCTAAGTATTAACTTACTGACAGTTGCTTCGCTTTAGAGCAGACTTTCAATTGCAGTGATATACTTGCTTGTTTCTAGATGGTTAATGTATTTGATGAGCTAGTTCTGCATCTAACAATGATGCTAGAAATTGATGAGGCCAGAAATGTCACTGTATACCTCAACAAATCACTCTGTTTCCTCATTTATTTCTTATTTAAACGCTTTGTAAGTTCCTGCATATTATTGTCTCTCTCGTTGAGTTTATCACTCAACTGGCATTTAATTATGCACAAATGATTGATACATGTGGTTTAAGTTAGATCGGTGGCAAGCGTGGAGTACATTTTGGAGTGAGACGTTTATTTTGTTCTCCATTCTTCAATCCACTGAATCTGGTTCCATTTTCATAGACTAGAGCAAATGGAGTTGGATTCTCTCTATTACCCAAAAACGTAGCGGAGAGACTATGGCAATATCACGACCATATTTATTCATATTATTTACATATATGCCCCTTAAATCATGGGTATTTGTGAAAATAGCCTCCAAATATCGGTATTTGTAATACTACCCCTCAAATCATCAATTTTAGAAAAGTTACTATCAAAGCAATTAATCATCAACTTTGATAAGCTAATTTGTAATCGAAGGTAAAATTATCAACAAAATAGTTAAATTTTAGCACCTAAGTTGATGATTTGTTAATTTTGGGGGTATTTTTTTTCACAAAGTTGATGATTTGAGGGGTAGTTTTGTAAATACTAAGATTTAGGTGGTATTTTGGCAAATACCCATGATTTAAGGGGTATATATATGCAAATAACCCTTATTTGTTTATGCGTGGTTGTGATTCATTCCATATTTAACTCTCACCGTATCTCCATGAATTGCACTATTTTCCTAATTTAAACTCAAATGTAAATCACAACCACCGCTAAACAAATTAATGGTTGTGATATTGCAGTGATCTCTCTACTATTTTCTTATAGTAGAGAGGATATGAATCCTACAGTAATTCTTCTGGATATCTCAAAGCGTGCACTTTATGGAAGGCCGCTTCATCTGAAACCACTTCCTTTGGTAAGTTCAAGGTCAGTCGCTTATACAGATGAAGTAGCAGCATTGTAGATTACTAAGATGGCATGAGCGTTTTCTATTGATGAAAATAATAACCTTTACAAGTCAAACCAATAAGAGCAGAAAAATGATTAGCCAATATGAGGCTATAGATAAAACAAATAAAATAGGACGAAAGTGGGTCTCTTACCGGTCACTTCCATCAATAACAACATTTGAAGACCATATCTAAGGGTCTGTTTGGTTGGGTAAAAAAGTGGAGAAAATGGGGGAAAAGAAAACTGATAGCATACTGTTACCCCATTTTCCCCCAAAACAGTGTGTTTGGTTCCTCAAACCAACCCAGAAAATGAAAAGACATTTATGTGCCACGTAGGACTGGAGGCTGGAAAATTTTCCAGCCTCAAAAGAGCGATTTCGGAGGAAAAGGCCGAAAAAACTGACAGCCGAAAACCCTAACATCGATCTCGTCACCGAAGCTCCTCTCGGTCTCGTTCTCACGGAGAAGTCGGCCTCGTTCTCATGCCGGTCTCGAGCTCATCACCGCAGCCTCATTCTCACGCGACTCTCCGGCTCTCATTTCCCGCACCCCCGCCGGCCCCCTTCTCCCGACCCCCTCCGACCGCTTGTCCGACGCGCCAAATACGATAGGTAAGTGATGGCGATTTAATTTGGTGTTTCTTCTTGAATTTTTGGTGTCAATTTTGGTGTATTTATCCTCAAAATTGTTGGGTCCATTTGGGTGTATTTATCCCCAAAATTGTTGTTGCCATTTTTTTGGTTTTGCTCTTTTAATTGGGTCTTGAGAATGATCATGATAGTTGCGCTCATGATATGTTGCATTTGGAGATTAATGAGATGTATGAGATGTTGGTGAGCTTAGATGAACTTATAGTTAAGGAAGGTCATGTTCCTTCTACTAATTTTGTGTTGCTTGATATGGAGGAAGACGTGAAAAATTTGCTACATATGTTGCTAGATATGGAGGAAGATGATAAGAAAAAATTTCTATGTAGTCATAGTGAGAGACTAGCCATTGCTTTTGGTTTGTTGAAAGTTCCTTCAAATTAACAAGCAAATATTGACGTCAAATTGCTAATTAATATATATATATATATATATATATATATATATATATATATATATATATATATATATATATATATATATATATATATATATATATATATATATATTAATTAGTAAGATTGCACAAACAACTAAAATTAGAGCTTCGTTCGGATACCATGTTGCTTAACATGCCATACTTTTGTAAAACACAATGATATTGTGTTTTCCCCACATGTTCTCAAAACACTGCGTTGGTGTTTTCATCAACACTTGTTTGACCTATTATAATATTAGTATTAAATATATGATAATTATAAATATAACACATATAATCTTGTACAATGTATTACAATGTTATATTGTACTTTAATATATTATCGTACATTATAATTATTACATGTTATTATCAAATAAAAATATCTAGTCATTTTGGCATATCAATTTGTTACTATAATATATTATATATTATTTTTAAAATAATATTATTTTATTATTAATATAAAATTATATTATTATTATTAATATTATTATGATTATTATTGTGTTATTGCCAGTATATTATTAAAAATTACTACATTGTAAATAGTTCAACATCGTATAATATATTTAAAATAATATTATTCTACATGGGTGGTAAGCATACCATGGTGACCATAGTTATGATTTTTCATTTTTTCATTTGAACCAAACACTAGAAAGTGAGGGAATGTATTCACACATCAAATGTTTTCTTCTTTTTTCAAGTTGAACCAAACTAAGGAAAGTGGTGGAAAGTACTTTCACCTCATGTTTTTTGGCGAAATAAACACAAGAAAACACTATACATGAAAGTGAAGGAAAGACAAGAAAGTAAAGGAAAGTGGGGATTGGAAAGTGAAGGAAAGCAACCAAACACACCCTAAGCTTGCAACATTGTCCTTACTTCAAAAAATATATGTAAGCTATTTAATGAAACAATGGCTACGGAGCGAAATCGAGTTATAAATCCAATAAATAGTAATAAACTAAATCATCTAAATCCTTAAAACAAAACAAAAGAATGTAGCAAAGTAAAATCTTTAAAATGAAGGTAGTCTGGTCGTCTTTGATCTCTTCTTACTTTGTATTTATTATGTATATATATAGTTGAATTGTGTTGACTTTTAAATTTTGCGAACGTGCGCTTTTCCACTTGTTGCACTGTTGTATCTCTTAGCCTTTTTTGGTCTTCTGTTCTATTTTGTGTCTTAGGCTTGTAGATTTGGTCCTTTGTTGTTCAATTTTTGTGTATTTCATATATTATTTGTCTATCCAACGAACTTAAAGAATTCCATATATTTTCGGTATCCATTAACATATCCCTCCTTTATATATAATGAGAAATTAGTGATACTTCTAAAGTTGTCACGTGGCAGTTAGAGAGAAATATAAAATCGCCATGTGGAAGTTGGCTGAATTTCCAATTAGTTTGAAATTCTAGTTGATTCTAAAAATATTTTAGGAAGGGATAAGTATTTTTAATCCATCAAAATTTTCATCATTGTTGATTTCAAAATTGTAATTGATTCCAATTGACATCAAGATTTATCAAGATATTTGCTCGGAGACAATATGATTATGGATTTCTAAAGGGACAATTTCACATTACACCCTAAACTTTGGGGGTTTCTCGTATAGCGTATAAAACTTTGTTATAACCCCCTAAACTTTGGGGGTTTCTCGCATAGCGTATAGAACTTTGTTATAACCCCCTGAACTTTAAGGGTGTCCTACAAAACTCTTTGGCGGCTTCTCACATAGCCTGCCGAACTTTGTTTACCTCACATAATCCTCTAAACTTTTGGGTGTCTTCCAAACCCTCTGAACTTTGAACTTTTCTCATTGGACCCTCCAATATGTAGCTTGCAAATAAATAAAATTTCTTAGAGAGAAAAAAATTCCAAATTTAGGATTGCCCGTAAATTTACTAGCATGCATTTTTCCTAAAATTATACTCAATGCATAAATCTTATGTGATCTTAACCTAAAAAAAATTCTTATACTTCATAAAATACATAAAATTAAAGGCGATTGTTTGTAGTACTCAGATTTTTAAGGGGGTCGTCTGTAAATTCAGATTTGTTAGAATTAATTTTCATATTTTCAGGGATATATTGTAAATTTATGGGTTAATCTGTAAATCAGAATGATTTGATGGGTATATATTGGCATTGATTGATCTGCAAATCTGAAAAATCAAAACATTATTGGGGTAAGTAAGAGTTTCACCGAAAAAAAAGACAAATAGATACTAGCCTTCCAAGCTAATGATGCGGGTTCGATTCTTGCTACTTGCTCCATATTTCGCTCCGTATTTCTTTTCTTATATGTAAGACTCACCCATGCGGGCAAAAAAACTTGTATATATTTGGCTATACACACGAATAATGCTCCAATAGACAAAACGTTAGAAATAGAGTTATTACCAACATTGTGACTTGCACAACATAAAGCCTCAAATATTTTACAGTTGGGTTAGCCAGATCACTTCACAACGACATGTTTACTCGGTCAATCAGGTATGCACTTTACTTCTTAGAGTGTGGGACATCCGCACTAAGCAAACCACCCGGTCGCGGCCCATGGACCTGATGCCAAAGCTCGGGTGCAATGATATAGGTCCATGATAATCGATCTCAATAGGTCAGTTATCATGCCTTATCTCAATCTGAACCAGTTCCTATGACAGTCCATCCTAATTAGAGATGATTGATTCAAATTGTATCTTACCCTCAACATACCGTGTTAGGAGATATTGATCAAAAAACCAATATGCCTAATTGTCAACTTCCATAGCTGGTCAATCTACACATAGGTCGGCAGTACCATTCTATGCCATGAGGAACTGCCATGTGGTAATACTTGCTGCCCAAGTAAATATCTTGCAGGCCAAGAAACTACCTTAAAGGCCAAGTATACATCATAACAGCCTCATCCATCAGGATAGTGACACGTGTAGAGGCCGATCTACCCTAGGCAAACAGTACAAATACCTCTCTAAAGATTAAACTTTGATCTAGGCTCACGACCGCCAACTTGTGTTAAGGATCATCCTCCTCTAAAACCCTAGCCTATTTACCTACTATTTATGATCTCTTTATCAAGAATCTAACTTATGCATCAGAGGGGCATTGGTGAATAGCCCACCATCGTCAATTTGATACTTTTTCTGTAATCTCAGTCCAAGCTAAGTAGACTCAACTATTTGTAGGCGTGAAGACCCACTTCTATCATCTAAGCTAATCGAAGGGCCCTCATCAATTAAGTCTAATCTTACGGACTCAATCTTATAAGTTGATTTCATGCATCAACAGTTGGTGCCCACCATGGGTCCTCACTCTAATCGATTTTTAATAATGATGGAAGGTAGCAACTCGCCAGGCAGGTCGCATACTTCGAATTCCCATGCAAAAGAGGATGAACCGCAACACGAACAGATCAAGGCTATGATCATGGTGATTTTAGAGGAACAAATAAAAAAGGCTTTCAAGAATATATAGGCAACCTTAATCCCCGCGAAGGAGCCCGTGATACGTCAACAACAACCGCAAAACCACGTTGATGACAGGCACAATCCAGATGCTGTGATCTGATCCAATAAATTTTACACATGGACGACGGATGACACCTCAACTCGATTGGATCCGAACTTTGATGGGGGAAAACTGACCAAATGAACAAGCAAACAACACCACCAAGACAAATCCAGGTCAATCAATTGGACAAAGGGCTACTACCAGGTATTTAAATCATCCCTATGACCCGGATAACCCAAGGTATGATCTTGAACCATTCAAATCGGCTTACTAGGGGTACAATCCGACCTATGACGATGTGCTTGATGGGAGCTCGCCCTTGACCAATGACATCATGAACGCACCTTATCACCAGATTAAGATTCCTAAGTTGGAAGCCTATAGAGGGAAAGGGTGTCACATCGAGCACTTAAGCAACTACCATAATGCGATAGAGATAGCCAGGGTGGATAACGTCCTGATGTGTCGATATTTCTCAAACACATGGAGTGGTAAAACCAAGATCTGGTACAATTCCCTACTCCAAAAGTCCATCCATAACTTCTATCAGCTCTCCAACCTCTTTGTTGGCCACTTCCTCGCCAAAACCAAAGGGAAGACCTCCCTAACTACGTTGCTCCAACCGAAGCAAGAGCCAGGCAAGACCATAAGGGAGTATTTCAAGTGATACCAAGACAAGTGTCTCAATTTTCAAGATCCTTGAGATCACATCGCCATGGCTAGGATGGTGTATGGGCAAACTCATAAAGACCTCCATCTGGGCCTATTGAACTAGCCTCGAGGAACTTCGATGACCTCATTTGCTGAAAAAGGGTTATATGGATGCTGAGGAATCCCTAGCAAATATTAGGCCCAATGAGAAAACAAAGAGAGATAGGAGGGAGATAGGAGCCCGACCAAACAAGGTGGCAAGCAGGGGACAAAAGGAACAGAAAAGGAGGTCAACTTAGAAGGTTCACGACCTTCATACCCCTGAATGGGTTGTGTATACGCACAAGCCAGACATAGAAGGGCACCTTTGCGAAGCACCCCGAAAACTGGTAGGAGATCATAATAAGTGAGATAAAAATAAATAAATCTATTATCATAAAGAAACCGGGCACATGACCGACGACTGCAGAGCGCTACAATAAGATGTTGAGGAGCTAATACGACAAGGACACCTATCCCAATGCGTGGAGCCCGATCATGGACGAATCAAACCTAGTCGAGATTTAAGTTCAATAGAAGAACATTGAGTGGGGGGCGATCGACTGGGCTCAAAAACAAGAAGCATCCCTAGGAGTAACACCGAGGCAACTCTGAAGTGGCCCCGGTTCAATGGCGCTCTAACTTCAAGAGCAACAGCAAAAAGTATGTACCACTAAGCAATTTCGCCGTCATGGTCTCAGCCAGAATATATGACCAAGAAGTCGAAAAAATTTTGATTGACACGGGAAGCTCGGTTGATGTCCTATATGATAATGAGTTTACGAGAAAAAGAGACTATCACCGTTTCCTCAGACCTTGCTTGAGTCCCTTAATAAGCGTCACAGTACATATTGTAAAACCGCATGGAATAGTAAACCTTCTACTGATCATAGGGAGCCCTCCATGCTAAACAATGATAGTGGTAAAATTCTTCATAATCGGGATGGAATCCCCCCATAACGCAGTATTGGGAAGACCCTCTTTGAGCCTTCTTCAGGCAGTAATCTGTATACAGCAAAGGATGATAAGATTCCCATAAAAAGGAGAATGGGGAAAGTCAGGGCCGGGCAAGAAGCGCTGCAACAATTACCATTGGCGGGTTGTACGACCTCATCACCATAGCTCAGGGGACATTGTAGAAGCAATAATGACCAGGACAGGGGCCCAACCAAACAAGGGTTGACTGCAAATGATGGGGTGATTTAATCAAGACAGACTGACCTCCTGCAAAGCCCTATATTATGACAAAGCTTGGACTACCAAAACCAACTCTTATTAAAAAAGGAGTTATGAAAGGGTCGCAGCTGGGGGAGCACGGTGAGGTTGTCCTAAACATCTGACCTATGACGCCTGTTGTGCCTCACAACCTCAGCAATCCTGTGAGAGTGGGAGTTCGCCAAACTGACTTCTCGAATATGAGAGGTAAAACTTTGATGAATTATAATTAATAAAGGTCAAAATACCTTTTTAAGATTATCCACGACTAGCCATCTCATAATCTTAAATTGTAGGTGCTAAGCTGTAGGTGAAGTAAGACCTTAAAAACACCAAAGATCAACTTAAGCTGCATGCATGCCTTAAGCTATCCATCCTAGCTCATATAAACTTTTACATAGGTCAGATGAAAACTACGGAGCTGTCTACCTCTACTAGTTCAATGACATGAGACTCGACTTAACCTAGTTCCTCCAAACTAAAGAACTGGCCAAACAAACCAGACTTAAAGTCAGTGGGTTGTCCAACTTGATGCTTGGAAATAGACTTTGACCTATTGCCTCTAAGTTCTAATCCATACAAGGTAGATCAAAACTACCTGTCAAAAGCTTCTAAAAAGAACCTGCTCCCTATGCTAAGATTTGAACAATATCATAAAAGCAAATTTGGGAAAAACATTCCTTAAAAGCAAAAACAATAAGTCGGGTGATGAGCTACTACATTTTTGTTTAAAGGAATAAAAATCACACACAAAAGTGTGTAGAGGTTAAAAGATTCCCCATATAAAAATTCCCAAAGGAGTGTCTGGAAGCATCCTCAAAGAGCTCCCCTTGAAGAACATGGCAAAGCGCTCAAAATGACTCGGGAGGAATAGATTCGAGATCTAAATGATCGCACTCATGATGCTTGGCAACATCTAATTTTGCTTTTGTTTTCTTTAAATTTGGTTAATTCGAAAGAAGTGATGAAGAATTGGGTTGAGTTTGATTTTTGGTTGTAAAGAGAAAATAGAGAGAAGAAAACAAAAGCAAAATTAGAAGGAAAATAGAATTAAAGCTAGAAAAGAAAGAAAGACAGACAAAAGAAAACAAAAAGCAAGAAGAAGAAATTAAGAGAAAGAAGCAACGAATAATTAAGAACAAGAAAATAAGTGCGAGAACTAGAAGAGAGACTAAAGAGAACAACTAGAAATTAAGAGATGGAAATAAGAATGATAAACTCCACTACGTAATTATTATTTCGATTTAGAAGTTACTCATTTTTATTTATCATTTATTACTTTTAGAATTAAAACATAAATTATCAAATCTACTCAAAGAAAGCATAGTTTATCAAATAAAATTCTAAAAGTAAAATTAGATTTCATGGATGAAATTAATCAAGTTGAAAGGTAATTCTAGAATATTAAAATGCATAGGTTATCAAACTATTTAAAGAAAATATAACCTATCAATTTAGATGATCCTACAAATTACTAATTAATTGATTATTCTAAGAATGAACAGTTAAGCATAAAGAGAGCAATTCTAAATCTAATTAATAATTACCATAGCTTTAATCAAATCTTATGTAATCTAAGAAAATCAGCTACTCATATTAATTCCTAACTTAATTGCAATAGAAAACATGAAATAAAAGCAAGAATTTAAACTAAAAATTAAATCTATCCTAAGAGAATGATTAAGCATGAATTAAATTAGAAAAGAAAACATGAATTAAAAGCACAGATTAGAAGAAATACTCACAAGGAGAAAAAGCTTGCTCCCTAAGAATGAAGCTTCAAAATCATCTCCAAATTTTGAGAGGAAAGAAATATTGTTTTATTATAAAACTAAAGTTTTACAAAGTTGGAAGGCTCTCGAAGCACCATCCTCTCCAAAATTGAGTAACAAAATTTTTCATGCCCTCACCCTCAAAACTACCCCCATTTATATACTTATAAGAATCCCTTAATACCATTAGATCAAAGTTGTTCTCTAAGAATTGAATTTTAGCTATTGATTTAATTCGCTTTGCTTTCAAGTAATTGGGTATCGATACTAGTACTTATAAGGGTATTGATACTAGTATCAATACGGGTATTGATAGGGATATCAATGTTTCGGGTCTCTTTTGTATTGCAATTGACACAGATTATAATAAAAAGATTATAATGAAAGAAAGGAAAAAATTATATTTCCTGGGGTTCTTTTCTTTGTGCCGATGGAGCGTCGATCTTGTACTCCGTTGATGGTCCAACTAAGAGGATGAGTCTCTTGCTTGTTGATGATTTCTGATCTCTTGGAAGATAGCGCAGTCTTCTCTAGAAGATGGAATGCCAAATGAAACCAACAGCCAAGTTCACGCTTATGCTCTGTGTCCCTCAACTGAACAATTTCCCCTCCTCTTATAGGCTAAGAGAGAGAAAGTTAGTGGCCATTAATTATGGATTAATTGGCCATTAATTTTAGAGATAGTGGGAAAATAGTTATCCCTTGAAAATAGCCCTCAAAATGTTCAACTAGTGAAGTTCGCCTAATAGCTTTGCGGGCGAAGTTCGCTTGAAGAGTTTGAGCAAAATCCACTGAACGTGGGTGGGCCCTCTCCTTTAGATCGTGGGTGACACGACCCACATGGGTATCTCTGGGCAAAGTTTTTGTATAACCAAATTAGCAAACTTCACCGATGAGTTTGAATTAGCATAGAATTCAACTCGGGACTCTACCGACTCAATGACGCCTTTCGACTCGACCTAGAGTCTGAGTTGGAACTCGACTCACTCTTGACTCGGGTCGAGTCGAACTGTGCAACGAAGTTCGCATGTTCTGTTAGACGATCCTCGCTGTAGCTTGTTGTGGGCTCAAGTTTGGTCCCTATTTGAAGTATTTAGCCCATGGGCGTTTACTTCTTAGGTCCAAGCTAAACATTGGCCTGGATAAAATATATTTTAACCGTCTACAAGACCCCCCCCCCCAAAGTTTCCAAGAGCCTACATTTGACTTACAGCAGGGATTGAAATACTTTGGGTAATAGCTAGAGGTGTACTGTTGAACGTAGCTTGAGTCATTTTGTCTTCATTCTACTTGGTTGCTAGAGGTGTACTGCTGAATATGGCTTCCCTTGTCATAGATTCATGTTGAAGGCTCAATGTTGCTTGTAGTCATTTAATTCTATGTTTAGAATGAAATTTATATGCCCTAACATTGGGGCGAAGTTTGGAGGATGCCGATGTTCGCTTGGTCTTGAGCTT
This sequence comes from Asparagus setaceus, assembly GCA_012295165.1. Taxonomy (NCBI): domain Eukaryota; kingdom Viridiplantae; phylum Streptophyta; class Magnoliopsida; order Asparagales; family Asparagaceae; genus Asparagus; species Asparagus setaceus. The sequence goes on from CM022701.1 coordinate 59,738,964, forward strand.
TGGCGAAGTTTGCTCAGCTTTGACTGTTTGAGCGAGGTTCACCGATTGATGAGGGTCGCCAAGGTTGTTATCTCTAGATATGGGCCTTGATTTGCAGTTAGGATTTCTCTTTGGGGTCAAATATTCAGTAAGATTCACCGAGTATACCAATATTTAAGCTATCTTTTAGCCTCTATGTTTGGTCTAATCACTTCCCATTGTTATGGAAAGTTGTATTCAAAGAGCTTATAAATAGCTCATTCCATCCTTATTTTTTCTCATCTCATTTTCTCTATGTCTAAATCATCTCCAACTCGATCGGTGGTGCTCCTCAATAGAGGATCTGAAATTAAACGGCTCCAACAGGAACTAGCCCAAGCGATGGGCAATCAAGCGCAGGAAGTCTGCATACACCACCAATTGGTGGACTTGCTTTCGGTTGAGAAGGCTATGCTCGAGCAAACCGTCGAGAATCAGTTGAAAGCTTGGGGAGAGTTGAATCGCAACAGAGACCCTTGGAGCTTTGAATGCCATGCTCTGCGTAGGACCGTTCGAAGGCTAAGATGGTGGCTGAAGAAAGATCCTTGGAGCTCAACAAGCGAAGACTCCAAAAGTGATTAGGTCTCACAAGAGTGGACCTAAAACATAATTAGACGTCATTTGGCTATCTCAGGCCTGACATCGAATTTTGTTTACAAGAATGAGCTTCTTACTCTTGATATGCTTCGCTTAGAGGAACAGGTGGTAGTTCTTGCTTAACAGCTCTTCTCATCCCCTGGCATAGGTTCTAGGGAAAAAAATAAATATGAGCTATTTTTTCTGCATGGAGAAAAATTCTATTCCCCAAGTTTTGTGAGATCGGAGGAACAGGGGCTTAGTAGCTCTTCTGTTCTTTTTTCCTTCTCATTATCCATGGTTAGGAGTATAGGGTAGGCTCTTGATTTTGATTTCTCCTTATCTCTGTCACTATTGTTGAGGTTGGAGTAGCGAGTATCAGCGAATACCCATCATCCCTGTAACTAGATAGTCTGATGTTGCCTTTATGTAGTAGAGTCTTTGATCAATAAAAATAAACTTTTTCTGAAATTGTCCATCTTTGTGTGTTTGATCTTGTGCATGCTTTACTTCTGCAAAGAACTTGAACTCTGCATGGAGTTATTGTGTTGGAGGCGAGGCTCATGTTTTCATTATGTTGGCGATGATCGTCGAATTGAGATTCGCCAAGTAGAGTCTCAGACAAATTGGGTTGAGCTTGATCAATTTGGAGGCTTTAGCAAAGTTTGTTACATCACTTTGGCGAAGTTTGCTCACTTTGACTGCTTGAGCGAGGTTCACCAATCAATACACTTAATCTTTTCTTAAGCGGATTGTTTCTTTGTCTTGAAGTTATTTGTTGTTGGCGAACCGCCTACCTTGTCAACACTTAGCCAAACTTCGATGCTAGTGTTAAGATGACTTTCGTTCCGCGGCGAGTTTCACCTAAGAAGGCTTGGCGAGCCTTGCACCCGAAAGTACTAAGACTTAGTTGATTTTTGAGTCTTTATCTTTTGACTTGTTTTCCTTTTTTTGTGCAGTCGTCCTGGTGAAGATGCCACTTAGCCGCCGCAGTACTATTGTTCGCGAAAAGTCGATGATTGTCATTGATCAATTCATTACACCTTTATGGGATTACAAATGAGATTGAGAAAAAGATCGCCGCTTTATAAGGCTTTACAACGAACAATCAAAAAGATTACAACTCTTTCTCCTTTTGAACAAACGCTGATCCGCTTATCGGATCCTCGCTGCATGAGTGTCTTTACGTCGGGGACTTCTTTTCCATCCGTGAACCACCGCAAACGGATCTCGTGCGTAGAGTCTCGAACAAATTGGGTTGAGCTTGATCAATTTGGAGGCTTTAGCAAAGTTTGTTACATCACTTTGGCGAAGTTCACTTGATGTTAAATCGGTTGGGCGAAGTTCATTTCCTTCTGCGGACTTGGGTTGGGGGCGAAGCTCAGCAAGTCGGTTGAGCGGGGCTCGCCATGAGGATTTAAAATTCAAACCCTTGATTTCTGCCTGAAATTATGGCGAAGGTTGTTCATTAGCGAAGTTCAAAGCAAAATTCACGGCGGAGCTCGAGGTGAGACTCCTTAGCGAAGCTTGGGGCAAGCCTATAAATAGAACTATTTGCCTCCTATCTTCTTCACGTTGATTTAGAAAACCCTAGTTTTCTCAAAACCCACCGAAACTTCTTTTCGATGCCAAAATCTCTTCTTCAATGGCTCCTCATCGTGCGATCTCAAGAGGAAAGGGTGTCACTGGCAGATCTCGTTAGCCAAGAACCGACGCTGCACCGCCGCAACTCGAGATGGCGTTAGGTAAACTTTGAACCCAACAATGGCGATCTCTTGATCTGCTAAGAACAGCCTCCATCGAGCTTCAATAGTACCTTAGGGTACTCAAGATTATTTCGCTGCCAAAGGCACACTTTTTACAACCATTTTCAATATTTTTTATGAGTTTCGCGGGTGATGGTGAAGCTTTAACAGCAGCCATCAATGGCGCGCGATATGGTGAACTTTGTTTCTTAGGCGAAGCTCACTGTTTTGGCCTATTAGGCTTTTGGACGAACTTCATCTGAGCGAGGGTCGCCGATTTAGTCTCTTGGACTTCTTAGCGAACTTCGCTTGAGCGAGGTTCGCTGATTTGACCAATCGACTGTTGAGCGAGCTTCGCTTATGCGATGTTCACTGATTTTGATTTTTGAAAGAACTTCGCTTGAGCGAGGTTCACCAATCCAATACACTTAATCTTTTCTTAAGCGGATTGTTTGCTGTGCTGAAGTTCGCTGTTGTTGGCGCGAACTTCGCCTACCTTGTCAACACTTAGCCAAACTTCTGATGCTAGTGTTAAGATGACTTTCGTTCACGAGCGAGTTTCACCTAAGAAGGCTTGGCGAGCCTTGCACCTGAGTACGAAGACTTAGTTGATTTTTTGAGTCTTTATCTTTTGACTTGTTTTCCTTTTTTTGTGCAGTCGTCCTGGTGAAGATGCCACTTAGCCGCCGCAGTCACTATTGTTCGCGGAAAAAGTCAGGATGATTGTCATTGACTGAATTCATTACACCTTTATGGGATTACAAATGAGATTCAGAAAAAAGATCGCCGTTTTATAAGGCTTTACAACGAACAATCAAAAAAGATTACAACTCTTTCTCCTTTTTGAACAAACGCGGGATCCGTTTATCGGATCCTCGCTTGCATGAGTGTCTTTACCTGTGCCGGGGACTTCTTTTCCATCCGTGAACCACCGCGTAATCCGGATCTGGTGCGAGATCTACACGATCAAGAGGGGTTATTTCACGAAGGAAACAAGAGGCCAAGCAAATGAGATCGACTAAGTGAAATCAAAGCTCTTCTCAAGATCAAAACGAGGTTTAATCTCGAGGAAATGATGTAGATCTGATGTCGAAGTTGATCGCCTCCCCAAAAGTTAGATCTTGATCTTCAAAAGCCTCACCTTTATCGCCAAAAGTTAGATCTTAATCTTCAAAAGCCTCGCCTTTATCGCCAAAAGTCAGATCTTGATCCGACAGAGTCTCCTTTTCTCTCCAAAATTTTGGATCTGAACAAATGAGCTCCCACCCCTCTATTTATAGCCTTCAATGTGGATGCGGGTTAGAACTGGGCTCGAAGCCCGCCTAGCCACTTCCATGTGGCTCGGCTTTGGCCGAGCCACTTGGAAGTGGCTCGGTTTTGGCCGAGCGGCCCAAGCGGCTTATTTTCCGGTCTTTTTTACCGTCTTCTGGTGTTCCGAGTCTGATTTGATTCAGGTTTATCGGTTTTCGCTGATCCGGAGCTTTAAAGTTGGGTTTATCCCTTCGCTCGTGTGATTCGTTGCTTCATTGACTTGCACGCTTCTCCGACTCATTTCATGCGACGTCAACGCCTGGCGCGTCAGTTCGCCAAGGCCCCGGAATCAGCTGACGGTTCAGAAAGGAGAGAGCTTTTTAAAAATTTCGGTATTGCCGGACCATAAAGGGCGCTGCCCCTTGACCCTCGCCCGCTAACCGGCTAGCGAGACCGTCGAAAACTCTGCGTAGGGCATCTTGATGAGAGGGTTTGCGTCGTGGTCACTTGTTGTGTCATCAATGGTTCGCCGTTACGTAATCAGATGGCTCGTCGATTGTCAACTCACTGTTACGAGCTATGTTCGGGGACTTATAGGGAATTTTTAACGTCTACAACTATGGGCACAACGAGTGTCCGGATGCTAGTATGGAGCCCATGTTTAGTGGGAGTATTCCTCTGTTCTACGAAAATAGTAGTCAAGAGTGAGTTGAAGCTATCCGGTTCGAAAGTGCTAACACATTGAGAAAACTTGTGACAGATGCCGAATTCTCGATCCCGAAGACTGATCAATCGGTAAAACCCCAATTCTTGTTTGGTGATGGTAACCCTGGGGGTACTTCCGTCTTCAATTGGGAGAAGGAACAATGGTACTACGTGCAGGGGGATCATCGCTACTATTTACCGACGATCGAACGACAAGTATCATTCATGTATTTACAGGACCTTGCGGTTCCTCGCTTGATGCGCTTCACCCTCACTAACAAAGAGGATAGCGTAAACATGGGTTCTTTAAAACATGACGATGGCTTTCGTCAAGAGGGAGTCTACGGAGTCAGCATCATGGGTCTTCGTCCCGGTTCTGTCCAGGTTGATGCTCCTATGAATGAAGTGCCAGTGGTCCCTAATGTTTTCAACAAGAACTTCACTGACGCTAAGGCTCAATACCCTGAAGAGGATGTTAGATTCCCTGGTTGGATCAGATCGACCGATGCCAAGTGGTGGGCACGTTTGATTGACTATGCTGTATAATATTTTGGAACTGTATAACATTGACAGTAATACTTTCTTCACTCCACTAGGGGAGATGGGAATAGACCTCCACAAGATGTATGGAGTATCCCATTTGCCTATGGGGGAACGACCATATGAAGAGTTCTTCCCTACGAATGTGGAGTTGACGACCATGTGCCAGAATGTTCATCTCAAGGAAGTGTTCCGAGAACTAGTCTGCCACTATCATACTTGCCATCAAACAGTTCCGCATGCTGCGCACGGCCCTAATGCCGTTCAAGTTCCTTGGGCCGAGCATTTGTTCCCGAACATGAGTAGAAAGGAAAAAAGGTCGATTCAATTTCGCCCATCACAGGGCTTGAGGTGGAAACCAGGATATTTAAAAATTGGTAGTCCTGTACTTCACCATGCTGAATCGGATGAGTGCGGGTTTCGTGCGGGGGAAACTTTCAAGAGCTTCCACCACCAGACTGAAGAACCCATCTCTACTCAAGCCTTACTTGTAGGATTTCTTTCGATTTGATTGAAAGGTTGTGTTATACCCTCTTGACCAAAGGACTGCATCTCCATCAAGGTGCTTTTCCTTGCTACGCTGATCGCTCATGGGCACAACCTAGCTTTGCTTCCCGCAATGGTCAGCTGTATACATCATGGGCTCAGGAACTTGGCCATCGAGTATCTGAATCAAGTAGAAGATTGCTCAAGGGCGAAGGTACCAAACCTAAGGGTGCAGTTACCATACACCTATCTGATGGTGTGGTATACTCTTCATTGTTCATCGCTCATGTTTGCTGAAACTAAGCGTGCAAAGGGAATATCATTACTGCAAAGGCACGAGTGTTCCAAGTGGACGGTTAGGTATGTCACGGGCATTTGTCGGCACGTACGTAAACTAGAGCACTATCGCCTTTATTGCTATTTTTCAGACATTAATGGCGTCAATCCTGGAGATGAGTTTGAATATACTTCTGGCGTAGACGAATTCACTTGTTTAACTAGTAGTAGTTTCAACTGGTTAGTTAACATTAGGCCGGGTCATCTTGTTATTCGGCTAAACGGGGCTGAATGCTACATCGAGCCATACTTGCCTTGTTGTTTCGCACGACAGTTTGGATACCACCAACTTTTTGTTGGTAACCCTCGTCGATGGAGCTCGCGCCTGGTACCACTTTGTTGTTGGGGTTACCAGCGTGAAATTCTTCTTACCTTACAAGATTCCTAACTGTTACTCCACGTTGGATTTTACTAATGGTATAGCGTGGTGAACGTTCCCAGTTCAAACTTTCTGGTGAACAAAACAGGTGTGAAGTAGATCATCTGGAAGTATAAGGAAGGCTTCTAAGAAAGGTTTGAAAATTCGAGCTCCTGGACTCCAAGAATATTTAGCAGAGGCTAGACAAGAGAGTGACGATGATGACTCAGGGACACCAAGCAGACAGCCATCACCTCAAAGGCCCATCGGTATCAGTATTCGGGAATGACGGAATCGGTGGTTCGCCTAGGAGCACCTAGTAGAGGAAGAGGGGCTCGGGGAAAAAGGCCATTACAAACCCAACGTTCACAGGAGCCATCCAAGAAGCGACACATAGAACTACCAGATTCGGTGAAGTACTATGTGCCAGAGGGTTCTACAAGGATGAGAGAGGAACCTTCCACAGCTCCGACACAAGAGCTTGCGGTTGAGCCGGCAGCTGCTTCAAGTAAACCCCCTGTTTATACCTTTGCATCAATTTGGTTGAAGTGCGCTTGGCTAACGCATACTCCTTATATGTAGGTAAACCCCTTGTTTCTGCAGATGATGAACCTGAGCCAGAAACCGGTAGCAAAGCGGCTTTCGTGTCTATTCCTGTTACTAGTGAGCCTACGCTTACAATTGATTCCGTTGCGAATTCTAGTGTTAATGAACCTGAGCCAGTGATCAGCATGGCGGTGAGTCCTGCACCCGCACCTGTTTCTGCAGTGCGGCACAAATTGATTGTTCCTGAGTCATCTGAAGAAGATAACGACGCACAATTTTCTCAAATTCTAGAAGGAGTCGGGAGGATAATTTCACCGAGTCCTGAGCCTCAATTTGAAGACGAGCCTATCAAGATGGCAGATGAGTTCGTCGAACCGAAGATTACAGCTACTACCATTGAAGTTACGCTAATGGACGTGCTGTTGGCAACGACGTTGGTTGTACGGTCTTTCGCTCCTTTGATTGAGGCAACGCCTGCGGCTTCAACCGCAATAGGTATTTCAAGTGTGTTAGCCTCGCTTGCGCCATATCTCCTATCGGGTAGTGGTCAAATGGAAGTTACGCCAGCTATCTCTTCAACAACTGATGCATTGGCGGTCTCGACTAAAGTAGGTCCTTCAAGTCGTGTAGAGGCTCCACAATCTCCAGACTTCAATGACCTGGTTGAGTCAGAGATTCAAATTGTGGTTGAGAGCCTGGTGAAGCTATTCAACAGAAGTGTTGAGGCTGCCTTGGTTGCCAACAAAGGTTTGAAAATTGAGCTCACGGACTCCAAGAATATTTAGCGAGGCTAGACAAGAGAGTGACGATGATGACTCGTGGACACCAAGCGCATGTACCATCACCTCAAAGGCCCATCGGTATCGTGATTCGGGAATGACGGAATCGGTGGTTCGCCTAGGAGCACCTAGTAGAGGAAGAGGGGCTCGGGGAAAAAGGCCATTACAAACCCAACGTTCACAGGAGCCATCCAAGAAGCGACACATAGAACTACCAGATTCGGTGAAGTACTATGTGCCAGAGGGTTCTACAAGGATGAGAGAGGAACCTTCCACAGCTCCGACACAAGAGCTTGCGGTTGAGCCGGCAGCTGCTTCAAGTAAACCCCCTGTTTATACCTTTGCATCAATTTGGTTGAAGTGCGCTTGGCTAACGCATACTCCTTATATGTAGGTAAACCCCTTGTTTCTGCAGATGATGAACCTGAGCCAGAAACCGGTAGCAAAGCGGCTTTCGTGTCTATTCCTGTTACTAGTGAGCCTACGCTTACAATTGATTCCGTTGAGAATTCTAGTGTTAATGAACCTGAGCCGCTGATCGCGATGGCGGTGAGTCCCGCGACCGCACTGCTCGCAGCGGCACAAATTGATTGTTCCTGAGTCATCTCAAGAAGATAACGACGCACAATTTTCTCAAATTCTAGAAGGAGTCGGGAGGATAATTTCACCGAGTCCTGAGCCTCAATTTGAAGACGAGCCTATCAAGATGGCAGATGAGTTCGTCGAACCGAAGATTACAGCTACTACCATTGAAGTTACGCTAATGGACGGTTGCTGGCAACGACGTTGGTTGTACGGTCTTTCGCTCCTTTGATTGAGGCAACGCCTGCGGCTTCAACCGCAATAGGTATTTCAAGTGTGTTAGCCTCGCTTGCGCCATATCTCCTATCGGGTAGTGGTCAAATGGAAGTTACGCCAGCTATCTCTTCAACAACTGATGCATTGGCGGTCTCGACTAAAGTAGGTCCTTCAAGTCGTGTAGAGGCTCCACAATCTCCAGACTTCAATGACCTGGTTGAGTCAGAGATTCAAATTGTGGTTGAGAGCCTGGTGAAGCTATTCAACAGAAGTGTTGAGGCTGCCTTGGTTGCCAACAAAGGTTTTTCTCCTCGAACTCTTAGTTTGTTGAGGAATCAACTTGGTGTCATGACATTGATTTTGGGATCTGAGCGTGCCTAAGCCATATAAGAAGATGATTGATGAGGCTGAGCTTCATTTTCAGCATTTGCACCAGCTCTGCGAGGTTGATATTATTGGGATTGCTGAACTCAAATTCTGTCGGCTCTCGGTGCAATGCCGCAGGATTGAAGAGACCGCTGTAGGCATTGAAAATTGCCTATAAGATCCCGAACACAGCTCATGATAAGGAGTTGACGATCGGCGAGCCATCCGACGACATAACGGCGAACCGTCGATGATACAACAACAAGTCACCGCGACGCCAACGCATGAAGCGAGTCGACGCCAACGCATAAAGCGAGTCGACGACGCGTCCAAGTCAATAAACCGAGTCGACGAAGTACATAAAGCAAGTCGATAAAGCGTCCAAGGCTTATGAAGCGATGAATCGCGTACGACCGAAGGGATAAACCTAATCTTGAAACTTCGGATCAGTGAAAATCGATAAACCTGAATCGAATCGGGCTCGGAACACCGGAAGACGGCGAAAAAGACCGAAAAATGAAGCACTTGGGTGACTCGGCCAAAACCAAGTCACTTCTAAGTGGCTCGGTGGCCGAGCCACTTGCAAGTGCCTAGGCGGGCCTCGGGCCCAGTTTCGACCCGTTATCTGCTTTTAAGGCTATAAATATGAGGTGCAAGGCTCATTTGCACAGGGCGGGAAATTTGGGGAGATGAGGAAGCTCTGCCGGATCAAGATCTGAGTTTTGGCGATAAAGGCGATGCTTTTGAAGATCCAGATCTAGCTTTCGGGGAGGCGATCAACTTCGACATCAGATCCACATCAGTTCCTCAATATTAAACCTTATTTTGATCTTGAGAAGAGTTTTGATTTCGCTTAGTCGATCTCATTTGCTTGGGCTCTTGTTTCCTTCGTGAAATAACCCCTCTTGATCGTGTAGATCTCACACCGGATCCGGATTACGCGGTGGTCCACGGATGAAAAAGAAGTCCTCGGCACAGGCAAAGACACCCACGCAAGCGAGGATCCGATAAACGGGTCCCGTATTTTTTTAGGGAGATAAAGTTGTAATTTTTCGTTGGTTTTCATTGTAAGCCTTATAAAAAGGCGATCTTTTTTTTTATTTTTGAATTCGTTTGTAAACCCATAAAGGTGTAATGAGTTCGAAAGCAATGAAAATCAAGGAACCAACTTTCCCCGCGAACAAGCTGGCGACCACAGTGGAAGCTAACGGTCTCAAGTCAGAGATCATCGTGTCGCAGCCGTGGATCCAGATCTCGGTCGAAGAAGAGGTCGAGTACGAGTTCGACCAGAAGAAGTTTGAGGAGTACCTTTCGTCCTCATCCCGATCGACCTCCCCCCGTAGATCCAAGAAGATCTTCGCTGCAAGGAGAATCCGATGGTCTTCCGACGTTGAATTGCAAGGTGAGGATTGCGATCCCGCCGCTGCCAAAGCCACAGCAAGCAGTGTCCCTCCGGCACTCAAGCCAACTGGAGATGAAGATCTCGACTCCTCAGCCCAAGATCCGACTGATGGCGCGCCAAATCTTTCGAAGAGAGCCCGCCAACGTCGACGCCGAAGTTTGGCTCGCCGATTTGCCAAGGCATTAGAATCGGTGGACGGGATCCGTTACGAGGCGGATCTCAAATCCAGGAGAGGCGAAAAGCCTCAGAAGCAGCCGCACGGTAACTCCTCCAATCCGTCGACAAATGATTGGACCCGCGTCAAACGGAACCGATCAACACTTGAGGAACGCATCCGCAAGCGCCACAAGACTCCTTGCACACGCTACAATTCGGTCCAAGAGGCCCGAAGGTTGAAGGAGGAAGTGGCCAAGAAGCCCCCGAAGACGCGCCAAGTATGGAGGCCAAAACCCGGATCAACGGTTAAGGCTAAAGCCGAAGCGTTGAACAAGGATCAGCCTCCCCGAGTTGATCTTCATCAAAGGAAGCCAACTCCACCATCGCCGACTCCACCCAAGTCGCCGTCCAACTCAATTCCTGCTTCAGGAGATCCCGTCGGTTCATCCCAAAGCAGGAAGACGGTGTTAGAATGCCTCGGTCCCGTTCCTGAGGAGCGTTTGGGCCCATTGAGGAAATCCCGGGTCACTCTTAACCCAGGAGGTCGTACCCACCTCAACAATAATAAGAAAGTTCATGCAGCTACCTGCACTGGGCTGCGCATTGAAGTTCAACAGCCCACTGGAGCTTCACACTCGCAAAGGCGTACGTCGCGGCGAGTGATCTTTGATAGCCCTATAAGGGCAGCTCATCCTCAGAAGGAGACTTTCTCGTCTGATGACGAGGAAGTTAGACCTAAGAAGTCGTGCCAACACACGATAGGTTGCTCTGGTATTCATGCCGATGAGTTATACTATCGCGCTGGGGGTACGAGTAGATCTCGAAAAAGGAGATCCCCGGAGAAAAACATGCATTGCCCATGCTCCAGATTGATCAAGGCGGTGTTGTCCGAGTGCGATTGCAACAAGACGACTCCGAGCAAATTATCAGTTTTTAACAGGCTTGGTGCGAAGATGGTTGAACCCAAGCCAAGGCGTTTACGCAAGAGAAGACCGGTACCTCAAAGTGATGAATTGCCAGGAGCAACCATCAACATGACTAGCAAAGGGACGTCGTCGTGTGGCATTCCCACAGCATCGCAAGGGATGACTCGGTTGCGGTCTGGGACCATTAGACGCCCCAACTATGGCAAGGCGCCAAGGAGATCGCCCTCAGATGATGAACTGTCAGACGCTGGCTCCGTATTTGCTTTCGACAATATGTTATCAAGTGACGGATGACCTCATGAAGCACTCATGATTAGCGCAGACCAAGTAGCCAAGATGCTCGAAGAGGCTTTGGCCAAGCAGAAGGAGAATTTCCAGCTTGAAATGCAGATGGCCATGCAGCAAATGAGAGAATTTCAGGACAAGCAAATCTTGTCGTTGTTGAATCGCCGTGGCGAGTCAAGTCGTCGCAACCATGATAACCAAACGGATAGTGACGCAGATGGGGATGAAGACCGTAATGCTGACAATACCCCTAATGAACAGAATGTTAGTGACGATACCGTCGTCCCTCCTCAAAATCACCGAGACAAAGATGTAGGTGAGAATGAGAAGATAAAAGATCTAGAGAGTAAAATCAACACTCTCATTTCTGCTCAAGAGGTGAAGAAGACGGGCTTACCATGTCCATATCCGAGAGAATGGGAATCAATCCTGTATCCGGCGAAGTTCAACCTAATTAACTTTACGCCGTTCGATGGGAAGGGATCCCCTACTCAGCACCTTATCTACTTTAAGTCCCACTTGGGAGTTATTTTCGGTAACGAACCCCTGATGGTTTGATCATTCGTTGGCACCCTTTGTGGAGTTGCCTTCGATTGGTACCGCCGTCTCAAACCGGGGAGCATTAACGGTTGGGATGACATGGAGTCCAAGTTTCTCGCCAACTTCTTCGACGATGATACCGAAATCAGAAGTTAGCCAGCGGTAAACGCAAATAAGCAAAACTTCATCCCACGCGACAGAGGGAAGGCACCAGTGAAAACAGTTGATGCAAATCAAACATTCCAGTTGCAACCCCAACAACAAAGAATAAAGAAGAACAAGCCACAAAGAAGCCACGCCTCAATGGCAACAACGACCGCAAAATCAGAAGTCGTCGGAGCCGAGGTTCCCTAAGGTTTACTCTTTCAAAGATGATGAAGTTCCTGGTATTTTTAAATACCTTTTGGAGAACAACAAAATTCAGTTGTCGCCGATTATAAACCAAGAGGAGGCAAAGAAGGTTACGGACCCGAAGTACTGCGCCTACCACAGAGCGGTGCACCACCCGACGAAGTCATGCTATCATCTCAAGGACAAAATCCAGGCCTTGATCGATGTAGGGGTCATTATCCGAAAGGCGTCCAAAGAGAAGAAAGTAGGGGCAAACGCAGTCTCCATCAGCTTTGGATTGGTGCCCTTGGATTGGTTCCAACCGACGCCCGTTGTGAAAGTTGGGATGAAGACAGTCAACGACGACCCTCACGGTCAGCGTGAAAAGGAACTTGTACCTCATACAGCCCCGAACGGCGAGATCCTCTGGGTTCATCCGGATTTACTCGAAGATGAGCAGTGGGCGACCTCTTCATCTAAAAAGAAGTCGAAGGGGAAGGGGAAGCTATATCATGCTACTTCAGCGATCTTGGAGAAGGATGATGAGCAGATAATGACACTCCTACTCTCCAAAGAAGAACAAGAAGTCTTCGTCACCAGGAGTGGACAAGAGTATCACTACAAATATCCCGAAGCTCCTAATCCAAACGCGAAGATGTTGACGGAGCTGGGGGTAGCAATGACTCCCCCTACGCATGCGGAAAAGTCGCAGCAGCAAGTGGCCGCTAAAGAAAACACGGCCAAATTAAAAGAGAAGCAACCCTAACAACAGGAGGATCAAGTTCCGAAGCAGTCTCGTTTCAATCGTCCGATTGGAAGAGATAAACCGGAAAGTTCGAACTCCTCGCGATGCTTCGACATTATGGCTCAACTGACTAATATCCCGGCGAGGATAACGCTTTACGAGCTACTGCGACTGTCGAAGGAAATCAGGGAGGCGTTACATGAAGCCCTAGCTGACTCAGAAGTGTTTCTTACTCAGGTCGAGCCAAGTCATGAGCTGCCTGAATCTTTGGCCCAGCAGTGCAACCTCGCCACCAAGCACATTCCTTGCATAACTTTCACCAAGGAGGATATGCATGTAGACGTGTAAAATTGCCTATAAGTCCCCAAACGTAATTCGTGACAGTGAGTTGATGATTGACGGACCGTCAATGATGTAAATGCATAAAATAAGTGAACAAAGTGTAATAAGCACATCAGTGAAGCATACGAGTCAATGGGAATGGCAAAACAACGAAGAAACGACTCAACCATGAGCTGCAGGGTACCCATAAAAAGACTTAACACCATGCATGTCTCACTCCCACCATGGGTGACTTGGCTATGGGTGGTTGTATATATCCTCTCCAGCTTTCTAACGCATCTTGGATCAACTCATTCTGAGAACGGACGAGAGAGTTATAGCCGAAACAACCGAGAGGGTCCAGGCTGTTTCACACCTGCAGGATACCCATAAAAGACGTAGCACCACATGTGTCTCACTCCCACCATAGGTGAATCGGCTATGGGAGATTGTAGATATCCTCTCCAGCTTTCTAACTCATCTTGGATCAACTCATTCTGAGAACAGACGAGAGAGTTAGAGCCGAAACAACCGAGAGGGTTCAGACTGTTTCACACCTGCAGGACACCAATGATGTCTCACACATTTTGGCTAGGATATGATTCGAATACGAGGAACCTCAAAACATAAAAGTTGTATCTCTCCTCCCCAGATTTTTAACACATCTTGCATTGTATCAATCGGAGATCAGACGAGAGAGTTAGAGCCAAAACAACCGAGCCACCTCGGCCAAGGCCGAGCCACTTGCAAGTGGCTCGGTGGCCAGGCCACTTGGAAGTGGCTAGGCGGGCTTTTGGGCCCAGTTTTAACCCGTTATCCACTTTGAGGCTATAAATATGAGGGTAGGGGCTCATTTGTTCAGATCCGGAATTTTGGTGAGACGAGGAAGCTCTGCCGGATCAAGATCTAAGTTTTGGCGATAAAGGCGACGCTTTTGAAGATCCAGATCTAGCTTTTGGGGAGGCGATCAACTTCGACATCAGATCTATATCGTTTCCTCAAGATTAAACCTTGTTTTGATCTCGAGAAGAGCTTTGATTTCGCTTGGTCGATCTCATTTGCTTTGGGCTCTTGTTTCCTTCGTGAAATAACCCCTTTTGATCGTGTAGATCTCGCACCGGATCCAGATTACGCAGTGGTCCACGGACGGAAAAGAAGTCCCCGGCACAGGCAAAGACACCAACGCAAGCGAGGACCCGATAAACGGATCCCGCGTTTGTTTTAGGGAGATAAAGTTATAATTTTTATTTGATTGTTCGTTGTAAAGCCTTATAAAAAGGCGATCTTTTTTCTGAATCTCGTTTGTAATTCCATAAAGGTGTAACAGATTCGAATCAATGACAATCATACCAACTTTCTCCGCGAACAAGCTGGCGACCACAGTGGGAGCCAACGATCTCAGATCTGAGATCGTCGTGTCGCAATCGCGGATCGAGATCTTGCCTCCAAAGAAGGCCTTTTCATGGAGGAGGGCGCAAGAAGACAACCCTCATTCAACCGTTGCCGAGATCTCCCCTCACGACTTTATTCCGGCAATCCAGCAAGCCGGGGGTTCAGATCACAACGTGTTGACTTCGACGAAGAAGGCACATCAAAGGCGACACCAACGCCAAGCTCGTCAACTTGCAAAGACGTTGGAATAGGTTGATGGACTCCGCTATTATGCAGACTTGGAGTCCAGGAAGTGTCGGCCGCCTCAAATCACCTGCAATTCCTCCAAGCCATCGACCGACGAATGGGTTCTCATCAAGAGAACTCGTTCGACCCTGAAGGAGCGTATTTAGAAGCGCCGTGCACGTGCCGCTCAAGCTCGCGCTCTTGCAAGAAAGACACAAGACTTGAACAAGAGGGAAGTGGTCAAAAAACCACAAAAATCCCGTCAAGTTTGGGTGCCAAAGCCCAAGACGACACAAAGATCAGAGTGCAATACAGCCGAACCCTCCTTCCAATGCCGATGCAGTCCAAGTCGCCTCGACCCCGAGATTGGGGGTCGCGTATGCACTCCCGTCAGACCGATCACTACCCAAAGGTGTCCTGTCACATCCAAACAAACCAGGACACCTCAATATACGTGTTCATGTACCGTGCATAAGAGAATTCTAGTCGCGTCTAGACTGGGGATTCATGACGAAGCCAAGGAGCCCGTTAAGACTCCACGCTCGCAAGGAGGTGGTCTTAAACGAGCGACTCCTGATGCGACCTTGGATCGTTCAAAGGCGACAACAAATAAGCCCGAGAATATCAACAAGGTTCTTCATCCCCAAAAGAAGACATGTCCGTCAGAAGACAACGTTATACTTGGGTTACCGCACTAACAAGCGATGGATTGCTCCCATGAGCTGCACCATTAGGTTGGGGGTGTGAAGAAATCCCAAAAGGAGAGTGTTCAAGAAACCAGCTCTCACTCTCCATACGGGAGACCTATCAGGGCAGTATCGTCAAAATGTAGCTGCCCCAGGACCGTTTCACAAAAAGTCTCGATGTTCGAGAAACTTACTGCTAAAGCGTCGAAGCCCAAGCCAAAATGCTTCCACCAGAGAAAATCCTCCCTCCAGGATGATGAATTCCTTGAAGTCACCATCAACATGGTTGGCAAAGAAAAGTCGGCAATTACTTTAAAAGTCTCTAATCCTGACTTTTCTCCTGGAAGAAAAATTGATTCATGGATAGCTCAACGGATGTCTCAGCTCCAACTAGAAGCCGTCAGACATAGGAATTACCCGGAGATCCATGAAGGACTATCCTCGAGTGATGAACTTTCGGATACTTTCTCCGCAATCGCCTCTGACGATACAATGTCCAGCACGGGACAAGCTCGGGAGGCGTTCATGGTCACTCCTGACTAGGTGACCCAAATAATTCAGGACGCTCTAGCCAGGCAGAAAGAGAACTTCAAGTTTGAAATGGAGATGGCTATGCAGCAGATGAGAGAGATGCATAACCAATAAATCCGAGCTTTGACGAATCTTCAGGGTGAAACGAGTCGTCACAATAGCGCCAACCAAGAGGAAAGCGACTCAGATAGGGACGAAGATCGCAACCTAGATAATCAAAACTCTGGGGGTGGTCCCATTGTTCCTCCTCAAAATCATCCAAAGAAAGTTACGGGCGAGGATCAGATGGTGAAAGAGCTGGAGGATAAGGTCAACGCCTTGATTTCCGCCAAGAGGTAAAGAAGACCGATGCCACGCCCCAGACTAAGAGAGTGGGAGTCGATCCGTATCCATCGAAGTTTAATTTGATTAACTTCATACCGCTCGACGGAAAGGATCCCCACTCAAAGATTTGGTCTATTTCAAATCCCACTTGGCGTTATTTACGTACGAGTCCTTGATGGTTCGGTCATTCGTTGGCACTCTTCGAGGAGCTGCCTTCGATTGGTACCGCCGTCTCAAGCCAGTAAGCATCAATAGTTGGGATGACATAGAAAGCTCGCTCCTCAATAATTTCTTCGGCGGCGACGAAGTATCGATCGGAACCATTTTGGACGAGAGGCAGAAGGATGGGGAGTCTGTTGACAGCTTTGTTAAACGCTTCTGCAACAAGGCTATGAACTGCAGGGATCCTATCACAGAAGAATTCATTCTGTAGACGTGCCACAATAATCTTTCCATCAATGTCTTGGAAGTCCTGGGGGTTGTGCCATCTAAAACTTGGAAAGAGCTAAAAGAGCGAGGGGAGCAAGCTGAACGCTTCCTCAAAAGGAAAAAGGCCGAAAGAGGCCAACCGATGGCTAAAGCACCTGCAACTGTTGATGACATTCATCAACAGCAACCTTGGGGGCAACAAAGGACTCCTAAGTTGAGATTCCAGGAGGAGTATTCTTTCGATGATGATGAAGTCCCAGTCATCTTCAAATATCTCCTTGCTTACAACAAAATCAAGCTACCACATATCATGAATCAGGAGGAAGCTAGCAATACTTCGGATCCAAAGTACTGTGCGTACCATAAGAGGGTCCATCATCCCACCAAGGCTTGTATTACTCTGAAGAATAACATCCAAGCCTTGGTTGACGCCGGCGTCATAACGCCAAAATAGGCCAAACAAGAATGGCAAGCACTCGGCTGTGTATATGAGTATAAACCGCCCTCTCAGACCGGCTGTATATGAGTATAAACTGCTCTCTCTCCTCCGATGAATATAAGAGGTTAAACTGCTCCTCCGATACTCCAAAAAGGTAAATGAGTCTAAACTATTTCCTATTTTGTCGGGAAGTTCCTGGGGAATAGTATACATATTATTCCTAAGGATAACCCGACTGTGTGGCTGAATACAATATATCCATCAATGGACCCAGCAAAACAAATTGGGATGGATATGAGAAGATAGGAAGTTCCTGGAGAATATTATACATAATATTCTTAAGGATTACCTGAAGTCGGTTCGATGACTCCGGACGAAAGCGGGTCATGTTCCCAAAGATGAAGCGTGTCATATCTTCTTTAACTCTCGTTGGAACAATCGCCGGGATCAACTTCACCAACCCCCACTGAGTGACTTGTACAAATCAACACCACCACTGTGATTTATACTCCCACTCCCATTGTTTATTCGGTCAAACCTTCCTACAATTAGGACCAAAGCCAAATTCCTCTCTCGATTCCTTCCATGAACGAGAGGTGATTATCACATTTTAATTACATTTTTATACCCTCATTACCTATGTTATATGAATAAAGATATTACTAATAATTATTTTTATCTTATTTTGCGTGCTAATAAAGAAATAATGAATAAAAGCCCAAATGACTCAAATTCTCGAATTTCTACCAATTTTGAAGCCCAAATCGAAGACAAACAAAGGCCCAAGATACCAAATTGATCCAAGAGAAATTCGTGAAGAAAAATCAAGAAAAGATAAATTCGGTTGGAAACCAACCGGTTGGCCAACCGATTGGTCAACCGGTTAGCTAACCGATTGGTCAACCGGTTAGCTAACCGGTTAGCCAACCGATCGGCCAACCGATCGCTTGCAAATGCATTCCGATTAATGGTGGATTTCTCTTCCTTTTGGCTAAGTTTGATCCAATGGTTCACATCAACTCCGTTGGGCTATAAATAGGGGTGAATCTGAGGGTTTTGAGTGTGAAATATTTTGTAAAACTCCATTTGGAGAGGAGGGTTACTCTTAATTGAGAAGACCTTCCAAAATTGTAACTTTTGTTACACAATAAATGAAATGTTTCACCCTTCAATTTCCTTTCCCTTCTTCTAATCCAAGGACCAAAAGGAGGATTAGATTAAGATCAGAGTTGTTGGTTTCTATTTTATTTCTTTTTCATTTTCTTTCTTGTTCATTTAATTGCTTTGTAGCTTAGATTTACTTTCATGCAATTTAATTTCATGCAATTTACTTTCATGCAATTTACTTTCATGCAATGTATTTAATTCTTGTATTTACTTTCTAGAATAGATTTTTCTTTTCTTTAATTCACCTTGAGGCTAGAACCCTCTAGGGAATTACCCTTTTCTAAGTGTGAAGCTAATATTTGTGGGATCCCTAGAGATTGTTTGAAACTAGCTAACAAATCCAACTCATTCTTGTGAGATTGAGATAAGCTAAGTGGATCTACTCTAGATTCCTCATATCTTTAATTAATCCTTCATACTTTACCTTCTTTATTTTCCTCTTATCCTTGCTTTTCATTTGTTTGTTATTTTCCTTTATTCTTGATTCTTGATTTCATTGATTTTACTTCCTCTCAATCTCATATTCCTCCATGTGCATATAATCTCAAACCTAGTTTTGTTATTATGTGCATATAACCACAACCACATTCTCAACTTCATTTTCTCCTCTTTTGCACATAATCCACATCCACTCTCTCTTATCTCTCCACATCCACTTTCACCATTTTCTTACTTTCATTTTATTTGAATAACTCCTAATTGTCATGCGCATAATTTGAGAACCAAAACTTGAGCAAAACTCTTCCTACTTCCCGTTCCTCGTTGGATCGATAATCTTATATACTATAACTTGATAAAGGTTGTATACTTGCAACTTAGGAGGTAATCATTTATTTCCCATTAAGTTTTTGGCGCCGTTGCCGGGGAACGGTGCATAAGTAGGATTTTGATTAAGTTTGGTTCCTTATTTTGTGTATTTTCTTTTGTGTAGGAACTTGGAGTTTGAAGATCAAGAGTTGAAGATTCAAGATTAAAGAATTGCCTCCAACGAGGCTTTGCATTACTTTTGCGTGGGTAACTTCTCTATCTAGTATTTTCAATTCCACCCTTTAGATAGTTCATATACATTAGAGACAATTAGGATAAAAAAATAAAAATAAAAAAAAATAAAAAAAAAGGAATTTTTCCCCTTGTCGACCCTAATAAACTTCAATTTTTGATTGTCGACCATAATAAAAAATAAAAAGATTTTTGTTTTGCATCCTTTTAGTTGCTTTTAATTCCTAGGGTTGCATTTCATACAATAGTAGGAATTCACCAAGTGATTTGAGCATCTTGATTTGGCACACACTTGAAAATGTTTTAAGGGCAAAACCCATTAATCAAGATAAGGTGAGGGATTTCATCACCCTTTCCTAAGCCCAAAAATCACTAATTCCTCACTACACATACCCAAGCCTCTTAAAATTGATTAGACGTTGGCCCCTAAGGATTCGAGCTCATTAAGGAACAAGAAATCCTTAAGTGAACCGGTCCAAGTTTATTTGGATTAATTGGTGTCTAAGGCAAGGTTTAGGGGTTGCGTAAGGCGCTCCGCAAGGAAAGAGGTACTTAATTGATCTTTGATCTCCCTCTAGTACTATCCTTACCTGGCTAATTACCCAAGTAAACTTTGATCTTTTCATTAAGGGAATTTTTGGTTAGGAGCTGGTCTAAGTCAAGTTAGGCTTAACCCTAGAGTTAGGGTGATTGAAAAGTGATTGCCTTGATTTGTTTTTAGTTAGTTTTTCCTTATTTTTCTTTCTCATTATCTTCTTAACTTTTTCTCTTGTCCTTGTTCACAAAAAAAAAAATTTTTTGATTTTGGTGTATGCAAACTTGGGTTAGGGATAATACCAATCGTTTAATTCGTTTTGATCCATCTCTTGAACCAAACGAAATGGCCAATACCAACCCACCTGTTCTTCAAGATGTTTGTTACCCTACTAGAAATGCAATACCCTCTTGCATAAAACTCCCCGAGGTCAATGGAGCAAATTTCGAACTTAGACCGCATTTTATTAACATGCTTCCCAAATTCCTAGGAGTAGAAACCAAGACGCTTACATTTTCATCTCGAATTTGAAGAAGTTTGCCTCATGATCAAGATGAGGGACTTAACCGAAGATGCGATCAAACTCCGATTTATTCCATTTGCCCTTAAGGACAAAGCCAAAAATGGTCAGATAGCTTGCCCACGATTCCATCTCAACTTGGGGTGAATTTGTAAAAGTTTTTCCAAAAATTCTTTCATATCCACAAAGCGGTCAAGCTTAGAAACAAGATTCAAAATTTTAAAATTGTCGGAGAACCTTTTGGAAGTATTTTGACAAATTCAAAGATCTTCTTATCCAATGTCCTCACCATGGTCTTGAAAAGTGGCGATTATGCCAAATCATTTATGAAGGATTGGATTATTCTTCAAAAACTTCCTTAGAGTCAATGTGTCAAGGGGATTTCATGAAGAAAAATGAGATGAAGCTTGGGACTTTTAGAGTTTATCGAGAAAACCATGCAGTGGGAACATTGTGATGACCGTGTTTCATCAGTTTCCCAACCCAAAACCAGTGGTCTTTCCTTAGAAACGAACATAGCCTCTGAAGCAAAGATGGCTACAATCATGCGTAGGTTAGAAGCTTTAGAAGTCAAAGAACGAGCTCCAGCTCAAATCAACCAAGTTTCTACCTCAGGTTGTCATAACTGTCTGTCTCCATCTCATGTTTCAGAGGAATGTCCTCTTTTAGGATCCGATCAGCCACTAGGTCAGATAAACGCTGCATTCCAGCGTCCGGTGAATGATCCATTTTCTCCAACCGACAATCCAGGTTGGAGAAATCATCCGAATTTTGCATGGAACCAGGAAACTACTCAGAAATCAAAATTTCCTCCCTCTTCAACCCAACAATTCTCTAGGGCAATGCGGTTCCTCTCAATTTTCAACAACCAAATCTGTCATTTCAAAATCAGTCTCCTCATCACCAATCTGCAAATCACACTCCTCAAATTGCTGATCATGATAAACGTCTTAATGTTCTGGAAAAAGGTCTAGAAACCTTGATTAAAACCTCTACACAGACCACGAACTTATTGACTCAAATATCAAACACGTTGAATTCCTTCATGCAATCAACAGGGCAAATCCTCACTTCAAACACTCAAGCCATAGCTAGGTTAGAAACCCAACTTGGTCAACTAGCTAATGCCATGAGTGAGAGAGAGAAAGGAACTTTTCCGAGTCAACCCGTGCCCAGCCCAAAGGACACGGGATCAAGTTCAACATACCAAGCTGAAGTGAATGCAATCCATTCACTACGGTCAGGTAGACAAGTCGATAATCAGGTTAGAATGCCTCTAAGTGAAACCCTTGAACCAGAACAAATTCTCTCTCCTGCTGATATCTCTACTCAGAAATCACACCCTTCTGATGATCCAGAACTTGAACCAGAACCAGAGTCTAATCAATTTAAGCCAGTTGCTCCTTACCCCGATAGACTCAGGCCTAGGAAGCACTCCTCTCAGGAGGAAAAAATTCTAGAGACTTTCAAGCAGGTTAAGGTCAACATTCCTCTTTTAGATGTCATTGAACAAATTCCTTCTTATGCCAAATTTTTAAAGGAATTATGTACCAAAAAGAGGCAAATAAATGTTCCAAAGAAAGTCTTTCTCGCCAATATCGGTGAAGTCCTCTCAAAGTCGTACCATTGAAACATAAGGATCCAGTTGCCCTACCATCCCATGTATCATTGGTAATACTCAGATCAATAAGGCTTTTAGACTTAGGGGCCGTCAACTTGCTTCCAGATTCGATCTACCAACAACTAGGTGTCGGGAACTCAAGCCAACTAGATGCACACTTGATTAGGCGATAGATCATTAAGGTCCCTATGGGTGAAATAACAGATGTATTGATAAAGGTTGGAGACTTTATTTTTCCCGTTGATTTCAGAGTCCCGAAAACGCAACCCGCTTCCAATCCCAAAGGACGATACCGTGATCTTAGGAAGACCGCTCTAGCCACTTCTAATGCTCTCATCAACTGTAGAACTGGTCACATGAAGTCGCTTTTGAGAATCGATCACGAACTTAATATTTTCAATCCAGAAATAATATTGATAATCAATCTTTCAAATCAATTACATCCAAGAAAGTTCAATGTAAGTAGAGAATGAATCTAACCTGAGTTTTGAGGAAATTTTTGGTGAGGAACTGCAAATTTTAGCAGCCTCAGGTTTGATTTTTGAGAATGAGGAAACTGTGTTGAATACATGCCTCTTGAATGCAACATTCAAGAACTTTTTTCGATGAGCTTAGATTTTTGAAAGAGCAACCAAAATGTCAAATTTTCATTAATCAAAAATCTAAGTTCAAAATGCATAACACCAATAAGACCTACCTTAATTTATCAAGAAAACACATTGAAAACCTTAGAATTTTCAGAATTTAAGAATATCATTGATTATATCATCTTGAAATTTTTAAATTTCTGGTAGAATTTTCAGAATAAGGTAGGATTTAATATAGAATGTGAGCTTCTCATGTTTTATCTTTTATTCTATATTTTTATTTGTTGTCCCACAATAATAAAAGAATTTATTCTTCTCTCATGTGAGAGTTTCTGTTCTTTTCAAAAAAAAAAAAAAAAGAAAAAAGAAAAATAAACATGAAAAAAGAGAGAATAAATTTTGACTTCACCTTCTCATTCCAAAGGTAATTACAAAATTTTTATCATTGTTCAAGTCTAATCGAACAAATGTAAGTGCTTCCATTCTTATCTGCTTTTACTTTGTGCATAATAGAATTTGCATTGAGGACAATGCAAAATTTAGGTGTGGGGTGGGAATTAGTCATTTTGCACTTTATCTTAGTTATTTTTTCTTCTCTTTTCAAATATATATATATATATATATATATATATATATATATATATATATATATATATATATATATATATATTGTCACTTGCCAACTTAATAGAGTTGATTAATAATTGATCTATTTGATAGAATTTAAGTCTTCTAATCCTTAGTTAGTTCTATACTCAAGTTTACCTTTTATGATAACTCCAAATAAATTTCTCAAGAAATAATTTTCAAAGTAGTATACTTTACTTAAGTTTTAACTTAGATTTTTAATTAACGTAATGAAATTTTTGCATGTCTAACTTAGAGTTGAAAATAATTTTTCAAGTTGTCTTGATCCAAATATTGTTCAGAATATATATACACATATATATATTATACTAACTTAATAAAAGAAGAACAATTTCTCTTAAAATCATTGGTGGTTCTATTTTACTAAGCCTAAGTTGACTGAGTAATTAAGCCCGAGGAGTATTTCTATGCTTAATGACCTAAACCCAATTGGGTTGGGATTCATTGGCCCAAAACTCGCTAAATGGTCACTTAGAAAGCCCGATTAAAAGAACAAAACCACCAAGGAATAAAGAGTTAAAAAATAGCATACTAACCATGTTTTTATGTAGTATATTTGTATATGTTCTTGAAAAATTAAATGGATTAAAAGACTTAAAGTTTGTTAAAACAAAGAGTTAGCATGTTCTTTTCAAAACTTTTAAATTAAATTTTGAGTTAAACTTGGTTTTGTGTAACTATAATGGAAGGATTTTCTTAAGAGAATTACATTGGAGTTATGATAAAACGTTTTCTTGAGTATTAACCAACTTCAATTGGAATGTTTGAAGATATCAAATGAATTAATTATTTTATTAACTTCTTTAAATTGGCAAGTTGATCAATTTTGTGGGTATATTCACTGCAAACCCTCACGAGACTACAACTCGCCCACTAGGGTAACCTAGGGGTTTAAAGGCTTGTTGTATCGCTAAATACAACCACATTCCTACGAAAGTGAGTTAGGTTTTCTTTTTATTTTCTTTGCTAGAGGACTAGCAAAAGTTTAGGTGTGGGGTGGGAATTAGTCATTTTGCACTTTATCTTAGTTATTTTTTTCTTCTCTTTTCAAATATATATATATATATATATATATATATATATATATATATATATATATATATATATTGTCACTTGCCAACTTAATAGAGTTGATTAATAATTGATCTATTTGATAGAATTTAAGTCTTCTAATCCTTAGTTAGTTCTATACTCAAGTTTACCTTTTATGATAACTCCAAATAAATTTCTCAAGAAATAATTTTCAAAGTAGTATACTTTACTTAAGTTTTAACTTAGATTTTTAATTAACGTAATGAAATTTTTGCATGTCTAACTTAGAGTTGAAAATAATTTTTCAAGTTGTCTTGATCCAAATATTGTTCGTAATATATATACACATATATATATTATACTAACTTAATAAAAGAAGAACAATTTCTCTTAAAATCATTGGTGGTTCTATTTTACTAAGCCTAAGTTGGTGAGTAATTAAGCAGGAGTATTTCTATGCTTAATGACCTAAACCCAATTGGGTTGGGATTCATTGGCCCAAAACTTCGCTAAATGGTCACTTAGAAAGCCGATTAAAAGAACAAAACCACCAAGGAATAAAGAGTTAAAAAATAGCATACTAACCATGTTTTTATGTAGTATATTTGTATATGTTCTTGAAAAATTAAATGGATTAAAAGACTTAAAGTTTGTTAAAACAAAGAGTTAGCATGTTCTTTTCAAAACTTTTAAATTAAATTTTGAGTTAAACTTGGTTTTGTGTAACTATAATGGAAGGATTTTCTTAAGAGAATTACATTGGAGTTATGATAAAAGCGTTTTCTTGAGTATTAACCAACTTCAATTGGAATGTTTGAAGATATCAAATGAATTAATTATTTTATTAACTTCTTTAAATTGGCAAGTTGACTGAATTTTGTGGGTATATTCACTGCAAACCCTCACGAGACTACAACTTCGTCCACTAGGGTAACCTAGGGGTTTAAAGGCTTGTTGTATCGCTAAATACAACCGCGATTCCTCTGAAAGTGAGTTAGGTTTTCTTTTTATTTTCTTTGCTAGAGGACTAGCAAAAGTTTAGGTGTGGGGGTATTTGATTATCACATTTTAATTACATTTTTATACTCTCATTACCTATGTTATATGAATAAAGATATTACTAATAATTATTTTTATCTTATTTTGCGTGCTAATAAAGAAATAATGAATAAAAGCCCAAATGACTCAAATTCTCGAATTTCTACCAATTTTGAAGCCCAAATCTTAAGACAAACAAAGGCCCAAGATACCAAATTGATCCAAGAGAAATTCGTGAAGAAAAATCAAGAAAAGATAAATTCGGTTGGAAACCAACCGGTTGGCCAATCGATTGGTCAACCGGTTAGCTAACCGGTTGGTTAACCGATCGCCAACCGACGCTTGCAAATGATTCCGATTAATGGTGGATTTCTCTTCCTTTTGGCTAAGTTTGATCCAATGGTTCACATCAACTCCGTTGGGCTATAAATAGGGGTGAATCTTGAGGGTTTTGAGTGTGAAATATTTTGTAAAACTCCATTTGGAGAGGAGGGTTACTCTTAATTGAAGACCTTCCAAAATTGTAACTTTTGTTACACAATAAATGAAATGTTTCACCTTCAATTTCCTTTCCTTCTTCTAATCCAAGAACCAAAAGGAGGATTAGATTAAGATCGAGGAGTTGTTGGTTTCTATTTTATTTCTTTTTCATTTTCTTTCTTGTTCATTTAATTGCTTTGTAGCTTAGATTTACTTTCATGCAATTTAATTTCATGCAATTTACTTTCATGCAATTTACTTTCATGCAATGTATTTAATTCTTGTATTTACTTTCTAGAATAGAATTTTCTTTTCTTTAATTCACCTTGAGGCTAGAACCCTCTAGGAAATTACCCTTTTCTAAGTGTGGATCTAATATTTGTGGGATCCCTAGAGATTGTTTGAAACTAGCTAACAAATCCAACTCATTCTTGTGAGATTGAGATAAGCTAAGTGGATCTACTCTAGATTCCTCATATCTTTAATTAATCCTCCATACTTTACCTTCTTTATTTTCCTCTTATCCTTGCTTTTCATTTGTTTGTTATTTTCCTTTATTCTTGATTCTTGATTTCATTGATTTTTACTTCCCTCTCAATCTCATATTCCCTCCATGTGCATATAATCTCAAACCTAGTTTTGTTATTATGTGCATATAACCACAACCACATTCTCAACTTCATTTTCTCCTCTTTTGCACATAATCCACATCCACTCTCTCTTATCTCTCCACATCCACTTTCACCATTTTCTTACTTTCATTTTATTTGAATAACTCCTAATTGTCATGCGCATAATTTGAGAACCAAAACTTGAGCAAAACTCTTCTTACTTCCCGTTCCTCGTGGGATCGATAATCTTATATACTATAACTTGATAAAGGTTGTATACTTGCAACTTAGGAGGTAATCATTTATTTCCCATCAAGAGGTCCACTTGCAAATCAAACGATCAAACCTTCCTACAATTAGGATCATCTCAAAATTCCCATTTGGTCAAACCTTTAGGGCCAAAACCATAATTCCCTCTCGATAAACGAGAAGTCCGCCTTTAGATTAGGTAACCAAACCTTCCGACAGTTAGGGTTATCCAAGTCTTTTTTGATTCTCGAAGTGGAGATCCCACTTTTAGTTTCCTTTTTTCACCGGAGATAGAATATAAAATTCTTCCTCTCCAGCTCCTTTTCCAGGTCATGCCGACTGAAGGTGTAGGCCGGAATTGGAGTTTCATCTTTCCTACGGTTTAGTCTTTTCTCCGATTGAAGAAGACACCAGAGTTCGATTCTGGGGCATTTTATCCCGAAGCCTAAGAAGGGATAAGCCAACGCCTACCACGCGTTGCCGGTTTAGTCTTTTCTCCGATTGAAGAAGACACTAAGTTTCATCTTGGGGCATTTTATCCCGAAGCCTAAGAAGCGATAAGCCAACGCCAACCACGCGTTCCCGGTTTAGTCTTTTCTCCGATTGAAGAAGACACCAAGTTCACCTTGGGGCATTTTATCCCGAAGCCTAAGTAGGGATAAATCGCATGTGACACATGCACGGTAGTCTATTCCCGTAAAGAAGACGGCTTCACGATTCAACATCGTAGCATTAAGTCTAGAAGAGTCTCATTCTTTTAGCATAGCGTTACGTCGGAGCAGTTTAGACAATTCGCACGCTAGCCCGATTCAAACGGTAATCGGTAAAGGCACATCAAATCCGTTGATGGCTGAGGGTTTGCCAAAAATCCTATTGTGATTGATTATTTCAAATGAGAAATCGTAATTCAACCGATGAAGGGTCAAGCATTTCAATGAGGAGATTACGGTTATCCAAACATCATGTTCACGGTAAAAGATTGGTTGTTGAACGACTCATCGTCGTTGGAGCTTATTTTACAACTCACCAAGGACCGCCACGCCGCTTGATATTTTCAAGCCTCCTCAACTTCAGCAGCTTTTGTTCTGAGAGTTACAGTTTCTTGAACATGATGGTTAAGCCTACCTCCTTCGCTGACAAGGTCATCACCAGCCAGGGCCCCGAATATTTATTCAATAGGGCTATCACCCATCAAGGGTCAATTTTCATCCGGTTTGGTTTGTGCGGGCCTCAATCTACTCCAATAAGGTATATGAGTATAAACTATTTCCTATTTTTGTCGAGAAGTTCCTGGAGAATATATCTTTAAAATATTCTTAAGGATAACTCGACAACCCCCAATTTCCTCCCACTGTGATACTCCAATAAGGTATACGAGTATAAACTATTTCCTATTTTGGCGAGAAGTTCCTGAAAAATATCTTAAGGATAACTCGACCACCTCCGAATGGGTATATGAGGATAAACTAATTCTCGAAACTCTAGAGAACGCATGAGTATAAACTGTGTTGATGCCGGTCAACGCGTCATATCTCAAGAAAATCCCTCCCTCTGTGGACAGTCCTGCAATGAGCGTCACAACGGGGAATCCACCGATTAAAGGGCGAACCCCCAATCTCCTCCCACTGTGGTTAGGCCAACGCCAAGCGACGCATCGGAGAATTCGCCAATTCAAGGCTAAGCCTCATGAAATATGAAGTTGGATGGTCAGTTCGACAACAACTCACCAACACGAGCTAAAACAAGAAAATTCATTCACCAGCTTTCGATTCAAGACTTCAACAGCGGTCAGACAATAAATGCAGCTGATGGGAAATAAATGATTACCTCCTAAGTTGCAAGTATACAACTTATCAAGTTATAGTATATAAGATTATCGATCCCACGAGGAACGGGAAGTAGGAAGAGTTTAGTTCAAGTTTTGGTTCTCAAATTATGCGCAAGACAATTAGGAGTTTATGTACATGTGAAAGTGGTCATGAAAAGATTAGAGAGTGGACGTGGATTATGTGCAAATAAAAAGGAAATCGAGGAAGAAAATGTGTGTGGAGAGATAAGAGAGAGTGATTGTGACAAAGTGCGAATAAATCAAAATGAAAGTGAAAATGGAGAGATAGAGAGTGAGAGAAAATAAGTACAAAATAAAAGAAAGCAAGATAGAGAGAGGGAGACTAAAGGAAAATCAAATCAAGAAGGAAAAATCAAGAAACAAAATCAAGAACAAAGAGGCAAAATAAAAGATGGAGAATTCAATTAAAGATATTGAGGAATCTAGAATTGAATCCACTAGCTAATCTCATTTATGAATTCATGAAGTATTCTCTTTAATCACATTTTACTATAGATTTAATGGGTATAGCCTATCCTACCACTTTTAAGGCAAGCATAGCCTATCCTAAAGTTCATCCAAGTAAAATTAAAACTCATGAGAAAAATAATAACAAGATAGTAATCCTAGAATTCATTAGCATACTCTATCCTACCACTTTTAAGGCAAGCATAGATTATCCAATACTTCTTCTATCAATTAGTTCTCTAGTTGATTATCCTAAGCATGATTATTTTAAGCACAAGAGAGTGATTCACAAATATAAGAGAGAAATTAGACTAGTTTCATGCAAAACTAGATCCCCACAAGAGGTTTAGTTCCACATCATTAGAAAATAAAAGAAAGAAAAATAAAGATGAGAGTAAGAGGAGGAGAATGAGAATTCAACTAATTACAAAAGAAAAATAAAAGCAAAGAAAGAAAAGAAAAGAAAATCTAAACTAATAGCAAGGAAAGTAAATCTACTCTATGAATTAAAGACAAGACATGAAAGTAAATTGCATGGAATTAAATTGCATGAAAGTAAATTGCAAGAAAGTAAATTGCATGAAAGTAAATCTATTCTACAAACAAGAAAATAAAGAAGAGAAAAGAAATAAAAGAGAAACCCACAATTCCTAATTCATCTTCATCCTCCTTTTGGTCCTTGGACAAAGAGAAGAGAAAGGAAATTGAAGGGGTGAAAAATTTCATTTATTGTGTAACAAAAGTTACAATTTTGGAAGGTCTCCTCAATTAAGAGTGACCCTCCTCTCCAAATGGAGTTTTTACAAAATATTTCACACTCAAAACACTCAGCCTTCACCCCTATTTATAGCCCAACGGAGTTGATGTGAACCATTGGATCAAACCTAGCCAAAAAGAAAGAGAAATCCACCATTAATTCGGAATCTGTTGCAAACCGATCGGTTGGCCGATCGGTTAGCCAACCGGTTGGTCAACCGATTGGTTCCCAACCGAATTTGTCTTTTCTTGATTTTTCTTCACGAATTTCTCTTGGATCAAATTGGTATCTTGGGCCTTGGTTTGTCTTCAGATTTGGGCTTCAAATATTGGTAGAAATTCAGAGAATTTGAGTCATTTGGGCTTTTATTCATTATTTCTTTATTAACCTGCAAAATAAGATAAAAATGATTATTAGTAATATCGTTATTCATATAACATAGGTAATAAGGGTATAAAAATGTAATTAAAATGTGATAATCAAATACCCCCACACCTAAACTTTTGCTAGTCCTCTAGCAAAGAAAAATAAAAGCAAAGAAAGAAAAGAAAAGAAAATCTAAACTAATAGCAAGGAAAGTAAATCTACTCTATGAATTAAAGACAAGACATGAAAGTAAATTGCATGAAAGTAAATCTACTCTATGAATTAAAGACAAGACATGAAAGTAAATTGCAAGAAAGTAAATTGCATGGAATTAAATTGCATGAAAGTAAATTGCATGAAAGTAAATCTACTCTATGAATTAAAGACAAGACATGAAAGTAAATCTACTCTATGAATTAAAGACAAGACATGAAAGTAAATTGCATGAAAGTAAATTGCATGAAAGTAAATTGCATGAAAGTAAATCTACTCTATGAATTAAAGACAAGACATGAAAGTAAATTGCATGGAATTAAATTGCATGAAAGTAAATTGCAAGAAAGTAAATTGCATGAAAGTAAATTGCATGGAATTAAATTGCATGAAAGTAAATTGCAAGAAAGTAAATTGCATGGAATTAAATTGCATGAAAGTAAATCTACTCTATGAATTAAAGACAAGACATGAAAGTAAATCTACTCTATGAATTAAAGACAAGACATGAAAGTAAATTGCATGAAAGTAAATCTACTCTATGAATTAAAGACAAGACATGAAAGTAAATTGCAAGAAAGTAAATTGCAAGAAAGTAAATTGCATGGAATTAAATTGCATGAAAGTAAATTGCATGAAAGTAAATTGCATGAAAGTAAATCTACTCTATGAATTAAAGACAAGACATGAAAGTAAATTGCATGGAATTAAATTGCATGAAAGTAAATTGCAAGAAAGTAAATTGCATGAAAGTAAATCTACTCTATGAATTAAAGACAAGACATGAAAGTAAATTGCATGGAATTAAATTGCATGAAAGTAAATCTACTCTATGAATTAAAGACAAGACATGAAAGTAAATTGCATGGAATTAAATTGTGATAATCAAATACCCCCACACCTAGACTTTGCATTGTCCTCAAGGCAAATACTACCATAAAGTCCAAAGCATCATAGTATATGAGTACATGCCATAATAAAAGTCTAATGCTAGAAAAAGAAATACATAAGAACCTCCCTCATGATCATCATCCCCATCATCACCAGAGCCTCCATGTCCTCATCATCATCCCCATCATCGGTCTGTAGCCTCCATGTCCTCATCATCATCATCCCCATCATCACCAGAGCCTCCATGTCCTCATCATCATCATCCCCATCATCACCAGAGCCTCCATGTCCTCATCATCATCCCCATCATCACCAGAGCCTCCATGTCCTCATCATCATCCCCATCATCGGTCTCTGTAGCCTCCATGTCCTCATCATCATCCCCATCATCACCAGAGCCTCCATGTCCTCATCATCATCCCCATCATCACCAGAGCCTCCATGTCCTCATCATCCGTGTCACCGCCGCCAATATCCTCCCCTCCTCTATAGGCTGGCGGTGGTGGTGGTGGTGGGGTGGGACCTGTGATGGGGAAGGAGAAGGAGGTCGATAAAATGGAGGAGGTGCGATCCCGGACGATCTCGTAAGGTCAAACGATGTAATCCACCGGGATGCAATCCTAGCATGATCGATCTGTCTTGGACACGGAAAAGATGGAATCCCGCCTCTAGAGTATAAAGGCGATCACCGAATGTTCGGGTGTCCACTCGATGGTGCATCATGAGGTGGAGGAGGTGGTGCGGATGGGCCCGGCCGAGCCGGTGCACGGAAGAAGTAGCAAAGATCGACTCCTTTCCTCTGGCGGCAATACTCTTCTTCCGCGGTGTCGGCGATCAAAGGGGCTCACCGCCACTAGAGAATCAGAGAATATACCGACACCTCCGATTCACAAATCCGTGTGATAAGAAAGGGATAGACCAGCTTGTACCTTCACTGCATAACCGCTCAAGTAGTCTCTAGCACTAGTCGCGGTACCCCTAGCATCCTAAATATGACGCCTACATTGAAGCTACCGACCGCAATCCAATACAAGAGGACGAGGTCGCTGGTGGTGATGGTGGAATATGAGGAGCTTGGGTATAAATCGAATTTAAGGAAGAGGTTCAAGAATGAACTCTTTCTTAAGTAGACCAGTTAAGTATCCGCCCTCGGTCTTTGTAATAAAGAGATAATCCACCATCCGAGTGAAGCTCTAACCTACCTCTAGCTCAAGATAAGTTCGACAAAATCTGGGCACCCTCTAGGTGGCTTGGGGAGCTTTAAGATCTTTTGTATAAGTCTCTGTGATGGTAATCGAATTCCCGATAAGAACATGAGTCGTGTTTTCATCCGACCTATCCCACGAGGCATAGAACTCTCTCGACTATGGTGGTGTTGGCGATTCGGGTTTCCTCACCATAAGGGACTCAATTCCACCATTCTAAAATTTCAATTATGGGGTGGAAATCGAAAAGCTTGTTTGTGTTGAATCCTCTCAAGTGGATCGGTAGAGAAGCAAAAGAGAGAGAGGATTCTGCAGCTCTTTGTCGCTACCGTAAGCCATTATCTTGAATGACAAGAGTATGATGTTAAATTAGTCACCAACTTAGGCTTGGTAAAATAGAACCACCAAAGATTTTACACTCTTCTTCTTGTTAAGTTAGTATAATATATATGTGTATATGTATATATATTCTGAAAAATATTTGGATCAAGACAACTTGAAAAATTATTTTACACTCTAAGTTAGGCATGCAAAAATTTCATTACTTTAAAAAATCTAAGTTAAAACTCAAGTGAAGTATACTATTTTGAAAATCATTTCTTAAAAAAAATTATTTGGAGTTGTCATAAAAGGTAAACTTGAGTATAGAACTAACTAAGGATTAGAATACTTAATTCTATCAAATAGATCAATTATTAATCAACTCTATTAAGTTGGCAAGTGACTTTTTTTTTTTTAAACTACAAACTAAGAAACAAAAGGGGATTACTAAAAGTAATTAAAAAAACTACTAAAATACTAACTAAAAAATACTAAAAAGAAAGCAAAGTAAAAAAATACGCTTAAAATTAGACTATTAGTTCCAAAATACCCCACACCTAGACTTTGCATTGTCCTCAAGGCAAATACTACCATAAAGTCCAAAGCATCATAGTATATGAGTACATGCCATAATAAAAGTCTAATGCTAGAAAAAGAAATACATAAGAACCTCCCTCACCGATCATCATCCCCATCATGGAGTCTCTGTAGCCTCCATGTCCTCATCATCCGTGTCACCGCCGCCAATATCCTCCCCTCCTCTATAGGCTGGCGGTGGTGGTGGTGGGGTGGGACCTGTGATGGGGAAGGAGAAGGAGGTCGATAAAATGGAGGAGGTGCGATCCCGGACGATCTCGTAAGGTCAAACGATGTAATCCACCGGGATGCAATCCTAGCATGATCGATCTGTCTTGGACACGGAAAAGATGGAATCCCGCCTCTAGAGTATAAAGGCGATCACCGAATGTCTGGGGTGTCCACTCTGATGGTGCATCATGAGGTGGAGGAGGTGGTGCGGATGGGCCTGGCTGAGCTGGTGCACGTGAAGAAGTAGCAGCATCAGACTCCTTTCCTCTGGCAGCAATACTCTTCTTCACGGTCGCAGTCAAAGGGCTCACCGCCACTAGAGAATCAGAGAATATACCGACACCTCGATTCACAAATCCGTGTGATAAGAAAGGGATAGACCAG
The DNA here is from genome assembly GCA_012295165.1 of Asparagus setaceus. Classification (NCBI taxonomy): domain Eukaryota; kingdom Viridiplantae; phylum Streptophyta; class Magnoliopsida; order Asparagales; family Asparagaceae; genus Asparagus; species Asparagus setaceus. The sequence goes on from CM022701.1 coordinate 59,772,926, forward strand.
CTTGTACCTTCACTGCATAACCGCTCAAGTAGTCTCTAGCACTAGTCGCGGTACCCCCTAGCATCCTAAATATGACGTCAGCTACATTGAAGCGCTGACCAGTCGCAATCCAATACAGTAGGACGAGGTCGCGGGTGGTGATGGTGGAATATGAGGAGCTTGGGTATAAATCGAATTTAAGGAAGAGGTTCATAAGAATGAACTCTTTCTTAAGTAGACCAGTTAAGTATCCGCCCTCGGTCTTTGTAATAAAGAGATAATCCACCATCCGAGTGAAGCTCTAACCTACCTCTAGCTCAAGATAAGTTCGACAAAATCTGGGCACCCTCTAGGTGGCTTGGGGAGCTTTAAGATCTTTGTATAAGTCTCTGTGATGGTAATCGAATTCCCGATAAGAACATGAGTCGTGTTTTCATCGACCTATCCCACGAGGCATAGAACTCTCGACTATGGTGGTGTTGGCGATTCGAGTTTCCTCACCATAAGGGACTCAATTCCAGCCATTCTGAAAATTTCAATTATGGGGTGGAAATCGAAAAGCTTGTTTGTGTTGAATCCTCTCTCGAAGTGGATTGGTAGAGAAGCAAAAGAGAGAGAGGATTCTGCAGTTCTTTGTCGTTTACCAGAAGCCATAATCTTGAATGACAAGAGTATGATGTTAAATTAGTCAATGAGTTTGTAAATTTGCAAGAATTTTTAAGTTTTTAGGGTTCAATTTGCAAAAATCAGGTCTCTGGTCACCAATCGGTTGGCCAACCGATTGGTTCGTCGCTGAGGCGAATTGATCGGTGGAATTTCTCCCCGATTCTTGTTACAATTTTGTTTCAAATGGATTCAAACTCGTTTATAATCATTCCAGACAAGTTATCTCAACCAATTACACCCAAAAAAATAGAAAATTTCAGAAAATTTGAGAAGTTAGGGTTTCGGGTTTATACCTTCGATTTGGTGAGATTTGAGTGAAAATTTGTTGCAAGATCGTCGTCGAGCGGACCCTAATCCCGTTAGCTTCAATTTAGAGTGAAAAATTGACTAAGAAAACCGACTTTGGAGAGAATTGGAGAGAGAGAGTTCGGTTTTTTCTTTTTTTTTTTTTTTTTTTTTTTTTTTTTTTTTTTTTTTTTTTTTTTTTTTTTTTTTTTTTTTTTTTTTATTTTTTATTTTAAATTATTTAATTAATTATTTATTTAATAGTGGGTTGGGCCTAATGGGCTGCAAAAAAAAAAAATTTTTTTTTTTTTTTTTTTATTTGAAGGGCCTATATTAATGGGCCAAGAGAAAGAAGAGAAAAAAAATTTGTTATATGGGCTATGTAATATGTACCCTTTTACTTATTTAATATATATATATATATATTATTATTATTATTATTATTATTATTATTATTATTATTATTATTATTATTATTATTATTATTATTATTATTTTTTAATTTTTCAATTTAAAAAAAAAATTTTTTTTTTTTTAACTACATATAGTGTGGTTCATGAAGCACCAACACCTCCTCTTCTCCGAGTGTAGAAAATTCTAAAAATGGTTTTAAACGTTGACCATTAACCTTGAGAATATGACCATTTTTAGGATTTTCTATCTCGATAGCCCCGTGTGAGAAAACTTGCTTAACAAAATACGGACCCGTCCATCTTGATCTCAATTTTCCAGGAAAAAAATGTAATCTTGAGTTGTAGAGTAAAACTTTTTGTCCCGATGTGTAGTTCTTCCGTAAAATTGAATTATCGTGAAAAATCTTGGTTTTTTCTTTGTAAATTTTTGAGTTTATATATGCATCGTTTCGAATTTCTTCTAACTCATTCAATTGGAGAATTCTTATTTTTCCTGCCGAGTCTAAATTAAGATTCAACTGCTTAATAGCCCACATCGCTTCGGTGTTCTAGCTCAACTGTAAATGACAAGCTTTTCCAAACACAAGTCCAGATGGTGACATCTCCAAATTTGTCTTGAATGTCAGACGGTATGCCCATAGAGCCACACAATTTAACGGACCAATCTTTTCTCGCTCGATTAACGGTTTTCTAAGATTTGTTTGATTTGTCTGCTTGTGACCTCTACTTGACCACCGGTTTGGGGTGATAAGGAGTCGATAATTTGTGTGTGATCAATATTTCCTCATCAAAGCCTCAAAAGAACGGTTACAAAAGTGTGTACCGTTGTCGCTAATGATTGCTCGGGGCACTCCAAACCGCAAAACATTCTCCTTGAAACTTGACAACAACCTTGTTGTCATTAGTCTTGCAAGCAACCGCTTCAACCCACTTTGACATGTATTCTACGGCTACTAGAATGTAGATATTTCCAAAAGAATTTGGAAATGGTCCCATGAAATCGATACCCCACAAATCAAAGAGTTCAACGGTTAAGATGGGTTGTAGGGGCATCATATTTTTCTAGTAATTTTTCCTAAGAGTTGACAACTACATGTGTTTTGCAAAACTCATAAGAATCTTTGAACAGAGTTGGCCAATATAGCCCACACCGAGAATTTTCTCATTTGTTTTCTCGGGCCAAAGTGGCCCCCACAAGCTTGTTCGTGACAAAATGACAGAACACTCCTAATTTCTTCACTTGGAATGCACCTCCTAAAGATCTGATCAGGACAATACTTGAACAGATACGGATCATCCCAGTAGAAGTATCTTGCCCGGGAAAGAAATCGATCTATCCCGCTTAGACCAATGAGAGGGATCGTTTAGTGACTAAGTAGTTTACAATATCGACAAACCACGGAACAGATTGGACTTGTAGGAGTTGTTCATCCGGGAAATGTTCATTGATTGGAGCGATTGAAGTTGGTGCGTTGAGTCTAGAAAGATGATGCACTCTGGGGTTTTCTGCTCCTCTTCTGTCAAGAATTTGGATATCAAACTCTTGAAGTAGAAGGATCCATCGAATGAGCCGAGCTTTAGCATCTTTCTTGGTCAAAAGATACTTAAGTGCGGCATGATCAGTGAAGACTTTGGTCAAAGAACCAATGAGGTAGGACCTGAATTTTTCTAAGGCAAAACTTCTGACTAAAACTCTTTCTCGTGACGAGTAATTCACCGGGCATCATTCGAGTTCTACCGCATAGTAGATCACATGTGGTTTCCCTTCAATTCGTTGTCCTAAGACAGCACCAATTATGAATCGGATGCATCACACATCAGTTCAAAGGGTAAGGTCGGTCGGGTGGATGAATGATAGGGCCGTGGTCACTCCTTTTCGATACTCAAAAGCTTTGAAGCACTCAGGGGAGAAGTCAAATGGTGTTTCCTTGGATAAGAGATTGGTCAAAGGTCTAGCAATTTTGCTAAAATCTTTGATGAAACGTCGATAAAATCCGGCATGGCCAAGAAATGATCTAACATCTTTGACGCTCTTAGGAGGAGGAAGATTAGAGATGAGATCTACCTTAGCTTTGTCTACTTCGATACCCTTATTCAAACTACATGCCCTAAGACAATGCCGGTTTGACCATGAAGTGACATTTCTCCCGCTAAGAGTTAGATTTTTCTCCCTACATCGCGACATGACCAGTTTAAGATGATGCGCATATTCCGAGAATGAGTCACCGAAAATGGAAAAATCATCCATGAAGATCTCTAGGAAACGCCTACCATGTCGAGAAAATACTAATCATACACCGTTGAAGCGTGGCGGGTCGTTACATAGCCCAAAAGGCATGCGCCGATAAGCAAAGGTTCCATATGGGCATGTAAAGGTGGTTTTCTCCCGATCTTCCGGCAATGGGAATCGATTGTATCCCTAATATCCATCCAAGAAACAATAGAATTCATGACCGCCTAAACGCTCTAACATTTGATCAATGAACGGAAGGGGAAGTGATCTTTCGGTAGCCAAATTGAGTTTTCTATAGTCTATCTGGACTTCGCCATCGGTTTGGATTCGAGTGGGAATCACCATTAGCATCGCTTTGGATCACGGTGATCCCGATTTCTTGAACTACTTGGACCGGACTTACCCAAGAACTATCGGAAATGGGATAAATGATCCCATGATCAAGACATTTCGAATGTCTTTCCTAATGCCTTCTTTCATTACCGGTTTAACCTACGCTGAGGATCTCTAGTAGGTTTGGCATCGCCTATCAAATGGATTCTGTTGCACAATTGTTGGACTAATCCCTTTGATATCAGCCATGGTCCATCCAATAGCTTCCTATTCTCTCTTAAAAGCGACTAAGAGGGCTTCCTTTGAACGGGTGTCAAATCAAGAAATAATGACTGTAGACTCTCATTCTCTCCTAAGTAGGCATACTCAAGATTTTCGCAAAGGTTTGAGCTCTAACTTAGGGGTTCCTCAATGGATGGGCTAAGTTGGGTTCGAGGCTCTATATCCAAGGGTTCACGCTACCAATTGCGTAAACATGATCAATCGGCGGATCTATCCTAATTTCACCATCGAAAGCCTCCTCCAAGACTAAGTCAGAAAAACAAAGATCTGACTCACACTCTCCCTCTTGTTGCTCACTGGAAATTCCCTGAATAAAGTTCACCTCTATGGGTTGATCAGATGGATCACTGGGTTGTTTTCCTAAGCTTAAAATGTTGAGATCAACAAATATATTCCCAAAAGATAACTTCATTTGACCAGTTCTACAATTGATCAAAGCGTTTGAGGTTGCTAAGAACGGTCTACCTAAAATAACCGGGATTTGACCTTTGAGATTGGAAACGGGCTGTGTTTCCAAGACAATGAAATCAACAGGAAAAATAAACTCTCCAACTTTGATCAAAACATCCTCTACCTCTCCCTTCGAATTTTACGGATCTATCGACTAATTGTAGGGTGCATCTTGTTGGTTTAAGTTCTCCTACACCTAGTCGCTGATAGACCTAATAGGGAAGAAGGTTTACACTAGCTCCTAAGTCTAAGAGTGCCTTATCAATGTGGGTATTTCCTATAATACATGGAATAGTGGGACAACCAGGATCCTTATATTTTAAGGGCATAGGATTCGAAAACATTTCACTGAGGTTGGCAGCTAAAAAGACCTTCTTAGGAACATGGGTGGTTCTCTTCTTAGTGCATAAGTCCTTTAAGAATTTTGCATAAGAAGGAATTTGTTCAATTATGCCTAAAAGAGGGATGTTGACCTTGACCTGCTTGAAAGTTTCTAGGATTTTCTACCCGAGAGAGTGTTTCCTAGGTCTAAGTCTATCCGAAAGGGAGCAACGGGCTTGTACCTATCTAAATTAGGCTCGGTTTGGTTTCGGTTTGGGGTCATCGGATGGAGTTGTTTCATCGTAAGGATTGTGTTGGACAGAGAAGGAGTTTGATCCGTGGCATTCTAACTTGGTTATCTATTTGCTTCCCAGATCGCAACGTGTGAACTGCATTTATTTGAGGTGGTTGATTTGGGCTTGATCCAGTGTCCCTAGGGTTGACAACAGGTTGACTTGGAAATTTTCCTTTCTCTCTTTCACTCACGGCATTGGCTAGTTGCCCAAGTTGGGTTTCTAACCTAGCGATGGCTTGAGTGTTCGAGTTGAGCACTTGGCCGGTTGTTTGCATGAAGGAATTTAGAGTGTTGGATGATTGGGTCAACATGTTAGTGGTTTGTGTAGAAGCTTTAATCATAGCCTCTAATCCCTTTTCTAAAACACTAAGGCGTTTGTCATGATCAGAACTCGGAGGATTTATTGTTTGATGATGAGGAGGATGCTGGTTTGGAAAAGGCAGATTAGATTGTGGAAAATTGTTTGGTGTGTTGAATGGAATTTTGTTTCCCCTAGGAAATTGTTGATTTGAAGTGGGAGTGATGTTTTGATTTGCAGAGTAGTTACCCTGGTTCCATGCAAAATTAGGATGATTTCTCCATCCCGGATTGTAGGTTGGAGAAAATGGATCATTTCTAGGGCCATTTGGAATCGACATTCATCTGCTCTAGTGGTTGAGTGTTTCCTAAGAGGGGACATTCCTCTGAAACATGGGTTGAAGAAAGACAATTATGACAACCTGGGGCAGAAACTTGATTGATTTGTGATGGAGCTCGTTCTTTGATTTCCAAGGCTTCTAACCTACGCAGGATTGTAGCCATCTTTGCTTCAGAGGCTATGTTTGACTCTAAGGAAAGACCACTAGGTTTAGATTGGGAACCGATGAAATTCTATCATCACAATGTTCCCATCGCATGGTTTTTCTGATAAACTTTCTAAGAAATCCCAAGCTTCATCGGCATTTTTCTTCATGAAATCCCCTTGACACATAGATTCTAGGAAGTTTTGAAGAATAATCCAATCCCTCATAGATAATTTGGCATAGTCGCCATTTTTCTAGACCATGGTGAGGACATTGAATGAGAAGATCCTTAAATTTATCAAAATACTTCCAAAATGGTTCTCCCAGATAATTTTAAAATTCATGATCTTTGTTTCTAAGCTTAACCGCTTTGTGGATAGGGAAATTTTTTGGAAAAGCGGTGACAAATTCACCCCAAGTTGAGATAGAATCGTGGGTAAGCTATCTGACCATTTCTTGGCTTTGTCCTTAAGAGCAAAAGGAATAAATCAAGCTTGATCGCATCCTCGATAAGTCCTTCATTTTAATCATAAGGCAAACTTCTTCAAATTCGGAGATAAAAATATATGCGTCTTCAGATTCTACTCCTAAGAATTTTGGAAGCATGTTTATGAAATGCGGTCGAAGCTCAAAATTAGTTCCATTGACATCGGGGAGCTTAATGCAAGAGGGGATTGCATTCCTAGTTGGATAACACACATCTTGAAGAATAGGTGGATTAAGATTAGCCATTTCTTCAAAAATTGGTTCGAAACGGATTAAGCGATTGGTATTATCCCTAATCCAAACTTGCATACACCAAAATCAATTCTCTTTTTTTTTAATTTTTAAGAAAAACACAAGTTAGTTTTTTTTATAAGAAAAAGAAAACTAAAAGACTAAAAAAAATGATGATGAGAAAAGAAAAAAAAATAATAAGAAAAAAAACTAACGAAAAACAAATCAAGGCAATCACTTTTCAATCACCCTAACTCTAGGGTTAAGCCTAAACTTGACTTAGACCAGCTCCTAACCAAAAATTCCCTTAATGAAAAGATCAAAGTTTACTTGGGTAATTAGCCAGGTAAGGATAGTACTAGAGGGAGATCAAAGATCAATTAAGTACCTCTTTCATGGAGCTTCACGAACCCCTAAACCTTGCCTTAGACACCAATTAATCCAAATAAACTTGTACCGGTTCACTTAAGGATTTCTTGTTCCTTAATGAGCTCGAATCCTTAGGGGCCAACGTCTAATAAGTTTTAAACAGGCTTGGGTTGTGTAGTGAGGAATTAGTGATTTGTGGGCTAAGGAAAGGGTGATGAAATCCCTCATCTTATCTTGATTAATGGGTTTTGCCCTTAAAAATATTTTCAAGTGTGTGCCAAATCAAGATGCGCAAATCACTTTGGTGAATTCCTACTATTATATGCAAATGCAACCCTAGAAATTAAAAGCAACTAAAAAGGATGCAAAAATAAAAATCTTTTCATTTTTTATTATGGTCGACAATCAAAGAAATGAAGTTTATTAGGGTCGACAAAGGTAAAATCTTTTTTTTTTAATTTTTTTTTTATTATTTTTTTTCTAATTGTCTCTAATGTGAATGAACTATCTAAAGGGTGGAATTAAGAATACTAGAAAGAAGAGTTACCCACGCAATCGCTATCCAAAGCCTCGTTGGAGGCAAATCTTCAATCTTGATCCTTCAACTCTTAATCTTCAAGTTCCAAATTCCTTCACAAAAGAAAAACACACAAGTTAAGGAACCAAAGTTAATCAAAATCCTACTTATGCACCGTTCCCCGGCAACGGCGCCAAAAACTTGATGGGAAATAAATGATTACCTCCTAAGTTGCAAGTATACAACTTATCAAGTTATAGTATATAAGATTATCGATCCCACGAGGAACGGGAAGTAGGAAGAGTTTAGTTCAAGTTTTGGTTCTCAAATTATGCGCAAGACAATTAGGAGTTTATGTACATGTGAAAGTGGTCATGAAAAGATTAGAGAGTGGACGTGGATTATGTGCAAATAAAAAGGAAATCGAGGAAGAAAATGTGTGTGGAGAGATAAGAGAGAGTGATTGTGACAAAGTGCGAATAAATCAAAATGAAAGTGAAAATGGAGAGATAGAGAGTGAGAGAAAATAAGTACAAAATAAAAGAAAGAAAATAAAGATGAGAGTAAGAGGAGGAGAATGAGAATTCAACTAATTACAAAAGAAAAATAAAAGCAAAGAAAGAAAAGAAAGAAAATCTAAACTAATAGCAAGGAAAGTAAATCTACTCTATGAATTAAAGACAAGACATGAAAGTAAATTGCAAGAAAGTAAATTGCATGGAATTAAATTGCATGAAAGTAAATTGCATGAAAGTAAATCTACTCTATGAATTAAAGACAAGACATGAAAGTAAATCTACTCTATGAATTAAAGACAAGACATGAAAGTAAATCTACTCTATGAATTAAAGACAAGACATGAAAGTAAATCTACTCTATGAATTAAAGACAAGACATGAAAGTAAATTGCATGAAAGTAAATCTACTCTATGAATTAAAGACAAGACATGAAAGTAAATTGCATGAAAGTAAATTGCATGAAAGTAAATTGCATGAAAGTAAATCTACTCTATGAATTAAAGACAAGACATGAAAGTAAATTGCAAGAAAGTAAATTGCATGGAATTAAATTGCATGAAAGTAAATCTACTCTATGAATTAAAGACAAGACATGAAAGTAAATTGCAAGAAAGTAAATTGCATGAAAGTAAATCTACTCTATGAATTAAAGACAAGACATGAAAGTAAATCTACTCTATGAATTAAAGACAAGACATGAAAGTAAATTGCATGGAATTAAATTGCATGAAAGTAAATTGCAAGAAAGTAAATTGCAAGAAAGTAAATTGCAAGAAAGTAAATTGCATGAAAGTAAATCTATTCTACAAACAAGAAAATAAAGATGAGAGTAAGAGGAGGAGAATGAGAATTCAACTAATTACAAAAGAAAAATAAAAGCAAAGAAAGAAAAGAAAATAAAGATGAGAGTAAGAGGAGGAGAATGAGAATTCAACTAATTACAAAAGAAAAATAAAAGCAAAGAAAGAAAAGAAAGAAAATCTAAACTAATAGCAAGGAAAGTAAATCTACTCTATGAATTAAAGACAAGACATGAAAGTAAATTGCATGGAATTAAATTGCATGAAAGTAAATTGCAAGAAAGTAAATTGCATGAAAGTAAATCTATTCTACAAACAAGAAAATAAAGAAGAGAAAAGAAATAAAGAGAAACCCACAATTCCTAATTCATCTTCATCCTCCTTTGGTCCTTGGACAAAGAGAAGAGAAAGGAAATTGAAGGGGTGAAAAATTTCATTTATTGTGTAACAAAGTTACAATTTTGGAAGGTCTCCTCAATTAAGAGTGACCCTCCTCTCCAAATGGAGTTTTACAAAATATTTCACACTCAAAACACTCACCTTCACCCCTATTTATAGCCCAACGGAGTTGATGTGAACCATTGGATCAAACCTAGCCAAAAGAAAGAGAAATCCACAATTAATTGAATCTGTTGCAAACCGATCGGTTGGCCGTCGGTTAGCCAACCGTTAATAACCGGTTGGCCAACCGTTGGTCAACCGATTGGTTCCCAACCTAATTTGTCTTTTCTTGATTTTTCTTCACGAATTTCTCTTGGATCAAATTGGTATCTTGGGCCTTGGTTTGTCTTCGATTTGGGCTTCAAATATTGGTAGAAATTCGAGAATTTGAGTCATTTGGGCTTTTATTCATTATTTCTTTATTAACCTGCAAAATAAGATAAAATGATTATTAGTAATATCGTTATTCATATAACATAGGTAATAAGGGTATAAAATGTAATTAAAATGTGATAATCAGCAGCACCGTGATACTTTTAGTCATCCTACAAAGCACTGGATAGTCCGAAAGAATTGGAGAAGTCAAGATTCAAAGTCATTCTCAGGTCCCGTTATACCGACTGAAGGTTGGGGCCTATCATATCAAAGTATTTGGCTTCTTCTATAAAAGCGAGACCAAAACACTTTGGAGGGTATCGTAGGCGTGTAAAATTACCTATAAGTCCCGAGCGTAACTTCGTGTGATGAGTTGATGATTGATGGACCGTCAATGATGTAAATGCATAAAATAAGTGAACAAAGCATAATAAGCACATCAGTGAAGCATACGAGTCAATGGGAACGGCAAAACAACGAAGAAACGACTCAACCATGAGCTGCAGGGTACCCATAAAAGACTTAACACCACGTGTTTCTCACTCCCACCATGGGTTACTCGGCTATGAGAGGTTGTAGATATCCTCTCCAGCTTTCTAACGCATCTTGGATCAACTCATTCCGAGAACGGACGAGAGAGTTAGAGCCGAAACAACCGAGAGGGTCCAGGCTGCTTCACACCTGCAGGATACCCATAAAAGACGTAGTACCACGTGTGTCTTGCTCCCATCATGGGTGACTCGGCTATGGGAGGTTGTAGATATCCTCTCCATCTTTCCAACGCATCTTGGATCAACTCATTCTGAGAACGGACGAGAGAGTTAGAGCAGAAACAACCGAGAGGGTTAAGACTGTTTCACACCTGCAGGACACCATTGATGTCTCACACATTTTGGCTAGGATATGATTCGAATATGAGGAACCTCAAAACATAACAGTTGTATCTCTCCTCTCTAGCTTTCTAACGCATCTTGAATTGCATCAATCATAGGTCAGACGAGAGAGTTAGAACCAAAACAACCGAGCCACCTCGGCCAAGGCCGAGCCACTTTCAAGTGGCTCGGCCAAGGTTGAGCCCACTTGCAAGTGGCTCAGCCAAAACCAAGCCACTTGCAAGTGGCTCGGTGGCCAGGCCACTTAGAAGTGGCTAGGCTGGCTTTTGGGCCCAGTTTTGACCCGTTATCCGCTTTGAGGCTATAAATATGAGGGTAGGGGCTCATTTGTTCAGATCCGGGAATTTTGGTGAGACGAGGAAGCTCTGCCGGATCAAGATCTGAGTTTTGGCGATAAAGGCGACGCTTTTGAAGGTCCAGATCTAGCTTTTTGCGGAGGCGATCAACTTTGACATCAGATCTATATTGTTTCCTCAGATTAAACCTTGTTTTGATCTCGAGAAGAGCTTTGATTTCGCTTGGTCGATCTCATTTGCTTTGGGCTCTTGTTTCCTTCGTGAAATAATCCCTTTTGATCGTGTAGATCTCGCACCGGATCCGGATTACGCGGTGGTCCACGGACGGAAAAGAAGTCCCCGGTATAGGCAAAGACACCCACGCAAGCGAGGACCTGATAAATAGATCCCGCGTTTGTTTTAGGGAGATAAAGTTATAATTTTTATTTGATTGTTCGTTGTAAAGCGTTATAAAAAGGCGATTTTTTTTCTGAATCTTGTTTGTAATTTCATAAAGGTGTAACAGATTCGAATCAATGACAATCATACCAACTTTCCCCGCGAACAAGCTGGCGACCATAGTGGGAGCCAACGGTCTCAAGTCAGAGATCGTCGTGTCGTAGCCGCGGATCTAGATCCCGGTCGAAGAAGAGGTCGAGTACGAGTTCGACCAGAAGAAGTTTGAGGAGTACCTCTCATCCTCATCCCGATCGTCCTCCCCCCGCAGATCCAAGAAGATCACCGCTGCAAAGAGACTCCGATGGTCTTCAGACATCGAATCTCAAGGTGAGGATTCCGATCCCGCCGCTGCCAAAGTCGCAGCAAGCAGCATCCCTCCGGCACCCAAGGCAACCGAAGATGAAGATCTCAACTCCTCAGTCCGAGATCTGACTGATGGCATGCCAAATCTTTCAAAGAGTGCCCGCCAATGTCGACGCCAAAGTTTGGCTCGCCGATTCGCCAAGGCATTGGAATCGGTGGACGGGATCCGTTACGAGGCGGATCTCAAATCTAGGAGAGGCGGAAAGCCTCAGAAGCAGGTGCACGACAACTCCTCCAAGCCGTCGACAAATGATTGGATCCGCGTCAAACGAAACCGATCAACACTTGAGGAGCGCATGCCCAGGCGCCTCCTTACGCAGCGGATTACGGTCCAAGAGGCACGAAAGTTGAAGGAGGAAGTGGCCAAGAAGCCCCGAAGGCAGCGCCAAGTATGGAGGCCAAAACACGGATCAGCGGTTAAGGCTAAAGCGGCGTTGAACAAGATCGACCTCCCGAGTTGATCTTCATCAAAGGAAGCCAACTCCACCATCGCCGACTCCACCCAAGTCGCCATCCACCTCAATTCCTGCTTCAGATGATCCCGCCGGTTCATCCCAAAACAGGAAGACGATGTTAGAGTGCCTCGGTCCCATTCCTGATGATCGAGGCAAAGCTCCAATCAAGGAGCGCTTGGGCCCATTGAGGAAATCCCGGGTCACTCCCGACCCAGGGAGTCGTACCCACCTCGACAACAAGAAGAAAGTTCATGCAGCTACCTGCACCGGGCTGCGCATTCAAGTCCAGAGCCTTTGGAGCTTCACACTGCAAAATGCGTCGCGGCAGTGACCTTTGATGGCCCTATAAGGGCAGCTCATCCTCAGAAGGAGACTTTCTCGTCTGATGACGAGGACGTTAGACCTGAGAAGTCATGCCAACACACGATAGGTTGCTCCGGCATTCATGCCGATTAGTTGTACTATCGCGCTGGGGGTATGAGTAGATCTCGAAAAAGAAGATCACCGGAGAAAAACATGCATTGCCCATGCTCCAGATTGATCAAGACGGTGTTGTCCGAGTGCGATTGCAACAAGTCGACTCCGAGCAAATTGTTAGTTTTAACGAGCTTGGTGCGAAGATGCACGAATCAAGCCAAAGCGTTTCGCAAAGAGACCGTACCTCAAAGTGATGAATTGCCAGGAGCAACCATCAACATGCCCAGCAAAGGGACGTCGTCACGTGGCATTCCCACGGCATCGCAACGGATGACTCGGTTGCGGTCTGGGACCATTAGATGCTCCAACTATGGCAAGGCGCCAAGGAGATCGCCTTCGGATGACGAATCGCCGACGGGTTCGCGATTCGCCCGACAACACGCTATCAAGTGACGGACGACCCGTGAAGCACTCATGATTAGTGCGAGCAAGTGGCCAAGATGCTCGAAGAGGCTCTGCAGCGAAGGAGAATTTCCAGCTTGAAATGCAGATGGCCATGCAACAAATGAGGGAATTTCAGGACAAGCAAATCTTGTCATTGTTGAATCGCAGAGGCGAGTCAAGTCATCGTAACCATGATAACCAAACGGATAGCGACGCAGATGGGGATGAAGGCCACAACACCAATGATACCCCTAATGAACAGAACGCCAGTGACAATGCCGTCGTTCCTCCTCAAAATCACCAAGACAAAGATGTAGGTGAGAATGAGAAGATAAAAGATCTGGAGAGTAAAATCAACACTCTCATTTCTGCTCAAGGGGTGAAGAAGACGGGTATACCGTGCCCTTATCTGAGAGAATGGGAATCAATCCCGTATCCGGCAAAGTTCAACGGCAAAGTTCAACCTAATTAACTTTACGCCGTTCGACGGAAAGGGGTCCCCTACTCAGCACCTTATCTACTTCAAGTCCCACTTGGGAGTCATCTCCGGCAATGAGCCCTTGATGGTTCGGTCATTCGTTGGCACCCTCCGTGGAGCTGCCTTCGATTGGTACCGCCGTCTCAAACCGAGAAGCATTAACGGTTGGGATGACATGGAGTCCAAGTTTCTCACCAACTTCTTCGACGACAACACCGAAATATCTATCGGGTCGTTTTTGGATGAGAAACAAAAATACGGAGAAACGGTGGACAACTTCGTCAAGAGGTTCAGAAATAAAGCAATGAATTGGCGGGACCCCATAACTGAGGAGTTCATCCTCCAAACATGCCACAACAACCTGTCATTAGACGTGTTGGAAGCGATGGGAACAGCGCCATCTGAGACCTGGAAGGATTTGAAGATACGTGGAGAGCAAGCCGAGCGATTCTTGAAAAGGAAGAAGGCGGAGAGAGGTCAGCCAACGGTGAATGCTCACAAGCAGAACTTTGTCCCACGTGGCAAGGGGAAGGCGCTAGCGAAAACAATTGATGCAAATCGAGGCGTTCAGTGCGGCCCAACAACAACGGCAACAAAGCGCCGCGTGATCCACGACCTCAATGGCAACAACGACTGTAAAATCAGAAGTCGTCGGAGCCAAGGTTCCCTAAGGTTTACTCCTTCAAGGATGATGAAGTTCCCGGTATTTTCAAATACCTTCTGGAGAATAATAAAATTCAGTTGTCGCCGATTGTAAACCAAGAGGAGGCAAAGAAGGTTACGGACCCGAAGTACTGCGCCTACCACAGAGCGGTGCACCACACGATGAAGTCGTGTTATCATCTCAAGGACAAAATCTAGGCCTTGATTGATGTAGGGGTCATTATCCCAAAGGCGTCCAAAGAGAAGAAAGTAGGGGCGAACGCAGTCTCCATCAGCTTCGGATCGGTGCCCTTGGATTGGTTCCAACCGACGCCTGTCCTGAAAGTTGATATGAAGACGGTGAATGACGACCCTCACGGTCAGCGTGAGAAGGGACTCATACCTCATACAGCCCCAAACGGCGAGATCCTCTGGGTTCATCCAGATTTACTCGAAGATAAGCAATGGGCGACCTCCTCGTCTAAAAAGAAGTCGAAGGGGAAGGGGAAACTATGTCATGGTACTTCAGCGATCTTGGAGAAGGATGATGGCGGAATAATGACCTCGGCTTTACGAAGAAGAACAAGAAGTCTTCGTCACCAGGAGTGGACAAGAGTATCACTACAAATATCCCGAAGCTCCTAATCCGAATGCAAAGATGTTGATGGAGCTGGGGGTCGTAATGATTCCCCCTACGCGTGCGGAAAAGTCGCAGCAGCAAGTGGTCGCTAAAGAAAACACGACCAAGTTAAAAGAGAAGTAACCCCAACAACAGGAGGATCAAGTTCCGAAGTAGTCTCGTTTCAATTGTCCGACTGGAAGAGATAAACCGGAAAGTTCGAACTCCTCACGACGCTTCGACATTATGGCTCAACTGGCTAATATCCCGGCGAGGATAATGCTTTACGAGCTACTACGGTTATCAAAAGAAACCAGAGAGGCGTTACAGGAGGCCCTAGCAGACTCGGAAGTGTTTCTCACTCAAGTCGAGCCAAGTCACGAGCTGCTTGAATCTTTGGCCCAGCAGTGCAATCTCGCCACCAAGCACATCCCTTGCATAACTTTCACTAAGGAGGATATGCAGACAAAGAATTTCAAACACGATAGGCCACTGTATTTTACCGGGTACATTGGCTCCAGCGAAGTCAACCGGATCCAAGTTGATCCGGGTTCCGCTGTGAGCATCATGCCTCTCGCGGATGTACAAACTTCGGGATTCACGCGATGGTGACATCTGAGCACAATGATTTATGGATTTAACACCAGTGGGTCTCGGCCACTTGGTAAAATCCGAATAAAGTGCCAAATGGGTGATTTGAAGTCTGAAGTCACATGCTATGTGATCGATGCGGAGACTTCTTATAACTTATTATTGGGTCGGCCTTGGATCCATAATAATGTTATAGTCCCCTCCACTCTTCATCAGTGATTAGTGTCCGAAATATGTCGACACTAATAATGAAGTCAAGACGTTGGTGGCGGATAAACAACCGTTTAAGGGGTTGGAGAACTACTTCACTGACTCCCTCCTTTACGATAATAAGTTCGATACTGAATCATCGGCCCAAGGCACGGACAGCGGTGAGGAAGCTGATGCCGAAACCGAGCTTGATTATGAGGGGGGTTTTGTTATAAATAACATTGTACCCGCTGTAATCAATATTGACGATGAAGAATCGCCGATGAACATTGTAATTGGCAACTTGCCGACAATGCAATAAATGATGACTTAGAATACTCCCGTCTTTTATTGATGTAATTAAGGGATTATGC
This sequence comes from Asparagus setaceus, assembly GCA_012295165.1. Lineage (NCBI taxonomy): Eukaryota > Viridiplantae > Streptophyta > Magnoliopsida > Asparagales > Asparagaceae > Asparagus > Asparagus setaceus. Next base: position 59,788,902 of record CM022701.1, read on the forward strand.
GATGATCACGAACTACACATGCCGATCCGATCGTCGTGTGTAACCGCGAAGCGACTCGAGATTCCTTGAACAACACTTGTCATCCCGCCAAAGCAGGAGGTGAGATGGATTTAATTTACGGTATGGGAGAATCATATCCACCACCAGACCACTTCTTGAATAGGGATACCGATGGCGATGAGCGGCTCACATCTATCTAGATATAGTCGAAGCTGGTCAATCTCATTTGCTTTGGGCTCTTGTTTCCTTCGTGAAATAATCCCTTTGATTGTATAGATCTCGCGACCGATCCGATTACGGTGGTCTACGGATGGAAAAAGTCCCGGCAGCGGCAAAGACACTCCATAGCGAGGACCGATAAGCGGATCCAGCGTTTATTTTAGGAGATAAAGTTGTAATTTTTATTTGATTGTTGGTTGTAAAGCCTTATAAAAGCGATCTTTTTTCCGAATCTCGTTTGTAATTCCATAAAGGTGTAACAGATTCGAATCAATGACAATCATACCAACTTTTCCCGCAAACAATGCAGACGAAGAATTCCAAATATGATAGGTCGCTGTACTTTACCGGGTACATTGGCTCCGGCCGAAGTCAGCAGGATCCAAGTTGATCCGGGTTCATTGTGAGCATCATGCCTCTCGCCGGATGTACAAACTTCGGGATTCACGCGATGGTGACATCTACAGGCACAATGATTTACGGATTTAACACCAGTGGGTCTCGGCCACTTGGTAAAATCCGAATAAAGTGCCAAATGGGTGATTTGAAGTTCGAAGTCACATGCTATGTGATCGATGCGGAGACTTCTTATAACTTATTATTGGGTCGGCCTTGGATCCATAATAATGTTATAGTCCCCTCCACTCTTCATCAGTGTCTGAAATATGTCGACACTAATAATGAAGTCAAGACGTTGGTGGCGGATAAACAACCGTTTAAGGGGTTGGAGAACTACTTCACTGACTCCCTCCTTTACGATAATAAGTTCGATACTGAATCATCGGCCCAAGGCACGGACAGCGGTGAGGAAGCTGATGCCGAAACCGAGCTTGATTATGAGGGGGGTTTTGTTATAAATAACATTGTACCCGCTGTAATCAATATTGACGATGAAGACTCGTCGGATGAAAGTTGTAATTGGCAACTTGCCGACAATGCAATAAATGATGACTTAGAATACTCCCCGTCTTTTATTGATGTAATTAAGGGATTGTACGATGATCCTGAACTACACATGCCGATCCGATCGTCGTGTGTAACACAGAAGCAGCTCTGAGATTCCTTCGGAACAACACTTGTCATCCCCGCCAAAACAGGAGGTGAGATGGATTTAATTTACAGTATGGGAGAATCATATCCACCACCAGACCACTTCTTGAATAGGGATACCGATGACGATGAGCCCGGCTCACATCTATCTAGATATAGTCCAGAAGCTGGTCAATCTCATTTGCTTTGGGCTCTTGTTTCCTTCGTGAAATAATCCCTTTTGATTGTATAGATCTCGCACCGGATCTGGATTACGCGGTGGTCTACGGATGGAAAAGAAGTCCCCGGCGCAGGCAAAGACACTCACGCAAGCGAGGACCCGATAAACGGATCCCGCGTTTATTTTAGGGAGATAAAGTTGTAATTTTTATTTGATTGTTCGTTGTAAAGCCTTATAAAAAGGCGATCTTTTTTCTGAATCTCGTTTGTAATTCCATAAAGGTGTAACAGATTCGAATCAATGACAATCATACCAACTTTTCCCGCAAACAATGCAGACGAAGAATTCCAAATATGATAGGTCGCTGTACTTTACCGGGTACATTGGCTCAGCGAAGTCAACCGGATCCAAGTTGATCCGGGTTCATTGTGAGCATCATGCCTCCGCCGATGTACAAACTTCGGGATTCACGCGATGGTGGCATCTGAGCATAGTGATTTATAGATTTAACACTAGTGGGTCTCGGCCACTTGGTAAAATCTGAATAAAGTGCCAAATGGGTGATTTGAAGTCTGAAGTCACATGCTATGTGATCGATGCGGAGACTTCTTATAACTTATTATTGGGTCGGCCATGGATTCATAATAATGTTATAGTCCCCTCCACTCTTCATCAGTGTCCGAAATATGTCAACACTAATAATGAAGTCAAGACGGTGGTCACGGACAAACAGCCATTTAAGGGGTTGGAGAACTACTTCACTGACTCGCTCCTTTACGGTAATGAGTCCGATACTGAATCATCGGCCCAAGGCACGAACAGCGGTGAGGAAGCTGATGCCGGCCGGACTTGATTATGAGAGGGGTTTTGTTATAAATGACATTGTACCCGCTGTAATCAATTTTGACGATGAAGATTCGTCGGATGAAAGTTGTAATTGGCAACTTGTCGATAATGCAATAAATGGTGACTTAGAATACTCCTCCTCTTTATTTGATATAATTAAAGGATTGTATGATGATCCTGAACTGCACATGCCGATCCGATTGTCGTGTGTAACACGAAGCGACTCTGAGATTCCTTGAACAACACTTGTCATCCCGCTAAAACAGGAGGTGAGATGGATTTAATTTACGGTATGGGAGAATCATATCCACCACCGCACCACTTCTTGAATAGGGATACCGATGGCGATGAGCGGCTCACATCTATCTAGATATACTCCAAAAGTACGAGATCTCATGAAAAAGTGGGAGTCTGACACGGCTAGAGGTGAAGGTCTTTGTTTCGCGGGTTCTCGAAGTCGTACCGGTCAAGATGTCCCACAAGGAAACCCTTGAATTATTATGGATTTAAAAGAGGGTTGGGTAATGTATCTTCTTTAGAAGATGAATGTTCTTGGTTTATTGGCGACCAAGTATCAAGCGAGGAGATGGACATTCATTGGATTCCTCGACTTGGGACTCCGATGTCAGCATCGGCGAAATATTCAAGGGGTTAATGTCAAATATGACTACAATCGACCCTACCACCATGGAGGATGATGAACAGATGCCAACATGGGAAGACCCGTGGATTCATCACCTCAATATGCAATATGGGGACCGATTCGAGCAAAGAGAACCTCCGACTGGAGATGCAGGAATTCAAGTCGATATAGGTGACGAAGCCAATCCGAAGCCGATATTCATAAGTGGCAGTCTTCCTCCGGAAGAGAAAGAAAAATTGATTGCTCTCATCAGGAGTATATCAATGTTTTTACTGGAACTACGAAGATATGCGGGGCTCGACCGAGCGTGGCTACCCATCACCTCAATATCAAGCGGATGTCAAACCGGTCAAACAACGGCAAAGGCGGTTTCGTCCACAAATCATGGAATCAATGCGTGGCGGAAGTAAAGAAGCTCATAGCGTCGGGTTTCATTAGGGAAGTCTGACACGGTTGGGTGTCAAATATTGTTCGGTTCTAAAGAAGAATGGGACAATCGAGTCTCGTCGACTCTGAGGGATCTGAGCGCATGCCGATCCGATTGTCGTGTGTGACACAGAAGCAATTCAGAGATTCCTTCGGAACAACACTTGTCATCCCCGCTAAAACAGGAGGTGAGAAGGATTTAATCTACGGTAGGGGAGAAGCATACCCACCACCAGATCACTTTTCAAAGAGGGATTCCGATGACGATAAGCCTGGCTCACACCTATCTAGATATACTCCAAAAGTACGAGATCTCATGAAAAAGTGGGGGTACGACCTGGCTAGAGGTGAAGGTCTTTGTTTCGGGCGGGGTCCTCGAGTCGCAGCCGAAGCTGCGCATGTCCCACAAGGGAAACCCTTGAATTATTATGGATTTAAAAGAGGGTTGGGTAATGTATCTTCTTTAGAAGATGAATGTTGCTGGTTTATTGACGACCAAGTATCAAGCGAGGAGATGGACATTCATTGGATTCCTCGACTTGGGACTCCGATGTCAGCATCGGCGAAATATTCAAGGGGTTAATGTCAAATATGACTACAATCGACCCTACCACCATGGAGGATGATGAACAGATGCCAACATGGGAAGACCCGTGGATTCATCACCTCAATATGCAATATGGGGACCGATTCGAGCAAAGAGAACCTCCGACTCGAGATGCGAATTCAAGTCGATATAGGTGACGGCCAATCCGGCCGATATTCATAAGTGGCGATCTTCCTCAGGAAGAAAGAAAAATTGATTGCTCTCATCAGGGAGTATATCAATGTTTTTACTGGAACTACGAAGATATGCGGGGCTCGACCCGACGTGGCTACCCATCACCTCAATATCAAGCGGATGTCAAACCGGTCAAACAACGGCAAAGGCGGTTTCGTCCACAAATCATGGAATCAATGCGTGGCGGAAGTAAAGAAGCTCATAACGCCGTTTCATTAGGGAAGTACAAAGACCGGATTGGGTGTCAAATATTGTTCGGTTCTAAAGAAGAATGGGACAATCGAGTCTCGTCGACTCTGAGGGATCTGAGCGCATGCCGATCCGATTGTCGTGGTGACACGTATAATTCAGATTCCTTCGAACAACACTTGTCATCCCCGCTAAAACAGAGGTGAGAAGGATTTAATCTACGGTAGGGGAGAAGCATACCCACCACCGCATCACTTTTCAAAGAGGGATTCCGATGACGATAAGCCTCGCTCACACCTATCTAGATATACTCCAAAAGTACGAGATCTCATGAAAAAGTGGGGGTACGACCTGGCTAGAGGTGAAGGTCTTTGTTTCGCGGGTTCTCGAAGTCGCAATTAAGTCACAAGATGTCCCACAAGGGAAACCCTTGAATTATTATGGATTTAAAAGAGGGTTGGGTAATGTATCTTCTTTAGAAGATGAATGTTGCTGGTTTATTGACGACCAAGTATCCGACGCAGGAGATGGACATTCATTGGATTCCTCAGCTTGGGACTCCGATGTCAGCATCGGCGAAATATTCAAGGGGTTAATGTCAAATATGACTACAATCGACCCTACCACCATGGAGGATGATGAACAGATGCCAACATGGGAAGACCCGTGGATTCATCACCTCAATATGCAATATGGGGACCGATTCGAGCAAAGAGAACCTCCGACTGGAGATGCAGTAATTCAAGTCGATATAGGTGACGAAGCCAATCCGAAGCCGATATTCATAAGTGGCAGTCTTCCTCCGGAAGAGAAAGAAAAATTGATTGCTCTCATCCGGGAGTATATCAATGTTTTTGCCTGGAACTACGAAGATATGCCAGGGCTCGACCCGAACGTGGCTACCCATCACCTCAATATCAAGCCAGATGTCAAACCAGTCAAACAACAGCAAAGACGGTTTCGTCCACAAATCATGGAATCAATCGTGGCGGAAGTAAAGAAGCTCATAACGTCAGGTTTCATTAGGGAAGTACAGCACCCGGATTGGGTGTCAAATATTGTTCCGGTTCTAAAGAAGAATGGGACAATCAGAGTCTACGTCGACTACAGGGATCTGAACGCCGCATGCCCAAAAGATGATTTTCCTCTTCCAATCACGGATGTCATCATTGACAACACGTGTGGATTCGAGAGAATGTCTTTCATGGATGGCTTTTCGTGTTATAATCAAATCAAGATGCACCGGATGGCCTTGAAACACCACGGCATTCAGAACTCCCCTTGGTGTCTTCTGCTACACGGTCATGCCGTTTGGCCTGAAGAACGCGGGCGCCACATATCAGCGAGCCATGACGAAAATTTTTCACGAACATCTTCGGAAAATGGTTGAATGCTACGTCGATGATCTAGTCGTGAAAAGCCGCGACAAGAATGACCACATCAAAGACTTGAGGGCGGCATTCAATCTTATGCGGAGTCATCAGTTAAAGATGAACCCCACTAAATCTTTTCTCGGAATGTCCAGCGACAAATTCCTTGGATTCGTTGTCACCACTAAGGATATCCACATTGACCCAGATAAAGTGAAGGCGATAAATGAATTACAACCCCTGAGAAGCTTAAGAGAACTCAGAGGGTTACAGGGGTGATTAGCGTACATCCGACGATTCATATCAAACCTCTCCGGGAAATGCCAGACATTCTCCAAGTTAAACAAGAAAGGGGTATCATTTGTTTGGGACGACGCCTGTCAAAAGGCATTCGAGGATATCAAAGCATATCTAGGGAATCCTCCCGTTCTCGTTGCACCGAAGTCGGGTAAACCGTTCTTGATTTACATTAAGGCGATGAACCACTCGTTAAGCGCCCTGCTCACGCAAGACGATGACAACGATCACGAGCAAGCGGTGTATTACCTAAGTCGGACGTTGGTAGGTGCTGAATCCCGCTATCCGATGATCGAGAAGGAGTGCCTAGCGTTGGTGTTCGCGGTTCAGAAGATGCGACACTACTTAGTCGGGCAGACGATTTATGTTGTTTTTGGCGTAAATCCAGTCCGGATATTCATGACGCAACCCGCCTCTATGAATTGGCGGTTGGCGAAATGGGCCTTGCTCTTGTCCCAATATGACCCAATATGACTTGCACTTCAAGCAATAGAAGTCGGTCAAGAGACAGGCAATTTGCGATCTTTTGGCAGCTAATCCAACAAATGATATGGCCGAGTTGTATGATGACTTGCCAGACGAAACCCACGAGGTCAACACTACGTCGCATCAGCACATATGATGGCTGTACTTTGACGGAGCTTCTCGAGCAACCAACGTAGCAAGCACCCCCGGATGTTCTAAGATTTCTGCCAGAGTTGGAGTTGTCTTAGTTTCCGGGAAGCACGGATGTCGCTGGCTTACTCGCTAACGAACCGTGCTCCAATAATGTGGCTGAATACAGCGCCTTACTTATTGGACTCGGTTTAGCCAAAATTTGGGGTAGAATATCTCGAAGCTTTTGGAGATTCTCAACTTATAGTCTAACAGGATCGTGGGGACTATGAAGTCAGGAATCCGGACTTGGTTCCGTACCACCGGACAGCTGTCGAGATGGCGGATTCATTTGAAGAATTCTTCATTGAGTACATCCCACGCCTTCAGAATGCATACGCAGACGCATTAGCGGCATTAGCGGTATCGTTAGCGCAACCTTCTGAGACGGAGCAGTTGATCACTGTGAGAACTCACCAACTCTTCGTGCCAATATATGGCGAAGAAGTCAATGACAAAGAGGTGGTCATCAAAGAGGTGCACTCAACCCGAATTGAATTAGAGCCCCGGGATTGGCGATTTCCTATAATCGATTATGTCCTACGGTATCACGGATGTGGCGGTTCTTCCATTGAAAATCAAATTCCATCGCCGGATCGCCCTGCATGGCTGAGATGGCGATGGAGGAACAACATCGAGACTTTAAAGAGCTCGAGATGTTGGATGAGAAGCGCTGGAAGCTCAACAACACATTGAGTTTTACCAAGCCGTAATATCGAGAGCTTTCAACAAGAGAGTCCGATAGAGAAGCTTCAAGGAAGGAGACACGGTCCTCATTTCGTGACCGATATTTCTCGACTCCAAGAAGAAAGGTAAATTCGAACCTAAATGGGAAGGACCGTTTGTGATAGACAAGGTCTACTCAAACGGTGCATATTGCCTAATTAATCAAAATGGTGACAGGCAATTAATGCTAATAAATGGGAAGTTCCTGAAAAAGTACTACTCTTAGTACATTCGGGACGACCCATTTTGCAGGGAAGTTCCTCAGGAAATAATCCCCCATTGTCCTCGAGGATAACCCTAAATTTATTCTCCACCAAAATTTTCTCACCGATCAAACTCATTGGCGGTGAGTCCACTAAATAAAAATTTTCACCGATCAAACTCATTGGCGGTGAGTCCACTAAATAAAAATTTTACGGTCCAATCCACCGTGAGAATCCCCTCTTGATTCCTTTCAATGAACAAGAGGCCCACTTTCACAATTGAGAACCCCCTTCTGATAAACAGGAGGATCTCATCGTTCTTTTTCGCTCACGCCTTCCCATGGTTAGAGCCGAAGTTAGAATTTCCTCTCGATAAACGAGAAAGTCATTTCGAGATTAGGTAGCGAATCCTATAAAAGTGAAAGTTATCTGAATCTCTTTTCGATTCTCGGTGGAGATCCCACTTTTAGTTTCTTCCTTCCTAGAGATAGAATATAAAATTCTTCCTTTTCCACATCAATTTGATCTTTCACTTATGGTTTAGTTTTTATCCGATTGAAGAATACTCCAAGTTTCATCTTGGGGCATTTTATCGAAGTCTAAGTAGGGATAAGCCAGCGCCTACCAGCGTTGCGGTTTAGTCTTTACCGATTGAAGAAGACACCAAGTTTCATCTTGGGGCATTTTATCCCAAAACCTAAGTAGGGATAAGCCAGCGCCTACCAGCGTTGCGGTTTAGTCTTTACCGATTGAAGAAGACACCAAGTTTCATCTTGGGGCATTTTATCCCAAAACCTAAGTAGGGATAAGCCAGCGCCTACCAGCGTTGCGGTTTAGTCTTTACCGATTGAAGAAGGCACCAAATTTTATCTTGGGGCATTTTATCCCAAAACCTAAGTAGGGATAAGCCAGCGCCTACCAGCGTTGCGGTTTAGTCTTTACCGATTGAAGAAGACACCAAGTTTTATCTTGGGGCATTTTATCCCAAAACCTAAGTAGGGATAAGCCAGCGCCTACCAGCGTTGCGGTTTAGTCTTTACCGATTGAAGAAGGCACCAAATTTTATCTTGGGGCATTTTATCCCAAAACCTAAGTAGGGATAAGCCAGCGCCTACCAGCGTTGCGGTTTAGTCTTTACCGATTGAAGAAGACACCAAGTTTCATCTTGGGGCATTTTATCGAAGTCTAAGTGGGCTGAAGCAATTCCACTAAAAGAGGTGAAGACGAACAACGTCATCAGATTCATCAAGCATCACGTCATCTATCGACACGACGTGCCAAGGCGGATCATACATGATAATGGTCCTCAATTCATCAGCAATGCCTTCGTCAGGTTTTGCGAAAAGTTCAACATTCAAGACGTCTCGTCGACGGCCTATTATCCCGCTGCTAACGATTTAGTTGAAGCATTCAACAAGATAATCATTAAGATTTTGTCGATGCTTGTGAAGACCAATAAACGTGATTGGGATGATAAACTCGAAGAAGCACTCTGGGCATATCGCACCACGATTCGCACGCCAACTGGAGCTACCCCATATTCTCTGGTATACGGATGTGAAGCGGTTCTTCCATTGAAAATCCAAATTCCATCACTTCGGATCGCCCTCGCAACTGAGATGACGATGGAGGAACAACATCAGAGACGCCTTAAAGAGCTCGAGATGTTGGATGAGAAGCGCCTGGAAGCTCAACAACACATTGAGTTTTACCAAGCCAGAATATCGAGAGCTTTCAACAAGAGAGTCCGATAGAGAAGCTTCAAGGAAGGAGACCTGGTCCTCGCTGCTCGGCGACCGATATTTCTCGACTCCAAGAAGAAAGGTAAATTCGAACCTAAATGGGAAGGACCGTTTGTGATAGACAAGGTCTACTCAAACGGTGCATATTGCCTAATTAATCAAAATGGTGACAGGCAATTAATGCTAATAAATGGGAAGTTCCTGAAAAAGTACTACTCTTAGTACATTCGGGACGACCCATTTTGCAGGGAAGTTCCTCAGGAAATAATCCCCCATTGTCCTCGAGGATAACCCTAAATTTATTCTCCACCAAAATTTTCTCACCGATCAAACTCATTGGCGGTGAGTCCACTAAATAAAAATTTTTCTGGTCCAATCCACCAGCAGAATCCCCTCTTGATTCCTTTCAATGAACAAGAGGCCCACTTTCACAATTGAGAACCCCCTTCTGATAAACAGGAGGATCTCATCGTTCTTTTTCGCTCACGCCTTCCCATGGTTAGAGCCGAAGTTAGAATTTCCTCTCGATAAACGAGAAAGTCATTTCGAGATTAGGTAGCGAATCCTATAAAAGCGAAAGCTATCTGAATCTTCCTTCCCACTTCGCTCACGCCTTCCCATGGTTAGGGCCGAAGTTGGAATTTCATCTCGATAAATGAGAATTTCATTTCCAAATCAGATAATGAATCCTATAAAAGTGAAAGTTATCTGAATCTCTTTTCGATTCTCGGAGTGGAGATCCCACTCTTAGTTTCACCCCTTTCGATTCTCGAAGTGGAGATCCCACTTTTAGTTTCTTCCTTCCTAGAGATAGAATATAAAATTCTTCCTCTCTTGAGGCAAGAGATAGGATATAAAATCCTGCCTCTCTTGTTTTGGGTTCGTCTTTACCCTAAAAGAAGACCTGGAGACGGGATATAAAATCCTTCTTCTCCATCGTCGGGAAACAGAATATAAAATTCTTCCTTTTCCACATCAATTTGATCTTTCACTTATGGTTTAGTTTTTTATCCGATTGAAGAATACTCCAAGTTTCATCTTGGGGCATTTTATCCCAAAACCTAAGTAGGGATAAGCCAACGCCTACCACGCGTTGCCGGTTTAGTCTTTTACCGATTGAAGAAGACACCAAGTTTTATCTTGGGGCATTTTATCCCGAAGTCTAAGTAGGGATAAGCCGACGCCTACCACGCGTTACCGATTTAGTCTTTTACCGTTTGAAGAAGACACCAAGTTTCATCTTGGGGTATTTTATCCCGAAGCCTAAGTAGGGATAAGCCAACGCCTACTACGCGTTGCCGGTTTAGTCTTTTACCGATTGAAGAAGGCACCAAATTTTATCTTGGGGCATTTTATCCCGAAGCCTAAGTAGGCATTTTACCGGTTTAGTCTTTTACCGATTGAAGAAGACACCAAGTTTCATCTTGGGGCATTTTATCGAAGTCTAAGTAGGGATAAGTTAATGCCTACCACGCATTGCGGTTAGTCTCTTTTAGTAAAGGCGACAAAGTCTATGTATTCAACATCATAGCAATAAGTCTAAGAGAGTTTCATGCTCTTAGCACAACGTTACGTGCGGAACAGGTTTAGATAATTCGCATGCTAGCCCGATTCAAACGGTAATCGGTAAAGGCTAATCAAATTCATTGATGGCTGAGGGTTTGTCAAAAATCCTATAAGCATGATGGCTAAGTACTTCAAATGAAATCACACTAAACATTGATGAAAGGAAGATAGAGTTTTATTCAATTAATGAAGAAGCAAGTCTTTCAAACTACAGGCATTTAAATATTAAGTTTACGACACAGGATTTGTTATTCCAGCTGGGATAACTCATTGTTGTAAGTTTGATGAAGCTCCTCCTGTAACTCAGCCTTGAAAGATTCCTCATTTGCATTCAGCGTCTGTGCAGCGTTCTCCTCAACTTCGACCAATTTTTGTTCTGAGAGCTCCAGCTTCTTGGATAAGATGGTCCAAGCTTCCTCTTCGTTGGCCCTGGTCAGCTGCAAAGTGCCTAAGTTATCTTCCTTTGCTTGGAGCTCTCGCTTAAATTGCGCTATCTCGGCCTCACTCGAAACAATGAGAGAATCGATGTGGCTTAAGGATGCTGATTTCTCGGCGAGGATAGTCTTAACTTGATTTACTCGGCCTCGCTGCACCTCGACCTCGAATTCATTAAGAACTCGAGCGCTGTGCCACACATCCAGACGAGGACCCATTCGATCAGCCACATATGATGAAGCACCTGTCGCTTGCAGCTCTCGTAGCTTCTGAAGATCAAGTTTCAGGCGGTCAAGATCATCGACAATGGCCTGGGCTAACTCTGGAAAAGCGGCGTCCCTTATCAAAACTATCCGCGGGTCAAGGATCGGCCTAAACTGACGGAGGGAGAGCCCTTTATGAAGAAGCTGGTCGATCACCATGTTCATGAGAGAGAAAAATGACCGGACTTCAATGTAAATGATAAGCCGATCAGGATCATCATCCAGGATCAGCGCCTTAGCCAAATCGTGAAGCTGAGATATACGCCCTGCAAAATAAGACAATGAGTATTTCAGAATCTTAAATCAAGGACCGGTATAGGCATCCTTAGCTCGTACCTGGCTCAATCGGCATTGTTTCATGGTTTGACGGGTCTATCGGAATATGAACTGCTACAGACGCATCAACTGTTGTAGTTGGTCTCGTGGCACGTTCGTCAGGCACAGCCGCCGGCATGGTACCCAGTTCTGAAGGAGCATCGGAATAAGAAATGCCTGCTAAGGACAAAACGAATTGTAGTTATATTAGTCATAAATGGCTAGTCCTACAATTAATGGGAGAAAGAACCCATACCTTTAGAGCAATGAACCTCGGCGGTCGGGAATCTTTGGCTCAGCGATATATCACGGAAGATGATCATCTCGAGGAGAATCATATGTCAAATCCATTTCGGGGATGTCCATAGGCAGGCCGGCGTCATCAAAATCTTCTAGCGAGAAGTCTGACACGAGGAGACAAAGATGAAGAAAATGAAGTTAAGAAATGCAACGAGTAAAGATGGCTTACCTCCTATGGGGGAAATTGTCTCTTTAACCCCGGTATCCTTATTTGCCTCCTGTAATTTCTCTAAAAGAGCAAGGAGCATAGAGGTAATTAAGAGAGGCACGGGTTCCAAGTCATTCAACTCCTGCACTCGCCATCTAAATGGAGTATTACCAATGATAGATGTAGCCGATTTGTTGAATCAGGTCCTACATCGGTAGTCCCATTAATCCTAATGGATTCTGCGGAGTCTTCCACCATGAAAGATTCCTCATTTGCATTGTGATGCGTGCGGTTCTCCTCAACCGACCAATTTTTTGTTAAGAGCTCCGACTTCTTGGATAAGATGGTCCAAGCTTCCTCTTCGTTGTACAGGTCGGTACAAAGTGCCTAAGTTATCTTCCTTTGCTTGGAGCTCTCGCTAAATTGGCGCTTATCTCGCCTCACTCAAACAATGAGAGAATCGATGTGGCTTAAGGATGCTGATTTCTGGCGAGGATAGTCTTAACTTGATTTACTCGCCTCGCTGCACCTCGACCTCGAATTCATTAAGAACTCGAGCCGTACACACATCCGCATCGAGGACCCATTCGATCAGCCACATATGATGAAGCACGTAAACTGCTGGACTCAGCAACCACGAAGATCAAGTTTCAGCGGTCAAGATCATCGACAATGGCCTGGGCTAACTCTGGAAAACCGGCGTCCCTTATCAAAACCATCCGCGGGTCAAGGATCGGCCTAAACTGACGGAGGGAGAGCCCTTTATGAAGAAGCTGGTCGATCACCATGTTCATGAGAGAGAAAAATGACCGGACTTCAATGCAAATGATAAGCCGATCAGGATCATCATCCAGGATCAGCGCCTTAGCCAAATCGTGAAGCTGAGATATACGCCCTGCAAAATAAGACAATGAGCATTTCAGAATCTTAAATCGAGGACCGGTATAGGCATCCTTAGCTTCGTACCTGGCTCAATCGGCATTGTTTCATGGTTTGACGGGTCTATCGGAATATGAACTGCTACTGACGCATCAACTGTTGTAGTTGGTCTCATTAACTTGTTAAATCGAACCTGGCCGCGGCATGGTACCCAGTTCTGAAGGAGCATCGGAATAAGAAATGCCTGCTAAGGACAAAACGAATTGTAGTTATATTAGTCATAAATGGCTAGTCCTACAATTAATGGGAGAAAGAACCCATACCTTTAGAGCAATGAACCTCAGCAGTCTCGGGAATCTTTGGCTCAGGCGATATATCAGCGGGAAGATGATCATCTCGAGGAGAATCATATGTCAAATCCATTTCGGGGATGTCCATAGGCAGGCCGGCGTCATCAAAATCTTCTAGCGAGAAGTCTGACACGAGGAGACAAAGATGAAGAAAATGAAGTTAAGAAATCTGCAACGAGTAAAGATGGCTTACCTCCTATGGGGGAAATTGTCTCTTTAACCCCGGTATCCTTATTTGCCTCCTGTAATTTCTCTAAAAGAGCAAGGAGCATAGAGGTAATTAAGAGAGGCACGGGTTCCAAGTCATTCAACTCCTGCACTCGCCATCTAAATGGAGTATTACCAATGATAGATGTAGCTGGATTTGTTGAATCAGGTCCTACATCGGTAGTCCCATTAATCCTAATGGATTCTGCGGAGTCTTCCACCATGAACTCATGCATCTGTTGGGTGAAGCTAGGTTCCTCGAAAGAAGCAAAATTGTGTTGAGGGAGATTGAAATCACTCTCGCATCCGCCTGCACGAAAGGTGGAGGAATATGAGTTCTGAACTCGAGGAATTAAGTGGTCAAAGGTGATCAAGCATTACCTCCTTCCCTAACGAAGTCATCACCGGTTAAATCCATCACGAAAGCTTGCGGATCCATGTGAGCTTTATGGACTAGCTTTTTCCGCTTAACGGCTTGAGTGCCAGCTCGAGAGGCACAAAGATCCTCCACTTCGGCAGCCATACCTGAAGCGACAAAATAATGTCGATAACTCCAAAAGGAGAGAAAGAAGAAGAGAGAGGAAATGTTGACAAACCTGGCCCAACATCTTCTTCATCAGTCTGGTCTTCTCTTGAGCGGTCTCCGGCAGAACTGGATATCTCTTCTTCCCTATCGTCTACCCGACGAGTCTTACAGTGCATCCTGTGTGACCGAGCTGCTTCCCGAATCATCCGAGCATTAGCCTTAGAAGTCTCTTCGGCCACTAACGCTGAGATACGTCTTACATGAACAGGTTCATCAGCAGCTAACAGCCACGTGCAATATAAGAATGTCAGCTCAAGCGGACGATCAGCACTTGGGAGACTGAACTTGGCGCCGGTGCACCCCGTCATACTCCAGCACCAGGCTCGAACACCGTCTACTAGTCCACCACGAGTCTGAAGTTGTCGACGCGGATTTCCAATATAAAGCTGATCATAGCCAAACTGGTGAGCGAACCGGCAAGACAGATATGGCTCTATAAAGCACTGATTCCTAACCCGGAATGTTAAGTAGCTTGGCCTAATATTCACAAGCCAACTAAAGCAGCCAACATCAAGAGAGGTCCGACTCACCCCCGGCATCTCTTCGTCGATCAAGGACTTGCCGTACTGGCCGGAAAATCGGGGAAAGTACCTAGAGAAAATCTAGCCCTTGTGAATCTGCAATTCCCTTCTCGCATCTAAAAACCTCGTCCCTTCCATTTGCAGCTTTCCAATAACTGTAATAAGGGGATTGAGGGGTCTGCGATACCCGGCGCTGTCATCATATCAGGACGATGAAGGACGAACCAAGCCATCAAGTAAGTATAGGGGAGCTCCACCTTTGTAAGAGGAATCTGAGCTGACGGCCCATCCTCTACCTGAATAGAGGTGTTAACTATCTGCCGGAGCCCACGATGAATGTCAACCACCATCACCGGGAGAAGAGAAAGCTTCTTTTTATGAGCAAGCTGAACTGCAGGATAAAGGACCTCCAAAGGTAAAGCATCGCCCGGTGATATGGTACCACGCACCTCTTGACGAGCCGCGAGATAACCCGGCCGGGAGAGTCGGTGAATCGGCTTCATGGCATGCCACAGAAATGTCCTGAACTTGGTACCTGTAGGAAAGCCACCTTCGGTACTCCTAGTGGTATAAGAGTGAGCGTTGGACTTCTGAATCAGTTTGTTGATTTCTGAAGGAGAGAGTGGCGCCAATGCACAAATTGCCTCACCAGAATTGCTCTCCAGATTCTTGAACAAGTAACCTGCAAACTGCTTCACACTCACTTGCGGCTTGGCCTTCTTTGCTAATAGCTCGGTCTGTGCCAAAGCAATGTGACAATGACAAGTGAGATCCCATAAAGTATCGTGGCAATCAGGCATACGATCTTTCAGCTGAATCAGTTCGTGAGTCGAAGGAAAATACTTCTGGTATAGCATCCTCCCCATTGACAAGCCGGACACTTGATACATTTTATGAAGAGCTAACCCCAACTCTCCATGCCTGGTCAAAAAGGTGTTTGAATCCTGATCGTAGAGCTCTAACAGCGCGAAGAAAGGATGGAAATTGATCGGCAGCCCATACATGGTGGCGCGAATGGCCGCATATAAACCGCATGCGTGTAATTCCTCGCTCCATCGACTAAGCACGTACTTTGTCATCTGAGCCCACCAGTGTTTATCTGAAGAATGGAGCCAACCGTAAAACCTATGGCCGTGAGCAGGCATCTCTCGCCCTAGCTTCGCGAGACGATTCCTCAATGTATGAGCAACTGTAAATATATCACCACGGGGTGGTACATCCAAGCCCAGTACACCAGGACGTAATCCGACAACACGATTACGGTCCCAACCCGGAGTCGCCTTGTGGGTAATATACCCACAATGAATGCCATCACGTTCCTCTGTCAAGTGCCACGACATCTCACGTGTCACAGCTTGATTCCTTAACTCAACCAACGAGTGATGGCGAGATATCGGCGGGAGATATAAAAGCCCCACTTCATCCTTATGCAGCCATTGTTCGGTCTCAATAAAGGTTGAGTCCGGGTCTTTAACGGAATCCCCGAATAAGCAATCCATCTTGTTCTGAGGCTGAGTGGAACTGGTATCCCTCACAAACGGCGCATCAGTAATCAACAGGAGGAGCACACGAGGACTTCCTTCTTGTATCACCTGAATGGTCTCCGCAGATGTACCCGGTGCGAACTGAGGAGTAACCGGACTAAGTGAGGGAATATCAGAAGTAGCGTAGTGCTCGCCACGGCGTCCATCAATCGCATTTGAAGGGAACGCTCCAGAAGGATACTCAAATGCAAACAAGTGATCAAAATTCGTTAAATCCAGCCATGAAGGACATTGCAAAAGGCAGTGTAGGGCGTAGAACTCATCTCATAAACCTGTGGGATAGAGTCACGACCTTATAGTGGGTGAAACGATTTCGGCCACATTATGCACTCGTAGGACAACGTATAATATCACACAAATGAAAGCGACAGTATACCCCATCCGACGTAACATAATACGGCATAGAATCGCTCCCGTAAGATTGGAGTTGACTAAGCAGAGCCTATCTTTTAAGCGACGACCCTCACGAAGGAGAATCGCGGCTCTTCTTTAGTTTGCCTCACAAAGAAAAATAAAGTGGGAATGCAGTAAACCAAATGCGAGTGTTGGATGCACTGAGAGGTGGAAAAGCTCACCAGAAAGTGATGAAGGAGCACTTTCGTGAGTAGCAGGCGTGTTGGCTCCTCGAACCGGGATCTCCTCGATGACATCTCGACACGCAAGAGGAATTATCTGAGTCAAAATCAGAAATACAAAAGGGGAATTGTGAATTCAGAACCAAAATCTTAAGAGAGCATATGGGATTTCTTGGTCGAATTCGAATTGAACCTACAAGGAGCATATGCACGGACATCGGGCTTGATTCTTGCTCGAAAACCTCTCCTAACCAAATTTGGCCGTAAAATAACCAAAATACCCCTGAGACCAGGTTGAAATTTGGCCATATAGGTCACTTTCAAGTCCAAAAATTTCAGCCACCCAAATAGCCCTCAAACCCAAAGTTTTGGGGCTGTTTTTGCATAAAACCCCCTGAATTTCAGCTTTTTTTGCACAAAACCGCCTGAATTTCAGCCACAATTTGCATATAACCCCCGCAAATTTTGGCCAAAACAAAAATTCAAGAATTCCCAGTGATCATTGGCATACCAACCCTCCAAACTACAGTCCAATTTTTGCACAAAAGCCCCTCAAATTTCAGCCCTCTTTCTCATGACCAAAAGCCTTGAAACTTCATGCAATTTCACCCCAAAAAACCCTAATTTTAGGTGTGCAATCAAAACTCTAATTTCTTGCACACCTACCCCCTGATTTGCATGATGAAATAAAGATCAAATATGTAAGAGTTATAAGGGTTTACCTGAAGAAAAGCTCGAGCTTGAATCTGAAAGAAAGTGCTCGAAAGGCTTGAAGGGATTCAAAAAGCATGTAGATTTGGAGGAACTCTTGAGTCCGGCATGTAGAGGAGACCTTGATCTCTGATGTTCTTGGAGTTTGAGGGAGATGAGGTGAGAAAAAGAAGAAGACAAGAAAGAGAAGGAGGAGGGGTGCTCGGCCGAACCTAGAGAGAGAGAGGGAGGAGGCCGAAATTTTGAAAAGAGAAAGAGAAAGAAAAGAAAGGGGGGCAATCTTATTTATAGGGGAGAGGGTTTTATTTGGGCCCAAACCCAATAGAAGAAGGAAAGAAGAAAAAGAAAGAGGAAAACCTAGTTGAAGGCAGGTTTGACCAAACCAAGTTGTGGTGGGTGTGGAATCTTAAACCTAATCAAAGAAGACTTGGAAACCTAATCAAAGAGGATTTGGAATCCCAGCCACAACAGGATTTGGAATCCCACCACAACAGATTTCTGAATCCCACCACAACAGATTTGGAATCCCACCACAACAGATTTGGAATCCCACCACAAGCAGGATTTCGGCTATCCTAGTCCCAGCAGGATTTCGGTTATCCTAGTCACAACCGAATTTCGAGAATCCCAATCCCAGCAGGATTTCAGTTATCCCAGTCACAACAGGATTTAAAATCCCAGTTACAACATGATTTGAAATCCCAGTTACAACAGGATTTGGAATCCCAGTCACAACAGGATTTGGAATCTCAGTCACAGCAGGATTTCGGCTATCCTAGTCCTAGCAGGATTTCGGTTATCCTAGTCACAGCAGGATTCGGCCAATCCTAGTCAAAGTAGGATTTGACCAAACTCGAATCCCCATCCACTTGCCTCGTCAGTTTTCTTTCTCCCACACGAGGGCGTCACCCATCAAGGGTCAACTCTCATATGGTTCGAGTTGCGCGAATCCCAATCCTACTCCAACTAGGTGTATGAGTATAAACTATTTCCTAATTTTCGGCGAGAAGTTCCTGGAGAATAGTTTTATATTCTTAAGGATAACTCGTCAACCCCCAATTTCCTCCCACGGAGATACTCCAATAAGGTATACGAGTATAAACTATTTCCTATTTTGGCGAGAAGTTCCTGAAAAATATCTTAAGGATAACTCGACCACCTCCGAATGGGTATATGAGGATAAACTAATTCTCGAAACTCCAATGAACGCATGAGTATAAACTGTGTTGACGCCAGTCAACGCGCCATATCTCAAGAAAATCCCTCCCGCTGTGGTCAGTCCTGCAATGAGCGTCACAACGGGGAGTCCATCGATTAAAGGGTGAACCCCCAATCTCCTCCCACTGTGGTTAGGTCAACGCCAAGTGACGCATCGGAGAATTCACCAATTCAAGGCTAAGCCTCATGAAATATGAAGTTGGATGGTCAGTTCGACAACAACTCACCAACACGAGCTAAAGCAAATAGTTCATTCATCAGCTTTTGATTCAAGACTTCAATAGCGGTCAGGCAATAAATGCAGCACCGTGATACTTTAGTCATCCTACAAAGCACTGGATAGTCCGAAAGAATTGGAGAAGTCAAGATCCGAAGCCATTTTCACGTCCCGTTATACCGACTGAAGGATGGGGCCTATCATATCCAAAGTATTTCGGCTTCTTCTATAAAAGAGCAACGCCGAAACACTTTGGAGGGGGTATCTGTAGGCGTTGAAAATTGCCTATAAGATCCCAAACACAGCTCGTGATAAGGAGTTGACGATCGGCGAGCCATTCGACGACATAACGGCGAACCATCGATGATACAACAACAAGTCACCGCGATGCCAATGCATGAAGCGAGTCGATGCCAACGCATAAAGCGAGTCGACGACGCGTCCAAGTCAATAAACCGAGTCGACGAAGTGCATAAAGCAAGTTGATAAAGCGTCCAAGGCTTATGAAGTGACCAATCGCGTATGAGCGAAGGGATAAATCCAATCTTGAAACTTCGGATCAGTGAAAACCGATAAACCTGAATCGAATCGGGCTCGGAACACCGGAAGACGGTGAAAAAGATCGGAAAACGAAGCACTTGGGTGACTCAGCCAAAACCGAGCCACTTCTAAGTGGCTCGGCCAAGGCCGAGCCACTTGCAAGTGTCTAGGCGGGTCTCGGGCCCAGTTTCGACCCGTTATCCGCTTTTAAGGCTATAAATATGAGGTGCAAGGCTCATTTACACAGGGCGGGAATTTTGGGGAGACGAGGAAGCTCTGCCGGATCAAGATCTGAGTTTTGGCGATAAAGACGACACTTTTGAAGATCCAGATTTAGCTTTCGGGGAGGCGATCAACTTCGACATCAGATCCACATCAGTTCCTCGAGATTAAACCTTGTTTTGATCTCGAGAAGAGCTTTGATTTCGCTTAGTCAATCTCATTTGCTTAGGCTCTTATATCCTTCGTGAAATAACCCCTCTTGATCGTGTAGATCTCGCACCGGATCCGGATTATGCGGTGGTCCACGGACGAAAAAGAAGTCTTCGATACAGGCAAAGACACCCACGCAAGCGAGGATCCGATAAACGGGTCCCGTGTTTGTTTTAGGGAGATAAAGTTATAATTTT
The DNA here is from genome assembly GCA_012295165.1 of Asparagus setaceus. Classification (NCBI taxonomy): domain Eukaryota; kingdom Viridiplantae; phylum Streptophyta; class Magnoliopsida; order Asparagales; family Asparagaceae; genus Asparagus; species Asparagus setaceus. The sequence goes on from CM022701.1 coordinate 59,809,212, forward strand.
TCATTAGTTTTCATTGTAAGCCTTATAAAAAGGCGATCTTTTTTTTATTTTCGAATTTATTTGTAAACCCATAAAGGTGTAATGAGTGCGAAAGTAATGAAAATCAAGGAACCAACTTTCCCCGTGAACAACCGCCCACAAGGATATGGAGCAGATCAATCATAGGCTCCAAGAATTAGCTGCTCACCTTGAAAGTGTTGATGGTAAGCGGACGGAGCTTGACAAGGCCATTCTTGAATGAGAGACCATCATGAAGGAGGCCAAGGCCATCATAGCTGAGGCTCAAACCAAATTAGAGATGACTCAAGAGCAGAAAAAGGAGCTTGAATTCAAGTCCTTTGAGCTAGCCACTGAGTGGGATTTTAACACTTCTCAACTTTTGATTGAAACAACTTGGTTAGAAGTCGCTAAAGCTCAAGCCATCCCTATTGATCCAGAGGTCTTGAAAGAGCAAGCTCTAAAAGGTGCTCTCAATTCCAGAGAGGTTAAGATGGCCGAGAACGTTGAGCGCATTCGATATTTATTTCCCTTTTACCTTTAGGATTCTCCCTTCTGTAATAACTTAGCTCTTTTGATAATAATAAAGAACTTTTGTAATTTGATATGTGTACGATAGAGGTGTAGGATTAACGTATCGTATTGATATCTATGTTGGGGAGAGAGGTGGTAGAATCAAACTGATAAAGGTGTGGTGTTAACATATCAGGTTTGGTACTGTTTTAGAGGTGTAATGTTAACATGACATTATTAGGGTTTTTGACAGAGGTGTAGTGTTAATATGCCAAATAGATCAATGGACAAAGGTGTAATGTTAACTAGTCGGATTCAGAGGAGTCCATAGGACGACTACCGTTTGGAAGTGTAATGTTAACATGACATTATTAGGGTTTTGACAGAGGTGTAGTGTTAATATGCCAAATAGATCAATGGACAAAGGTGTAATGTTAACTAGTCAGTTTTCAAGAAAGATGGATTGGCAGAGGTGTAATGTTAACCAGTCGAATCCGAAAAGAAAAACCGACAGAGGTGTGATGTTAACCAATCGGGTCATTGTGGCACAAACTGTTCAGGCGCGTAATATTAATGTGACGGTGCTGAAGCATTTGGAGTCAACCAAAGGTGTGGTGTTAACTTGATGACTCATTGGAGATTTTGATTGGGATATTAGATCAAGATTTACGGTCGAAGGTGGAAACTTAAACATGACCGATATCTCTATGGGGAGATGTAATATTTCTCGAGAAATTTTTCGTTGATTGGCGCCATGAGCCTATTGCCATTTGGGTCAATTAGGCGATATGCTCCATTTGAGTAGACTATCTCTACTACAAACTGGCCTTCTCATTTGGGTTGAAATTTTTCTTTAGTCTTATGTGTCATGACCATGGGTCGACAGACATATAAGACCAGATAACCTTCTTTGAAGGATCGTTCTTTGATTCTCTTCTTGAAGGCTTTCGAGATCCGTGACTGGTAGATCTCAATTCATTGTTGAGCTTTAAGTCTCAACTCATCAAGTGCCTCTAGTTCTTGGAGACATTTTTTATGATGTTCCTCAGTCATCATCTTCTCAGCAAGAGCGATTCTTAATGACGACATTTGGATCTCTAATGGAATTACAGGCTCATAGCCGTAGACTAAGGAAAAAGGTGTAGCGCTTGTGGGAGTGCGAACTGTCGTTTGATAAGCCCATAAACACTCTCTAAGCTTTTTGTCCCAATCTCATTTGTTGGAGGAGGCAAATTTCTTGAGAAGCCTGATGATAGTTTTGTTAAAAGCTTTAGCTTGACCATTTAGCAGCCGGGTTGTATGGCGTAGAACCCACATCTTGGATTCGAAATGTATTGTAGAACTGAAGAACGGTCGACTGATGAACTGTGGATTGCTATCATGGACAATCCTCCGGGGGATGCCAAAATGATAGATACCGTGGTGTTTCAAGAACTTAACCACGTTAGAAGTTTTGACTTCCCTAAGCGGGACGGCTTCGGCCCACTTGGAGAAGTAGTTGGTGATGGCCAAAATGAATCGATGGTCTTTGGTAGACGGTGGGCCGATCGGCGCAATAATATCCATGCCCATGTTTCGAATGGCCATGAGGCAACAGTCGGATGTAATTCTTTCGATGGTTGATGCAAGAAATCAGCGTGAAATTGACATGCACAACATCTTTTCGCATAGGCGATCGCATCTACGATCATCATTGGCCAGTAATAGCCTAAACGACGAAGTCGGTCTTGGAGTTTAGGACCGGGTTGATGAGCTCCACACGTACCATTATGGGCTTCTTTGATTGCCTCTCAAGCTTCTCTTGGAGATAAGCATTGGAGTAGTATACCATCGAATGATCAATGATACAAAGTCTACGTAGTAGAATCATAGAAGAAGCGGGTGGCACTTCTTTGGATGAAGGTTGCTTGCTTCGGATCATCCGGCAAGATTTCATGCAAGACGTAATCAATGATCAAGATAACGCCAATTGTTCGGTTCGAAATGAGTTGTCATAACATGCACTTCGTTGGCTTCCAAAATTTATTCTAGAAAGCACAATTGGTGTCTAGCCACTGTCATATGCCTGGTAGACCTAGGAGTGAAGGCGACGATGGCACTCCAAGCTCCTAAGTCCTACTGGTAAGCTGATTTTGATTAAACAAGTCCTGACTAGCATGCCAATTCATCTATTAGCTGCTACTGCTATTCTTAAAATAGTTTTCAGGAAAATTGAATCTATTCTGGCAAGATTCTTTTGGGGCTCTTCTGAATATGGTCATAGGAGGCATTGGCTTAAGTGGAAGAAAATATGCTATCCATATGAAGAAGGTGGCTTGCTATCAGCCTACTCAGTGACATTAAGCTATCAGCCTACTCAGTGACATTAAAACTGCTTTCTTAATGAAATAATATTGGCACCTAGCATCTTCTCAATCTATATGGGCTTCATTTATGAGAGCTAAATACAAAATATCTCCATCTCCTCTCCTATAGAAATGCCCCCTTAGATGCTCAAGAGAGTGGAAAGATATTATGTCAGTCAAATCTATTTTTGCTGAGCATTGTGCATGGACTGTGGGTAAGGGAGATGTATCCTTTTGGTATGACAACTGGAATACTAAGTTTAACTTTGCTTTCCTTGATGATAACCAGGAAATTAATGTTTAACTCAGGGATTTTTGTGATAATGGTATCTGGGATTTCTCTGAACTGAATAATACTATTGGTGAGGAACTTGTACAACTGTTAAATGAATCAGCCCCTACACTATCTGAAGATGATATAAGGCATTGGACCCCAGATAAGGCTGGCCAATTCACCACCAAATCTACATGGAATCTTATTAGAGATCACAAGAGAACTCATAATATCCTCAGAGATATATGGAGAACTGTTATGCCCAACAGTTCCAAATTGGTTTGCTGGAGACTCTTCCACAAAATTCTTCCTGTAGACTCTATTGTTCAGCATAATGGAGTTTCATTGGCATCTAAATGCATCTGCTGCACCGACAATCAAGTTGAATCCCTTGAACATCTTTTCATCCAGAGTGAATTGGCTCAATCACTCTGGGCTTACTTCAGTGTACTGTTTGCAGTTTCATATTGGCCACAACAATCTATTCAAACTAGAATCAAATGGTGGTTTCTCAGATATTCAGGTAAATCTCATTTCTCTCAGTTGGGTAGGCTTGCTTGCATTGCCATTTGCAGACAAATATGGAATTTTAGAAACAACACCATATATGGGTGTATGAAAAAGAGTTATTTGCATGCTAGATTGGTGGTTATTGACTCTATAACATGTAGATCATTTGCTTCAGCCTATGATGAAATCCTCAACCTATGGCATAAACTTCCTCAGAATGATTGGTATCTCTCCCAAGAATCCCAAAGTTAGGCAATCTTTCTCATATTGCTGGTCTGCTCCACAAAGGGACTCTTTTGCTTTAAGCGTTGATGGGTCATGCCGTGGTGCAAATATGGCTATTGGTGGAGTCATTCGTGACCACTCTGGCAACATGATGGCTGCGTTTACTCGCCCTGCTGGTCCAGGTTCCTCTTTTCAAGCAGAGATAATTGCTCTTGCCAAGGGAGCTAAACTGATTTTTGAGGCTGGTCTATGCCCATCTGATGCCAGGTCTAACTCAGATAGCTTGGTTAAAGCTATTGGTAAATCATGCCCTGTTTGGCAACTCTCTTTGATGTGGAAACATTTGCATTACTACCTTCGTCAGGCTTCTATATCTGTCCCCATTGCTATAGAGAAGGAAATTATGTGGCTGATCACTTGTCCAAATTGGGACATAACCTCAAAGATATCCATTACTTCTATGATGTCAAACACTTGCCAATTTCTATTCAGCAACTCATTGCACAGGATGCTGAAGGATTTAATTATAATAGAGGTGTTGACATTGGGTGAGACCAGAATTATTGGTTCCCCCATTCTCTGTTTTTATGTTTTTTGGTTTTCTCTTCTTTCTACTTTTGTTCATGGCAATGGAATGCCCTTTTGCCAATCCTCCCCTCATGCAGATGTGCATGATGGATACTTTTGTAAAATTTTCTTATTAATGATATGATGCCCATATGAGGGCCCTCCAATGTGGATGATACTTTTGGAAAAAAAAGAAGTGAGTAGCTGCAAGTGACGCCAAAGCATCTGCATGAGTATTTTCGAGGCGGCTACATAATTGATATAGAAGCCTTTGAATGAATGAGCAAGCTTCACTGCTGCTTCGTGATAAGGTATGAGGTTGTTGTGGTGGACATCGTATTCTCCTTTGATTTGATTGATGATCAATTTAGAATTGCCATAAGTTTCAAGATACTTGACACCCATATATTGAGCAAATTGCAAACCAATTATAAGGGCGTTGTACTCAGCCACATTGTTGGAGCATGGCTTAGTCAATGAATAAGTCCGAGGGAGGACATGGCCGTGGGGATCAATAAGCACTAACCCCACTACTGCAACAATTGCTCTTTTGTTTTGCGTCGTGACGCACCATCGAAGTAGAGTTGCCACACTTGTTGATCTGAAGTGACATTCGACTTGAAGACTTCATCCAGAATGTCTTTGTAGAGTTTAGATGACTCAGGGATAGGATGAAGTGACATTGGACTTTCACTGGTTTCTGTGGCACGAAAGTCATGTCATATTGTGAAAGCAATATTGCCCATTTGGCTAACTTGGAATTCCAGGATCCAGGTTTCGTCATGAGTATCCGTAGAGGGTTGACTCTTGAGATGACATAAATGGATTGACCAGTCAGGTAGTGTCGCATCTTTTAGACTGTGAAAACCAATGGTAGACATTCCTTTTTAACTGGATTGTAGCGATGCTCGGCACTAATCATAGTCCGGCTGAGATAATAGATAGCTTGCTCATGGCCATCATCATTCTTTTAAGCAAAAAGTGCTCCGAGGGAGTGATCCATAGGCCCTGATGTAGATCAGGAAATGTTTACCTGATACTGGTGCGGCTAGGATAGGTGACTTTGTGAGGTAGTTCTTGATCTCATCAAAAGCTTTTTTGATAAGCGTCGTCCCAAACGAACGAATCTCCCTTCTTCATCAACTTCTGAAATGGTTGGCATTTTTCGAACAGGTTAGCTATAAACCTACGGATATAGGCTAATAATCGCCCTTGTAGGCCTCTGAGTTCTTTAAGATTTCTCGGAGGGGCATCTGTTGGATGGCTTTCATTTTTTTGGGGTCATGTGTATCCCTTTGGATATTACTATAAACCCAAGGAACTTGCCTGATGATACCTCCAGGAAAGTCTTGGTTGGGTTCATCTTGAGTTGATGTTTTCTTATGATTTTGAACACCATCCACAAGTCATTGACATGTTCTTGCTTGTGACGACTATGGATTGCGAGCTCATCGACGTAGCACTCCACCGTCTTCTGCAAATGCTCATGAAAAATCATGTTCATCACGCATTGGTAAGTTGCTCCAGCATTTTTCAGACCAAAGGGCATTACTGTATAACAGAATACCCCCAACGGTGTCCTGATAGCCGTATGCTTCTGATCATCTGGATGCATCTTAATCTAGTTGTATCCGGTGAAACCATCCATAAATGACATCCTCTTGAACACACACGTATTGTCAAGCATGACATCCGTGATAGAGAGAGGGCCTTCGTCTTTTGGACAAGCGAGATTAAGATCCCTGAAGTCAATACAGATCCAGATTTTACCATTCTTTTTCATTATCACAATGATGTAGGCGTATAAAATTGCCTATAAGTTCCCGAACATAACTCGTAGCGGTAAGTTGACAATCGACGAGCCATCTGACAACGAGGCGACCGACCATTGACGTCATAAAATGACGCCAACGCATGAAGCAAGTTGACGAAGCGCCTGAAGCGAGTCAATGAAGCATTCAAGTCAGCAAGGTGACAAATCGTGTCCAATCGATGAGTCGTTTGACGACATAGCGACGAATCGTTGGCGACATAAAGCAACGTCAACGCATAAAGCGAGTCGGCGAAGCGCCTAAAGCGAGTCGACAAGGCGTCCAAGTCGACGAGACAAAGAATCGCGTCTAATCGGTGAGATGAGCCCAACGCGAAGCGTCAGATCAGCGAATGAAGCGAATCGACGCAAATCGTCAAAATCGATGAAGAGATGGGTCGCGTGCAAGCGACAAAATAAATCCAACCGCGAGCATGAGAATCAACGAAATCGACAACTCCGAGCCAAAATTAGACGTGGATCAATATAATCAGAATGTCAGAAACTCAGATCGACGGGATCAGAACGTCAAAAAGTCAGAAAAGTTCGGACAACGACAGGCCAAGGCGAGCCACGTCGGCCAGGTGGCTCGGTGGCCGAGCCACCTAGGCCAGGTGGCTCGGTGGTCAAGCCACTTCGGCCAAGATGGCTCGGCCAGGTGGCTCGGTGCCCGAGCCACCTCGGCCAAGGCCGATCCACCTAGGTGGCTGGCCGAGCCACCTAGGTGGCTGGAGATTTTTTAGGCCCAATTTCGACCCGTATCTGCATGAGAGGCTATAAATATGAGGTGCAAGGCTCATTTGCACAAGGCTGGATTTTCGGGAGAAAGGGGAGACTCTGCCAAAGTGAGATCTAGATTTTTGGAGAGAGGTTGAAGCTCTGTAGGATTGAGATCTGACATTTTATCAACTTCGGCGATCAACTCCGGCGATCCTGTAGGCGTTGAAAATTGCCTATACGCTCCCGAACAAAGCTTGTGATAAGGAGTTGACGATCGGCGAGCCATACAACGACATAACGGCGAAAACAGGAAAAGCGGCACTTGGGTGACTTCGGTCAAGGCGAGCCACTGCATAAGTGGCGACCAAAGTCCGGCCACTTGCAATTGGTCCGACCACTTGCAATTGGTCCGACCACTTGCAATTGGTCCGACCACTTGCAATTGGTCCGACCACTTGCAATTGGTCCGACCACTTGCAATTGGTCCGACCACTTGCAATTGGTCCGACCACTTGCAATTGGTCCGACCACTTGCAATTGGTCCGACCACTTGCAATTGGTCCGACCACTTGCAATTGGTCCGACCACTTGCAATTGGTCCGACCACTTGCAATTGGTCCGACCACTTGCAATTGGTCCGACCACTTGCAATTGGTCCGACCACTTGCAATTGGTCCGACCACTTGCAATTGGTCCGACCACTTGCAATTGGTCCGACCACTTGCAATTGGTCCGACCACTTGCAATTGGTCCGACCACTTGCAATTGGTCCGACCACTTGCAATTGGTCCGACCACTTGCAATTGGTCCGACCACTTGCAATTGGTCCGACCACTTGCAATTGGTCCGACCACTTGCAATTGGTCCGACCACTTGCAATTGGTCCGACCACTTGCAATTGGTCCGACCACTTGCAATTGGTCCGACCACTTGCAATTGGTCCGACCACTTGCAATTGGTCCGACCACTTGCAAGTGGCGGACCAAAGTCCGACCACTTGCAAGTGGCGGACCAAAGTCCGACCACTTGCAATTGGTCCGACCACTTGCAATTGGTCCGACCACTTGCAATTGGTCCGACCACTTGCAATTGGTCCGACCACTTGCAATTGGTCCGACCACTTGCAATTGGTCCGACCACTTGCAATTGGTCCGACCACTTGCAATTGGTCCGACCACTTGCAATTGGTCCGACCACTTGCAATTGGTCCGACCACTTGCAATTGGTCCGACCACTTGCAATTGGTCCGACCACTTGCAATTGGTCCGACCACTTGCAATTGGTCCGACCACTTGCAATTGGTCCGACCACTTGCAATTGGTCCGACCACTTGCAATTGGTCCGACCACTTGCAATTGGTCCGACCACTTGCAATTGGTCCGACCACTTGCAAGTGGCGGACCAAAGTCCGACCACTTGCAATTGGTCCGACCACTTGCAATTGGTCCGACCACTTGCAATTGGTCCGACCACTTGCAATTGGTCCGACCACTTGCAATTGGTCCGACCACTTGCAATTGGTCCGACCACTTGCAATTGGTCCGACCACTTGCAATTGGTCCGACCACTTGCAATTGGTCCGACCACTTGCAATTGGTCCGACCACTTGCAATTGGTCCGACCACTTGCAATTGGTCCGACCACTTGCAATTGGTCCGACCACTTGCAATTGGTCCGACCACTTGCAATTGGTCCGACCACTTGCAATTGGTCCGACCACTTGCAATTGGTCCGACCACTTGCAATTGGTCCGACCACTTGCAATTGGTCCGACCACTTGCAATTGGTCCGACCACTTGCAAGTGGCGGACCAAAGTCCGACCACTTGCAATTGGTCCGACCACTTGCAATTGGTCCGACCACTTGCAATTGGTCCGACCACTTGCAATTGGTCCGACCACTTGCAATTGGTCCGACCACTTGCAATTGGTCCGACCACTTGCAAGTGGCGGACCAAAGTCCGACCACTTGCAAGTGGCGGACCAAAGTCGGCGACTTTGAAGATCAAGATCTGACTTTTGGGGGAGGCGATCAACTTCGACGTCAGATCCACATCAGTTCCTCGAGATTAAACTTGGTTTTGATCTCGGGTTTAGCTTTGATTTCGCTTGGTCGATCTCATTTTCTTTGGGCTCTTGTTTCCTTCGTGAAATAACCCCTTTTGATCGTGTAGATCTCGTGCGGATCCGGATTACGCGGTGGTCCACGGACGTAAAAGAAGTCCCCGGCGCAGGCAAAGACACCCACGCAAGCGAGGACCCGATAAACGGATCCCGCGTTTGTTTTTCGTTGTAATTTTTCGTTGTAGATAAAAGTTGTAATTTTTGCTCTTTTCGTTGTAATTAGCCTTATAAAAAGGTGATCTTTTTCTGAATCTCATTTGTAATCCCATAAAGGTGTAATGAATTCAGCAATGAAAAAGATACCAACTTTCCCCATGAACAAGCTGGCGACCACAGTGCGAGCCAACGGTCTCAAGTCAGAGATCGTCGTGTCGCAGCCGCGGATCCAGATCCCGGTCGAAGAAGAGGTCGAGTACGAGTTCGACTGGAAGAAGTTTGAGGAGTGCCTCTCGTCCTCATCCCGATCGTCCTCCCTCCGCAAATCCAAGAAGATCGCCGCTGCAAAGAGAATTCGATGGTCTTCGGACGTTGAGTCTCAAGGTGAGGATTCCGATCCCGCCGCTGCCAAATCCATAGCAAACATCATCCCTCCAGCACCCAAGACAACCGGAGATGAAGATCTCAACTCCTCAGTCTGAGATCTGACTGATAGCGTGCCAAATCTTTCAAAGAGGGCCCGCCAACGTCGACGCTAAAGTTTGGCTCGCCGGTTCGCCAAGGCATTGGAATCGGTGGACGGGATCCGTTACGAGGCGGATCTCAAATCTAGGAGAGGCGGAAAGCCTCAGAAGCAGGTGCACGACAACTCCTCCAAGCCGTCGACAAGTGATTGGATCTGCGTCAAACGGAACCGATCAACACTTGAGGAACGCATCCGCAAGCGCCGTGTACTCCTGGCACATGCACGGATTCTGGTCCAAGAGACCCGGAAGTTGAAGGAGGAAGTGGCCGAAAAGCCGCCCAAGATGCGCCAAGTTTGGAGGCCAAAACCCGGAGCAACGGTTCGTGCAAAGGCCGAAGCTTCAATCAAGGATCAGCCATCTCAAACTGATCTGAATCAAAAGAAGGTCGCCTCACGATCGATTCCACTTACGGCGATAGTCCCCAAATTGTCGTCTAACTCTACTTCCGCTTCGGTTGAGCCCGCCAACTCATCCCGAAGCAAGAAGACGGTATTGGAACGCCTCGGCCCATTGCAAGATGATCAAGGTAAAATTTTGATCAAAGAGCGCTTGGGTTCATTGAGGAAATCCCGGGTCACTCCCGATCCAGGGGGTCGTACCCACCTCAACCACAACAAGACGAAAGTTCATGCAGCTACCCGCGCCGGGCTGCGGATTGAAGTCCAAGAGCCCATTGGAGTTTCACACTCGTAAAGGCGTACATCGCGGCGAGTGACCTTTGATAGCCCTATAAGGGCAGCTCATCCTCAGAAGGAGACTTCCTCGTCTGATGACGAGGACGTTAGACCTGAGAAGTCGTGCCAACACACGATAGGTTGCTCCGGCTTTCATGCTGATGAGTTGTACTATCGCGCTGGGGGTATGAGTAGATCTCGAAAAGGAGATCCCCGGAGAAAAACGTGCAATGCCCATGCTCCAGATTGATCAAGGCGGTGTTATCCGAGTGCAATTGCAACAAGACGACTCCGGACAAGGTGTCAGTTTTTGACAGGCTTGGCGCCAAGATATCTGAAACCAAGCCAAGGCGTTTACGCAAGAGAAGACCGGTACCTCGCAGTGATGAATTGCCAGGAGCAACCATCAACATGACCAGCAAAGGGACGTCGTCACGTGGTATTCCCGCTGCATCGCAACGGATGACTCGGTTGCGGTCCGAGACCATTTGACACTCCAACTATGGTAAGGCGCCAAGGAGATCGCCTTCGGATGACGAACTGTCAGACACTGGCTCCGCATTCGCTTTCGACAATACGTTATCAAGTGACGGACGACCTCGTGAAGCACTCATGATCAGCGCAGACCAGGTAGCCAAAATGCTCGAAGAGGCGTTGGCCAAGCAGAAGGAGAATTTCCAGCTTGAGATGCAGATGGCCATGCAACAAATGAGGGAATTTCAGGACAAGCAAATCTTGTCATTGTTGAATCGCCGAGGCGAGTCAAGTCGTCGCGACCATGATAACCCAACGGATAGTGACGCAGATGGGGATGAAGGCCATAACGCTGACAACACCCCTAACGAACAGAACGCCAGTGACGATACCGTCATCCCTCCTCAAGATCACCGAAACAAAGATGTAGGTGAGAACGAGAAGATAAAAGATCTGGAGAGTAAGATCAATTCTCTCATTTCTGCTCAAGAGGTGAAGAAAATAGGTATACCATGCCCGTATCCGAGAGAATGGGAATCAATCCCGTATCCGGCAAAGTTCAATCTAATTAACTTCACGCCGTTCGACGGGAAGGGATCCCCTACTCAGCACCTCATCTACTTCAAGTCCCACTTGGGAGTCATCTCCGACAATGAGCCTTTGATGGTTCGGTCATTCGTTGGCACCCTCCGTGGAGCTGCCTTTGATTGGTACCGCCGTCTCAAACCAGGGAGCATTAACGGTTGGGATGACATGGAGTCCAAGTTTCTGGCCAACTTCTTCGACGACGATACCGAAGTATCTATCGGGTCGCTTTTAGATGAGAAATAGAAAGATAGAGAAACGGTGGACAACTTCGTTAAAAGGTTCAGAAATAAGGCAATGAATTGCCGGAACCCCATAACTGAGGAGTTCATCCTCCAAACGTGCCACAACAACCTGTCATTAGATGTGTTGGAAGTGATGGGAACAGCACCATCTGATACCTGGAAGGATCTGAAGATCTGCGAGGGGAGCAAGGCGGCGATTCCTAAAAAGGAAGAAGGCGGAGAGAGTTCAACCAGCGGTGAATGCTCACAAGCAGAACTTTGTCCCACGTGGCAAGGGGAAGGCGCTAGCAAAAATAGTTGATGCAAATCAGACGTTTCAGCTGCAGCAGCAACAGCAACCGCAGCAATAAGCGCCACAGCAATCATGACCCCAATGGCAACAACGACCGCAAAATCAGAAGTCGTCGGAGCCAAGGTTCCCAAGGTTTACTCCTTCAAGGATGATGAAGTTCCCGGTATTTTTAAATACCTTCTCGAGAACAACAAGATTCAGTTGCCGCCAATTGTAAACCAAGAGGAGGCAAAGAAGGTTACGGACCCGAAGTACTACGCCTACCACAGAGCGGTGCACCACCCGACGAAGTCGTGCTATCATCTCAAGGACAAAATCCAGGCCTTGATCGATGTAGGGGTCATTACCCCAAAAGCGTCCAAAGAGAAGAAAGTAGGGGCGAATGCAGTCTCCATCAGCTTCGGATCGGTACTTTTGGGTTGGTTCCAACCAACGCCCATAGTGAAAGTTGGGTTGAAGACGGTGAACGACGATCCCCACGTTCAGCGTCAAAAAGGGCTCGTGCCTCATACAGCCCCGAACAGCGAGATCCTCTGGGTTCATCCGGATTTACTCAAAGATGAGCAATGGGCGACCTCTTCGTCTAAAAAGAAGTTGAAGGGGAAGGGGAAGCTATGTCATGCTACTTCAGCAATCTTGGAGAAGGATGATGAGTAGATAATGACACTCCAACTCTCCGAAGAAGAATAAAAAGTCTTCGTCACCAGGAGTGGACAAGAGTATCACTACAAATATCCCGAAGCTCCTAATCCGAATGCAAAGACGTTGACGGAGCTGGGGGTAGCAATGATTCCGCCTACGCGTGCGGAAAAGTCGCAGCAGCAAGTGGCCGCTAAAGAAAACACGGCCAAACTAAAAGAGAAGCAACCCCAACAGCAGGAGGATCAAGTTCCGAAGCAGTCTCGTTTCAATCGTCCGATTGGAAGAGATAAATCGGAAAGTTCGAACTCCTCGCGACGCTTCGACATCATGGCTCAACTGGCTAATATCCCAGCAAGGATAACGCTTTACGAGCAACTGCGACTATCGAAGAAACCAGGGAGGCGCTACAGGAAGCCCTAGCTGACTCGAAGTGTTTCTCACTCAGGTCAAGCCAAGTCATGAGCTGTCTAAATCTTTGGCCCAGCAATGCAATCTCGCCACCAAGCACATCCCCTGCATAACTTTCACCAAGGAGGATATGCAAACAAAGAACTCCAAGCATGACAGGCCGCTGTACTTTACCGGGTACATTGGCTCCAGTGAAGTCAACCGGATCCAAGTCGATCCGGGTTTTATTGTGAGCATCATGCCCCTCGCTGATGTACAAACTTCGGGATTTCGCGATGGTGGCATCTACAGGCACAGTGATTTATAGATTTAACACCAGTGGGTCTCGCCCACTTGGTCAAATCCGAATAAAGTGCCAGATGGGTGATTTGAAGTCCGAAGTCACATGCTATGTGATCGATGCGGAGACTTCTTATAACTTATTATTGGGTCGGCCTTGGATCCATAATAATGTTATAGTCCCCTCCACTCTTCATCAGTGTCTGAAATATGTCGACACTAATAATGAAGTCAAGACGGTGGTCGCGGATAAACAGCCGTTTAAGGGGTTGGAGAACTACTTCACTGACTCCCTCCTTTACGGTAATGAGTCCGATACTGAATCATCGGCCCAAGGCACGGACAGCGGTGAGGAAGCTGATGCCAAAGTCGGGCTTGATTATGAGGGGGGTTTTGTTTTAAATGATATTGTGCCCGCTGTAATCAATCTTGACGATGAAGACTTGTCGGATGAAAGTTGTAATTGGCAACTTGCTGACAATCCAATAAATGGCGACTTAGAATACTCCCCGTCTTTGTTTGATGTGATTAAAGGACTGTATGATGATCCTGAACTGCACATGCCGATCCGATCGTCGTGTATAACGCAGAAGCAGCTCCGAGATTCCTTTGAAACAACACGTGTCATCCCTGCCAAAATAGGAGGTGAGAAGGATTTAATTTACGGTATGGGAGAAGCATACCCATCACCAGATCACTTCTCAAAGAGGGATTCCGACGACGATAAGCCTAGCTCACATCTATCTAGATATAGTCCAGAGGTGCGAGATCTCATGAAAAAGTGGGGGTACGACCTGGCAAGAGGCGAAGGTCTTTATTTCGGGCGAGGTCCCCGAGTTGCACCCGAAGCTGCGCATGTCCCAAAAGGGAAGCCCTTGAATTATTATGGATTCAAAAGAGGGTTGAGTTATGTATCTTCTTCGGAAGACGAATGCTGCTGGTTCATTGACGACCAAGTGTCCGACGCAGGAGACGGACACTCATCGGATTCCTCAACTTGGGACTCCGATGTCAGCATCGGTGAAATTTTCAAGGGGTTAATGTCAAATATGACTACAACCGACCCTACCACGATGGAGGATGATGAACAGATGCAAACATGGGAAGACCCGTGGATCCATCACCTCAATATGCAATACGGGGACCGATTCGAGCAAAGAGAACCTCCGACCGAAGATGCAGTAGTTCAATTCGATATGGGTGACAAAGCCAATCCGAAGCCTATATTCATGAGCGGCAATCTTCCCCCAGAAGAGAAAGAGGAATTGATTGCTCTCGTCTGGGAGTATGTCGACGTTTTTGCTTGGAACTACGAAGATATGCCAGGGCTTGACCCGAACGTGGCTACCCATCACCTCAATATCAAGCCGGATGTCAAACCAGTCAAACAACAGCAAAGACGGTTTCATCCGCAAATTATGGAATCAATCGTGGCGGAAGTAAAGAAGCTCATAATGTTAGGTTTCATCAGGGAAGTACAGCACGCGGATTGGGTGTCAAATATTATTCCGGTTCTAAAGAAGAATGGGACAATCAGAGTCTGCATCGACTACAGGGATCTGAACGCCGTTTGCCTAAAAGATTATTTTCCTCTTCCAATCACGGATGTCATCATTGACAACACGTGCGGATTCAAGAGAATGTCTTTCATGGATGGCTTTTCAGGTTATAATCAAATCAAGATGCACCCAGATGATGCAAAACACACGGCGTTCAGAACTCCCCTTGGTGTCTTCTGCTACACGGTCATGCCGTTTGGCCTGAAGAATGCGGGCGCCACATATCAGCAAGCCATGATGATGATCTAGTCGTGAAAAGCCGTGACAAGAATGACCACATCAAAGACCTGAGAACGGCATTCGATCTCATGTGAAGTCATCAGTTGAAGATGAACCCCACTAAATCTTTTCTCGGAATGTCCAGCGGCAAATTCCTTGGATTCGTTGTCACCACTAAGGGTATTCACATTGACCCAGATAGAGTGAAGGCGATAAACAAATTACAACCCCCGAGAAGTTTAAGAGAACTCAAAGGGTTACAAGGGTGATTAGCTTACATCTGGCGGTTCATATCAAACCTCTCCGAAAAATGCCAACCGTTCTCCAAGCTAAACAAGAAAGGAGTATCATTTGTCTGGGACGACGCCTGTCAAAAGGCATTCGAGGATATCAAAGCATATCTAGCGAATCCTCCCGTTCTCGTTGCACCGAAGTCATGTAAACCATTCTTAATTTACATCAAGGCGACGAACCATTCGTTAACCACTTTGCTTGCACAAGACGATGACAACGGTCATGAGCAAGCGGTGTATTACCTAAGTCGGACGTTAATAGGTGCTGAATCTCGCTATTCGATGATCTAGAAGGAATGCCTAGCGTTGGTGTTTGCGGTTCAAAAGATGCGACACTACTTAGTTGGGCAAACGATTTACGTCGTTTCCGACGTAAATCCAGTCCGCATATTCATGACGCAACCAGCCTCTATGAATTGGCGTTTGGCGAAATGGGCCTTGCTCTTGTCCCAATACGACCTGCACTTTAAGCAACAAAAGTCGGTCAAAGGACAGGCAATTTGCGATCTTTTGGCAGCTAATCCAACAACGGATACGGCCGAGTTGTGTGAGGACTTGCTAGATGAAACCCACGAGGTCAACACTACGTCACATCAGCAAATATGGCAGCTGTACTTTGACAGAGCTTCTCGAGCAACCAACATAGCAAGCACCCCCGGATGTTCTAAGATTTCTACCGCAGTTGGAGTTATCTTAGTCTCCCCGAGGAAGCACGTGATGCCGCGGGCTTATTCGCTAACCGAGCCGTGCTCTAATAATGTGGCTGAATACAACGCCTTACTTATTAGACTCAGTTTCGCCAAAGAGCTGGGAGTAGAATATCTCGAAGCTTTTGGAGATTCTCAACTTATAGTCAAACAGTTTCGTGGGGACTATGAAGTCAGGAATCCGGACTTGGTTCCGTACCACCGGGCAGCTGTCGAGGTGGCGGGTTCGTTTGAAGAATTCTTCATTGAGTACATCCCACGCCTATAGAATGCATACGCAGACGCATTAGCGACGTTAGCAGTATCATTAGCGCAACCTTCTGAGTCAGAGCAGCTGATCACTGTGAGAACTCACCAACTCTTTGTGCCAATATACGGCGAAGAAGTCGATGACAAAGAGGTGGTCATCAAAGAGGTGCACTCAACCCGAATTGAATTAGAGCCCCGAGATTGGCGATTTCCTATAATCGATTATGTCCTACACGGTATTCTGCTTGAAGACGTAAAGGAGAGGGAATCGATCCGACGAAGAGCGCCGAGGTTCTTTTATAACTTAGAGACCCAAACGTTATATCATCGCGGGTACGATAACCTGCTGCTTCGGTGTCTTTCAAGCACAGAAGCAGAGGAAGTTCTAAGGGAAGCACATGGCGGAGAGTGCGGCGCACACCAACCTGGTCCCAAGCTTTATGATCGTGTCAGAAGAATGGGATACTTCTGGTCAACAATGGTTAATGATATAATCGAGTACGCTCAAAAGTGCCACGCGTGTCAAATACACGCGAACTACATGCATCGACCCCCGGAGCATTTGCACCCTTCGGCTACATCATGGCCTTTTGAGATGTGGGGGATGGACATCGTGGGTCCTATTTTTCCTCCGTCAGTTAAAGGTGATCGGTTCATTCTCGCAATCACCGACTACTTCTCTAAGTGGTGTGAAACAATTCCACTTAAGGAGGTGAAGATGAACAACGTCATCAGGTTCATCAAGCATCACGTCATCTATCGACATGGTGTGCCAAGACGGATCATACATGATAATGGTCCTCAATTTATCAGCAATGCCTCCGTCAGGTTTTACAAAAAGTTCAAGATTCAAGACGTCTCGTCGACAGCCTATTATCCCGCTGCTAACGGTTTAGCTGAAGCATTCAACAAGACAGTCGTTAAGATTTTGTCGAAGCTTGTGAAAACCAAAAAACGTGATTGGGATGATAAACTCGGAGAAGCACTCTGGGCATATTGCACCACGATTTGCACGCTAACTGGAGCTACCCCATATTCTCTGGTATACGGATGTGAAGCGGTGCTTCCATTGGAAATCTAAATTCCATCACTTCGGATCGCCCTCGCAACTGAGATGACGACGGAGGAACAACATTAGAGACGCCTTGAAGAGCTCGAGATGCTGGATGAGAAGCGCCTGGAAGCTCAACAAGACGTTGAGTTTTACCAAGCCAGAATGTCGAGAGCTTTCAACAAGAGAGTCCGACAGAGAAGCTTCAAGGAAGGAGACCTGGTCCTCGCTGCTCGGCGACCGATAATTCTCGACTCCAAGAAGAAAGGTAAATTCAAACCTAAATGGGAAGGACTGTTTGTGATAGACAAGGTTTACTCAAACGGTGCATATCGCCTAATTACTCAAAATGGCGATAGGCAATTAATGCCAATAAATGGGAAGTTCCTGAAAAAGTACTACCCTTAGTACATTCGGGATAACCCATATTTAAGGGAAGTTCCTCAGGAAATAATTTCCCATTGTCCTTGAGGATAACCCTAAACTTGTCCTCCATCATAAATTCCCTCACCGATCAAACTCATTGGCGGTGAGTCTACTAAACAAAAATTTTTCTGGTCCAATCCACCTGCAGAATCCCCTCTTGATTCCTTTCAATGAACAAGAGGCCCACTTTCACAATTGAGATCCCCTTCTGATAAATAGAAGGCTTCCATCTTCCCCACTTCGGTCACGCCTTCCCATGGTTAGAGCCGAAGTTGGAATTTTCTCTCGATAAACGAGAAAATCATTTCAAGATCAGGTAGCGAATCCTATAAAAGTGATAGCTATCTGAATCTTCCCCCCTCACTTCGGTCACGCCTTCCCACGATTAGGGCCGAAGTTGGAATTTCATCTCGATAAATGAGAATTTCATTTTCAGATCAGATAATGAATCCTATAAAAGTGAAAGTTATTTGAATCTCTTTTCGATTCTCGGAGTGGAGATCCCACTCTTAGTTTCACCCCTTCTGATTCTCGAAGTGGAGATCCCACTTTTAGTTTCTTCCTTCCTAGAGATAGAATATAAAAGTCTTCCTCTCCAGGGGCAAGAGATAGGATATAAAATCCTTCCTCTCTTATTTTGGGTTCGTCTTTACCCTAAAAGAAGACCTAGAGATGGGATATAAAATCCTTCTTCTCCACCGTCGGGAAACAGAATATAAAGTTCTTTCTTTCCCACATCAATTTGATCTTTAGTTTACGGTTCAGTCTTTTATCCAATTGAAGAAGACACCAGAGTTCGATTCTGGGGTATTTTATCCCAAAGCCTAAGAAGGGATAAGCCAACGCCTACCACGCATTGCCGGTTTAGTCTTTTACCGATTGAAGATGACACCAAGTTTCATTTTGGGATATTTTATCCCGAAGCCTAAGTAGGGATAAGCCAACGCCTACCACGCATTGTCGGTTTAGTCTTTTCTCCGATTGAAGAAAACACCAAGTTTCATCTTGGGATATTTTATCCCAAAGCCTAAGTAGGGATAAGCCTACGCCTAATAGGCGTTGCCATTTAGTTCCTAACTGTTCGGGTAGTCTATTCCCATAAAGAAGGCGAAGTCTATATATTCGACTTCATAGCATTAAGCCTAAAAGAGTTTCATTCTCTTAGCACAATGTTACATGAACGGGTTGAGACAATCCGCGACGCCAGCCCGACTCAAACGGTAGTCGGTAAGGCTAATCAAAGCCGTTGATGGTGGGGGTTGGCCAATAACCCTAAAGCCAACGCCACCACGCATTGCCGGTTTAGTCTTTTACCGATTGAAGATGACACCAAGTATCATCTTGGGATATTTTATCGAAGCCTAAGTAGGGATAAGCCAGCGCCTACCGCATTGTCGGTTTAGTCTTTTCTCCGATTGAAGAAAACACCAAGTTTCATCTTGGGATATTTTATCCCAAAGCCTAAGTAGGGATAAGCCTCGCCTAATAAGCGTTGCCATTTAGTTCCTAACTGTTGGGTAGTCTATTCCCATAAAGAAGGCGAAGTCTATATATTCGACTTCATAGCATTAAGCCTAAAAGAGTTTCATTCTCTTAGCACAATGTTACATGAACGGGTTGAGACAATCCGCGACGCCAGCCCGACTCAAACGGTAGTCGGTAAGGCTAATCAAAGCCGTTGATGGTGGGGGTTGGCCAATAACCCTAAAGCCAACGCCTACCACGCATTGCCGGTTTAGTCTTTTACCGATTGAAGATGACACCAAGTATCATCTTGGGATATTTTATCCCGAAGCCTAAGTAGGGATAAGCCAACGCCTACCACGCATTGTCGGTTTAGTCTTTTCTCCGATTGAAGAAAACACCAAGTTTCATCTTGGGATATTTTATCCCAAAGCCTAAGTAGGGATAAGCCTACGCCTAATAGGCGTTGCCATTTAGTTCCTAACTGTTCGGGTAGTCTATTACCGTAAAAGATGACGAAGCCTACGTATTCAACATAGTAGCATTAAGTCTAGGAGAGTTTCATTCTCTTAGCACAATGTTACATGCGGAACGGGTTGAGACAATCCGCACGCTAGCCCGACTCAAACGGTAGTCGGTAAGGCTAATCAAAGCCGTTGATGGCTGGGGGTTGGCCAATAACCCTAAAGCCAACGCCTACCACGCGTTGCCGGTTTAGTCTTTTCTCCGATTGAAGAAGACACCAGAATCCGAGTCTGGAGAATTTTATCCCGAAGCCTAAGTAGGGATAAGTCTACGCCTAACAGGTGTTGCCGGTTAGTTCCTAACTGTTCGGGTAGTCTATTCCCATAAAAGAAGACGAAGTCTATATATTCGACTTCATAGCATTAAGCCTAAAAGAGTTTCATTCTTTTAGCACAACGTCACGTGTGGAACGGGTTAGACAATCCGCACGCTAGCCCGATTCAAATGAAAATCAGTAAAGGCTAATCAAATCCGTTGATGGCTGAGGGTTTGCCAAAAATCCTATAAGCATGATGGCTAATTACTTCAAATGAAATCACAATGAACGTCGATAAAAGGAAGATAGAGTTTTATTCAACTAATGAAGAATCAAATCTTTCAAACTATAGGCATTCAAACATTAAGTTTACGATACAAGATTTTTTGTTCCAGCTGGGACAACTCATCGTTGTAAGCTTGATGGAGCTCCTCCTGCAACTCAGCCTTGAAAGATTCCTCATTCACATTCAGCGTCTGTGTAGCGTTCTCCTCTACTTTACTAATTTTTGTTCTGAGAGCTCCAGCTTCTTGGATAGGATGGTGCAAGCTTCCTCTTCGTTAGCTCTGGTCAGCTGCAAAGTGCCTAAGTTCTCTTCCTTTGCTTGGAGTTCTCGTTTGAGTTGCGCTATCTCGGCCTCACTCGAAGCAATAAGAGAATCAATGTGGCTCAAGGATGCTGATTTCTCAGCGAGGACAGTCTTAACCTGATCTACCAGGCCTCGCTGCACCTCAACCTCGAATTCATTAAGAACTTCGAGTCTTTGTGCCACATCGGATGAGGACTTCATTCGATCGACCACATATGATGAAGCACCTGCCGCTTGCAACTCCCGTAGCTTCTGAAGATCAAGTTCCAGGCAATCAAGATCATTGACAATGGCCTGGGCTAACTCTGAAAATCCGGCGTCCCTTATCAAAACCGTCCGCGGGTCAAGGATCGGCCTAAACTGACGGAGAGAGAGCCCTTTATGAAGAAGCTAGTCGATCACCATATTCATGAGAGAGAAAAATGACCGGACTTCAATGCAAATGATGAGCCGATCAGGATCATCGTCCAAGATCAGCGCCCTAGCCAAATCGTGAAGCTGAGATATACGCCCTGCAAAAATAAGATAGTGAGCATTTTAAAATCTTAAATCGAAGGTCGGTATAGACATCCTTAGCTGAATAACTCGTACCTGGCTCAATCGGTATTGTTTCATGGTTTGATGAGTCTATCCAAATATGAACTGCTACTGAAGCACCAACTATTGCAGTTGGTCTCGTAACACGTTCGTCAGGCATAGCCGCCGACATGGTACCCAATTCTGAAGGAGCATCGGAATGAGGAATGCCTGCTAATGACAGAATGAATTCCTTAGATTTGTCGAATTGTAGTTGTATTAGTCATAAATGGCTAGTCCTACAATTAATAGGAGGAAGAACCCATACCTTTAGAGGAATGAACCTCAGCAGTCTCGGGGATCTTTGGCCCAGGAGATATACCGTCGGGAGGATGATCATCTCAAGGAGAATCGTATGTCAAATCCATTGCGGGGATGTCCATAGGCAAGCCGGCATCATTAAAATCTTCTAGCGAGAAGTCTAACATGAGGAAACAAATATGAAGAAAATAAAGTTAAAAATTTGCAACAAGTAAAGATGGCTTACCTCCTATAGGGGGATTTGTCTCTTTAACCCCAGTATCCTTATTTGCCTCCTGCAATTTCTCTAAAAGAGCAAGGAGCATAGAGGTAATTAGGAGAGGCACGAGTTCTGAGTCATTCAACTCCTGTACTCGCCATCTAAATGGAGTATTACCAATAATAGATATACCTGGATTTGGTGAATCAGGTCCTACATCGGTAGTCCCATTAATCCGAATGGATTCCACAGAGTCTTCCACCATGGACTCATGCATCTGTTGGGTGAAGCTGGGTCCCTCGAAAGAAGAAAAATCATGGTGAGGGAGATCGAAATCACTCTCGCATCCGCCTGCACAAAAAGTGAAGGAATATGAGTTCTAAACTCGAGGAATTAAGTGGCCAAAGGCGATTAAGCATTACGTCCTCCTCTAATGAAGTCATCACCGGTTAAGTCCGTCACAAAAGCTCGCGGATCCATGTGTGCTTTGTGGACTAACTTCTTCCGCTTAACGGCTGGAGTTCCAGCTCGAGAGGCACGAATCCCCATCCACTTGCCTCGTCAGTTTTCTCTCTCCCACACGAGATCGTCACCCATCAAGGGTCAACTCTCATATGGTTCGAGTTGCGTGAATCCCAATCCTACTCCAACTAGGCGTATGAGTATAAACTGTTTCCTAAATTTTATCGAGAAGTTCCTGGAGAATAGTTTCATATTCTTAAGGATAACTCGACAACCCCCATTTTCCTCCCACGGGGATACTCCAATAAGGTATACGAGTATAAACTATTTCCTATTTTGACGAGAAGTTCCTGGAAAATATCTTAAGGATAACTCGACCACCTTCGAACGGGTATATGAAGGTAAACTAATTCCCAAAACTCCAGTGAACGCATGAGTATAAACTGTGTTGACGCCGGCCAACGCGTCGTAATGAGAAATTGCCGATTGAAGGTAGAATTTTAAAAGAAAATTACTGACGCCGGTCAATGCGTCACATCTCAAAAAAAATTCCTCCCGCTGTGGTCAGTCTTGTAATGAGCGTCACAACGGAGAGTCCACCGATTAAAGGGCGAACCCTCAATCTCCTCCCACTGTGGTTAGGCCAACGCCAAGCGACGCAACGGAGAATTCGCCAATTCAAGGTTAAGCCTCACGAAATTGGATGGTCAGTTCGACGACAACTCACCAATGTGAGCTAAAACAAGAAAATTCACTCACCAGCTTTCGATTCAAGACTTCAACAGCGGTCAGACAATAAATGCAGCATCGCGATACTTTCAGTCATCCTACAAAGCACTGGATAGTCCGAAAGAATTGGAGAAGTCAAGATTCAAAGCCATTTTTAGGTCCCGTTATACCGACTAAAGGTTAGGGCCTATCATATCCAAAGTATTTCAGCTTCTTCTATAAAAGAGTGAGACCGAACACTTTGGAGGTGGTATCTGTAGGCGTTGAAAATTGCCTATAAAATCCCGAACACAGCTCGTGATAAAGAGTTGACGATTGGTGAGCCATCCGAAGACATAACGGCGAACCGTCGATGATACAACAACAAGTCACCGGCATGCTTGGCGTAAAGTGAGTCAGCGCCAGCATAAAGCGAGTCGGCCGAAGCGTCAAGTCAATAAACCGAGTCGACAAAGTGCATAAAGCAAGTCGACGGCTGCCCGAAGTCAATAAACCGAGTCGACAAAGTGCATAAAGCAAGTCGACGAAGTGTGCAAGGCTAATGAAGCGACGAATCACGTGCGAGCGAAGGGATAAACCCAACTTTAAAGCTCCGGATCAGCGAAAACCAATAAACCTGAATCGAATCAGGTTCAAAACATCGGAGGACAGCGAAAAAGACCGGAAGACAAGACACTTGGGCGACTCGGCCAAGGTCGAGCCACTTCGGCCAAAGCCGAGCTACTCGGAAGTGGCTAGGCGGGCTTCGGGCCTAGTTCTGACCCGTATCCATTTTGAGGCTATAAATATGAGGTGCAAGGCTCATTTGCACAGATCGGGAATTTTGGAGAGACGAGGAAGCTCTGCCGGATCAAGATCTGAGTTTTGGCGACAAAGGCGAGGCTTTTGAAGATCCAGATCTAGCTTTTTTGGGGAGGCGATCAACTTCGACATCAGATCTACATCATTTCCTCGAGATTAAACCTTGTTTTGATCTCGAGAAGAGCTTTGATTTCGCTTAGTCGATCTCATTTGATTGGGCTCTTGTTTCCATTGAGAAATAACCCCTCTTGATCGTGTAGATCTCGCACCGGATCTGGATTACGCGGTGGTCCACGGACGGAAAAGAAATCCCTGGCACAGACAAAGACACCCATGCAAGCGAGGATCCGATAAACGGATCCCGCGTTTGTTCAAAAAGGAGAAAGTTATAATCTTTTTTGATTGTTCGTTGTAAGCCTTATAAAAAGGCGATCTTTTTTCTGAATCTCATTTGTAAACCCATAAAGGTGTAATAGATTCAAAGCAATAACAATCATACCGACTTTTCCTGCGAACAGAGACGTGGGGTATGGACATTGTGGGTCCTATTTTTCCTCCGTCAGTTAAAGGCGATCGGTTCATTCTCGCAATGACCGACCACTTCTCCAAGTGGGCTGAAGCAATCCCGCTTAAAGAAGTGAAGACAAACAATGTCATCAGGTTCATCAAGCATCACGTCATCTATCGACACGGCGTGCTAAGGCAGATCATACATGATAATGGTCCTCCATTCATCAGCAATGCCTTCGTCAGGTTTTGCGAGAAGTTCAAGATTCAAGACGTCTCGTCGACGGCCTATTATCCGCGCTAGCGGTTTAGGCTGGCGTTCAACAAGACAATCATTAAGATCTTATCAAAGCTCGTGAAGACCAATAAGCGTGATTGGGATGATAAGCTTCGGGAAGCACTACGGGCATATCGCACCACGATTAATGCGCTAGCTGGAGCTACCCCATATTCTGCGGTATGCGGATGTGAGCGGTGCTTCCATTAAATCAAATTACATCGCCGGATCGCCCTGCATGGCTGAGATGGCGGCGGAGGAACAACATCAAAGACGCCTTGAAGAGCTCGAGATGTTGGATGAGAAGCGCCTGGAAGCTCAACAACACATTGAGTTTTACCAAGCCAGAATGTCAAGAGCTTTCAACAAGAGAGTCCGACAGAGAAGCTTCAAGAAAGGAGACCTGGTCATCGCTGCTCGACGATCGATAATTCTCGACTCCAAGAAGAAAGGTAAATTCGAACCCAAATGGGAAGGACCGTTTGTGATAGACAAGGTCTACTCAAACGGTGCGTATCGCCTAATTACTCAAGATGACGACAGGCAATTAATGCCAATAAATGGGAAGTTTCTGAAAAAGTACTACCCTTAGTACATTCGGGACGACCCATTTTAAAGGAAAGTTTCTCGGGAAATAATTCACACATCGTTCTTAAGGATAACCCTAAATTTGTCCTCCACCAAATTCCCTCACTGATCAAATTCATTGGCAGTGAGTCCACAAAACTTTTTCTGGTCCAATCCACCAGCAGAATCCCCTCTTGATTCCTGCCATGAACAAGAGGTCCACTTTCAATATTGAAACCCCCTTCTGATAAATAGGAGGATCCCATCGTTCCTTTTTGCTCACGCCTTCCCATGGTTAGAGCCGAAGTTAGAATTTTCTCTCGATAAACGAGAAAGTCATTTTAAGATCGGTGCGAATCCTATAAGCGAGCTATCTGAATCTCCCCCCGATCCGCCTTCCACGGTTAGGGCCAAAGTTGGAATTTCATCTCGATAAACGAGAATTTCATTTTCAGATCAGTTAATGAATCCTATAAAAGTGAAAGTTATTTGATTTTCTTTTCAATTCTCGCAGTGGAGATCCCACTGTGAGTTTCACCGCCTGCAATTCTTGAAGTGGAGATCCCACTTTTAGTTTCTTCCTTCCTAGAGATAGACTATAAAATTCTTCCCCTCCGGGGTCAAGAGATAGGATATAAAATCCTTCCTCTCTTGTTTTGGGTTCATCTTTACCCTAAAAGAAGACCTGGAGACGGGATATAAAATCTTTCCTATCCATCGTTGGGAAATAGAATATAAAATTCTTCCTTTCCCACATCAATTCCATCTTTCGATAGCCGGTTTAGTCTATTATCCGATTGAAGAAGACACGAGTTGATTAAGGGTATTTTATCCGAAGCCTAAGAAGAGATAAGTCTGGCGTCACTGCGTTGCGGTTTAGTCTTTTATCCGATTGAAGAAGACACGAGTTGATTAAGGGTATTTTATCCGAAGCCTAAGAAGAGATAAGTCTGGCGTCACTGCGTTGCGGTTTAGTCTTTTCTCGATTGAAGAACACACGAGTTGATTAAGGGTATTTTATCCGAAGCCTATGTAGGGATAAGCACGCATGTAATACGTGCAGCCGGGTAGTCTATCCCGTGAAAAAGATGAAGTCTATGTATTCAACATCATAGCAATAAGTCTAAGAGAGTTTCATTATCTTAGCACAGCGTTACGTCTTGAGCGGGTTTAGATAATCGCAGCTAGCCGACTCAAGCGGTAGTCGGTAAAGGCTAATCAAATCCGTTGATGGTGGGGTTGTAACCCTACAAAGCGCGCTGCAGCGTCGCCGGTTAGTCTCTTGTCAGTAAAGATGACAAAGTCTATGTATTCAACATCATAGCATTAAGCCTAAAAGAGTTTCATTCTTTTAGCACAGCGTCCGTCTTGAATGGGTTTAGATAATCGCAGCTAGCCGACTCAAGCGGTAGTCGGTAAAGGCTAATCAAATCCGTTGATGGTGAGGGTTTGCCAAAAATCCTATAAGCATGGTGGTTAAATATTTCAAATGAAGTGAGAAATCACAATGAACAGCGATAAAAGGAAGATGGAGATTTATTCAACTAATGAAGAATCAAGTCTTTCAAACTACAGCCATTCAAACATTAAGTTTATGACACAAGATTTGTTGTTCGGTAGGACAACTCATTGTTATAAGCTTGATGGAGCTCCTCCTGTAACTCAGCCTTGAAAGACTCCTCATTCGCATTCAGCGTCCGCGCATCGTTCTCCTCAACTTCGACCAAATTTTATTTTGAAAGCTCCAGTTTCTTCGATAGGATGGTTCGAGCTTCTTATTCGTTGACCCTGGTCAGCTCCAAAATGCCTAAGGTCTCTTCCTTGGCTTGAAGTTCCTTCTTAAGTTAGCTATCTGGCCTCACTCAAAGTGACAAGAAAATCAATGTTGCTCGAGATGTTGATGAGAAGCTCGAAGCTCAACAACACATTGAGTTTTACCAAGCCGTAATGTCAAGAGCTTTCAACAAGAGAGTCCGACAGAAGCTTCAAGAAAGGAGACACGGTCATCATTTGCTCGGCGATCGATAATTCTCGACTCAAGAAGAAAGGTAAATTCAACCCAATGGAAGGACCGCTTGTGATAGACAAGGTCTACTCAAGCGGTGCGTATCGCTAATTACTCAAGATGACGGCAGGCAATTAATGCCAATAAATGGGAAGTTTACGAAAAAGTACTACCCTTAGTACATTGGGACGACCCATTTTAAAGGAAAGTTTCTCGGGAAATAATTCACACATCGTTCTTAAGGATAACCCTAAATTTGTCCTCCACCAAATTCCCTCACTGATCAAATTCATTGGCAGTGAGTCCACAAAACTTTTACGGTCCAATCCACAGTGAGAATCCCTCTTGATTCCTGCCATGAACAAGAGGTCCACTTTCAATATTGAAACCCCCTTCTGATAAATAGGAGGATCCCATCGTTCCTTTTTGCTCACGCCTTCCCATGGTTAGAGCCGAAGTTAGAATTTTCTCTCGATAAACGAGAAAGTCATTTTAAGATCAGGTAGCGAATCCTATAAAAGCGAAAGCTATCTGAATCTCCCCCCCACTTCGATCACGCCTTCCCACGGTTAGGGCCAAAGTTGGAATTTCATCTCGATAAACGAGAATTTCATTTTCAGATCAGTTAATGAATCCTATAAAAGTGAAAGTTATTTGATTTTCTTTTCAATTCTCGCAGTGGAGATCCCACTTTTAGTTTCTTCCTTCCTAGAGATAGACTATAAAATTCTTCCTCCGGGTCAAGAGATAGGATATAAAATCCTTCCTCTCTTGTTTTGGGTTCATCTTTACCCTAAAAGAAGACCCGAGACGGATATAAAATCTTTCCTATCCATCGTTGGGAAATAGAATATAAAATTCTTCCTCCGGGTCAAGAGATAGGATATAAAATCCTTCCTCTCTTGTTTTGGGTTCATCTTTACCCTAAAAGAAGACCTCGAGACGGGATATAAAATCTTTCCTATCCATCGTTGGGAAATAGAATATAAAATTCTTCCTTTCCCACATCAATTCCATCTTTCGATAGCCGGTTTAGTCTATTATCCAGATTGAAGAAGACACGAGTTGATTAAGTATTTTATCCGAAACCTAAAAGGGATAAGTCTACGCGTCACCGCATTGCGGTTTAGTCTTTTATCCGATTGAAGAAGACACGAGTTGATTAGGGGTATTTTATCCGAAGCCTAAGAAGAGATAAGTCTGGCGTCACTGCGTTGCGGTTTAGTCTTTTCTCGATTGAAGAACACACGAGTTCGATTAAGGGTATTTTATCCGAAGCCTATGTAGGGATAAGCACGCATGTAATCGATGCGGTAGGGTAGTCTATCCCGTGAAAAGGATGAAGTCTATGTATTCAACATCATAGCAATAAGTCTAAGAGTTTCATTATCTTAGCACAGCGTTACGTCTTGAGCGGGTTTAGATAATTCGCACGCTAGCCCGACTCAAACGGTAGTCGGTAAAGGCTAATCAAATCCGTTGATGGCTGGGGGTTGGCCAATAACCCTAAAGCCAGCGCCTAACACGCGTCGCCGGTTAGTCTCTTGTCCGTAAAAGATGACAAAGTCTATGTATTCAACATCATAGCATTAAGCCTAAAAGAGTTTCATTCTTTTAGCACAACGTCACGTGCGGAATGGGTTTAGATAATCTGCACGCTAGCCCGACTCAAACGGTAGTCAGTAAAGGCTTATCAAATCCGTTGATGGCTGAGGGTTTGCCAAAAATCCTATAAGCATGGTGGTTAAATATTTCAAATGAAGTGAGAAATCACAATGAACAGCGATAAAAGGAAGATGGAGATTTATTCAACTAATGAAGAATCAAGTCTTTCAAACTACAGCCATTCAAACATTAAGTTTATGACACAAGATTTGTTGTTCCAGCTGGGACAACTCATTGTTATAAGCTTGATGGAGCTCCTCCTGTAACTCAGCCTTGAAAGACTCCTCATTCGCATTCAGCGTCCGCGCATCGTTCTCCTCAACTTCGACCAAATTTTATTTTGAAAGCTCCAGTTTCTTCGATAGGATGGTTCGAGCTTCTTATTAGTTGTTGAGCTCCAAAATGCCTAAGGTCTCTTCCTTCGCTTGAAGTTCCTTCTAAGTTGCGCTTATCTCGCCTCACTCAAAGTGACAAGAAAATCAATGTTGCTCGAGATGTTGATTTCGGCAAGGACGATTTTAACCTGATCTACCCAGCCCTGCTGCATCTAAACCTCAAGTTCAGAGAGCTCGAAGCCGCCATGCTTCTAGATGAGCCTCCGACTGATCAGCCACATATGAAGAAGCACCTGCTGCCTGCAACTCCTGTAACTTCTGGAGGTCGAGCCCCAAGCGATCAAGATCATCAGTAATAGCATTGGCTTGCTCGAGATAACCAGCATCCATTATAGCTAATTTTAGAGTCGAGGCATTTGCGACAAAGGAAAACCCACTATGGAGGAGCTTGTCGATCATCGCTCATGAAGGAAAAGAATGATTGGACTTCCAGGATGATAATCCGATCGGATCGTCATTTGACACCGGTGCCCTCGCCATATCATGGAGATGAGAGGTGAGCCCCGCAAGAAAATGAGAGGATGAATATTTTAAAACCAAGTCAAAGGCTCGTGTAAATGGCGATAGGCTGAATAACGATACTGCTCCATGGCGCTCATGGGTTATCGGTCTATCAAAAGAGGGACCTCTATTGATGCACCAACTGCTGCAGTTGGACTCGTGGCATGTTCGTTAGATGAAGCCACCATCATGATGCCCAACCGAGGGGCATCGAATGAGGAATCGAAACCGAGCCTCAGAAGAGTCCCTACCAATAACAAAATGAATTCCTTATGCTCGACTTGTAGTTGGTAGAAATGACTAGTCCTATAATTAATGGGAGAAGGAACCCATACCTTTAGGAAATAAACGCAAGCTGGAATGCATATATCATCGGGGAGATGATCATTAGGAAGAATCATATATCAAATTCGGTTGAGGGGGTGTCCACAGGTGGGCCACGTCGTCATCAAAAGTCCTCTAGTGAAAAATCTGTTACAAGAGATAAAGATGAGGAAAATAAAATCAAGAAACCTGGTAAATTGTTACACATAGGGAATTTATCTCTTTAACCCGGTATCCTTATTTGCTTCTGCAATTTCTCTAAAAGAGCAAGGAGCATAGAGGTAATTTGGAGAGCCTGGGTTCCAAGTCATTCAACTCTGCCTTTCCCACATCAATTCCATCTTTCGATAGCCGGTTTAGTCTATTATCCGATTGAAGAAGACACCAGAGTTCGATTCTGGCGTATTTTATCCCGAAACCTAAAAAGGGATAAGTCTACGCGTCACCCGCATTGCCGGTTTAGTCTTTTATCCGATTGAAGAAGACACCAGAGTTCGATTCTGGGGTATTTTATCCCGAAGCCTAAGAAGAGATAAGTCTACGCGTCACCTGCGTTGCCGGTTTAGTCTTTTCTCCGATTGAAGAACACACCAGAGTTCGATTCTGGGGTATTTTATCCCGAAGCCTATGTAGGGATAAGCCTGCATGTAATACGTGCAGCCGGGTAGTCTATCCCCGTGAAAAGGATGAAGTCTATGTATTCAACATCATAGCAATAAGTCTAAGAGAGTTTCATTATCTTAGCACAACGTTACGTGCGGAACGGGTTTAGATAATTCGCACGCTAGCCCGACTCAAACGGTAGTCGGTAAAGGCTAATCAAATCCGTTGATGGCTGGGGGTTGGCCAATAACCCTAAAGGCAGCGCCTAACACGCGTCGCCGGTTAGTCTCTTGTCCGTAAAAGATGACAAAGTCTATGTATTCAACATCATAGCATTAAGCCTAAAAGAGTTTCATTCTTTTAGCACAACGTCACGTGCGGAATGGGTTTAGATAATCTGACGCCAGCCCGACTCAAACGGTAGTCAAGAAAGGCTTATCAAACCGCTGATGGCCGAGGGTTTGCCAAAAATCCTATAAGCATGGTGGTTAAATATTTCAAATGAAGTGAGAAATCACAATGAACAGCGATAAAAGGAAGATGGAGATTTATTCAACTAATGAAGAATCAAGTCTTTCAAACTACAGCCATTCAAACATTAAGTTTATGACACAAGATTTGTTGTTCCAGCTGGGACAACTCATTGTTATAAGCTTGATGGAGCTCCTCCTGTAACTCAGCCTTGAAAGACTCCTCATTCGCATTCAGCGTCCGCGCATCGTTCTCCTCAACTTCGACCAAATTTTATTTTGAAAGCTCCAGTTTCTTCGATAGGATGGTTCGAGCTTCTTATTCGTTGACCCTGGTCAGCTCCAAAATGCCTAAGGTCTCTTCCTTCGCTTGAAGTTCCTTCTTAAGTTGCGCTATCTCGGCCTCACTCAAAGTGACAAGAAAATCAATGTTGCTCAGAGATGTTGATTTCTCGGCAAGGACGATTTTAACCTGATCTACCCAGCCCTGCTGCATCTAAACCTCAAGTTCAGAGAGAGCTCGAGCGCCGCGCCATGCTTCTAGATGAGCCTCCGACTGATCAGCCACATATGAAGAAGCACCTGCCGCTCGCAACTCCTGTAACTTCTGGAGATCGAGTCCCAAGCAATAAAGATCGTCAGTAATAGCATTGGCTTGCTCGAGATAACCAGCATCCATTATGAAAGCTATTTTAGAGTCGAGAGCCGGCCTAAATCGACAAAGGGAAAACCCACTATGGAGGAGCTTGTCGATCATCGCGTTCATGAAGGAAAAGAATGATTGGACTTCCATACGATGATAATCCGATTCGATCGCCATTTGACACCGCCCTCGCCATATCATGGAGATGAGAGGTGAGCCCCGCAAGAAAATGAGAGGATGAATATTTTAAAACCAAGTCAAAGGCTC
This sequence comes from Asparagus setaceus, assembly GCA_012295165.1. Lineage (NCBI taxonomy): Eukaryota > Viridiplantae > Streptophyta > Magnoliopsida > Asparagales > Asparagaceae > Asparagus > Asparagus setaceus. Next base: position 59,841,168 of record CM022701.1, read on the forward strand.
GTGTAAATGGCGATAGCTGAATAACCCGTACCTGGCTCCATCAGCATGGCCTCATGGGTTATCGGGTCTATCAAAAGAGGGACCTCTATTGATGCACCAACTGCTGCAGTTGGACTCGTGGCATGTTCGTTAGATGAAGCCACCATCATGATGCCCAGTCCGGGAGGGGCATCAGAATGAGGAATCGAAACCGAGCCTCAAGAAGAGTCCCTACCAATAACAAAATGAATTCCTTATGCTCGACAAATTGTAGTTGTATTAGTCGAAATGACTAGTCCTATAATTAATGGGAGAAGGAACCCATACCTTTAGGGAAATAAACCTCAAGATTCTCGAGATCTCCGCTCGTGATATATCATCGTGAGATGATCATTCCGGGAAGAATCATATATCAAGTCGGTTACGGGGGTGTCCACAGGTAGACCGTCGTCATCAAAGTCCTCTAGTGAAAAATCTGTTACAAGAGATAAAGATGAGGAAAATAAAATCAAGAAACCTGCAACGGGTAAAGATGGCTTACCCCCTATAGGGGAATTTATCTCTTTAACCCCGGTATCCTTATTTGCTTCCTGCAATTTCTCTAAAAGAGCAAGGAGCATAGAGGTAATTTGGAGAGGCACGGGTTCCAAGTCATTCAACTCCTGCACTCGCCATCTAAATGGAGTATTACCAATGATAGATGTACCTGGATTTGTTGAATCAGGTCCTATGTCGGTAGTCCTATTAATCCTAATGAATTCTGCAGGTTCTTCTACCATGGACTCATGCATTTGTTGGGTGAAGTTGGGTTCTTCGAAAGAGGTAAAATCGTGTTAAGGAAGATCGAAAAGGGTCTCGCATTCGCCTGCACAAAAGGTGGAGGAATATGAGTCTTAAGCTCGAGGAATTAAGTCATCAAAAGTTATTAAGCCGCTACTCTCCTCCACTCGACAAAGTCGCCACCAGATAAGTCCGGCCACAAAGGCTCGCGGATGTATGTGAGTTTTGTGGACTAGCTTCTTTCGTTTAACGGCTTGAGTTCTAGCTCGGGAGGTGCGGTTCCTCTTCCTGGACATACCTAAAGCGCTAAAATAGTGTCAGTCCAAGAAAGAAGAAGGAGAGGAGAAGAGAGAGGAGATGTTGACAAACCTGGGCCAACATCCTCCTCGTCAGCATGGTCTTCTCCTAAACGGTCGCCGGCAGAGCTAGAAATCTCTTCTTTCCCATCATCTGCTTGACGAGTCTTGCACTGTTTCCTATGTGACCGAGCAGCTTCCTGAATCATCCGAGTATTAGCCCTCGAAGCCTCTTCGGCCACTAATGCCGTGGATACGCCTCACAGAACAGATTCATCACCGCTAATAACCATGTGCAATATAAGAATGTCACCAAGTGGACGATCAAGACTTGGCTGAATTTACGCTGCAGCACCGCCACACTCCGTAACCTGTTCGATGCCGTCTACTAATCCATCATGAGTCTGAAGTTGTCGACGCGGGTTTCCAACATAAAGTTGGTCATAGCCAAAATGACGGGCAAATCGACAAGGAAGATACATTTATAAAGTAATGATTCCTCACCCGAATGTTAAGTAGTCAACATCATAGCATTAAGCCTAAAAGAGTTTCATTCTTTAGCACAACGCCACGCGCGAATGGGTTTAGATAATCGACGCCAGCCCACTCAAACGGTAGTCAAGAAAGGCTTATCAAACCGCTGATGGCCGAGGGTTTGCCAAAAATCCTATAAGCATGGTGGTTAAATATTTCAAATGAAGTGAGAAATCACAATGAACAGCATAAAAGGAAGATGGAGATTTATTCAACTAATGAAGAATCAAGTCTTTCAAACTACAGCCATTCAAACATTAAGTTTATGACACAAGATTTGTTGTTCCACCGGGACAACTCATTGTTATAAGCTTGATGGAGCTCCTCTGTAACTTCGGCCTTGAAAGACTCCTCATTCGCATTCGGCCTCACAAGATCGCTCTCCCTCAACTTCACCAAATTTTATTTTGAAAGCTCCAGCTTCGATAGGATGGTTCGAGCTTCTTATTCGCTGACCTCGTCAGCTCCAAAATGCCTAAGGTCTCTTCCTTCGCTTGAAGTTCCTGCTTAAGTTGCGCTATCTCGGCCTCACTCGAAGCGATAAGAGAATCAATGTTGCTCAGAGATGTTGATTTCTCGGCAAGGATGATTTTAACCTGATCTACCCAGCCTCGCTGCATCTGAACCTCAAGCTAACAGAGAGCTCGAGCGCGCCGCCATGCTTCTAGATGAGCCTCCGACTGATCAGCCACATATGAAGAAGCACCTGCCGCTCGCAACTCCTGTAACTTCTGGAGATCGAGTCCCAAGCAATAAAGATCGTCAGTAATAGCATTGGCTTGCTCGAGATAACCAGCATCCATTATGAAAGCTATTTTAGAGTCGAGAGCCGGCCTAAATCGACAAAGGGAAAACCCACTATGGAGGAGCTTGTCGATCATCGCGTTCATGAAGGAAAAGAATGATTGGACTTCCATACAGATGATAATCCGATTCGGATCGTCATTTGACACCAGTGCCCTCGCCATATCATGGAGATGAGAGGTGAGCCCTGCAAGAAAATGAGAGGATGAATATTTTAAAATCCGAAGTCAAAGGCTCGTGTAAATGGCGATAGCTGAATAACCCGTACCTGGCTCCATCAGCATGGCCTCATGGGTTATCGGGTCTATCAAAAGAGGGACCTCTATTGATGCACCAACTGCTGCAGTTGGACTCGTGGCATGTTCGTTAGATGAAGCCACCATCATGATGCCCAGTCCGGGAGGGGCATCAGAATGAGGAATCGGAAACTGAGCCTCAGTAAGAGTCCCTACCAATAACAAAATGAATTCCTTATGCTCGACAAATTGTAGTTGTATTAGTCAGAAATGACTAGTCCTATAATTAATGGGAGAAGGAACCCATACCTTTAGGGAAATAAACCTCAGCATTCTCGGAGATCTCTGGCTCAGGTGATATATCATCAGGGAGATGATCATTCCGGGAAGAATCATATATCAAGTCGGTTACGGGGGTGTCCACAGGTAGACCGTCGTCATCAAAGTCCTCTAGTGAAAAATCTGTTACAAGAGATAAAGATGAGGAAAATAAAATCAAGAAACCTGCAACGGGTAAAGATGGCTTACCCCCTATAGGGGAATTTATCTCTTTAACCCCGGTATCCTTATTTGCTTCCTGCAATTTCTCTAAAAGAGCAAGGAGCATAGAGGTAATTTGGAGAGGCACGGTTCCAAGTCATTCAACTCCCCGCGACTCGCCATCTAAATGGAGTATTACCAATGATAGATGTACCTGGATTTGTTGAATCAGGTCCTATGTCGGTAGTCCTATTAATCCTAATGAATTCTGCAGGTTCTTCTACCATGGACTCATGCATTTGTTGGGTGAAGTTGGGTTCTTCGAAAGAGGTAAAATCGTGTTAAGGAAGATCGAAAAGGGTCTCGCATTCGCCTGCACAAAAGGTGGAGGAATATGAGTCTTAAGCTCGAGGAATTAAGTCATCAAAAGTTATTAAGCGTTACCTCCTCCACTGACAAAGTCGTCACCAGATAAGTCCGTCACAAAGGCTCGCGGATGTATGTGAGTTTTGTGGACTAGCTTCTTTCGTTTAACGGCTTGAGTTCTAGCTCGGGAGGTGCGAAGTTCCTCTTCCTCAGTGGACATACCTAAAGCGCTAAAATAGTGTCAGGTCCAAGAAAGAAGAAGGAGAGGAGAAGAGAGAGGAGATGTTGACAAACTGGGCCAACATCCTCCTCGCCAAGATGGTCTTCCTAAACGGCCGCCAGAGCTAGAAATCTCTTCTTTCCCATCATCTGCTTGACGAGTCTTGCATCGCTTCCTATGTGACCGAAGCCGCTCCTCAATCATCCGGTATTAGCCCCGAAGCCTCTTCGCCACTAATGCCGTGGATACGCCTCACAGAACAGATTCATCACCGCTAATAACCATGTGCAATATAAGAATGTCACCAAGTGGACGATCAAGACTTGAAGGCTGAATTTACGCTGCACCCCGCCACACTCCAACCGTGCTCTGATGCCGCCTACTAATCCATCATGAGTCTGAAGTTGTCGACGCGGGTTTCCAACATAAAGTTGGTCATAGCCAAAATGACGGGCAAATCGACAAGGAAGATACAGTTCTATAAAGTAATGATTCCTCACCCGGAATGTTAAGTAGTCTGGCCTAATGTTCACAAGCCAACTAAAGCAGCCGACATCAAGAGAGGTCCGACTCGCCCCCGGCCTCTCTTCATCGATTAAGGACTCGTCGTACTGGCTAAAAAATTGGGGGAAGCACCTGGAGAAAATCCAGCCCTTATAAATCTGCAACTGCTTTCTTACCTCTGGAAATGGTCGCCCCTTCCATTTGCAATTTTCTAATAATTGTAACAAGAGGATGGATGGATTTGCAGTACTCGACGCCGTCATCATATCAGAACGATGAAGGACAAACCAAGCCATCAGGTAAGTGTAGGGAACGCTCCAGAGGGATACTCAACTGAAAACGAGCAAATAAGAATTCATTAAATCCAGCCATGAAGGATATTGAAAAAAAAACCAAAAAACAACGTAAAGCATAGAACTCATCTCGTAAACCTACGGGATAGAGTCACGGCCTTATAGCGGGTGAGATGATTCCGGTCGCATTATGCACTCATAAGACAACGTATAATGTCACACAAATGAAAGCAACAATATACCCCATCTGGCGTAGCATAATACGGCATGAAATTGCCCCCGTAAGATAGGAGTTGACTAAGCAAAGCCTATCTTTTAAGCGATGACCCTCACGAAGGAGGATCGTGGTTTTTCCCAGTTTACCTCACAAAGGAAAACAAAGTGGGGATACAGTACACCATATGTGAGTTTTGGGATGTACTGAGAGGTGGAAAAGCTCACCAGAAAGTGATGAAGGCGAGCTCGTAGGAAACGGAGTAGCGGGTTGGCTTCTCGGAGCGCGTGATCTCCTTGATGACATCTCAACCTGCAAAGAGGAATCATACAGGTCAGAGTCCGAAATATAAAGGGGAACTATGAATTCAGAACCAAAATCCTAAGAAAGTATATGGGATTTCTTGGTCAAATTCGAATTGAACATACAAGGGGCATATCCGCCAATGACGGGTTTAGTTCCCAATTGAAAGCCTCGCCCAATCAGATTTGGCCGAATACCCCTAAAACCAGGTTGAAATTTCGGCCACCCAAGCCCCTTTCAAGTCCAAAATTTTAGCCACACGAATAACCCTTGAACCCGAAATTTTAGGGGCTATTTTTACAAAGAAAACCCCTGAATTTCAGTCTTTGAACCTCAAATTGCAGTCAGCTTTTGCACATAAACCCCTCAAATTTCAGCCCTCTTTTCACGACCAAAACCCTTCAAACTTCATGCAATTTCACCCTCAAAAACCCTAATTTCAGGTGTGCAATCAAAACCCTAATTCCATGCACATCTACCCCTGATTTGCATGATGAAATAAAGATCAAATATGCAAGAGTTTGTAGAGTCGAAAAAAGTTTATTGATTGAATGAATGAGTTTACAATCAAATTTTCTCGATTACAGAGGAAGAGAAGATTGATTCGACTTCTCTTTTAAGGTGGGTTTTCGGTAGTGATAGGATGCTTCACTCAATGCTCACGTTGAGATTGCTTCCCGTTGACGATCAGAACAAAGTTGCAGATGATCTTGAGATTGCTGATGAAGAGCTTGATCTCTTTCTCGTGCGCAAGTGTTGATCTCCAAAAGTTCCAAAAGCTTCCTTCTAATGGCTGCTCACCGCCATTTATAGGGCTTTTAGCACGTAACTGGCATGCAAGAATTGTAGAAACGTGGGTTAACTGATATGGACGTGGGCATAACTGATGCCCACCACTTAACCCACGTGGTTGTTGTGGCTTTCGTGGCCTTTAGATTCGCTGCGAGGTTAAGCTTCGAAGCCACGATAACGAAGCCGCTGCAAGGCGCAGAGTCAAAGTTCACTACCGTAGGCTTAACCTCGCCAAACTTTGATGTTGTGGCGAACCTCGTCCTCGGTGATCATCGTGCTCACGATCTTTGTTGGCGAGCCTCGTCAAACTTTGATGTTGTAGGCGAGCCTCGTCAAACTTTGATGTTGTAGGCGAGCCTCGTCAAACTTTAATGTTATAGGCGAACCTCGTCAAACTTTGATGTTGTAGGCGAACCTCGTCAAACTTTAATGTTGTAGGCGAGCCTCGTCAAACTTTGATGTTGTAAGCGAGCCTCGTCAAACTTTGATGTTATAGGCGAGCCTCGACGAGACGGAGCCAACCAAACCAACCCGCAGGGTTCGGTTTGCTCCGGTCATTTTGCCAAATTCCTTCCGGTTTGGGAGATATCGACACTTTTGTCTATTTTGTAAAGTCAAGCATTCAGGTGAACTTAACCTTTAGGCGGGCCTGTCTTTCCTCAGGTGGGCCTGACTCAACTCAGATGGACCCTTAAGCTCTTTTGCTCATTCCGAAGTTGTCGTGGCAGGATTAAGGCAATTTTATTGCCTACAAAACCCTCCAAAGTTTTCAGACCTGAATGTGGTTGAATGGAGTCCGAACACTTTGGATATGAAGACTTGCAACATGGCGCCGTCGCGGGCGGGCGAGGAACCTTCTAACGAACTTCGGTAAAGTTGAATTCTTCACTTTCGCGACTAATGATAAGCCCTCTAGGATTTTTAGCAACCCCCAGCCTATCAACGGACTTGGTATGTCTTTACCAACTGCCGTTTGAGTTGGACTAGCCATACTTTTCCCCTCGGTATGGTGAGTTTTGAGTTTCTTTTAGGCTTATTGCTAAAATCTCCCTCTATCCTCGGCCGTTCAAGGCGTTGGATTAAAAGATAGGGGCAAATGCACGGAATAAAATCATGTGGGATGATCGAATCGCTCGCTGACATAAAAGTATAGCGATCGTGATCAAAAAGCAATCAAGTTGTTGATGGCGTGAGAGTATAACAACGGTGATTCTGAACAAAATCGTTTAGAGGAATGACCATGTGGGAGTAGTCAAGTCGTTGATGACATGGGAGTATAGCGACTATGGTTGAAATAGAGGCACATCGCATGGTAGGCTACTATTAGGTAAGGGGTTGATAGGGCACATCACTGGTAGGCCCCTATCTAAAACAAAGTCATTAGGGTACATGACAATATGGAAGTGATCAGATCGTTGATTGACATAAAAGTATGGCGACATTTGATCAAAACATTAAGTTGTTGATTGACATAGAAGTATAACAAGCTGTGATAGGGTAGTAGATATCGTTTGTGGTATCGACAAGCGGCACAACACTTGGTAGGCCACTACCAAATGACAATGTGGAATTGATCAAATCGTTGATTGACGGAAGTATGGCGACATATGACCAAGAAGAATCTAGGCTGTTGATAACTTCGGAAGTATAACAAGCTGTAATGGGAATAGGGGTATGGCGACTTGATTGGACAACGTCATTTGCGGGAATGGCGGTCGCGGACTATCGAGAGGTGATTGTTAACATGGCAGTTATGTGGGCCCGCCATCTGTTGAGGAGGATTGGCGAAGGAATTTGGAGAAATTAGTTATCGGATGTATTTGTTAACATGATAACTTAGTGAGAGTTTGAAGAAGGCTGCGGGTAGTACTTCTTTAAGAATTTGTCGTCGGATCTTTGGTCCTCTGGCGATTGATGCATATAAGCATCAACGATCATCTTTGGTCGATTGTAGCCAAGTCTTCACAATGGGTCCCATAGCTTGGTTCCGCTATGAAGCTCGGCAGATGCCATCGGGTTTACTTGAAAAGAGTTTTGATGAGGAAGCGGTCGCCACCACCAAGGTATCTTGGTCGCCACCTCCTCGAATTCAAATAGCTCTTCAACCTCCATACGCTTGAGCACGCCTCGACTTGTTCTCCTTGGCGGGTTAAGTCTTTCCACGAAGCGAGCTGACGGCCCATATTAGACGAGAATGTTGATGGAGAGATTATTCCACACATCTCGATGAGAGTGGCCTCGAATCGATCCGCAGACGCATAGCGATTGGTTTGAATCTCTTGACAAAGTTGCTTCTGATTCTTTCTTCCTGCGCTTTACATCTAGGGGTTGCCATAGATACTCTGTGTCATCGTCGAAGAATACGGTCATAAAAGCTTTTCCAAATCTCTCCAAGAGTGGATGGAACCGGGGCTCCAACCTCGGGAACCACTTTCGAAAGCAACTCCCTTAAGAGTGCTAATGAACAATGCGGTCATGATAGGATCATTACATGTTATATGCCCGGTTTGTGCACGGAAATAATAAACATGTTGTGATGGAGAGCTTTTCCATCAAAGCGCACTAGATTGAGTGGCTTGAATTTTGGCGGATATGGGACATCATCCCATTCGCGGTATGTCTAGTCACCCCGGCTCTTTAGATCGCCCTTGGGCGTAAGGGCATCCATTTGCTTTTGAAAATCATGTAACTTATGATCTCGCTCTTTTATCGTGGGTTCGACTCTGCCTCAGATGACCCAAAGTGGACATCCGATCTTCTTCATAGCCTTCATGCTTTGATTTGGAACCTCCCTCGTCTACTTTCTTCTTCTTGAAGCGAGCTTCTCCATCATTACTTCTAGCGTCGATAGACTCTTGTTGAGCAACAATAAGAGCTTGTTACTCTTCGATCTTCTTTGCCATCTCTTCCTCTTTATCGACCATGGGACAACGGCTTGATCACTTATATCGGTGTTTGAAGGTTGAGATGTGGCCATGCCGAGTTCTGGATTCTTCGGGTACCCCGGCCAATTGGCTATAGTCAAGCGGGATTGCCGCTCGATGCGAGCGGGTGCCGATAGGCTTTGACTATTGATTAATCGCCTCGTAACCACAGGGAATACTTCGAGTCGAGCGATTCAGGGCCTATTGGGGTCTTGCTCCCTTCTCCCAACCATGTTAATAGTCACTCGGGGAATGATCACCTGGGCGCTTGTTTAAAAGATAGGGGCAAATCGCCTGGAATAAAATCATGTGGGGATGATCGAATCGTTCAGTGACATAAAAGTATAACGATCGTGATCAAAAAAGCAATCAAGTTGTTCAGTGACGTGAGAGTATAACAACAGTGATTACGAACAAAATCGTTTAGAGGAATGACCATGTGGGAGTAGTCAAGTCGTTCAGTGACATGGGAGTATAACGACTATGGTTGAAATAGAGGCACATCGCATGGTAGGCTACTATTCGGTAAGGGGGTTGATAGGGGCACATCACCTGGTAGGCCCCTATCTAAAACAAAGTCATTAGGGTACATGACAATATGGAAGTGATCAGATCGTTCAGTGACATAAAAGTATGACGACATTTGATCAAAAACATTAAGTTGTTCAGTGACATAGAAGTATAACAACTGTGATAGGGTAGTAGATATCGTTTGTGGTAATCGACAAGCGGCACAACACTTGGTAGGCCACTACCAAATGACAATGTGGAATTGATCAAATCGTTCATTGACATAAAAGTATGGCGACATATGACCAAGAAGAATCTAGTCGCTGATAACTTCGGAAGTATAACAAGCTGTAATGGGAATAGGGGTATGGCGACTTGATTGGACAACGTCATTTGCGGGAATAGCGGTCGCGGACTATCGAGGTGATTGTTAACATGGCAGTTATGTGGGCCCGCCATCTGTTGAGGAGGATTGGCGAAGGAATTTGGAGAAATTAGTTATCGGATGTATTTGTTAACATGATAACTTAGTGAGAGTTTGAAGAAGGCTGCGGGTAGTACTTCTTTAAGAATTTGTCGTCGGATCTTTGGTCCTCTGGCGATTGATGCATATAAGCATCAACGATCATCTTTGGCGATTGTAGCCAAGTCTTCACGATCGGTCCCATAGCTTGGTTCCGCTATGAAGCTCGGCAGATGCCATCGTGGGTTTACTTGAAAAGAGTTTTGATGAGGAAGCGGTCGCCACCACCAAGGTATCTTGGTGCGTCACCTCCTCGAAATTCAAATAGCTCTTCAACCTCCATGCGGCGAGCAGCTCTCGACTTGTTCTCCTTGGCGGGTTAAGTCTTTCCACGAGCGAGCTACGACAGCGCCCATATTAGACAGAATGTTGATGGAGAGATTATTCCGACACATCTCGATGAGAGTGGCCTCGAAAATCTGATCACGGGCACGCAGCGATCGGTTCCTGAATCTCTTGACAAAGTTGCTTACAGATTCTTTCTTCCTCTGCTTTACATCTAGCAGGGTTGCCATAGATACTCCTGTGTCATCGTCGAAGAATCTGGTCATAAAAAGCTTTTCCAAATCTCTCCAAGAGTGGATGGAACCAGGCTCCAACCTCCGGAACCACTCGAAAGCAACTCCCTTAAGAGTGCTAATGAACAATCGGGTCATGATAGGATCATTACATGTTATATGCCCAGTTTGTGCCTGGAAATAATAAACATGTTGTGATGGAGAGCTTTTTCCATCAAACTGCACTAGATTGAGTGGCTTGAATTTTGGCGGATATGGGACATCATCCCATTTCGCAGGGTATGGTCTAGTCACCCCCAGCTCTTTAGATCGCCCTTGGAGCGTAAGGGCATCCAGCTGCTTTTGAAAATCATGTAACTTATGATCTCGCTCTTTTATGCGTGGGTTCGACTCTGCCTCAGATGACCCAAAGTGGACATCCCGATCTTCTTCATAGCCTTCATGCTTTGATTTGGAACCTCCCTCGTCTACTTTCTTCTTGCCGACGAGCTTCTCCATCATTACTTCTAAGCGTCTGATAGACTCTTGTTGAGCAACAATAAGAGCTTGTTACTCTTCGATCTTCTTTGCCATCTCTTCCTCTTTATCAGCCATGAGGACACTGGCTTGATCACTTATATCAGTGTTTGAAGGTTGAGATGTGGCCATGCCAGAGTTCTCGGATTCTTCACGGGTACCCCCAACCAATTGGCTATAGTCAAGCGGGATTGCGCTCGTGCGAAGGCGGGTGCCGATAGGCTTTGACTATTGATTAATGCGCCAGAACCTCGGGAATACTCGTGGTCGACGATTCAGATCGCTTATTGGGGTCTTGCTCCGCTTCTCCCAACCATGTTAATAGTCACTCGGGGAATGATCACCGCGGGCGCTTGTTTCTTATGGCGAAACGCCCGTCTAGTTGGCGGGTCGAATGTCGCTCAAATCTGAAGGTTGATGTGTCGATGAACATTGGGCCAAGATCGCAGATATGAGTTTCTCCGGCGGCAATGAGATTGCATTTGATTGGCATCAGCTTGCGAGTGAGGTATTCACGAGATCGGCGGGAATACCCCCGCTGATTCTCGAAACCGAAGCCGCGACAGCGCAGACCCTCCGATAGAAGTTGGCGAGCTTGGCGAGGTTGTCTTCTCATTTGGTTTCGGTGACAAAGCTTATGGCGAGGTTATTTGTTTGAGCGAGTTCATCTTGTTTAGAATGGACCTCATGTTGTTGGGTAGGTTCAAAATGGCGAGGTTCGTCATTACGATGCTTCCTACGATGAGATTAGATCCCTTTGGGCGAGCTTCGTCTTGCTTTGATGACACCCATGGCGAGGTTCATCATTTTGGCGCTTGCTATGGCGAGGTTAGATCAGCAGGCGATGTTAGATGCGGTTTTGATGGAACCTCATGTTGTTGGCGAAATTAGCCACTCGAGCGAGCTCATCTCTTTTCAAGGGGACCTCACATTGTTGGCGAGGTTAGCCACTTGGGCGAGCTCATCGTGTTTCAAGCGGACTTCGTCTTTGTTGTCGAGGTTAAGCCACTTGGGCGAGTTCATCCCTTTTGGAGGGACCTCACGTTGTGGCGAGTTAGCCTTGTGGGCGAGTTAGCGGTTAGGCGGCGTTAGTCTTGTTTTGAATGAACCCTTAGATGAAGGCGAGGTTCCGCGACTTGGGAGTGCAATGGCGAGGTTCGTGGCGGCTCCTCGTCGATTCGACCCTCGATTCGTTTGACCATCTTTGGGCGATAGTGAAACCCGTCCAGCGAGACCAAAGCTTCGAGCCTTACGGCGAGCTTGGTTCTGTCATTGGCGCTGTTTGTACGTCATGAAATTGGACCCTTGGCGGATCACGCCTTTCCACGAGCAGGCGAGGTTAGCCACTTGGGCGAGTTCATCCCTTTTGGAGGGACCTCCGTTGGCGAGGTTAGCCACTTGGGCGAGTTCATCCCTTTTGGAGGGACCTCCGTTGGCGAGGTTAGCCACTTGGGCGAGTTCATCCCTTTTGGAGGGACCTCCGTTGGCGAGGTTAGCCACTTGGGCGAGTTCATCCCTTTTGGAGGGACCTCCGTTGGCGAGGTTAGCCACTTGGGCGAGTTCATCCCTTTTGGAGGGACCTCCGTTGGCGAGTTAGCCTTGTGGGCGAGTTAGCGGTTAGGCGGCGTTAGTCTTGTTTTGAATGAACCCTTAGATGAAGGCGAGGTTCCGCGACTTGGGAGTGCAATGGCGAGGTTCATCATTTTGGCGCTTGCTATGGCGAGGTTATTTGTTTGAGCGAGTTCATCTTGTTTAGAATGGACCTCATGTTGTTGGGTAGGTTCAAAATGGCGAGGTTCATCATTTTGGCGCTTGCTATGGCGAGGTTATTTGTTTGAGCGAGTTCATCTTGTTTAGAATGGACCTCATGTTGTTGGGTAGGTTCAAAATGGCGAGGTTCGTCATTACGATGCTTCCTACGATGAGATTAGATCCCTTTAGGCGAGCCGTCTTGCTTTGATGACACCCATGGCGAGGTTCATCATTTTGGCGCTTGCTATGGCGAGGTTATTTGTTTGAGCGAGTTCATCTTGTTTAGAATGGACCTCATGTTGTTGGGTAGGTTCAAAATGGCGAGGTTCATCATTTTGGCGCTTGCTATGGCGAGGTTATTTGTTTGAGCGAGTTCATCTTGTTTAGAATGGACCTCATGTTGTTGGGTAGGTTCAAAATGGCGAGGTTATTTGTTTGAGCGAGTTCATCTTGTTTAGAATGGACCTCATGTTGTTGGGTAGGTTCAAAATGGCGAGGTTCATCATTTTGGCGCTTGCTATGGCGAGGTTATTTGTTTGAGCGAGTTCATCTTGTTTAGAATGGACCTCATGTTGTTGGGTAGGTTCAAAATGGCGAGGTTCGTCATTACGATGCTTCCTACGATGAGATTAGATCCCTTTGGCGAGCCGTCTTGCTTTGATGACACCCATGGCGAGGTTCATCATTTTGGCGCTTGCTATGGCGAGGTTATTTGTTTGAGCGAGTTCATCTTGTTTAGAATGGACCTCATGTTGTTGGGTAGGTTCAAAATGGCGAGGTTCATCATTTTGGCGCTTGCTATGGCGAGGTTATTTGTTTGAGCGAGTTCATCTTGTTTAGAATGGACCTCATGTTGTTGGGTAGGTTCAAAATGGCGAGGTTCATCATTTTGGCGCTTGCTATGGCGAGGTTATTTGTTTGAGCGAGTTCATCTTGTTTAGAATGGACCTCATGTTGTTGGGTAGGTTCAAAATGGCGAGGTTCATCATTTTGGCGCTTGCTATGGCGAGGTTATTTGTTTGAGCGAGTTCATCTTGTTTAGAATGGACCTCATGTTGTTGGGTAGGTTCAAAATGGCGAGGTTCGTCATTACGATGCTTCCTACGATGAGATTAGATCCCTTTAGGCGAGCCGTCTTGCTTTGATGACACCCATGGCGAGGTTCATCATTTTGGCGCTTGCTATGGCGAGGTTATTTGTTTGAGCGAGTTCATCTTGTTTAGAATGGACCTCATGTTGTTGGGTAGGTTCAAAATGGCGAGGTTCATCATTTTGGCGCTTGCTATGGCGAGGTTATTTGTTTGAGCGAGTTCATCTTGTTTAGAATGGACCTCATGTTGTTGGCGAGCCTCACAAACTTTGATGTTGTAGGCGAGCCTCGTCAAACTTTGATGTTGTAGGCGAGCCTCGTCAAACTTTGATGTTATAGGCGAACCTCGTCAAACTTTGATGTTATAGGCGAACCTCGTCAAACTTTGATGTTATAGGCGAACCTCGTCCTCGGTGATCATCGTGCTCACGATCTTTGTTGGCGAGCCTCGTCAAACTTTGATGTTATAGGCGAACCTCGTCAAACTTTGATGTTATAGGCGAACCTCGTCAAACTTTGATGTTATAGGCGAACCTCGTCAAACTTTGATGTTGTAGGCGAGCCTCGTCAAACTTTGATGTTGTAGGCGAGCCTCGTCAAACTTTGATGTTATAGGCGAACCTCGTCAAACTTTGATGTTATAGGCGAACCTCGTCAAACTTTGATGTTATAGGCGAACCTCGTCCTCGGTGATCATCGTGCTCACGATCTTTGTTGGCGAGCCTCGTCAAACTTTGATGTTATAGGCGAACCTCGTCAAACTTTGATGTTATAGGCGAACCTCGTCAAACTTTGATGTTATAGGCGAACCTCGTCAAACTTTGATGTTATAGGCGAACCTCGTCCTCGGTGATCATCGTGCTCACGATCTTTGTTGGCGAGCCTCGTCAAACTTTGATGTTGTGGCGAGCCTCGTCAAACTTTGATGTTGTGGCGAGCCTCGTCAAACTTTGATGTTGTGGCGAGCCTCGTCAAACTTTGATGTTATAGGCGAACCTCGTCAAACTTTGATGTTGTGGCGAGCCTCGTCAAACTTTGATGTTATAGGCGAACCTCGTCAAACTTTGATGTTATAGGCGAACCTCGTCAAACTTTGATGTTGTAGGCGAGCCTCGTCAAACTTTGATGTTGTAGGCGAGCCTCGTCAAACTTTGATGTTGTGGCGAGCCTCGTCAAACTTTGATGTTGTGGCGAGCCTCGTCAAACTTTGATGTTGTAGGCGAGCCTCGTCAAACTTTGATGTTATAGGCGAACCTCGTCAAACTTTGATGTTATAGGCGAACCTCGTCAAACTTTGATGTTATAGGCGAACCTCGTCAAACTTTGATGTTGTGGCGAGCCTCGTCAAACTTTGATGTTATAGGCGAACCTCGTCAAACTTTGATGTTGTGGCGAGCCTCGTCAAACTTTGATGTTATAGGCGAACCTCGTCAAACTTTGATGTTGTGGCGAGCCTCGTCAAACTTTGATGTTATAGGCGAACCTCGTCAAACTTTGATGTTGTGGCGAGCCTCGTCAAACTTTGATGTTATAGGCGAACCTCGTCAAACTTTGATGTTATAGGCGAACCTCGTCAAACTTTGATGTTATAGGCGAACCTCGTCAAACTTTGATGTTGTGGCGAGCCTCGTCAAACTTTGATGTTATAGGCGAACCTCGTCAAACTTTGATGTTATAGGCGAACCTCGTCAAACTTTGATGTTGTGGCGAGCCTCGTCAAACTTTGATGTTATAGGCGAACCTCGTCAAACTTTGATGTTATAGGCGAACCTCGTCAAACTTTGATGTTATAGGCGAACCTCGTCAAACTTTGATGTTGTGGCGAGCCTCGTCAAACTTTGATGTTGTGGCGAGCCTCGTCAAACTTTGATGTTATAGGCGAACCTCGTCAAACTTTGATGTTATAGGCGAACCTCGTCAAACTTTGATGTTATAGGCGAACCTCGTCAAACTTTGATGTTATAGGCGAACCTCGTCAAACTTTGATGTTATAGGCGAACCTCGTCAAACTTTGATGTTATAGGCGAACCTCGTCAAACTTTGATGTTGTGGCGAGCCTCGTCAAACTTTGATGTTATAGGCGAACCTCGTCAAACTTTGATGTTGTGGCGAGCCTCGTCAAACTTTGATGTTGTGGCGAGCCTCGTCAAACTTTGATGTTATAGGCGAACCTCGTCCTCGGTGATCATCGTGCTCACGATCTTTGTTGGCGAGCCTCGTCAAACTTTGATGTTATAGGCGAACCTCGTCAAACTTTGATGTTGTGGCGAGCCTCGTCAAACTTTGATGTTATAGGCGAACCTCGTCCTCGGTGATCATCGTGCTCACGATCTTTGTTGGCGAGCCTCGTCAAACTTTGATGTTGTGGCGAGCCTCGTCAAACTTTGATGTTATAGGCGAACCTCGTCAAACTTTGATGTTATAGGCGAACCTCGTCAAACTTTGATGTTATAGGCGAACCTCGTCAAACTTTGATGTTGTGGCGAGCCTCGTCAAACTTTGATGTTGTGGCGAGCCTCGTCAAACTTTGATGTTATAGGCGAACCTCGTCAAACTTTGATGTTGTGGCGAGCCTCGTCAAACTTTGATGTTATAGGCGAACCTCGTCAAACTTTGATGTTATAGGCGAACCTCGTCAAACTTTGATGTTATAGGCGAACCTCGTCAAACTTTGATGTTGTAGGCGAGCCTCGTCAAACTTTGATGTTGTGGCGAGCCTCGTCAAACTTTGATGTTATAGGCGAACCTCGTCAAACTTTGATGTTGTGGCGAGCCTCGTCAAACTTTGATGTTATAGGCGAACCTCGTCAAACTTTGATGTTATAGGCGAACCTCGTCAAACTTTGATGTTGTAGGCGAGCCTCGTCAAACTTTGATGTTATAGGCGAACCTCGTCAAACTTTGATGTTATAGGCGAACCTCGTCAAACTTTGATGTTATAGGCGAACCTCGTCAAACTTTGATGTTATAGGCGAACCTCGTCCTCGGTGATCATCGTGCTCACGATCTTTGTTGGCGAGCCTCGTCAAACTTTGATGTTGTAGGCGAGCCTCGTCAAACTTTGATGTTATAGGCGAACCTCGTCAAACTTTGATGTTATAGGCGAACCTCGTCCTCGGTGATCATCGTGCTCACGATCTTTGTTGGCGAGCCTCGTCAAACTTTGATGTTATAGGCGAACCTCGTCCTCGGTGATCATCGTGCTCACGAAAAAAGAAAGAAAAAGAGGGGGCCGGTCCTATTTATAGGGGGAGAGGATTTTATTTGAGCCCAAACCCAATAGAAGGAGGAAAAGAAGAAGAAAAAAAGAGGGAAAACCTAGTTGGAGACAGATTTGGCCAAACCAAGTCAAAGGTGGATTTGACCAAACCTAATCAAGGGGGGTTTGGAATCCTAATCAATGGAGGATTTGGCTAAACCAAATCAAGGGTGAATTTGGCTAAATCTAATCAAAGGGGGGTTTGGAATCCTAATCAATGGAGGATTTGGCTAAACCAAATCAAGGGTGAATTGGCTAAATCTAATCAAGGGGTTTGGAATCTAATCAATGGAGGATTTGGCTAAACCAAATCAAGGGTGAATTGGCTAAATCTAATCAAGGGGTTTGGAATCCTAGTCAAAGTAGGATTCAATCAAACTCGAATCCCCATCCACTTGCCTCATCATTTTTCTCTCTCCCACACGAGGTCATCACCCATTAAGGGTCAATTCTCATATGGTTCGAGTTATGCGAACCCTAATCCTACTCCAACTAGGTATACGAGTATAAACTATTTCCTAATTTTCGGCAAGAAGTTCCTAGAGAATAGTTTTATATTCTTAAGGATAACTCGTCAACCCCTAATTTCCTCTCACCGGGATACTCCAATAAGGTATACGAGTATAAACTATTTCCTATTTTGGCGAGAAGTTCCTGAAAAATATCTTAAGGATAACTCGACCACCTCCGAACGGGTGTATGAGGATAAACTAATTTCCGAAACTCCAATGAACGCATGAGTATAAACTGTGTTGACGCCGGCCAACGTGTCGTAATGAAAAATTGCCGATTAGAGGTTGAATTTCAAGAGAAAATTTCTGACGCCGAACAACGCGTTACACCTCAAGAAAATTTCTCCCGCTATGGTCAGTCCTACAACAAGCATCACAGAAGAGAGTTCACCGATTAAAAGATGAACCCCTAATCTCCTCCTACTGTGGTTAGTCCTACGCTAAGTCACGCAACAGAGAATTCGCCGGTTCAAGGTTAAGTCGTAAGGAATTGAATGGTTAGTTCGACGACAACTCACCAGCACAAGCCAAAGCAAACAATTCATTCATCAGCCTCGGGTCAAAGATTTCGATAGCGGTCAGACAATAAATGCAGCACCGCAACACTTTCAGTCATCCTACAAAGCACTGGATAGTCTGAAAGAATTAGAAAGATCAAGACTCGGAGCTATTTTCAGGTCCCATTATACCGACTGTAGGTTTGGGCCTATCATATCCAAAGTATTTCGGCTTCTTCTAAAAAGAGCGACACCGAAACACTTTGGAGGGGGTATCTGTAGGCGTTGAAAATTGCCTATAAGCTCCTGAGCACAGCTTGTGATGAGGAGTTGACGATCGGGACGCCATCCAGCGATGCAACAACAAGTGACCGCGACGTCAAACGCATAAAGCGAGTCGATGAAGCGCATAAGGCAAGTCGACGAAGCGTCTGAGTCAATAAACCGAGTCGACGAAGCGCATAAGGCAAGACGACAAGGCGTACAAGGCTAATGAAGCGACAAACTGCACGCGAACGAAGGGATAAACCCAATTTTGAAGCTCCGGATCAGCAAGTATCGACTAGATCAACCAAACCAAGACTCGGAACACCAGAAAACGGCGAAAGAGGTCCCGAAACCGTCCTCAGGGGCTCGACAAAAAATCGAACCACCCGAGGGTGACTCGGCCAAAACCGAGCCACCCATGGGTGGCTCGGTGGTCGAGCCACCTCAAGGTGGCTCGGCCAATGCCGAGCCACCCTGAGGTGGCTCTATGGCCGAACCACCTCAAGGGGGCTCGGCAATGGTCGAGCCACCCTGAGGTCAGGGC
This sequence comes from Asparagus setaceus, assembly GCA_012295165.1. Classification (NCBI taxonomy): domain Eukaryota; kingdom Viridiplantae; phylum Streptophyta; class Magnoliopsida; order Asparagales; family Asparagaceae; genus Asparagus; species Asparagus setaceus. Next base: position 59,859,881 of record CM022701.1, read on the forward strand.
CGAGCCACCTTGAGGTGGCTCAATGGCCGAACCACCTCAAGGTGGCTCGGCAATGGTCGAGCCACCACGAGGTCGGGGTGGCTCGGCCAAGCTACCTCAAGTGGCTCGGCCAAGCTACCTCAAGTGGCTCGGCCAAGCTACCTCAAGTGGCTCGGCCAAGCTACCTCAAGTGGCTCGGCCAAGCTACCTCAAGTGGCTCGGCCAAGCTACCTCAAGTGGCTCGGCCAAGCTACCTCAAGTGGCTCGGCCAAGCTACCTCAAGTGGCTCGGCCAAGCTACCTCAAGTGGCTCGGCCAAGCTACCTCAAGTGGCTCGGCCAAGCTACCTCAAGTGGCTCGGCCAAGCTACCTCAAGTGGCTCGGCCAAGCTACCTCAAGTGGCTCGGCCAAGCTACCTCAAGTGGCTCGGCCAAGCTACCTCAAGTGGCTCGGCCAAGCTACCTCAAGTGGCTCGGCCAAGCTACCTCAAGTGGCTCGGCCAAGCTACCTCAAGTGGCTCGGCCAAGCTACCTCAAGTGGCTCGGCCAAGCTACCTCAAGTGGCTCGGCCAAGCTACCTCAAGTGGCTCGGCCAAGCTACCTCAAGTGGCTCGGCCAAGCTACCTCAAGTGGCTCGGCCAAGCTACCTCAAGTGGCTCGGCCAAGCTACCTCAAGTGGCTCGGCCAAGCTACCTCAAGTGGCTCGGCCAAGCTACCTCAAGTGGCTCGGCCAAGCTACCTCAAGTGGCTCGGCCAAGCTACCTCAAGTGGCTCGGCCAAGCTACCTCAAGTGGCTCGGCCAAGCTACCTCAAGTGGCTCGGCCAAGCTACCTCAAGTGGCTCGGCCAAGCTACCTCAAGTGGCTCGGCCAAGCTACCTCAAGTGGCTCGGCCAAGCTACCTCAAGTGGCTCGGCCAAGCTACCTCAAGTGGCTCGGCCAAGCTACCTCAAGTGGCTCGGCCAAGCTACCTCAAGTGGCTCGGCCAAGCTACCTCAAGTGGCTCGGCCAAGCTACCTCAAGTGGCTCGGCCAAGCTACCTCAAGTGGCTCGGCCAAGCTACCTCAAGTGGCTCGGCCAAGCTACCTCAAGTGGCTCGGCCAAGCTACCTCAAGTGGCTCGGCCAAGCTACCTCAAGTGGCTCGGCCAAGCTACCTCAAGTGGCTCGGCCAAGCTACCTCAAGTGGCTCGGCCAAGCTACCTCAAGTGGCTCGGCCAAGCTACCTCAAGTGGCTCGGCCAAGCTACCTCAAGTGGCTCGGCCAAGCTACCTCAAGTGGCTCGGCCAAGCTACCTCAAGTGGCTCGGCCAAGCTACCTCAAGTGGCTCGGCCAAGCTACCTCAAGTGGCTCGGCCAAGCTACCTCAAGTGGCTCGGCCAAGCTACCTCAAGTGGCTCGGCCAAGCTACCTCAAGTGGCTCGGCCAAGCTACCTCAAGTGGCTCGGCCAAGCTACCTCAAGTGGCTCGGCCAAGCTACCTCAAGTGGCTCGGCCAAGCTACCTCAAGTGGCTCGGCCAAGCTACCTCAAGTGGCTCGGCCAAGCTACCTCAAGTGGCTCGGCCAAAGGCTATAAATATGAGGGTAGGGGCTCATTTGTTCAGATCTAGAATTTTAGAGAGAAGAGGAGACTCTGCCGGATCAAGATCTGACTTTTGGCGATAAAGGCGAGGCTTTTGAAGATCAAGATCTGACTTTTGGCGATAAAGGCGAGGCTTTTGAAGATCAAGATCTAACTTTTGGGGAGGCGATCAACTTCGACATCAGATCTACATCATTTCCTCGAGATTAAACCTCATTTTGATCTCAAGAAGAGCTTTGATTTCGCTTAGTCGATCTCATTTGCTTGGGCTCTTGTTTCCTTCGTGAAATAACCCCTCTTGATCGTGTAGATCTCACACCGGATCCGGATTACGCGGTGGTCCACGAGCGGAAAAAGTCGAGATGATTGTCATTGACTGAATTCGTTACACCTTTATGGGATTACAAACGAGATTAAAAAAAAATCGCCTTTTTATAACGCTTTACAACGAGCAATCAAAAAGATTACAACTTTTTCTCCTTTTTGAACAAATGCAAGATCCGTTTATCAGATCCTCGCTTGCGTCAGTGTCTTTGCCTGTGCCGGGGACTTCTTTTCCGTCCGTAGACCACCGCGTAATCTGGATCCGGTGCGAGATCTACACGATCAAGAGGGGTTATTTCACGAAGGAAACAAGAGCCCAAGAAAATGAGATCAACTAAGTGAAATCAAAGCTCTTCTCAAGATCAAAACGAGGTTTAATCTTGAGGAAATGATGTAGATCTGATGTCGAAGTTGATCGCCTCCCCAAAAGTTAGATCTTGATCTTCAAAGGCCTCGCCTTTATCGTCAAAAGTCAGATTTTGATCCGGCAGAGTCTCCTCTTCTCTCCAAAATTCTGGATCTCAACAAATGAGCCCCACCGCTCTATTTATAGCCTTCAATGCGGATGCGGGTCAGAACTGGGCCCGAAGCCCGCCTAGCCACTTCCATGTGGGCCGAGCCACTTGGAAGTGGCTCGGCCACGGAGCCACTTGAAAGCGACTTGTTTTTCGGTCTTTTTTTTTGCCGTCTTTCGGTGTTCCGAGTCTGATTTGATTCAGGTTTACCGGTTTTCGCTGATCCGGAGCTTTAAAGTTGGGTTTATCTCTTCGCTCGCGTGATTCGTTGCTTCATTGACTTGCACGCTTCGCCGACTGATTTCATACGACGTCAATGCCTGGTGCCGTTAAGGCCCCTAATCACCGACGGTTCGAAGGAGAGAGCTTTTAAAAAATTCCGGGACCATAGAACGCTGCCCCTTGACCCCCGCCCACTAACCGGCTAGCGTGACCGTTAAAAACTCTGCGTACGGCATCTTGATGAGAGGGTTTACGTCGCGGTTACTTGTTGTGTCGTCAACGGTTCGCCATTACGTAATCGGATGGCTCGTCGATTGTCAACTCACTGTTACGAGCTATGTTCGGGGACTTATAGGTAATTTTTAACGTCTACAATAGGTTCTCTCTTTCTATTAAAAAATTCGTTGGCTCCTTTCTTTCCATATAGTATAAAAAGAAATGACAAAAATCATTCTTTTAATTCTCTTGTCGAAATGGTTACCTCTCAACCTGACATTAAACCATCCCATAAGTAGCTCCCAATTGCAGGATCACTATATAAAATCCAACCCGTCCATGACTGCATGCCAGACTTGCATGGAGTAATGGCTCTCAAAGAAAATATGTTGATGACTTTCCTCTGCATCAAGATTGCATTGTACACATTTGTTTGCAGTCAAATAACCCAATCTTGCACAATCTATCTTGTGTCAGAAGCCTACCTTGCACTGCTAACCATAGGATTATAGAATGCTTTAGATAGATTAGAGCCCCCACAAATAGTTTTTCACCATGAAACTGATGAGACACAAGGGAAATCAATTTGTAAAGAGCTGAGAGTTGAATTTTCATACCATTTTTGCATGACTAGAGACCAATCATCAGATTATCAACACCTCTAAACTGAACTATTACTTGATATCTAACTTTTAAAAGTTGTTTCCACATCCAAGAGTCCCCTAATTTTAACCTGACATGCTAGATAGCATTGAGTTTTAAGTAGGTTCCATGAACCCACCTTATCCATAGAAGGTCTTTGTTAAGGTGTACATACCAAACAAGCCTTAAAGCAGTTGCAAGAATCCAGATTTTAGCAGAGTAGATGCCCAAACCTCCATGCTCATGATCATGACATACATTCTCCTAGGAGACAAGAGCAATTTTATGTGAGTTTGCAGTTTTTCCCCAAAGAAAATCCCTACATAGCATATCAATTCTTCCCAGAACATTCTTAGGGAGGATATAGCTATTAGTCTAAAAATCTGCAACCCCAGTATAACACTTCTAATGACTTGTAATCTGCCAGCATACGAGAGTTTTTTTATTGTGCATCCATGATTGAAATTGACTTGCAATCCTAGAAATTAAAGCACTACAATCAATATAAGATAGCCTTTTGTTGATCAAATGCACCCCCAAATACCTGATTGGCAAAGCTCCTTCTGAAAAGCCCAGAGTAGTACCAATATTGGACTTCTTAGTGTCCGCAACGCTCCCATAAAAAATTCCACATTTGCTAGGATTAGCTTCTAGTCCAGTAACTGCACCGAAGTCAAGTAAAGCACTATAAAGTTTCTGCACAGATACAGAATCTCCCTTCAAAATACTAGAAAATCATCTACAAAATAAGATGATTAAGCTCTAATTTTTGACATTTTGGGTGAAATTTGAAAGCCTTATCTTCATTTAGCATTGCAAGTCTTCTTGAGAGACACTCCATGACAATAACAAATAAGTAGGGAGATAGGGGATCCCCCTATTTAAAGCCCCGTTTCACCTTTGAAATATCCATGAAGTGTGCCCATTTATAGAGATTGGGAACTTAGGAGTAGTAACACTGGCCATTATCCATTTAAGCATATTATCAGGGAAGCCAAGTCTAGAAAGCATAGCACGTAGGAAATCCCAACTCATAGTGTCAAAGGCCTTTCTAATATCAATATTTAGCATCACTCTTGGAGAAATGTTCCTCCTTCCATAGTGTTTGATAAGATCATGAGCTAGGAAATATATTCGTAAACAATCTCTCTTGCGCAAAAGCACTTTGTGCTTCATTTTTCAAATATCCCATGAGAGGTTTAATTCAAATAGTAAGGATTTTTTTATATGATTTTATATAGGCAATTGCAACAACCAATTGGCCTAAAATTAGCTGCTTTAAGAGGGCAAGTAACTTTAAGAATGTGAGTTAAATTTGTAGAATTTACAATCTCCAAAAGTTTACCAGTTCTGAAGAATTCCTCTACTGCAAGAGAGATATCATTACCAATAATAGGCCAAGTGGATTTGAAGAAAGAAGCACTAAAGCCATCTGGGCCTGGAGCTTTATCATCATCCATGGAGAATACAACTTTACGTATCTCTTCTCTAGTAACAGACTCCACAAGACCAGTAGCAGTTAAGCATTGACCATTTTTAATAACATCGAGGATATCAACTGGACCAATAATAACAGTAGTTCCCATAAGATCTGCATAGAACGATACCAATTCCTGTATGATTGCATCCATCTCAGTAATCCTTTCTCCCTCTGCATTATATATGACCCTTACACTATTCTTGTGCCTCCTAGCCTTCATACAAGAATGGAACAATCTTGAGCTTCTATCCCCTTGAAGGCCCCCACGAGATTCTAGCCTTTTGCTGGAAAAAAGAAATCTCAAAGTTGAGTAGTTTGTTATATCCAGCCATGCACTCCTTTTCTTGTCTAATAAGCTCAAAATAAAAAAGGTCATTCTGAAGTAGAGATTGAATCCTCTCCAGATCTTGCTTAGCCCTCAAAACTTGTTCACTAATATTAAAGAAGCTTCTTTTATTAAGATCCTTGAGAGCAGTTATCAACAACTTTATTTTTGTGCAAACAGAGAACATATGAAAACCTTCAACATGAGTACACCAAATATTTGAAATAGTAGTACTGTGATAGGGGCATAGTAAACATGCACTAAAGTTGCAAGAGGACAACTATCAAGTTATAGTATAGTTACAATATTGATCCCACAAGAAAGGTGTGTAGGAAAAATTCTAAATTAGATTCTAAAAATGTGGCGGACAAAGAGGAGTGAGAGTGTACAAATATAGAGAGTGTGTGATTATTTATAAATAAAAGAAAACTAGAACAATAGGGGAGAAAAAGAGTGAACAAAAAAAAAAAGAAAATAAAGAATAAACAAGAAGGAGAAATAAATAAAATAGAAAAGAACAAACATCAAGAAGAGAAAAAATAATCAAAAAGAAGAAAATCAAAACAAGTAAAATATGGGGGGGGGGGAAAATTAAGTAGAGAAGATAGGATTCTAGAATTGAATCCATTAGTTAATTTCATTTAGGATTTATGAACTACTCTCTTTTTATCATATTTTACTTTATATTTACAAAGCATAGACTATTAAACCACTTAAGGAAAACATAACCTAACAAACTATCATCCAAGCAAAATTCTCATTCATGAAAAGAACAAGCAACTAGATTGTAATTCTAGAATTCATAAGTATAACCTATCAAACCACTCAAGATAAGCATAGATTATCAAATTCTTCTTCTACTTATTAGTTCTCTAGTTGATTATCCTAAGCACGATCATTTTGAGCACAAAGAGAGCAATCCACAAATCATAAAAGAAATCAAAGAAATTTTATACAATTCTACCATTCCTATAATATTTAGTTACTAATTTTAGAAAATAAAAATAAGGATATAAGATCTAGACTAGAAAGCATAAAAAGAAGGAGATCAAAATTACAAGAAAAATAAAAACTAGCCACAAAAATAAGAACAAGAATAAGAAAGTAAAGATCTAAACTATGAGCATAAAGAAAATCTAACTCATAACAATAATAAAAGAGCATGAAAGTAAATCTACACTACAATGCATGAAATAAATCTAATCTACCAACATAAAAATAAAAATAAAAAATCTTAAAATATGAATTTCTAAAATAAAAAAATAAAAGGGAAAAATAAAAACTAACATTGCAAGGGGTTGGCCCCTTAAAAGCAAATTTTCATCTTCATTTTCATCAACAAAAAAGAAGAAAAGAAAATTTAAAAGGAGGAATAAAAATTTTCGTTAATGCAAACTTAAAAGTTTATAATTTGGAAGACATAATTAAAGGTCCTCCTCTTTTAAAAATGAGTTTACAAAATTTTTCACGCTCTAAACCCTTCACCCTCTACCCCTATTTATAGACTATAGCAATCAACAAGAACCATTGGATTTGGCTTGAGATCCAAAAAATAAATCTCAGTCATACAATATTTCTGTTATGAACTAATCGGTTGGCCCCTTGGTTGGCCAATCGGTTGGCATCTTGGTTGGCTAATCGGTTGGCCTTGGTTGTGTCGGTTGGCATCTTGGTTGGCTAATCGGTTGGCCCCTTGGTTGGTCAATCGATTGGTTCCTAATAGAATTGATTCTTTTATTAACTTAATGACAAGATTTTTTCTTGATCTCTTGGACTTTTGTGGGCGTACTCTTGGCTTGATCTTGGGCTTCAATAAGTGATAGAAAAATAAGAGAATTTGATTCTTTTGGGCACTTATCCATTAATTCTTCATTTCCTGTAAATTAAGAGAAAAAACATTATTAGTAATATATTTATTCAAATAAAGTAGATAATGAGGGTATAAAATTATAATAAAAAATGATAATCAAATACCCCCATACCAAAACTTTGGCTAGTCCTCTAGCAAAGAAAAAAAATGAAAAAAAAGAAAGAAAATCTTAACTCACTATTGCAGGAATCATGGCTGTATTTAGCATGTGCAACAAGCCTTTAAACCCCTAGGTTACCCTAGTGGACGAGTTGTAGTCTTGTGAGGGTTTGCGGTGAATACACACCATAAAATTCGTTCATCTTGCCAATTTGAAGAAGTCAATATATAATTAATTCACTTGATATATTTAAGCAATCTAATTAGAGCTAGTTTTTACTCAAGAAATATTTTTATGTATAACTCCAAAGTAAATCTCTTAGAAAGTTCTTTCATTATAGTTATACAAAATCAAGTCCAACTTAGAAATTTAATTTAAATTTTTGAAAAGAATATGCTAACTCTTTGTTTCAAATAATTTTCATGCCTTTTGATCAAATTATTTTTCAAGAACATATATATATATATATATATATATATATATATATATATATATATATATATATATATATATATATATATATATATATATATATATATATATATATATATATATATATATATATATATATATAACTCTTTCTTATTATTATTATTATTATTATTATTATTATTATTATTATTATTATTATTATTATTTATATTTTTTATGTCTTGCTTTATTCCTTGGTGAATTTATTCTACTTTATCGAGACTTTCTAAGTGACCATATAGCGAGTTTTGGGCCAATGGGTCCTAACCTAATTGGGCTTAGGTCATTAAGTATGGAAATACTCTTTGGGCTTAATCAGTTAGTCAACTTAGTCTTAGTAAGATAGAAGTACCTTGGAGTTCTAGAGAGTTTTACTAGTGCCCATTTTACGCACTCTTCTTTTACAATCAATATATATATATATATATATATATATATATATATAGAAAATTATTTAGATCAAGAAAACTTTCAAAGATTGTTTTCTACTCTAAGATAAACATGCAAAAATTTCATTACTTCTAATTAAAATTTTAAGATAGGACTTTAACGAAGTATACTACTTTAAAAATCATTTCTTAAGAAGATTATTAAGAGTTATCATAAAGGTTAACTTGAGTACAAAACTAACTAAGAATTAGAAATTTTAAAATGTATCAAGTTGATCAATTATTAATTAACTCTATCAAGAGTGGAGGGGACTATAACATTATTATGGATCCAAGGTCGACCCAATAATTAGTTATAAGAAGTCTCCGCATCGATCACATAGCATGTGACTTCAGACTTCAAATCACCCATTTGGCACTTTATCCGGATTTTACCAAATGGCCGAGACCCACTGGTATTAAATCCGTAAATCACTATGCTTGTAGATGCCAGCTTATTGGTAGGAATCCCGAGTTTGTACATCAGACGGAGGGGCATGATGCTCACAGCGGAACTCGGATCGACTTGGATCCGGTTGACTTCGCTGGAGCCAATGTACCCGGTAAAGTACAGCGGCCTGTCATGTTTCGAATTCTTCGTCTACATATCCTCCTTGGTGAAAGTTATGCAAGGGATGTGCTTGGTGGCGAGGTTGCACTGCTGGGCCAAAGATTCTGGCAGCTCATGACTTGGCTCGACCTGAGTGAGAAATACTTCTGAGTCAGCTAGGGCCTCCTGTAACGCCTCTCTGGTTTCTTTCGACAGCCGCAGTAGCTCGTAGAGTGTTATCCTTGCTGGGATATTGGCTAATTGGGCCATGATGTCGAAGCGTCGCGAGGAGTTCAAACTTTCCGGTTTATCTCTTCCAATCGGACGATTGAAACGAGACTGCTTCGGAACTTGATCTTCTTGTTGTTGGGGTTGTTTCTCTTTTAGCCTGGCCGTGTATTCTTTAGCGGCCACCTGCTACTGTAACTTTTCTATGCGCGTAGGGGGAGTCATTGCTACCCCCAGCTCCGTCAACGTCTTTGCGTTTGGATTAGGAGCTTCGGGATACTTGTAGTGATACTCATGTCCACTCCTGGTGGCAAAGACTTTCTGTTCTTCTTCAGAGAGTTGGAGTGTCATCATCTGCTCATCATCCTTTTCCAAGATCGCTGAAGTGGCATGACATAGCTTCCCCTTCCCCTTCGACTTCTTTTTAGACGAAGAGGTTGCCCACTCCTCATCTTCGAGTAAATCCGGATGAACCCAGAGGATCTCGCCATTCGGGGCTGTATGAGGTACGAGTCCCTTTTCACGCTGACCATGAGGATCGTCATTCACTATTTTCATCCCAACTTTCATAACAGGCGTCGGTTGGAACCAATCCAAAGGCACCGATCCGAAGCTGATGGAGACGGCGTTCGCCCCCACTTTCTTCCTTTTGGATGCCTTCGGGGTAATGACCCCTACATCTATCAAGGCCTGGATTTTGTCCTTGAGATGATAACACGACTTCGTCGGGTGGTGCACCGCTCTGTGGTAGGCGCAGTACTTCAGGTCCGTAACCTTCTTTGCCTCCTCTTGGTTTACAATTAGCGACAACTGAATTTTATTGTTCTCCAAAAGGTATTTGAAAATACCAGGAACTTCATCATCCTTGAAGGAGTAAACCTTGAGGAACCTTGGCTCCGACGACTTCTGATTCTGTGGTCGTTGTTGCCATTGGGGTCGTGACTGCTGCGGTGCTTGTTGTTGCGGCTGTTGTTGGGACTGCAGCTGGAACGTTTGATTTGCATCAACTATTTTTGCTGGCGCCTTCCCTCTGTCGCGTGGGACGAAATTTTGCTTATTTGCGTTTGCCGTCGGCTGACCTCTTTCTGCTTTCTTCCTCTTTATGAATTGCTCGGCTTGCTCCCCACGTACCTTCAAGTCATTCCAAGTCTTGGACGGCGCTGTTCCCATTGCTTCCAACACGTCCAATGACAGGTTATTATGACACGTTTGGAGGATGAACTCCTCAGTTATGGGGTCTCGGCAATTCATCGCCTTATTTCTGAACCTTTTCACGAAATTATCCACCGTCTCCCCGTCTTTTTATTTCGCATCCAAAAGCAACCCGATAGATATTTCGGTGTCGTCGTTGAAGAAGTTGGCGAGGAACCTGGACTCCATGTCATCCCAACCGTTAATGCTTCCAGGTTTGAGACGGCGGTGCCAATCGAAGGCAGCTCCACAAAGGGTGCCAACCAATGACCGAACCATCAAGGGATCATTGCCGGAGACGACTCCCAAGTGGGACTTAAAGTAGATAAGGTGCTGAGTAGGGGATCCCTTCCCGTCGAACGGTGTGAAGTTAATTAGGCTGAACTTTGCCGGATACGGGATTGATTCCCATTCCCTCGGATATGGACACGGTATGCCCGTCTTCTTCATCTCTTGAGCGGAAATGAGAGTGTTGATTTTACTCTCCAGATCTTTTATCTTCTCATTCTCACCTACATCTTTGTTCCGGTGATTTTGGGGAGGGACGATGGTATCGTCACTTGCGTTCTATTCATTAGGGGTATCATCAGCGTTACGGCCTTGATCCCCATCTGCGTCACTATCCGTTTGGTTATCATGATTGCGACGACTTGACTCGCCTCGGCAATTCAAGAACGCCAATATCTACTTGTCCTGAAATTCTCTCATTTGTTGCATGGCCATCTGCATTTCAAGCGGGAAATTCTCCTTCTGCTTGACCAAAGCCTCTTTGAGCATCTTGGCTACTTGCTCTGCACTAATCATGAGTGCTTCACAGGGTCGTCCCTCACTTGATAACGTATTGTCGGAGGTGACTGCGGAGCCAGCGTCTGACACTTCGTCATCTGAAGGCAATCTCCTTAGCACTTTGCCATAGTTGGGGCGTCTAATGGTCCCGAATTACAACCGAGTCATCCGTTGCGATGCCGTGGGAATGCCACGCGACGACGTCCCTTTGCTGGTCATATTAATGGAGATGCTTGGCAACTCTTCATCTTGATGCGTCAATCTTCCCCTGCGGAAACGCCTTGATTTGGGTTCAGGTATCTTGGCGCCAAGCCTATCAAAGACCAATAATTTGCTTGGAGTCGTCTTGTTGCAATCGCACTCGGACAACACCGCCTTGATCAATCTGGAGCATGGGCAATGCATGTTTTCTCCGGGGATCTTCTTTTTCGAGATCTATTCGTACCCCCAGCGCAATAGTACAACTCATCGGCATGAATACCGGAGCAACCTATCGTGTGTTGGCACGACTTCTCAGGTCTAACGTCCTCGTCATCGGACGAGAAAGTCTCCTTCCGAGGATGAACTGTCCTTCTAGGGCCATCAAAGGTTACTCGCCATGACGTACGCCTTTGCGAGTGTGAGTCTTCAGCGAACTCTTGAACTTGGACCCGCAGCCCAGTGCGGGTAGCTGCATGAACCTTCATGTTGTGGTCGAGGTGGGTACGACCCCCTGCGTTGGGAGTGACCCGGGACTTTCTCAACGGGCCCAAACGCTCCTTGAGTGGAACCTTGCCTCGATCATCAGGCACGGGACCGAGGCATTCTAACACCGTCTTCTTGCTTTGAGATGAACTGGCGGGATCACCTGAAGCATGAATTGAGGTGGATGGTGACTTGGGTAGATTCGGTGATGGTGGAGTTGGAGGTGGAGAGGACTTCCTTTGATGGAGACCATCTCGGGGTAGCAGAGCCTTCGTAGAATCAACTCGGGGAGGATGATCCTTATTCAACACTTTGGCTTTGGCCTTAACCGTTGATCAGGGTTTTGGCCTCCACACTTGGTGCGTCTTCGGGGGTTTCTTGGCCACTTCCTCCTTCTTCAACCTTCGGGCCTCTTGGACTAGAACTCGCGCGTGTGCAAGGAGTGCACGGCGCCTCCGGATGCGTTCCTCAAGTGTTGATCGGTTCCGTTTGACGCGAATCTAATTATTTATCAACGGCTTAGCGGAGCCGCTAGCCACTTATTTCTGAGGCTTTCCGCCTCTCCTGGATTTGAGATCTGCCTCGTAACGGATCACATCCACCGATTCCAATGCCTTGGCAAATTGACGAGCCAAACTCTGGCGTCGACGTTGGCGGGCTCTCTTCGAAAGATTCGGCGCGCCATCAGTCGGATCCTGGACTGAGGAGTTGAGATCTTCATCTCCGGTTGCCTTAGATACCGGAGGGATACTGCTTGCTGGGGCTTTGGCTGCGGCGGGATCGGAATCCTCACCATGAGATTCGATGTCCAAAGACCATCGGATTCTCCTTGCAGCGAAGATCTTCTTGGATCTGTGAGGGGAGGACTATCGGGACGAGGACGAGAGGTACTCCTCAAACTTCTTCCGGTCGAACTCATACTCGACCTCTTCTTCAACCGGGCCTCTTGGACTAGAACTTCGTGGCGTGTGCAAGGAGTGCACGGCGCCTCGGATCGTTCCTCAAGTGTTGATCGGTTCCGTTTGGCGAATCTAATTATTTATCAGCGGCTTAGCGGGCCGCTAGCCACTTATTTACGAGGCTTTCCGCCTCTCACGGATTTGAGATCGCCTGCGTAGCGGATCACATCCACGATTCAATGCCTTGGCAAATTGGCGAGCCAAACTCGGCGTCGGCGTTGGCGAGCTCTCTTGAAAGATTGGCGCCATCGGTCGGATCTGGGTGAGAGTTGAGATCTTCATCTCCGGTTGCCTTAGATCTGGGAGGATCGCTTCTTTGGGGCTTTGGCTGCGGCGGGATCGGAATCCTCACCATGAGATTCGATGTCCAAAGACCATCGGATTCTCCTTGCGGCGAAGATCTTCTTGGATGCGTGAGGGGAGGACTATCGGGGCGAGGGCGAGAGGTACTCCTCAAACTTCTTCGGTCGAACTCATACTCGACCTCTTCTTCAACCGGGCCTCTTGGACTAGAACTTCGTGGCGTGTGCAAGGAGTGCACGGCGCCCGGATGCTCTCAAGTGTTGATCGGTTCCGTTTGGCGAATCTAATTATTTATCAGCGGCTTAGCGGAGCCGCTAGCCACTTATTTCTGAGGCTTTCCGCCTCTCCTGGATTTGAGATCTGCCTCGTAACGGATCACATCCACCGATTCCAATGCCTTGGCAAATTGACGAGCCAAACTCTGGCGTCGGCGTTGGCGAGCTCTCTTGAAAGATTGGCGCCATCGGTCGGATCTGGGTGAGAGTTGAGATCTTCATCTCGGTTGCCTTAGATCTGGGAGGATCGCTTCTTTGGGGCTTTGGCTGCGGCGGGATCGGAATCCTCACCATGAGATTCGATGTCCAAAGACCATCGGATTCTCCTTGCAGCGAAGATCTTCTTGGATCTGTGAGGGGAGGACTATCGGGACGAGGACGAGAGGTACTCCTCAAACTTCTTCCGGTCGAACTCATACTCGACCTCTTCTTCAACCGGGATCTGAATCCGCGGCTACGACACGACGATCTCTGACTTGAGACCGTTAGCTCCCACTGTGGTCGCCAGCTTGTTCGCAGGAAAAGTCAGGATGATTGTCATTGACTGAATTTGTTACACCTTTATGGGATTACAAACAAGATTCAGAAAAAAGATCGCCTTTTTATAAGGCTTTACAACGAACAATCAAAAAGATTATAACTTTTTCTCCTTTTTGAACAAACGCGGGATCCGTTTATCGGATCCTCGCTTGCGTGGGTGTCTTTGCCTGTGCCGGGGACTTCTTTTCGTCCGTAGACCACCGCGTAATCCGGATCCGGTGCGAGATCCACACGATCAAGAGGGGTTATTTCACGAAGAAAACAAGAGCCCAAGCAAATGAGATCGACTAAGCGAAATCAAAGCTCTTCTCGAGATCAACACGAGGTTTAATCTCAAGGAAATAATGTAGATCTGATGTCGAAGTTGATCGCCTCCCCAAACGTTAGATCTTGATCTTCAAAAGCCTCGCCTTTATCGCCAAAAGTAAGATCTTGATCTTCAAAAGCCTCTCCTTTATCGCCAAAAGTCATATCTTGATCCAACAGAGTCTCCTCCTCTCTCCAAGATTCTGAATCTGAACAAATGAGCCCTTACCCCTCTATTTATAGCCTCAAAAGCGGGTAAATGGTCGAAACTAGGCCCAAACCCTGCCTAGCCACTTCCAAGTGGCTCGGCTTTGGCCGAGCCACCCAAGAGGCTTGTCTTCCGGTCTTTGTCGCCGTCTTTCAGGGTTTTGAGTCCGATTTGATTCAGGTTTATCGGTTTTCGCTGATCCGGAGCTTCAAAGTTGAGTTTATCCCTTCGCTCGCACGCGATTCGCTGATTCATTGACTTGCACGCTTCGCCGACTCATTTCATGCGACGTCAGTTCGCCAAGGCCGCCAAAATTAGCTGACGGTTTAGAAAGGAGAGAACTCTGCGTAGGGCATCTTGATGAGAGCGTTTGTATCGCGGTCACTTGTTGTGTCGTTAACGGTTCACCGTTACGTCATTGGATGGCTTGTCGATCATTCTCGTCGTCACGAGCTACGTTCAGAGACTTATAGGCAATTTTTAATGTCTACATAACCGTGGGAAGGCGTGACCGAAGTGGGGGGGAAGATTCAGATAGCTTTCACTTTTATAGAATTCGCTACCTGATCTTGAAATGACTTTCTCGTTTATCGAGAGGAAATTCCAACTTCGGCTCTAACCATGAGAAGGCGTGAGCGAAAAGGAACGATGGGATCCTCCTGTTTATCAGAAGGGGGTTTCAATATTGAAAGTGGACCTCTTATTCATGGCAGGAATCAAGAGGGGATTCTGCTGGTGGATTGGATCAGAAAAATTTTTGTGGACTTACTGCCAATGAATTTGATCAGTGAGGTAATTTGGTGGAGGACAAATTTAGGGTTATCCTTAAGAACGATGTATGAATTATTTCTCGAGGAACTTCTCTTTAAAATGGGTCGTCTTGAATGTACTAAGGGTAGTACTTTTTCAGGAACTTCCTATTTATTGGAATTAATTGCCTGTCGCCATCTTGAGTAATTAGGCGATACGCACCGTTTGAGTAGACCTTATCTATCACAAACGGTCCTTCCCATTTGGGTTCGAATTTACCTTCCTTCTTGGAGTCGAGAATTATCGGTCGTCGAGCAGCGAGGACCAGGTCTCCTTCCTTGAAGCTTCTCTGTCGGACTCTCTTGTTGAAAGCTCTCGACATTCTGGCTTGATAAAACTCAATGTATTATTGAGCTTCCAGGCACTTCTCATCCCAACATCTCGAGCTCTTCAAGGCGTCTCTGATGTTGTTCCTCCGTCGTCATCTCAGTTGCGAGGGTGATCCGAAGTGATGGAATTTAGATTTCCAACGGAAGCACCGCTTCACATCCGTATACCAGAGAATATGGGGTAGCTCCACTTGGCGTGTGAATCGTGGTGCGATATGCCCAGAGTGCTTCTCCGAGTTTATCATCCCAATCACGTTTATTGGTCTTCAGGAGCTTTGACAAGATCTTAATGATTGTCTTGTTGAACGCTTTAGCTAAACCGTTAGCAGCGGGATAATAGGCCGTCGACGAGACGTCTTTAATCTTGAACTTCTCGCAAAACCTGACGAAGGCATTGCTGATGAATTGAGGACCATTATCATGTATGATCCGCCTTGGCACGCCGTGTCGATAGATGACGTGATGCTTGATGAACTTGATGATGTTGTTTGTCTTCACTTCCTTAAGCGGGATTGCTTCAGCCCACTTGAAGAAGTGGTCGGTGATTGCGAGAATGAACCGATCGCCTTTAACTAACGGAGGAAAAATAGGACCCACAATATCCATACCCCACGTCTCGAACGGCCAAGAAGTAGCCGCAAGATGCAAATGCTCCGGGGGCCGATGCATGTAGTTCGCGTGTATTTGACACGCGTGGCACTTTTGAGCGTACTCGATTGCATCATTAACCATCGTTGGCCAGAAGTATCCCATTCTTCTGATG
Organism: Asparagus setaceus; assembly: GCA_012295165.1. NCBI lineage: Eukaryota > Viridiplantae > Streptophyta > Magnoliopsida > Asparagales > Asparagaceae > Asparagus > Asparagus setaceus. The sequence continues at coordinate 59,875,960 of CM022701.1, forward strand.
CAATCATAAAGCTTGGGACCAAGTTGGTTCGCACCGCACTCTCCACCGTGTGCATCCCTAAGGACTTCCTCCGCTTCTTTATTTGAAAGGCACCGGAGCAGCAGACCGTCGTACCCGCGATGATATAACGTCTGAGTCTCTGCATTATAAAAGAACCTCGACGCTCTCCGCCTGATTGATTCCCTCTCTTTTACGTCTTCAGGCAGAATACCGTGTAAGACATAATCAATTATTAGAAATCGCCAATCCCGGGGCTCTAATTCAATTCGGATTGAGTGCACCTCTTTGATGACCACCACTTTGTCGTCGACTTCTTCATTATATATTGGTACGAAGAGTTGATGAGTCCTCACAGTGATCAACTGCTCCGACTCAGGAGGTTGTGCTAACGATACCGCTAATGTCGCTAATGCGTCTGCATATGCATTCTGAAGGCGTGGGATGTACTCAATGAAGAATTCTTCAAACGAATCCGCCATCTCGATAGCGCCCGGTGGTACGGAACCAAGTCCGGGTTTTCGACTTCGTAGTCCCCCCGAACCTGTTTGATGATGAGTTGGGAATCTCCAAAGGCTTCGAGATATTCTACCCCCAGCTCTTTGGCAAAACTGAGTCCAATGAGTAGTGCGTTGTACTCGGCTACGTTGTTGGAGCACGGCTGGATCAATGACTAAGCCCGAGGCATAATGTGCTTTTCCGGGGAAACTAAGACAACTCCAACTCCGGCGGAGATTTTGGAACATCCGGGGGTACTTGCCACATTGGTTGCTCGAGAAGCTCCATCGAAATACAACTACCATATTTGCTGGTGCGATGTAGTGTTGACCTCATGGGTCTTATCTGGCAAATTGTCATACAGCTCGGCTGCATCCTTTGTTGGATTAGACGCTAAAAGGTCACAAATTGCCTATCCTTTGACCGACTTCTGTTGCTTGAAGTGCAGATCGTATTGGGACAAGCGTAAGGCCCATTTCGCCAAACGCCAATTCATGGAGGCTGGTTGCGTCATGAATATCCGGACTAGATTTACACCGGAAACAACGTAAATCGTCTGTCCGACTAAGTAGTGCTGCATCTTTTGAACCGCGAACACCAACGCAAGGCATTCTTTTTCAATCATCGGATAACGGGATTCAGCACCCACTAAAGTCCGGCTCAAATAATACACCGCCTGTTCATGACCGGTGTCATCGTCTTGCGCTTAACGAGTGGTGCGTCGCCTTGATGTAAATAAAGAACGGTTTATCTGACTTCGGTGCAATGAGAACCGGAGGATTCGCTAGATATGCTTTGATATCTTCGAATGCTTTTTGACAAGCGTCATCCCAAACAAATGATACTCGTTTCTTGTTTAACTTGGAGAATGGCTGGCATTTTCCGGAGAGGTTTGATATGAACCGCCGGATGTACGCTAATCGCCCCTGTAACCCTCTGATTTCTCTTATATTTCTCGGGGGTTGTAATTTGTTTATCGCCTTCACTTTATCCGGGTCGATGTGAATACCCTTAGTGGTGACGACAAATCCGAGGAATTTGCTGCTGGACATCCCGAGAAAGGATTTGGTAGGGTTCATCTTTAACTGATGACTCCGCATAAGATCGAATGCTGTCCTCAGGTCGTTGATGTGGTCATTCTTATCGCGGTTTTTTATGACTAGGTCATCGACGTAACATTCAACCGTCTTCCGAAGATGCTCGTGAAAAATCTCGTCATGGCTCGCTGGTATGTGGCTCCTGCATTCTTTAGACTGAAGGGCATTACCGTGTAGAAAAAGACACCGAGGGGAGTTCTGAACGCCGTGTGTTTCGCGTCATCCGGGTGCATCTTGATTTGATTACAGCCTGAAAAGCCATCCATGAAAGACATTCTCTTGAATCCACACGTATTGTCGATGATGACGTCCGTGATTGGAAGAGGAAAATCATCTTTTGGGCATGCAGCATTCAGATCCCTGTAGTCTACGCAGACTCTGATTGTCCTGTTCTTTTTTAGAACCGGAACAATATTCAACACCCAATCCGGATGCTGTACTTCCTTAATGAAACCCGACGCTATGAGCTTCTTCACTTCCGCTACAATTGCTTCCATGATCTGTGGACGAAACCGTCTTTGTTGTTGTTTGACTGGTTTGACATCCGGCTTAATATTAAGGTGGTGGGTCGCCACGTTTGGGTCGAGCCCTGGCTTATCTTCATAGTTCAAAGCGAAAATGTCGATATATTTTAAGCGATGAAGAGTGGAGGGACTATAGCGTTATTATGGATCAAGGCGTCCCAATAATAAGTTATCTGAAGTCTCGCATCAATCACATAGCATGTGACTTCGGACTTCAAATCACCCATTTGGCACTTTATCCAGATTTTACCAAGTGGTCGAGACCCACTGGTGTCAAATTCGTAAATCAACGTACTGTAGATGCCGACTTCTTGGCGAGAATTCAGTACGTACATCGGTGAAGGGGCATGATCTCCTGTGAACACGGATCGACTTGGATCCGGTTGACCTCTTGGAGCCAATGTACGGTAAAGTCTGAGGGGCTGTTATGCTTGGAGTTCTTTATTTGCATATCCTCCTTGGTAAAAGTTATGCGAGGGATGTGCTTTGTGGCGAGATTACACTGCTGTGCCGAAGATTCCGGTTCCTCAAGACTTGGTTCGATCCGGGTGAGAAACATACGAGTCGGCCGGGGCTTCTCGGTTTCTTCGGCAGTGCGATGCTTCGTAGAGTGTTATCCTTACTGGGATATTGGCTAATTGGGCCATGATGTCGAAGCGTCGCGAGGAGTTTGAACTTTCCGGTTTATCTCTTCCAATCGACCGATTGAAACGAGACTGCTTCGGAACTTGAACTTCTTATTGTTGGGGTTGCTTCTCTTTAGCTTGGCCGTGTCTTCTTTAGCGGCCACTGCTGCTTACAACTTTTTCTCCTTTTTGAACAAATGCAAGATCCGCTTATCGATCCTCGCTATGCGGGTGTCTTTGCTCGCGTCGGGACTTTTCGTCCGTGACCACCGTCTTGACTTCATTATTAGTGTCGATATATTTTAAGCACTGATGAAGAGTGGAGGGGACTATAACGTTATTATGGATCCAAGGCCGTCCCAATAATAAGTTATACGAAGTCTCTGCATCAATCACATAGCATGTGACTTCAGACTTCAAATCACCCATTTGGCACTTTATCCAGATTTTACCAAGTGGTCGAGACCCACTGGTGTCAAATTCGTAAATCACTGTGACTGTAGATGCCAGCTTACTGGCAGGAATTCCGAGGCTGTACATCAGGCGAAGGGGCATGATGCTCACAGCGGAACACGGATCGACTTGGATCCGGTTGACCTTACTGGAGCCAATGTACCTGGTAAAGTACAGGGGCCTGTTATGCTTGGAGTTCTTTATTTGCATATCCTCCTTGGTAAAAGTTATGCGAGGGATGTGCTTTGTGGCGAGATTACACTGCTGTGCCGAAGATTCCGGTTCCTCAAGACTTGGTTCGATCCGGGTGAGAAACACTTCTGAGTCAGCCAGGGCTTCTCTGGTTTCTTTCGACAGCTGCAGTAGCTCGTAGAGTGTTATCCTTACTGGGATATTGGCTAATTGGGCCATGATGTCGAAGCGTCGCGAGGAGTTTGAACTTTCCGGTTTATCTCTTCCAATCGACCGATTGAAACGAGACTGCTTCGGAACTTGAACTTCTTATTGTTGGGGTTGCTTCTCTTTAGCTTGGCCGTGTCTTCTTTAGCGGCCACCTGCTGCTGCAACTTTTCTATGCGCGTAGGGGGAGTCATTGCTACCCCCAGCTCCGTCAACATCTTTGCGTTTGGATTAGGAGCTTCGGGATACTTGTAGTGATACTCATGTCCACTCCTGGTGGCGAAGACTTCCTGTTCTTCTTCAGAGAGTTGGAGTGTCATCATCTGCTCATCATCCTTTTCCAAGATCACTGAAGTGGCATGACATAGCTTCCCCTTCCCCTTCGACTTCTTTTTAGATGAAGAGGTCGCCCACTACTCATCTTCGAGTAAGTCCGGATACTTGTAGTGATACTCATGTCCACTCACGGTGGCGAAGACTTCTGTTCTTCTTGAGAGTTGGAGTGTCATCATCGCTCATCATCCTTTTCCAAGATCGCTGAAGTGGCATGACATAGTTCCCCTTCCCTTTGACTTCTTTTTAGATGAAGAGGTCGCCCACTACTCATCTTGAGTAAGTCCGGATACTTGTAGTGATACTCATGTCCACTCCTGGTGGTGAAGACTTCCTATTCTTCTTCAAAGAGTTGGAGTGTCATCATCTGCTCATCATCCTTTTCCAAGATCGCTGAAGTGGCATGACATAGTTCCCCTTCCCCTTTGACTTCTTTTTAGATGAAGAGGTCGCCCACTACTCATCTTCGAGTAAGTCCGATGAACCCAAAGGATCACGTCGTTGGGGGCTATATGAGGTACGAAGCTGATGGAGACTGTGTTCGCCCCTACTTTCTTCTCTTTGGACGCCTTCGGGGTAATGACCCCTACATCAATCAAGGCCTGGATTTTATCCTTAAGAAGATAACACGACTTCGTCGGGTGGTGCACCGCTCTGTGGTAGGCGCAGTACTTTGGGTCTGTAACCTTCATTACCTCCTCTTGGTTTATAATCGGTGGCAACTAGATTTTATTATTTTCCAAGAGGTATTTAAAAATACCGGGAACTTCGTCATCCTTGAATGAATAAACCTTGGGGAACCTAGGTTCCGACGCCTTCTGATTCTCAGGTCGTTGTTGCCATTGGGGCCGCGACTGCTGTGGTGCTTGTTGTTGCGGCTGTTGTTGGGACTGCAGCTGGAACGTTTGATTTGCGTCAACTATTTTCGCTGGCGACTTCCCTCTGCCGCGTGGGACGAAGTTTTACTTATTTGCGTTCGCCGTTGGCTGACCTCTTTCCGCCTTCTTCCTCTTCAAGAATCGCTCGGCTTGCTCCCCGCGTACCTTCAAGTCCTTCCAAGTCTTGGACGGTGCTGTTCTCATTGCTTCCAACACGTCCAATGACAAGTTGTTGTGGCACGTTTGGAGGATGAACTCCTCAGTTATGGAATCCCGGCAATTCATTGTCTTATTTCTAAACCTCTTGATGAAGTTATCCACCGTTTCTCTATCCTTCTGCTTTTCATCCAACAATGACCCGATGGAGATCTCAGTATCGTCATCAAAAAAGTTAGTGAGGAACATAGCCTCCATGTCATCCCAGCTGTTAACGCTCCCAGGTTTGAGACGGCGGTACCAATCGAAGGCAGCTCCATGAAGGGTGCCAACGAATGATCGAACCATCAAGGGCTCGTTGCCGGAGATGACTCCCAAGTGGGGCTTGAAGTAGATAAGGTGCTGAGTAGGAGATCCCTTCCCATCGAACGGCGTGAAGTTAATTAGGCTAAACTTTGCCGGATACGGGATCAATTCTCAATCCCTTGGGTATGGACACAGTATGCCCATCTTCTTCACCTCTTGAGCGAAAATGAGAGTGTTGATTTTACTCTCCAGATCTTTTATCTTCTCATTCTCACCTACATCTTTGTTCCGATGATTTTGAGGAGGGATGACGGTATCGTCACTGGTGTTCTGTTCATTAGGGGTATCATCGGCGTTACGGCCTTGATCCCCATCTGCGTCACTATCCATTTAGTTATCATGATTACGACGACTTGACTTGCTTCGGCTATTCAACAACGTGAAGATTTGCTTGTCCTGAAATTCTCTCATTTGTTACATGGCCATCTGCATTTCAAGCTGGAAATTCTCCTTCTGCTTGGCCAAAGCCTCTTCGAGCATCTTGGCTACTTGCTCTGCACTAATCATGAGTGCTTCACGGGGTCATCCCTCACTTGATAACGTATTGTCGGAGGCGACTGCGGAGCCAGTGTCTGACACTGCGGAGCCATAGTTGGGGGGTCTAATGGTCCCGGTCCGCAACCACGTTATCCGTTGCGATGCCGTGGGAATGCCACGCGACGACGTCCCTTTGCTGGTCATATTAATGGAGACGCTTGGCAACTCGTCATCTTGAGACGTCAATATTCCTCTACGGAAATGCCTTGATTTGGGTTCAGGTATCTTGGCGGCAATCCTATCAAAGACCGATAATTTGCTCGGAGTCGTCTTGTTACAATCGCACTCGGACAACACCGCCTTGATCAATCTAGACCACGAGCAATGTGTGTTTTTCTCCGGGGATTTTCTTTTTCGAGATCTATTTGTACCCTCAGCACGATAGTATAACTTATCAGCATGAAGGCCGGAGCAATCTATCGTGTGTTGGCATGACTTCTCAGGTATAACGTCCTCGTTATCAGACGAGAACGTCTCCATCTGAGGAGGGATAACCTTGCTAGGACTTCCAAAAGTTACCCGCTGCGACATACGCCTTTGCGAGTGTGAAGCTCCAGTGGGCTCTTGGACTTTAATCCGCAGCCTGGTTCGGTTGATTGTAGGAGCCTTCTTGACATAGTTGAGGTGGGTATGACCCCCTGCGTTGGGAGTGACCCGAGACTTCCTCAACGGGCCCAAGCGCTCCTTGAGTGGAACCTTACCTCGATCATCAGGCACGGGACCGAGGCGTTCTAACACCGTCTTCTTGCTTTGGGATGAACTGGCGGGATCACCTGAAGCATTAATTGAGGTGGACGGTGACTTGGGTGGAGTCGGCGATGGTGGAGTTGGTGGTGGAGCGGACTTCCTTGGCCGAAGACCATCTTGGGATAACTGAACCTTCGTAGAATTAGCTTGGGGAGGCCAATCCTTGTCCAACACTTTGGCTTTGGCCTTAACCATTGTTCCAGATTTTGGCCTCCACGCTTGATGCATCTTCGGGGGCTTCTCGACCATTTCCTCCTTCTTTAACTTTCGGGCCTCTTCAACTAGGGCCCGTGCGTGCGCAAGGAGTGCGCGGCGCTTCCGGATGCATTCCTCAAGTGTTGATCGGTTCCATTTGACGCGGATCCAATCATTTGTCGACGGCTTGGGGGAGTTGTCGTGCGCCTGCTTCTGAGGCTTTCCGCCTCTCCTAGATTTGAGATCCGCCTCGTAACGGATCCCGTCCACCGATTCTAATGCCTTAGAAAATTGGTGAGCCAAACTCTAGCATCGAAGTTGGCGGGCTCTCTTCAAAAGCTTCAGTACGCCATCAATTGGATCTTGTACCGAGGAGTTGAGATCTTCATCTCCGGTTGGCTTGGGTGCCGGAAGGATGCTGCTTGCTGCGGTTTTGACAGCGGTAGGATCGAAATCCTCACCTTGAGATTCGACGTCCGAAGACCATCGGATTCTCCTTGCAGCGGAGATCTTCTTAGATTTGCGAGGGGAGGATGATCGGGACGAGGACGAGATGTACTCCTCGAACTTCTGCTGGTCGAACTCGTATTCGACCTCCTCTTCGACCGGGATCTGGATTTGCGGCTGTGACATGACGGCCTCTGACTTGAGACCGTTGGCTCACACTGCGGTCGCCAGCTTGTTCGCGGGAAAAGTCGAGATGATTGTCATTGACTGAATTTGTTACACCTTTATGGGATTACAAACAAGATTCAGAAAAAAGATCGCCTTTTTATAAGGCTTTACAATGAACAATCAAAAAGATTACAACTTTTTCTCCTTTTTAAACAAACAAGGGATCCGTTTATCGGATCCTCGCTTGCATGGGTATCTTTGCCTGTGCCGGGGACTTCTTTTCCGTCCGTGGACCACCGCATAATCCGGATCCGGTGCGAGATCTACATGATCAAGAGGGGTTATTTCACGAAGGAAACAAGAGCCCAAGCAAATGAGATCGACTAAGCGAAATCAAAGCACTTCTTGAGATTAAAATGAGGTTTAATCTCGAGGAAATGATGTAGATCTGATGTCGAAGTTGATCGCCTCCCCAAAAGTTAGATCTTGATCTTCAAAAGCCTCGCCTTTATCGCCAAAAGTCAGATCTTGATCTTCAAAAGCCTCGCCTTTATCGCCAAAAGTCAGATCTTGATCCGGCAGAGTCTCCTCTTCTCTCCAAAATTTCAGATCTGAATAAATGAGCCCCTACCCTCATATTTATAGCCTTTGAAAGTGGGTAAGCGGTCAAAACTGGGCCCAAAGCCCAATCAGGGCTGGAGGTGGCTCGGCCTTGACCGAGCCACTTGGAGGTGGCTCGGCCACCTCCTAGGGTGGCTCGGCATTGGCCGAGCCACCATTGCCGAGCCACCTTGAGGTGGCTCGGTTTTGGCCGAGTCACCCTCGGGTGGTTTGATTTTTTGCCGAGCCCCTGAGGGCCGTTCCGGGACCTCTTTCGCCATTTTCAGTGTTCCGAGTCCTGGTTTGGTTGATCTACTCGACACTTGCTGATCCGGAGCTTCAAAATTGGGTTTATCCCTTCGCTCGCGTGCGGTTTGTCGCTTCATTAGCCTTGTACGCCTTGTCGTCTTGCCTTATGCACTTCGTCGACTCGGTTTATTGACTCAGACGCTTTGTCGACTTGCCTTATGCGCCGTCGACTTCGGTTTATTGACTTCGGGCGGCTTTGTCGTCTTGCCTTATGCACTTCGTCGACTCGGTTTATTGACTCAGACGCTTTGTCGACTTGCCTTATGCGCTTCATCGACTCGCTTTATGCGTTTGACGTCGCGGTCACTTGTTGTTGCATCGCTGGATGGCGTCCCGATTATCAACTCCTCATCATAAGCCGTGCTCGGGAGCTTATAGGCAATTTTCAACGCCTATAGGAATCACCGTGGGCTTCAAGGTATTTGACGCCCATATCTTGAGCGAGTTGTAGGCCGATTACAAGGGCATTATACTCGGCTACGTTATTGGAACATGGCTCGGTCAATGAGTAGGCCCGGGGAAGAACATGTCCATGAGGGTCGATCAGCACCCCCCCTCCTGCGATAATTACTCCCTTGTGGTTGCGTCTTGATGCGCCGTCGAAGTACAACTACCATATTTGGTGGTCTGAGACAGCGTTCAACTCAAAGACCTCATCTGGAATGTCTTCATAAAGTTTGGAAGATTTCGAAAGAGGGTGCTCTGCCAGAAAGTCGGCTATTGCTTAACCCTTGACGGCTTTCTGCGGCACGAATGTCATGTCATATTGTGAGAGCAATATCGCCCATTTTGCTAACCTAGAATTCAATGATCCGGGATTCGTCATAAGTATCCGTAGAAGATTGACTCTTGAGATGACGTGGATGGATTGACCAGTAAGGTAGTGTCGTATCTTCTAAATTGCGAAGACCAATGCTAAACATTCCTTCTCTACCGAATTGTACCGATGTTCAGTGCCAATCATAGTCCGGCTGAGGTAGTAAATGGCTTGCTCGTGGCCATTGTCATTCTTTTGAGCAAGGAGTGCTCCAAGAGAGTGGTCCATTGCCCTGACATAGATTAGGAATGGTTTGCCTGATACTGGTGCAGCTAGGACTGGCGGCTTTGTGAGATAACCTTTGATCTCATCGAAGGCTTCTTGGCAGGTGTTGTCCCAGGCGAACGAAATACCTTTCTTCACGAGTCTTTGAAATGGTTGACATTTCCCAGACAAAATGGCGAAACCTTCGGATGTCGGCTAATCATCCTTGTAGACCTTTGAGCTCTTTGAGATTCCTCGGAGGTGGCATCTCTTGGATGGCTCTCATTTTTTCGGGTTCGACATGTATTTCCTTAGATGTGACAATGAATCTTAGGAATCTGCCTGATGATACCCCCCCCATAAAGGATTTGGTTGGATTCATTTTGAGTTGGTGCTTTCGCATGATTTCGAACATCATTCTCAAATCATTGACGTGATCTTGCTTGTGACGACTTTTGATCACGAGGTCGTCAACGTAGCACTCCACTGTCTTGCATAAATGTTCACGGAAGATCATGTTCATAGTGCGTTGATAAGTAGCTCAAGCATTCTTCAGACCGAAGGGCATTACTGTATAGTAGAATACTCCTAAGGGCGTTCTGAAGGCCGTGTGCTTTTGATCATCTGGATGTATTTTGATCTGATTGTACCTAGAGAACCTGTCCACAAAGGACATCCTCTCAAACCCGCACGTATTGTCGACTATGATATTCGTGATAGGGAGAGGAAATTCATTCTTTAGACAAGCAAGGCTGAGATCCCGAAAATCGATGTAGATTCGGATCCTGCCGCTCTTTTTCATCACCACCACAATGTTGGCTAGCCAATTGGGGTGTTATTCTTTACGGATGAATCCACATTCAATGAGTTTGCGGATTTCCCTTTCAATTTTCTCCATCAACTCAGGACGAAAGTGTCGTTGTTGTTGCTTTACCGGCTTAACGCTAGGGTTAATGTCAAGGCGATGTACAGCTACGTTGGGGTCTAGACCCAGCATGTCTTCATAACTCCAGGTGAAGACATCGATGTATTCCCGAAGGAGAACTATGAGTTCTTCCTTTTCAGTGGATGATAGACTTTCACTTATGAAGATGGGCTTAGGGTTGGTTTCGTCGCTTATGTTGATCTGAACCACTTTATCTTCAATGGGTGATTATCTGACATCGAAATGTGATTCCCATTGCTTTTCTAGCTGCCTTGCCCACGAATCATCTTCAGGATCCTCGAATACTTCAAATTCATCGAGATCCATGGTTAAGTCGTATGAGACCATGTTGGATGTGAACAAGGCTCCAAGGCTAATGTCAGAATCCCAATTGGACGTGTCTGAAGAGCTGCTTAGAAAGTCATCAGATGCTGGTCCTGCTTGTGATTCGGCTTCAGGAGAGATATAACCGAGTCCAAGTTTGGTTTGGTTGTAATAGTCCAAAACCTCGCCTTTTGGTATAAAGGGGATCAAAGGGACTCGTAGTCCTCTATTAAAATTCAACCATTATTTTGCAGTAAGGCTGTATCCTATTTTTACCATAATCTATTGAGACTGTTGGCTATATCGAGAGAATTCTGGCGTTGCTTTAGCTTCTTCATCGGAGTTCGATAAGTGAGGTTGTGTCTCAACTCTCCCGAAGATGATTAGATTCAGGATGTTCCCTTTGGGTAGAACCATGAAGGTGGTATTTTTCGAGTAGTCTAGCTGCTTGAGGGTGGAGTACGACTCGTTTATCAGCATATGTAACGCTGGTTCTAGAGCTAGTTTGGCCATCAGAATTTTGACTCTTGAGTTTTAATACTCAGAGTCTAAAGAGTAGTCGTAAGCAAACTCTTCTTCATTAAAGATCCAATCGCCCTGATTGTCGGCAGATTGGTCAATACGGAGGTCTTCTAGGGTAATTATAAGTGGATCTATCTTCCAGATTGAATCATCAATGAGATCTAGCTCAACATCTGCTTCATTACCGCTATCCTCATCATTGGGAAGGACAATCTCAATTGTGTGATTTTCATCATACGAGAGAGAGTCGGTGAAGTAATTCTCCACCCCCTTGAAAGGATGCTTTTCAGCTTCGACTCTCTGCTGAACCCCCTGTTCATCAATGTATTTGAAACACAGATGAAGTGTTAAAGGGACAAGCTTGTTGGAGTGAATCCAAGGTCATCCGAGCAGAAGGTTGTAAGGTGTCTCAACATCAATGACGTAACAAGTCACTTCCATTTTCAAATTTCCGATCTGACATTTAAGTAGGATCTTTCCCAGAGATCGGCTGCTGCTGGAGTTGAAGCCGAGTATGGTTATAGAAGTCTTTGAAAGCTTGTGAAGGGGGATTCCCAGAAAGCTTAGGAGTCTTCGCGAAATTATGCTCAGGGCGGAGCCTGGATCGATGTGGATTCTTTCGACCCTTGACTACCCTATGTACCCAGTATAGTAGAGGGGTCAGTTGTGATGATGATCCTTGACAAACATGTCCTCCGGAGTGAAAGTGATGTAGAGCGTCTACTGTCGGCATTGATAACACTGTTCATGTTCTTCATCTTGAGGAGGTTCGGTCATGTGGGCGAGAAACACCTGACTGTTACTCAGGGCTTCTTTCAAAGCTTCTATCGTATCCTTAGACAAACGTAGGAGTTCGTACAAGGTGATGCGAGCTGGAATGTTGGCTAATTGAGCCATGATGTCATATTTGAACGGGGCCTTAGGGTCACTTGGAGGACGCTGTAAGGCCTTATCGAACCAAATTTCCTTTTGCTTGGCCAGTTCAGGTTGCTTGGACGTTCCTGGTTGATTGTAATCCCTTAGGTAATCTTTACCGGATTTTGTCCATGCTAGAGCCACTTTCTCTCCCTCTAAGTCGGTGAGTGAAGTGACATGCATGGATTCTCCTTCAATGATTGGGGAGATGGCATTGCAAGCCTTCATCTTACGCTTGTATTTGGACTTCTAAAGGGTCCAATCTTTATCTTGAAGAAGGTCGGGATGTACCCACATTATTTCTCCTCTCGCCATGGTGAGAGGAACCAGGCCTTGGCTTTGCTGGTTTTGGCAGTGATAGTTTACCACCTCCATTGTCGCAGTTGGAATGGGGACAATGCCATTCTGAGCTTGAATTTCTGGCATGGAGCCAAACTGGAGTGTCGCCATGTTGGCAGTGACCTTCTTTTGCTCCGGTTTGAGCTTAAGGATCCCCGATTCGACGAATGTCTAGATCTTGTCCTTGAGGATGTTACAATTCTTCATCGGATGTCCTAACATCCTGTGATAGAGGTAGTAGTTGGGATTGTTGATCTTTCCGACTTCTTCGTGGCGTCGAGCTTCTGGGAGCTTCAGACAATTCCCTTTGTTGAGGACATGGAAAATAGCGACTGTATGTTCGTCCTTGAATGAATAATTGCGCTGAAAGTTCTTCCTTGGCTCTCTTTGTTGGTTGTTGTTGGAATTCTGGGCTCCAACTATGAAAGTCTCTTTGGCTTTTGGTTGTGATGTCTGCCCTTGCTTGCCCTTGTTGCCTGCCCTTGAAGTTTGTGCGGGGCTCGAACTTGTTAAAACGTTCTGATGACTTTTCGGCTATCTCAGCTTATTCCATCAAATCCTTCCAAGTGTGGGCAGTGACTGCACCCATGCGAGCTTCGACTCGTGCCACAAAGTTGTGTCGACAAGTTTGAAGCAGCATTGGTAATGGCATATCCCAACATCGTAATGTCAAGTTGCGGTACCTTTTAGTGTATTCTCTGACCGTCTCATTTTCGTTTTGCTTCTCGAAAAGGAGTTTGGCCATAGTAACATCGGATTGTTCCTCGTAGAATTGCGAGAGGAATTTAGATTCCAAATCCGCCTAAGATCTGATTGAACCTTCGGGCAAGTTCTGAAACCAATCAAAGGCTACCCCCTAAAGGGTACCGATAAAGAGACGCGCCTTAATGGCATCGTTCCCCACTATATTCTCAGTCTGCTGGTGGAAGTAGTATATGTGCTGGTTGGGAGATCCTTTGCCATCAAACGCATGTAACGTAGGCGGTTTGAACTTCATAGGGTAGGGAATCATGTCCCACTCGACGGGATAAGGTCGGATGATCCCAACTTTCTTGAGCTCAGTTCATTGAGAAAGAACGTTGAGCTGCTTCTGGATGTCTTCCAAGGTTTTTGATTCCTTACTTGGCTTTGAAGGAATCGTTGCTTCCGACTTCGCGTGTTCTGAATCTGCGTCGTCATGGTGTTCTTGATCTTCTTCTGAAAGGTCTTCGCCAATTGGCCTTTTCCCTTTTGAAAAACTTGCTTGAGGATAAGGATTCAACAAGAGTTGCTCGATCATCTTTTCCAGGCGTTTGATCCGGTCATCTGCCTCTTTCTTCTGAATTGCCATTTGAGTCAGAATGTCATCTCAGTCTGTTGCATTAACTTCCCATCGTTGTCCTTAACTTGAACTAGGGGTTGGATTAGATGCTATGGCTAAGTTGGCATCACTAGAATTTGGTTGATTTGCTTGAGACGAAAGATTGTGGTGTTTGCATGGAAGAATAGTCAAAAGGAATTGCCATTCTCCTTCTTAGCCTGGTATTACGATACACACCCTCCGCTACTGGAAGTATGGATCTGATGCCAGGAGAATATATTGGATCAGGGGAGCTATCTGTATCCTCCTCATCATCTCTAGAGGTTACACTCATCATGTTGACAGTGAAGGCTTGTGTTTTGCCTCTTCAGGCACGTCGTCGTCATTTGGTCCGAACCTCTGAAGGCTCGGGAACATGACCGAGACGGTTGAAGACTGTTTCTTTACATTGGCAACTCTTTTGAACTGCCGAGACCACTTCTCTGAGGGTCGCACAATGCTGACATTGGCAAACTCTCTTCAGAGTTATGAATTCTCTTAGATTAATATTGGCGCCAACTTCGCTGGTTGTGGCCTTAGAATGCGAACGTCGTTTACGATGACGCTGGCCAAATGTTTATCCAGCGGGGTCATCAACAATGATCTTATTCCTCTGAGGGAATTTTAGTGAGGGGTTACCCCCAAGATTGGCTTCTATCGTGGAAGCATAGCGAGCGTCGCGAGACGCTTTAAATTGAACTCCTAAGGATTTGATGACTGAAGCCCGAGATTAGACGTGTTAACATCTTGATCTTTACTCAAGGCGAGAGTCGAGTTTCCTTCACTCTTGGTGAAGTTCGTTTGGCTTCCAGCTAAGCTCAAACTACCTTCGGTGAGGATTGCCTTTTCACACGCGGGGGTCACTTTGGACCCGAGACTTGCACTGCTGTGAATTCTACGACAGCTGCGCACAGCTGCCGTTGAAGAGCTCATGGAGATAGACTCCTCGAACTTCGCTTTGTCACTTACCCAGGTAGAGATAGTACTAGAGGTAGGTCAAGGACCAATTAAGTACATTTTTCCTTGCAAAGCGCCTTACGCAACTCCTAAACCTTGCCTTAGACACCAATGGAGTCAAATAAACTTAAATCGGTGCACTTAAAATTTTATTATTTCCTATTGAGCTCGAATCCTGAAGGGCCAACGTCTAATAAATTTTAAAGGCTTAGGTTCGTGTAGTGAGGAATTAGTGATTTTTGGGCTAAGGAAAGGGTGATGAAATCCCTCGCCTTATGTTGATTTGGGATTTTGCCCTTAAAAGTATTTTCAAGTGTATGCTCAAATCAAAATGCTCAAATCACTTTGGGTTGCGTTTGGGAAACGAGATTTAGATTTGAAGTATTGATTTAAAATCAAAGGATTTGAAATCCAGGAATTTGAAATCCATAGATTAACAAATCACTTGTTTGGATAACTTAATTAGATGAAAGGATTCCAAATCGTGGATTTCAAATCTATTGTTTGGATTGCTTATTATACATGAATTTGGATTTGATATCCTTTCTTGACTATAATTAACAACTTGATATAATGTATTGTTATTCCATCAAACACAATCAAATTCTGGAATAATGATAATAATAATAACTAGGCAATAACTTATATGTACCAAGACGTTCCCAATAATTCACCTCTTTCAGAAATATATAAGTTCTAACTAGAACAGAGTATATGTTTATTGATAGTTTAGTCTCTTTTTTGTTCGATATGTATTTGATCCTTGTTTTGCATTCTCATGTATTCTGCAACTGAACCTTTCTGTATAGCAATTAAGCAAATAATAATAGCTCTTCCAATCTTAAAAATTATAGGAAAGTATTCAGACATAAAATTTTACCAAGAAGCATGTTGCTCAGTTCACATGAGAAGCTGATGTGCAAAAATACATGTAACTTTAATGTGATACAACACTAAAAATAAAAATATATTAAAATTAACAATCAAACACAACACGATGGATCACGATAAGAAACTAGTTAGTAACACCTTCCTCTTTCTCAAAACTCAAGTTCAGGGTCGGCAACTTGAAGCATGAACTTTCTATGACCTCAACCAAGTTAGAAGCGACTCTTGTAGCTCACAAAGTTAACTGCACCAAGGAGCATCCATCATTAAAATATATAATAATAAAAATACAAACTTAAAAGTTCCTATGAACATGCATAAGTAATAATGGAAAAGAAAGTCTGCATAATTAAGTGTGTACTCAAAAATGCCACATATTTAAATAGATTACATTGCATGTTCAAAAGGACTTGATAAGGAAATCCTCATTCTTGTGATAGAAACATGAGACACCATTAGACGAGCAGAGTATACATTTAAATTTAAGTTCGACAATCTTTTGGACTACCACATTAATATTGAAGAAGCATCAAGGAGAAGAACAGAGAATTTTGATTGCATTTGTTAATATAACATAAATCCATCAAGAGAATGATCACTGAAATCAGACACTTTATTTCGAGTAAAGCTAAGAGTTAAGGCCAAATTTTGGCGGGAGAGTATCCTAAAAATCACTATTTTTGAATTATATTCAAAGGCTAATTCACCCACTACAAATAACAAGGACAATTAACTTCTTTCTAAAGCATATTAGATGCACAAAATTAACTCTCGATAAACATAAGAATTTAGCCTTTAGTAGCCTAATGCAACAACTAGGGCAAGTACTTGAGAATTATCACTTTATAGTGTGGAGCCTAAATCATGCACATAAAGTTCTCATTGCCAGTTTACAACATCTTCATGCAAGAAAATACTTACATACTCCTTTCCACCTAATGATTGAAAAGGTAACAAGATCATTGCCAAGACTGAGAAAATAAACCAGCGGATACAAGTCAAATACTATATAAGTTAAATAGCTTTTGATCTAAATATTCTTTAGATAATCTTATAGTTTCTGTTTGATTCGACATTTCTTCAATAGCTATTAATCTTTTAAAAGTTGCAACAAAAACATATCAAAATATAAGGGTCTAAATGAAACAAGCATCAAGTGGTGCTGATTCATTGTGGTTAAAAGATTTTTATTGGACTTCCCATCAAATTGGCTACAAAAAATACACAAATCTTCTTATTTTAAGAGTTACAATAGAGAGAATATCTGATGACTTACCATATCAAAGAAAAGCTAATATACTACAGTTTCTCACAATTTAAATAATATAAAGCGACTAGTTGTATTTTTTTTTCAATTTCTTGAATCATCAAATTTAACCTGTTTTGCTCCATGTGAACAAGGAAATCCAAAAGAACATTAGTTAGGAGTCTTTTTTATATCAATTCGTGATTTTTATACTCAAGAACAAAATTAAGTTCCTAGTCAAATGGGGACAATCCAAATATTTATAGATGCTATAGAATTGATCAAAAGCATTACTCTCAATTGTCGTTCCAAGTTATTTTGGATAACAGTTTAATTAATAGTCGGCTATTCTCCATCTATGCTATAGTTTAGATTTGGGGAACATGTATTATGTAGTTTGTCAAATTCAAAGACTCATCATTCACATGAAGTACATACATGATTGGTTATCATATTCTCATAACATGAAAATAAAAATGAAATCAACCTCCATATACCAAACATGAAGCTTCCAAACTCTTAAATTTGGAAAATTTTAAAGATTAAGTGCTTAATGAACAAACCTAAAGCAACGACTTCCAATATCCAATCAAAGTTTATGAAATACTTGGAAAAGTAGTGTATCAATAGAAGAATCAGCGAAAAAAGGAGAACTAGAAATCACTATAACCAAGTGAATGAGTAACCACAAAACCTTACATTTCAATATTGCCACTTCACATCATCAGTTGATGATTCAAATGGTAGTTGAGATGTTCCAAAGGATTCAATTTGGAACATGAAAGTATTTGTAACAATCAATGAAACACTAATTAGTTACAAGAAGCAAGAAGATGAAAAATAATGAAATTACTGAGATAAAATTTCTTTAACTCAAAGATATCGACTCTGTAAATGTAACTAAGAAAATATCAAAATAATTGAATAGTTTGAGAGTTACCAGAGAACCTTATCTACAATTACCTAAATTAAGATATGAGTTAACATGTCATCAACAAGATCACCAAAATTCAAACATCTCTAAACAGAAAATCATTGGGTTTAGATTTTGGTAATAAAATTATATAAAACTCCACTGTGGGAAGTCCTCAGTTTGAAACAATCAAAATAGAGACAAAGCCTTTATCCATAACTAGTGTTTTTTAAGCTATAAGAGCTTGCAAATAAAAAATATATTGGAAAAAATATCTTTCCAAGATTGAACCTTTGACTAGCATAACAACAGACAACAAATCTTAGCATTAATATTGGGTTCATAACACTGCACTTACAAAGATGACAACGAAAATTAAATAAATCAGATAGTCATAACCACATCTCAATAGTAAGTCAATCCAAAATAAATTAGACAAAAAGGGGAAAACTTACTAGAAGAAACCCTAAATAAACTAATCCATCAGAGAGCGCAAACATTATCTAAGTCAAAAGCAAACAAACGCAATAAAAAATTAACAAACATAAAATAGCAAAAGAATTCACCTTTAAAGAGAGAGAATCAGGAGGTAAGGTTTTTGGAGATTGTGGCCTCCTCGAAGCTCGCCATCGTCAACCTCGAAGCTCACCGCCGTCTTCCTCAAAGTTTGCCGGCCGCTATCCTTGAAGCTCGCTGTTGTCGTGTTCATTGTCGACATCATCTCTCGATGCTATTAGGTTTAGTTTAGGATGTTTTATCTAAGATTCCTTAATCGAGATTGATCCTGATGAGACGATCGCGGAGACAAATCATAAAGATGAGCTTGAGGAGACGATCGCGGAGAGGAAGAAACGATCGGGATTTATTTTTGGTTAGAGCAATCAGAATTTCACAAATCACTGGCACAAGGATATAATTTGAAATCTAGCATTTTGGGTCTTCAAATCCATCCACACAAAATCACATGATTTGAAATCAAGCCCACAAAATAAGTCCCAAATAGGGAATTTGGATTTGGGCTACGCGGATTTCAAATCCAGGGCCCAAATCCAAGTTCCCAAATAGAGCCTTGGTGAATTCCTACTAGCTATATGCAATGCAACCCTAATAATTAAAATCAACTACAAGAGAATGCAAAAATAAAATATTTTTTAATTAGGGTCAACAAACAAACAAAGAAGGTTTGAATTTATTATCTTGTTTAGTAGTTATTCAAGTGGAGGGTGGATTTTCTTATGGTCAACAAGAGAAAATTTTTATTTTTTTATTAGTTCGTAATTATCTCTAATTGTGAAAACCTAACTAGAGAGTGGAATTGAAAATCACAAGATAGAGAACTCACTTTTTTAAGGGTTGGCCCATCTTAAAGCAAACCTTCTTCTTCAATCTTCAATCTTTTTCTAGTTTAATCCTTCACAATGAAATACATAAATCAAAGAACCAAAATAGAAAAATCCTAATTATAAGCATTGTTATGGTGCTTCAATTACCAAATATTAATCTCCAATCAGTAGCAACTAAGTATCCCACATTAGGTATATGATCAAATCAACTCACCATCTCGAGATAATCGAATTCCCCAGCTCGGACGACTCAGCGGGTCGACATCCCATATGGCCGACTCGAAAGGTGATACATGCTGACATTTTCATTAGGTTGACTCCACAGGCGACCTACATGATTGATTACTTGGCCGACATCTCGCGAAGCTGACTCGAGAGGCAGCACTTCCCTGCCCTCTACCTAGAGTAGGAAGACGACGACATACCTCAAGCCCCCCGCGGACAGCTCGTCGCCATCACATTAAATGCATGATCAGAAGCATTATTTCTCCATCCCTGAAGATCTTTATGACACATCGGACCACGTCGGCACCCCATGCGTCCAGTCACTTCGCATTAAATGCCGAAGTGACTACTCCCACCACTCAGCAGCCGACACCTATAAAGCAAATGCTGACTCAGCCGCCAGCCCATACTCGGTCGAAGTTACCAAACCACCCCTCTATCATCACTATAAATAGGAAGACTATTCCCTGGATCACGGTAAGAAATTTCCAAGGAAATATTTTCTGCCCACTAAGAACTTCTTCAGTTCTTCACTTTTTTCCCCACTCAAGCAAGTTACTGACTTGATCGTCGGAGGAACAATCGGGGAACCAACCCCACCCTCTTACGAGCTCTTGCATGTGCAGGGAAGAACAACTCATCTCAGAACCGGATATTCAGAGAAGTTAGCAGATCCTCATCTCCTTAATTCATAACTAAGTGACTGTGTGATCCAACATCAACAGTTTGGCGCCCACCATGGGGCCCTCTTTCTTCTTCAAGCAACCATGTCTAGTCCTGGGCTTAGGCCTGATCACACCATCCCTGAAGAAGCACATCCGGGCTATGTCACTCAAGCCTAACTAGAGGAGTCCACCCAGCGGATCTCCCGGTCCCTCCACCAGCAGCTGGCGGTGTTCACTAGCGAACTCCTCAATCGGTTCCCTCCTCAGGAAGCCGCTCACTCTGCCGCTCCTCCACCTTTAGGAGACCAACCTTCGGCAACCCATCCCCCAACTGAACCCCAACATGTAGTCCTTCCTCATACTCCGCATGCCGCAGCCAGGCAATAGAAGGACTGCGTCGGGTACGTGTCTCCTCCGCCACACCAGATGACTTGCCCCGCGGACTCCCATCAGCATCACCTTCAATACGCCAAAGTCTCTAGCGAGAGCCGTGGCCCTAGTCGTAATAAGGAGCACGCCACAAGGATAGTGCCACGAGGACCTCGATGTCACCATGCTGCTGCAGGCCCCTCGAGTACCAACTTAGCATCCGGCTATGATCGAACTTACCGACCAGTCACCGAAGCCATCAGGGAAAATACTCCCCTTACTGACGACATCATGAATGCCATTTGTGAGAAGTTCAAGATGCCTCCAAACGAGAAATACAAAGGTGAAGGAGACCCTACGGAGCATGTCCAGAATTACTATGACATGATGAGCATGCTGCAAGCGCCTAAAGCCACCATTTGCAGATGTTTTCCCATCATTCTAACAGAAAGCGCCAAGCTCTGTTGGAACGCCCTAGAGAAGAAGTCCATCGGCTGCTTCGAGCACCTTAGCTAGAAGTTTGGTCATCACTTCCTGGCAGACACAAAGCAAAAGCTGCCTCCTCATGTATTGATTCAAATGAGGCAGGAGCCAGGAGAGAGCCTCAAGAACTATTTCAAGAGGTTCCAAGCAAAGAGGCTGGAGGTTGACGACCTGGAATTCGCCGCCTGCCTCGCTATCGCGTCGGCCATCGACAACAAGCCGGGCCAACTCGCTCGCCAAGAAGCGATGCTCAGCCTATGAGCAATTGATGGCCAAGGCCCATGGATATATGGACATGGAAGATGCCCGAGCCTACAAGAAGGTAGCCAGGGCGGCGGAAGCAGCTGCGGCGGCAACCCTAGCACTGGCAGCTACGGCGGCAACCCTAGCATCGGTAGTCGCCGGTAACCCCAAAGACTAGTAGCAGCCACAAGAACACCAGCCTTGGCGCCCGGATCACGAAGTCCGCCTAGTAGCCGTTTCGGAGCTATTTTTAGGGGATAACCGTTCCCACATTGTCTCCTACTTTAGTGGCCACTTAATCCACAATTAACTCTCTCTTTTAGCCTATATCAGGAGAGGAGATCATCCATTCTACAAGTTCAAAAATAGATCCAAAGAGCCTTAGCAAAAAAAGAAAGACCCACACGCATCGCATCTGCGAGCTCATGAGAGATATTGCTGAGAGAAGACTGAGTTAGCTTCCAGACAATCCAACACTCAACTATCAGCAAAAGATCCATTGTCTTAGTTGGCTCGTCAACGGAGTACAAGATTCACGCTCCACCAGCATGCAGATAAGAACCCCCAATAAAAATATAAATTTTCATTCGTTTCATTACATTCTTTAATTGTAATTTGTGTCAATTACAATATAGAAAGAACCCGAAACAGGATGGCGACTACGGGACTTCCTTCTCAACCGACGAGAAGATTGTGTCGCAAACCGACACTAAGACCCTCGGGTCTTTTGCTGAAATACTGGTCATTGAATTTGACCAAGCGAAGTTCGAGGAGTCTATCTCCATGAGCTCTTCAACGGCAGATGTGCATAGCCGTCGAGAATTCATAGCAAGTCTCGGTCTAAAGTGACCCTCGCCCGTACCCATAAGCGACCTTCACCCACGTCTTCAGCGGACTTCGCCAAGATCACGAAGTCCGTCTAGTAGCCGTTTCGGAGCTATTTTTAGGGGATAACCGTTCCCACATTGTCTCCTACTTTAGTGGCCACTTAATCCACAATTAACTCTCTCTTTTAGCCTATATCAGGAGAGGAGATCATCCATTCTACAAGTTCAAAAATAGATCCAAAGAGCCTTAGCAAAAAAAGAAAGACCCACACGCATCGCATCTGCGAGCTCATGAGAGATATTGCTGAGAGAAGACTGAGTTAGCTTCCAGACAATCCAACACTCAACTATCAGCAAAAGATCCATTGTCTTAGTTGGCTCGTCAACGGAGTACAAGATTCACGCTCCACCAGCATGCAGATAAGAACCCCCAATAAAAATATAAATTTTCATTCGTTTCATTACATTCTTTAATTGTAATTTGTGTCAATTACAATATAGAAAGAACCCAAACAGATGGCGACTACGGGACTTCCTTCTCAACCGACGAGAAGATCGTGTCGCAAACCGACACTAAGACCCTCGGGTCTTTTCTTTGAAATCTTGGTCATTGAATTTGACCAAGCGAAGTTCGAGGAGTCTATCTCCATGAGCTCTTCAACGGCAGATGTGCATAGCCGTCGAGAATTCATAGCAAGTCTCGGTCTAAAGTGACCCTCGCCCGTACCCATAAGCGACCTTCACCCACGTCTTCAGCGGACTTCGCCAAGATCACGAAGTCCGTCTAGTAGCCGTTTCGGAGCTATTTTTAGGGGATAACCGTTCCCACATTGTCTCCTACTTTAGTGGCCACTTAATCCACAATTAACTCTCTCTTTTAGCCTATATCAGGAGAGGAGATCATCCATTCTACAAGTTCAAAAATAGATCCAAAGAGCCTTAGCAAAAAAAGAAAGACCCACACGCATCGCATCTGCGAGCTCATGAGAGATATTGCTGAGAGAAGACTGAGTTAGCTTCCAGACAATCCAACACTCAACTATCAGCAAAAGATCCATTGTCTTAGTTGGCTCGTCAACGGAGTACAAGATTCACGCTCCACCAGCATGCAGATAAGAACCCCCAATAAAAATATAAATTTTCATTCGTTTCATTACATTCTTTAATTGTAATTTGTGTCAATTACAATATAGAAAGAACCCGAAACAGGATGGCGACTCTGCTGGGGACTTCCTTCTCAACCGACGAGAAGATCGTGTCGCAAACCGACACTAAGACCCTCGGGTCTTTTGCTGAAATACTGGTCATTGAATTTGACCAAGCGAAGTTCGAGGAGTCTATCTCCATGAGCTCTTCAACGGCAGATGTGCATAGCTGTCGTAGAATTCGCCGCAGTGCAAGTCTCGGGTCTAAAGTGACCCTCGCATGTGAAAAGGCAATCCTCGCCGAAGGTAGTTTGAGCTTAGCTGGAAGCCAAACGAACTTCGCCAAGAGCGAAGGAAACTCGACTCTCGCCTTGAGTAAAGATCAAGATGTTAACACGTCTGATCTCGAGCTTCAGTCATCAAATCCTTAGGAGTTCAATTTAAAGCGTCTCGCGACGCTCACTATGCTTTCCCGATAGAGGCCAATCTTGGGGGTAACCCCTCACTAAAATTCCCTCAAAGGAATGAGATCATTGTTGATGACCCCGCTAGACAAACATCTGGCCAGCGTCATCGTAAGCGACGTTCGCATTCTAAGGCCACAACCAGTGAAGTTGGCACCAATATTGATCTAAGAGAATTCATAACTCTGAAGAGAGTTTGCCAATGTCAGCATTGTGTGACCCTCAGAGAAGTGGTCTCGGCAGTTCAAAAGAGTTGCCAATGAAAAGAAACAGTCTTCAACCATCTCGATCATGTTCCCGAGCCTTCAGAGGTTCGGACCAAACGACGACGACGTGCCAGAAGAGGCAAAACACAAGCCTTCACTGTCAACATGACGAGTGCAACTTCTAGAGATGATGAGGAAGATACAGATAGCTCCCCTGATCCAATATATTCTCCTGGCATCAGATCCATACTTCCAGAAGCAGAGGGTGTGTATCGCAATACCAGGCTAAGAAGGAGAATGGCAATTCCTTTTGACTATTCTTCCATGCAAACACCGCAATCTTCGTCTCAAGCAAATCAACCAACTTCTAGTGACGCCAACTCGGCCATAGCATCTAATCCAACCCCTAGTTCAAGTTAAGGACAACAATGGGAAGTTAATGCAACAGACTGAGATGACATTCTGACTCAAATGGCAATTCAGAAGAAAGAGGCAGATGACCGGATCGAACGCCTAGAAAAGATGATCGAGCAACTATTGTTGAATCCTTATCCTCAAGCAAGTTCTTCAAAAGGGAAAAGGCCAATTGGCGAAGACCTTCCAGAAGAAGATCAAGAACACCATGACGACGCAGATTCTGAACACGCGAAGTCAGAAGCAATGATTCCTTCAAAGCCAAGTAAGGAATCAAAAACCTTGGAAGACATCCAGAAGCGGCTCAACGTTCTTTCTCAATGAACTGTGCTCAAGAAAGTTGGGATCATCCGACCTTATCCCATCGAGTGGGACATGATTCCCTACGCTATGAAGTTCAAACCGCCTACGTTACATGCGTTTGCTGGCAAAGGATCTCCAAACCAGCACATATACTACTTCCACCAGCAGACTGGGAATATAGTGGGGAACGATACCATTAAGGCGCATTTCTTTATAGGTACCCTTCAGGGGGTAGCCTTTGATTGGTTTCAAAACTTGCCCGAAGGTTCAATCAGATCTTGGGCGGATTTAGAATCTAAATTCCTCTCGCAATTCTACGAGGAACAATTCGATGTTACTATGGCCAAACTCCTTTTCAAGAAGCAAAACGGAAATGAGACGGTCAGAGAATACATTAAAAGGTACCGCAACTTGACATTGCGATGTCGGGATATGCCACTACCAATGCTGCTTCAAACTTGCGGACACAACTTTGTGGCACGAGTCGAAGCAATGATTCCTTCAAAGCCAAGTAAGGAATCAAAACCTTGGAAGACATCCAGGAGCGGCTCAACGTTCTTTCTCAATGAACTGTGCTCAAGAAAGTTGGGATCATCCGACCTTATCCCATCGAGTGGGACATGATTCCCTACGCTATGAAGTTCAAACCGCCTACGTTACATGCGTTTGCTGGCAAAGGATCTCCAAACCAGCACATATACTACTTCCACCAGCAGACTGGGAATATAGTGGGGAACGATACCATTAAGGCGCATTTCTTTATAGGTACCCTTCAGGGGGTAGCCTTTGATTGGTTTCAAAACTTGCCCGAAGGTTCAATCAGATCTTGGGCGGTTAGAATCTAAATTCCTCTCGCAATTCTCGAGGAACAATTCGATGTTACTATGGCCAAACTCCTTTTCAAGAAGCAAAACGGAAATGAGACGGTCAGAGAATACATTAAAAGGTACCGCAACTTGACATTGCGATGTCGGGATATGCCACTACCAATGCTGCTTCAAACTTGCGGACACAACTTTGTGGCACGAAGTCGAAGCAATGATTCCTTCAAAGCCAAGTAAGGAATCAAAAACCTTGGAAGACATCCAGAAGCGGCTCAACGTTCTTTCTCAATGAACTGTGCTCAAGAAAGTTGGGATCATCCGACCTTATCCCATCGAGTGGGACATGATTCCCTACGCTATGAAGTTCAAACCGCCTACGTTACATGCGTTTGCTGGCAAAGGATCTCCAAACCAGCACATATACTACTTCCACCAGCAGACTGGGAATATAGTGGGGAACGATACCATTAAGGCGCATTTCTTTATAGGTACCCTTCAGGGGGTAGCCTTTGATTGGTTTCAAAACTTGCCCGAAGGTTCAATCAGATCTTGGGCGGATTTAGAATCTAAATTCCTCTCGCAATTCTACGAGGAACAATTCGATGTTACTATGGCCAAACTCCTTTTCAAGAAGCAAAACGGAAATGAGACGGTCGAGAATACATTAAAAGGTACCGCGAACTTGACATTGCGATGTCGGATATGCCACTACCAATCTTTGCTTCAAACTTGCGGACACAACTTTGTGGCACGAAGTCGAAGCAATGATTCCTTCAAAGCCAAGTAAGGAATCAAAACCTTGGAAGACATCGAGCGGCTCAGCGTTCTTTCTCAATGAACTGTGCTCAAGAAAGTTGGGATCATCCGACCTTATCCCATCGAAAGGGACATGATTCCCTACGCTATGAAGTCCAAATACAAGCGTAAGATAAAGGCTTGCAATGCCATCTCCCCAATCATTGAAGGAGAATCCATGCATGTCACTTCACTCACCAACTTAGAGGGAGAGAAAGTGGCTCTAACGGGGACAAAATCCAGCAAATATAACCTAAGGGATTACAATTGACCAAGAATGTCCAAGCAACCAGAACTAGCCAAGCAAAAGGAAACTTGGTTCGATAAGGCCTTACAGCGTCCTCCAAGTGACCCTAAGGCCCCGTTCAAGTATGACATCATGGCTCAATTAGCCAACATTCCAGCTCGCATCACCTTGTACGAACTCCTACGTTTGTCTAAGGAGACGATAGAAGCTTTGAAAGAAGCCCTGAATAACAGTGAGGTGTTTCTTTCCCACATGACCGAACCTCCTCAAGATGAAGGACATGAACAGTGCTATCAATGTCGACAGTAGACGCCCAACATCACTTTCACTCCGGAGGACATGTTTGTCAAGGATCATCATCACAACTGACCCCCCTACTATACTGGGTACATAGGATAGTCAAGGGTCGAAAGAATCCACATCGATCCAGGCTCCGCCCTGAGCATAATTCCGCGAAGACTCTTAAGCTTTCTGGGAATCCCCCTTCACAAGCTTTCAAAGACTTCTGCAACCATACTCAGCTTCAACTCCAGCAACAGCCGATCTCTGGGAAAGATCCGACTTAAATGTCAGATCGGAAACTTGAAATGGAAGTGACTTGCTACGTCATTGACGTTGAGACACCTTACACAACCTTCTGCTCGGATGACCTTGGGTTCACTCCAACAAGCTTGTCCCTTTAACACTTCATCAGTGTTTCAAATACATTGATGAATAGGGGGTTCAGCAGAGAGTCGAAGCTAAAAAGCATCCTTTCAATGGGGTGGAGAATTACTTCACCGACTCTCTCTCGTATGATGAAAATCACACAATTGAGATTGTCCTTCCCAATAATGATGAGGATAGCGGTAATGAAGCAGATGTTGAGCCTCATTGATGATTGCATCTAGAAGATAGATCCACTTATAATTACTCTAGAAGACCTCTGTATTGACCAATTTGTCGAAAATCAGGGCGATTGGATCTTTAATGAAGAAGAGTTTGCTTACGACTACTCTTTAGACTCTGAGTCTTAAAACTCAAGCGTCAAAATTCTGATGGCCAAACTAGCTCTAGAACCGGCGTTACATATGCCGATAAACGAGTCGTACTCCACCCTCAAGCAGCTAGACTACTCGAAAAATACCACCTTCATGGTTCTACCCAAAGGGAACATCCTGAATCCAATCATCTTTGGGAAAGTTAAGACACAACCTCACTTATCGAACTCCGATGAAGAAGCTAAAGCAACGCCAGAATTCTCTCGATATAGCCAACAGTCTCAACAGATTATGGCAAAAATAGGATACAACCTTACTGCAAAATAATGGTTGAATTTCAATAGAGGACTACGAGTCCCTTTGATTCCCTTTATACCAAAAGGCGAGGTTTTCGACTATTACAACCAAACCAAACGTGGACTCGGTTATATCTCTCCTGAAGCCGAATCACAAGCAGGACAAGCATCTGATGACTTTCTAAGCAGCTCTTCAGACACGTCCAATTGGGCTTCTGACATTAGCCTCGGAGCCTTGTTCATATCCAACATGGTCTCATACGAATTAACCATGGATCTCGATGAATCTGAAGTATTCGAGGATCCTGAAGACGATTCATGGGCAAGACAGCTGGAAAAGCAATGGGAATCACGTTTCGATGTCAGATAACCACCCACTGAAGATAAAGTGGTTCAGATCAACATAAGCGACAAAACCAACCCTAAGCCCATCTCCATAAGTGAAAGTCTATCATCCACTGAAAAGGAAGAACTCATAATTCTCCTTCGAGAATACATCGATGTCTTCGCCTGGAGTTATGAAGACATGCTGGGTCTAGACCCCGATCTAGCTGTACATCGCCTTGACATCAACGCTAGCGTTAAGCCGGTAAAGCAACAATAACGACACTTCCGTCCTGAGTTGATGGAGAAAATTGAAAGGGAAATCCGCAAACTCATTGAATGTGGATTCATCCGTAAAGAACAACACCCCGATTGGCTAGCCAACATCGTGGTGGTGATGAAAAAGAGCGGCAAGATCCGAATCTGCATCGATTTCTGGGATCTCAACCTTGCTTGTCTAAAGGATGAATTTCCTTTCCCTATCACAGATATCATGGTCGACAATACGTGCAGGTTTGAGAGGATGTCCTTCATGGACAGGTTCTCTAGGTACAATCAGATCAAAATGCATCCAGATGATCAAAAGCACACGACCTTCAGAACGCCCTTAGGAGTATTCTGCTATACAGTAATGCCCTTCGGTCTGAAGAATGCTTGAGCTACTTATCAACGCGCTACGAACACGATCTTCCGTGAACATTTACTCAAGACAGTGGAGTGCTACGTTGACAACCTCGTGATCAAAAGTCGTCACAAGCAAGATCACGTCAATGATTTCAGAATGGTGTTCGAAATCATGCGAAAGCACCAATTCAAAATGAATCCTACCAAATCCTTTATGGGGTATCATCAGGCAAATTTCTAGGATTTATTGTCACATCCAAGGAAATACATATCGACCCCGAAAAAGTGAAAGCCATCCAAGAGATGCCACCTTCGAGGAATCGAAAAGAGCTTAGAGGTCTACAAGGACGATTAGCCTAGATTCGAAGGTTTATCGCCAATTTGTGTGGGAAATGTCAACCATTTCAAAGACTCATGAAGAAAGTTATTTCGTTCGCTTGGGACAACACCTGCCAAGAAGCCTTCGATGAGATCAAAGGTTATCTCACGAAGTCGCCGGTCCTAGCTGTACCAGTATCGAGCAAACCATTCCTAATCTATGTCAGGGCAATGGACCACTCTCTTAGAGCACTCCTTGCTCAAAAGAATGACAATGGCCACGAGCAAGCCATTTACTACCTCAGCCGACTATGAATGGCACTGAACATCTGTACAATCCGATCAAGAAGGAATGTTTAGCATTGGTCTTCGCAATTTAGAAGATACGGCACTACCTTAATGGTCAATCCATCCACGTCATCTCAAGAGTCAATCCTCTATGGATACTTATGACAAAACCCGGATCATTGAATTCCAGGTTAGCAAAATGGGCGATATTGCTCTCACAATACGACATGCCATTCGTGCCGCAGAAAGCCGTCAAGGGTCAAGCAATAGTCAACTTTCTGGCAGAGCACCCTATTTCGGAATCTTCCAAACTTTATGAAACATCCCAGATGAGGTCTTTGAGTCGAACGCTATCTCAGACCACCAAATATGGCAGTTGTACTTCGACGGCGCATCAAGACGCAACCACAAGGGAGCAATTATAGTAGGAGTGGGGGTGGTGCTGATCGACCCTCATGGACATGTTCTTCCCCGGGCCTACTCATTGACCGAGCCATGTTCCAACAACGTAGCCGAGTATAATGCCCTTGTAATCGGCCTACAACTCGCTCAAGATATGGGCGTCAAATACCTTGAAGCCCACGGTAATTCCAAACTGATTGTGAATCAAATCAAAGGAGAATATGAGGTCCGCCACAACGACCTCGTACCCTGCCACAAAGTGGAAACAAAGCTCGCTCAGTCATTCGAAGGTTTCTACATCAGCTATGTACCTCGCCTCAAGAACACCCATGCCGATGCTTTAGAATCCCCTGTGGCCTCGCTTGCCTTGGCGTCCGAATCTACTAGGCGCATCACTGTAGCCAGCCATCAATTATGATCCTCGGAGCATATCCTTGAAGCCAACGAAGTGCACGTTATGCCAACTCACTTCGAAGGTAATGATTGGCAGTTCCCAATCATTGACTATGTCCTACACGAAATTCTACCAGATAGTCCGAAGCAAGCAGTCTCCATTCAAAGAAGAGCTCCACGCTTCTTCTATGATTCTGCCACGCAAACTTGGTACCAACGATCTTTCGATGGTATTTTGCTCTAATGCTTATCACCAAGTGAAGCTCGAGAAGCATTAAAGGAAGCCAACGATGGTGCATGCGGAGCTCATCAACCAGGTCCCAAACTTCAGGACCGACTTCGTCATCTAGGTTACTACTGGCCGATAATGATAGCAGATGCGGTAGCATATGCTAAATGATGTCATGCATGTCAAATCCATGTTGATTTCTTACATCAACCTCCGAAAGAATTACATCCGATCGCCGCCTCATGGCCATTTGAAGCTTGGGGAATGGACATTATCGGGTCGATCAGCCCACCATCCGCCAAAGGTCATCGATTCATCCTGGCCATCACAGACTACTTCTCCAAATGGGCTGAAGCTATTCCCCTCAGAGAAGTTAAAACATCTCAAGTGATCAGATTCTAGTGACATCACGTGATATACCGATTCGGCATTCCTAGACGGATCATTCACGACAACGGTCCGCAATTCATCAGTCGACCGTTCTTCAAATTCTATAACAAGTTTAGAATTCAAGACGTGACTTCTACGCCATACAACCCAGCTGCTAATGGTCTAGTTGAAGCTTTCAACAAAACCCTCATCAAACTTCTAAAGAAGTTCATCGCCTCCAACAAATGTGATTGGGATGAGAAACTTGGAGAGTGTTTATGGGCTTATCGAACAACAGTCTGTACTCCCACTGGGTCAACGCCATTTTCCTTAGCCTAGGGATGTGAAGCCGTGATTCCTTTGGAAATTCAGGTGCCATCATTGAGAATCGCCGTCGCCGAAAAGATGACAACCGAAGAACATCATCAAAAGCACCTCCAAGAGCTAGAAGCGCTGGATGAGCTGAGACTTCAAGCTCAGCAAAGAATCGAGATCTACTAGTCACGGATTTCAAGAGCCTTCAACAGGAGAGTCAGAGAACGATCCTTCAAAGAGGGTGACTTGGTCTTAGCCGTTCGTCGACTCATGGTCATGACGCATAAGACTAAAGGCAAATTCTAACCCAAATGGGAATGCCCATTTGTAATAGAGACAGTCTATTTAAATGGAGCATATCGCCTAATTGATCAAAATGGCAATAGACTCATGACACCAATCAACGGGAAATTTCTCAAGAAATATTACCCTTGATCATGGTGAAGTTCATCTCCCCATAGAGATCCTGGTCATGTTTAAGTTTTCACCTCTGAACCAGAAATGTTGATCTTCTTGATCCAAAATCCAATCAAAATCCAAAGAGTCATCAAGTTAACATCACACCTCTACCTGACTCCGGATACACTATCACTGTCATGTTAACATTACATCTCTAAACAGTGTCAACTCTAAATATATCCCCATACTGTCATGTTAACATTACACCACTGTATAGTACCAATTTGATCAAAATCGTCATGTTAACATTACACCCTGAGTGATTTCTCATCTAAAATGTCCTGACTGATTAACATTACACCTCTGTCAGACCATTTCGTCGACCAGTTAACATTACACCTCTGTCGACCTACCTTAGCAAATTTGACCCGTTAACATTACACCTCTGTCAATTCGCTCATATCAAAAATCGATTAGTTAACATTACACTTCCATCGATTTCCTACCGTTAAGTTAACATTACACTTCCAAAAGGTAGTCATCCTTTCGGACCACTTTGAACCGACCGGTTAACATTACACCTCTGTCGGTCATTTTCTTTGACTAGTTAACACTACACCTATGTCAAATATCCCCATACTGTCATGTTAACAATACACCATCAGATAGTACCAATTTGATCAAAATCGTCATGTTAACATTACACCATCAGATAGTACCAATTTGATCAAAATCGCCATGTTAACATTACACTTCCATCGATTTCCTACCGTTAAGTTAACATTACACTTCCATCGATTTCCTACCGTTAAGTTAACATTACACCTCTATCGTACACTCATCTTTAAGGAAATAAAAAGTTCTTTTATTTATTAAGAGAGCTAGATGGTTAGAAAAGGTTCTTACAGGGAAAATAGATAAAAAAGTGTGTATCTGAGCGACACACTCGGCCATTTTAGACTCCCTAACATCACGAGCACCCTTCTGAGTCCTCGCTTTCAGGATCCGGGGGTCGAGGGGAGCAACCTGCGACCTGACAATGAAAAGGCTCTTTGTCTTAGCTTGAAGCTCTGCAATTTGAGAATCCAGCATATTGTTGAATTTGACCTGGTCGGACACAAGCTCCTCCTTCTGGAGTTGAGCTGCATCCAGACGTGCTTGAGCCGTAGCAATGGTCGCCTTAGCTTCATCAATTACCACATCTTTCTCTTGGATGGCACTTTGAAGCTCCGCCTGATAGCCTTTGGCAGAAGTAATGCTGTCTTTCAGACTCTGAACTTTCACGCTAATCTGATCCATTTCCGCTCGATCAGATTCACTAGCCTTGCGATGAGTTTCTGACAAGCGACAGAATTCAAGCTCGGGAATACCATCAAGGTCACCCACACGAAGAGTTTGCAACTCTCGGCAACAGAACTCAGCTTTATCGATCGCCATCTTGAAGGGCTCGGTATGAGCAGGGCCGGCAACTGACGCCAAAACACCCAGCTGATCCCTTAGCAACTTGAGAGTACGGGTTGTCAGCTCTCTTTGAGACTTTAACGCGAGAGCAACGCTCTGATTGAATAAACTCATCAGACTCTCCGTCAAGATCTTTATCTCCATCTCAACCAAGTCTTCAAGATCAGGAGATCGAGGAACCTCTATGTGACTGGAAGGACCTGCTCTAGTAGAGACCACTATGGCATCCGTGGTGGAGGGAGAAACAAACGGCAAGACTTGCACCCGTTCACTGCTTGACATCAAAAACAGCGCATGTGTAACCAAGAGGTTCGACACAGCGAATGATACTGTAGATGTCATCATGGTGGATGGGACAGCGGTCCTCACAACCATAGCCGTGGTCATCGACACGTCGATAGGCACGACCTTTACGCCTATTGACGAGACCTCAGGTTCACCAAGAATGACTGCAGCCACATTTGGACCTTCGCCAGGACGAGATTCAGAACTTGGGGATACCACTCTTCTAACCCCCGCAGGCATCGGAGAGACTAAAGTGTCATCATCATCTTCAGATGACCCCTGAACAATCAGCTTCCGCCGCACTGCTAAAACTGGCGCTGGTATAGGAGCCTCCGTCGTATCACCAGTAGGCATAGATTCCAAGACACCAGAAGCACCTTCAAAGATGATCACAGATTCAAAGTGAGCACTCATAGGTAAGGACGTGGACATTGCTCCGTCCATGGCCCCAAAGTCGATTTCATCGTCTGTTACACAAACGAAACGTCAATTATTATGACGAAGCAATCATGCAAGATGGACAGGAAATACCTGGCATGTAACCGCCAACGTCACCGGTATAACCTCCATCGTCAGGCTCAGTTAAGTAAGCATAGGTGTCATCGTGCCCGTAGTCCACTCATTCCTCATCATCATCCAGAGGAATAGGTTCTTTATCTGCACACAAGAAGCACATCAGCTTGAAGCAATTCAAGGAAAAGACCGTTAACACATAAAGAAGGAAATTACCTTAAGAGCCAACCTTAGGCTCTTGAACGGGAACCGCATGAGATTCTTCTCTGACTCCCGGAGAGCTTCTCAACCCAGCTGTAGGCTCAGAAGCTGCTAACGCTGATTTTTCAAAGGTGGCGGAGGAGGAGGAGCATGTAATGGCCACTTTCCTTTTCCCCGTCCTCTATCGGGAGCCTCTTGACGAACTACAGGCTCGGTCGGTTCTCGAATATTGATGCCAACTTGCCTTGGAAGTGCAGGTTGCTCATCGACCTGCCCCTGAGGTGCGGGCTGCTCACCCGGCACTTCCCAATCGTCATCTTTCGCCAGAAATTCGTGAAGGCCAGGAGCTCTACTCCTGGGACCCTTCTTGGAGAATTCCTTATATCGTCGGGAGATCCAAAACAAGCCAGACTTGTTAGTTTGAAATTTGGGGTGAGGAGTGATCACCTTGCTGTACCACTTGAAAAACCCCAGCATCATATAACAATTGGGCGTGTGTTGGGGAAGCAAAAACCTAGCTCCGGTGACCCCAGCAATGAAGTGATACCAGGCGCGAGCTCCGTCAACTAAGCTCCTCGAACGAACCAATCCAAGATTTGGATTCCCTATATACAGCTGGTCGTAGCTAAATTGGCGGGCAAATCGACAAGGCAAGTAGGGCTCGATATTACATTCCGTACCGTTCAACCTAGCAACAAGGTGACCTGGTCGAATGTTTACCAACCAATTGAAACACCTACTAGGCAAACAAGTGAATCGCTCACTGCTCGGGCCATCTTCAAACCCGTCCCCAGGATTCACGCCATCAATTGAGGGTAAATAGCAGTAAAGGTGATAATGTTCCTTGTTTAGGAGAACTCTACGGACCCCAGCAAGATACTTGACCAGCCACTTTGAACGTTCAAACCTTCGGAGCAGGGCAACGTTCACTCCACCAGGCATAGCAGCTGACATCAGCTGAGAACAATGTTGAGTGAACCATATCACCAAATACATATACGGCAGCTCCACCCGAGGATTGGGCACTTGATTCCTCGAGAAACGCTCCTCCTGCTTCAAATGTTCAGTAGCCAACTCCCTTAGACCATGATGAATGAAGCTCACCATTGCTAGTAAAAGAACCAAGTTGTACCGAGAGGCCAACAATATGGCAGGATACATCACCTTAATTGAGATGCGATCCTTTGGCCAAGAAGGTACAACACAACCCTTCAACTAAATAGCATAGAAACCGGCAAACAACGCCAACTCAGATATTAGCTCCTTCGCCTGGTGATGAAAGCTCTCAAGCGGTCACCGGCCGCGGAACCGATACCGCGTCACGTCGGTGATTGTGCGACCGCGAAACCGTCTTCGAAGATACATTTCTCAACTTCAGGATCTTCGACCAGAGAGATTGGACATACACCCCCCTTCTTCTTGCTAACTTGGGGAAATAAATATTCCACCCAAGGAACATGAGGCATAGTAAGATCATGCCCAGCATTCCCTGTAACCTTCTGACAAATGAGGAAGTGGCACACCAACTCCCGGAAGGCCTCCTCAATTTGAGGAGTGTGAGAGAAAATGCTCAACTCCTCATTAGTCGGAAAAATCTCCTCATACGGACAATCTCCCATCGGCAAACGAGACACTTCAAACATCTCGTGAAGAGCAATTCTAATCTCCCCTGCCGGAGTAAAAAAAGTGTTGCTCTCACAATTATACAGCTCTAAGATGCCATATATGATAGGTGTGCAAATCTCGGCACCATATTTAGAGGCTCTCACTATAGCATAGAGCCCCATCTCGTGCAACCTATCCGCAAAAGTGATAGGAGCGAAGTCGACCAAACGAGTCCACAATTGGGTATCAGTCGACTTAATCCAACCGGGAAATTTGGTATCCATGTTGGGATACTGAGCGTCATTCCTGGCAAGCTCATTCCCAAAGGTGTTAGGAACGATGGCAACTTCATTGACTAGAGCGTCCTCATTCACAAATCCTTGACGCAATCTCATGATGTTGATCCCGAAGAGCCCCTCATCATGAAAGCCACCCACATGCTTTAGAGAACCTATTTTGATGCTATCTTCCCTATTTATAAGGTTATAGCGCATGAAA
Organism: Asparagus setaceus; assembly: GCA_012295165.1. NCBI lineage: Eukaryota > Viridiplantae > Streptophyta > Magnoliopsida > Asparagales > Asparagaceae > Asparagus > Asparagus setaceus. The sequence goes on from CM022701.1 coordinate 59,911,732, forward strand.
CGAGGCACGGCGAGACATTGCAAGTACATGAAAGAGACCTGTCTCTCAATCGGCGGCAAAGCAAATCGATGATCTCCCTGAGCGTAGTACCAATATTCCTCTCCCCAGTTGAAGAGAGAGTTGCCACCTGGGACACTGTCTCCAAAAAGGAACTGTGGCTTCACTGATATGTCTTCATGAGGGACTGAGAACTTGGCATTGGTGATTATTTCCCGCAAAGTTCTGTTACTACTGGTATGGATAGTCTCAATCCTTTCCTGGCTACTGCCTTCAAGGAATAGAGGGACGTTTCCATCAAAAACATACATCACCTTAGGATCGTGAGTCCTGTCATGACCAAAGTGATTATGACGATCTACGGGGTTCCTTGAGTAAGCCATTGCACAAAAACAATAAATGAATTAACAGACGAAGACCAAATTAAACCGTCACGCCCGAGAGCAGAGGCGAACCTCGCTCACAAGTCAAGACCATCTATATCAACTAAGTGTCGATAAGATGAAGCAAAGTTCAACAAAAATTGTGAACTTCACCCATGTGCTTAAGTTGGCAAAATTCATCCAACTAAGTCAGGCGGAACTTGCTCAAGCGAAGGTCGCTCAAACCAGCGGGCCTCACTCTAATGAAGATCGCTCAAAACCAAGCAATAAACTCCACCTAAACGAAGTCCGTCGCAGAAGCCCGAAAGGCTAAACGAGCTCCGCCCAAAGAACGAAGCTCGCCACCATAAGCGCCATTAATGGCCGCTGACAAAACTCCGCCGCGAATGATAGAAGCTCGTCGGAGAAGACCACAGGTGGTCATAAAGATCTCGCTTTTGATGGCGGATCAAGTTTTTAGACGTCGTAAGGCATCATCCAAATCCCAATGGGCAATGATTGAGGCTGATCCGAAGATCGCCATTTGATGGGTTTTGACACGTACCCATAGCCAGCTCCAACTGCGCCTGCGTTTCATTCATCAGCCCTCGGCCGTCGAACTCCCCGGGCGGAGCCTCTCCCCATGGAAATAGCGCGACGAGGAGCCATTGAGGAAAGTTTTTGGGGATTATTGAGGGGAGCTAAGGTTTGAAGAAAGTGAAGAGTTTTTGAAATCAAAGTGGAGAAGGAGGCAAAACAGCCTATTTATAGACTAAAATCTCCAAACTTCGCTGAAGATTCCTCTTCTTGAACCTCGCCGAGTATTTCGCCGAGCGAAACCCGCCGAAGATCTCGCTACCGAACCTTGCCGAATATCTTGCCTCGAACTTCGCCAGAGATTTTAGCTTCGAACTTCGCCAGAAATCTCACTTTGAATAAGCTTTGCTATAGCTGCGAACTTGAGTTTTATATACTTAGGCTGAGCCTCGCCTAAGCCGACTTACTGAGCTTCGCCAAGATGACTGTTACTCAAGTAAGTGAACCTCGCCCAGTTCAACAGGGCGAAGAACCTCGCCAAAGCATCATAGTGAATCTCACTAAGTCTCTAAATTTAGAAAATCACAACTCAATTTGTTTGAGACCCTACATAGTGAACATCGCCAAAATAACTTGGTAAAAATTCACTAAGTCCCCAAATTGAGAAAACTACAACTCAATTTATTTGAGACTTCATCTGGCGGACCTCAAAACAGACTCTCGCCAACACAAGGAAGCCTGAGCTTCGCTTCTAAAAGCAATGACTCCATGCAGAGTTCAAACTCACTTCAGAAACAAAGTACGTGCAGATCAATTACACAGAAGATGGACAATTTCAGCTTGAAGAAAGGTTCATTTTTATTGATCGAAGACTCTATTACAAGGCGACACTCAAGCTATCCAATTACAAAGATGATGGGTGCTTGTTGCTATTTGATACTGCCCTATATTCCTAAGATATGGGTAGTGTGATGGCAGAGGAGCATACACGAGCTGTACCAAGCTATAACTCGTGCGCCCTTGGCCACACAGGACTAGGAAATCAAGTATTTCCTGCTACGGAAAAAACGGCTTCCACTTACCCATCCCTGGACCCTATGCCAGAGGAGGAGAAGGAACTATTGAGTGGGAAGCGCTCCCGTTCCTGCAAATTAAGCCATATCAGCAGCAAGAAGTACCCCTCTTGCACAAGATTGAGCCATGTCAAGAGGAAGAAGCACTTCCTACAGTCAAAATTCAACGTTAGGCCTGAGTTAGCCACACGACGTCGAATTACGGTCTAGGTTCACTTTCGTGACGCCTAGTTACTATCGGAGTCTTTGCTCGTGGAGACCCAAGGGTCTTTCTTCAAGCACCATTTGATTGGACCGGACAAAGAGGCTAAGACTTAGCCTAAAATTCGGTCAAATCCGTAGCGGATCTCATGGGATCTTCAATCAAGAGATCCTAGCCATACATCACGGCACAAATCCAGAGGAGAATCAAAACAAACTTTGCCAACCGGTGGGCGTCGCTAGACAACAAACTTCGCCAACAACAGCTCAAAATGAACCGAGCTTCGCCAGCTAGCGAATGTTGCCAATCAACAAACTTCGCCCGAGCAGCACAAGGTTGAGCAACCTTCACTCGCAACCAAAATCAGTTGAACTTCACTGATTTCCCCAACATCGCCTCAACAACAAAGAAGGCGAATTTCATTCCAAACATAGATTTGGACGAGCGCAAGCATCATCGAACCTTCGATACAAGTCTATAATCAAGGAAGCTGTGTTCAACAGTACACATCTGGCAACCAAGTAGGCGAATGAAGACAAATTTTCACTCAATCAAGACAACTCAAGCTACGTTCAACACTACACCTCTGGCTATTTATCCAAAGTATTTCAATCCCTGTTACAAGCTTGAATGCAGGATCTTGAAAACTTTGGGGGTCTTGTAGACGGTCAAAATATATTTTAACGTAGGCTGATGACCAGCTTGGATCCAAGAAGTGAACGCCCATGAGCTAAAACAGTTCGAATGGGCCCAAAGTCAAGCCCACAAAAAGCTATAGCGAAGGTCGCCCAATGACTAAAGCGAACCTCGCTAAGCAACCCATGTCGACTCGATTCGACCAGGCCAGACCCGAGTCGATCCCCACAACATGTCTCCGATCGAATCGAAAGGCGTCATAAGTCAACCAAGCCTAGAGTCGAATTCTGTGTTAAATTCGAACTCATAGGCAAAACTCTCTAACTAACGAACTCCGCCCAAGTCAGTTGAAGTGGACCAAGTCATCCACCTCCGAAGAAGGTGCACCCATGTTCGTAGTGACCCTCGCCCACACCCATAAGCGACCTTCGCCCACATCTTCAGCGAACTTTGCCAAGATCACGAAGTCCGCCTAGTAGTCGTTACGGAGCTATTTTCAGGAGATAACCTCTCCCCCATTATCTCCTACTTTAATAACCACTTAATCCACAATTAAGGGGCCATTAACTCTCTCTTTTAGCCTATAAAAGGAGAGGAGATCATCCATTCTACAAGTTCGGAAAATAGATCCAAAGAGCCATAACAAAAAAAAAGACCCACACGCATCGCATCTGCGAGCTCATTGAGAGATATTGCTGAGAGAAGACTGAGTTAGCTTCCAGGCAATCCGACACTCAATAATTGTTCGCGGGAAAAGTCGGTATGATTGTCATTGCTTGAATTCGTTACACCTCTAGGGGATTACAAGCGAGATTCAGAAAAAAGATCACCTTTTTATAAGGCTTTACAACGAACAATCAAAAAAGATTATAACTTTTTCTCCTTTTTGAACAAACACGGGATCCGTTTATCAGATCCTCGCTTGCGTGGGTGTCTTTGCCTGTACCGGGGACTTCTTTTCTATCCGTGGACCACCGCGTAATTCGGATCCGATGCGAGATCTAAACGATGAAGAGGGGTTATTTCACGATGGAAACAAGAGCCCAAGCAAATAAGATCGACTAAGCAAAATCAAAGCTATTCTCGAGATCAAAATGAGGTTTAATCTCGAGGAAATGATGTAGATCTGATGTCGAAATTGATCGCCTCCCCAAAAGTCAGATCTTGATACTCAAAAGCCTCGCCTTTGTCGCTAAAAGTCAGATCTTGATCTTCAAAAGCCTCGCCTTTATCGCCAAAAGTCAGATCTTGATCCGGCAGAGTCTCCCCTTCTCTATAAAATTCTGGATCTGTACAAATGAGCCTTGCACCTCATATTTATAGCCTTCAATGCAGATGCGGGTCAGAACTGGGCCCGAAGCCCGCGTGGCCACTTCCAAATGGCTCGGCTTTGGCTAAGCCACTTAGAAGTGGCTCGATTTTGGCCAAGTCGCCCAAGCAGCTTGTCTTCCAGTCTTTTTCGCCATCCTCCGATGTTCCGAGTCTGATTCGATTTAGGTTTATCGATTTTCGCTGATCCGGAGCTTCAAAGTTGGGTTTATTCCTTCGCTCGCACGCGATTCGTCGCTTCATTAGCCTTGCACACTTTGTCGACTTTCTTTATGCACTTCGTCGACTCGGTTTATTGACTTGGACGCTTCGTCGACTCACTTTATGCGTTGGCGTCGACTCGCTTTATGCGTTGGCATCGCGGTGACTTGTTGTTGTATCATCGACGGTTCGCCATTATGTCGTCGGATGGCTCGCCAATCTTCAACTCCTTATCACAAGCTGTGTTCGGGAGCTTATAGGCAATTTTCAACGCCTACAGATACCCCCTCCAAAGTGTTTCGGTCTCGCTCTTTTATAGAAGAAGCATAAATACTTTGGATATAATAGGTCCCAACCTTCAGTCGGTATAACGGGACCCGAAAATGGCTTCGAATCTTGACTTCTCCAATTCTTTCGGACTATCTTGTGCTTTGTAGGATGACTGAAAGTATCACGGTGCTGCATTTATTGTCTGACTGCTATTGAAGTCTTGAATCGAAAGCTAATGAATAAATTTTCTTATTTTAGCTCGCGTTGGTGAGTTGTCGTCGAACTGACCATCTAATTTCATGAGGCTTAACCTTGAATTGGCGAATTCTCCGTTGCATCACTTGGCATAGGCCTAACCACAGTGGGAGGAGATTGCGGGTTCGCCCTTTAATCGGTGGACTCCCTGTTGTGACGCTCATTGCAGGACTGACCACAGCGGGAGGAATTTTCTTGAGATGTGACGCATTGACCGACGTCAGAATTTTTCTCTTGACGTTCAACCTTCAATCGGTGATTTTTCATTCACGGCGTTGGCGGCGTCAACCACGGTTATACTCATCGTTCCTTTGGAGTTTGAATTAGTTTATCTTCATATACCCATTCGAAGGTGGTCGAGTTATCCTTAAGATATTTTCCAGGAACTTCTCGCCAAAATAGGAAATAGTTTATACTCGTATACCTTATTGGAGTATCCCAGTGGGAGAAAAATGGGGGTTGTCGAGTTATCCTCCTTAAGAATATGAAACTATTCTCCAGGAACTTCTCGACAAAAACTAGGAAACAGTTTATACTCATACACCTAGTTGGAGTAGGATTGGGGGTTGTCGAGTTATCCTTAAGAATATTGAACTATTCTCTAGGAACTTCTCGATAAAAACTAGGAAACAGTTTATACTCATACACCTAGTTAGAGTAGGATTGGGGTTCGCATAACTCGAACCATATGAGAATTGACCCTTGATGGGCGACGACCTCGTGTGGGAGAGAGAAAACGGATGAGGCAAGTGGATGGGGATTCGAGTTTGGTCGAATCCTACTTTGACTAGGATTGGCCGAATCCTACTGTGACTAGGATAGGCGAAATCCTGTTGTGATTGGGATAGGCGAAATCCTGCTCTGACTAGGATAGGCGAAATCCTGTTGTGATTGGGATAGGCGAAATCCTGCTCTGACTAGGATAGGCGAAATCCTGCTGTGACTAGGATAGTCAAAATCTTGCTATGACCGTGATAGGCTAAACTCGCCCGACTAGGATAGGCGAAATCTGTTGTGACTAGGATAGGCGAAATCTGTTGTGACTAGGATAGTCAAAATCTTGCTATGACCGTGATAGGCTAAACTCGCTGTGACTAGGATAGGCTAAACTCGCTGTGACTAGGATAGGCTAAACTCGCTGTGACTAGGATAGTCAAAATCTTGCTATGACCGTGATAGGCTAAACTCGCTGTGACTAGGATTCCAAACCCCCTTTGACTAGGTCTCCAAGTCTTCTTTGATTAGGTTTAGCCAAATCCTTCTCTGATTAGGTTTAGCTGGATCCTCCTTTGATTAGGTTTAGTTAAATCCTCCTTTGATTAGGTTTAGTTGAACTCACCCTTGATTAGGATTCCAAACCCACCATAACTTGGTTTGGTCAAACCTGCCTTCAACTAGGTTTCCCTTTTTTCCTTTTTTTTCTTTTTCCTTTCCTCCTTCTATTGGGTTTGGGCCCAAATAAAATCCTCTACCCTATAAATAGGACCGCCCCCCCTTTTTTTCTTTTTCAATTCAAAATTTTTTTTACAAAATTCGGCCACCCCTTTTAGGGTTTCTTTGGACGAACACCCCCCTTTTTTCTCTCTTGTTTTCTTCTTTTTCTCACCTCGTCTCCCTTAAACCCTAAATAGCATCAGAGATCCAAGCTTCCTCCACGTGTCGGACTTAAGGATTCCTCCAAATTTACATACTTTTTGAGTCCCTTCCAGCCTTTTAAGCACTGTCTTTTAGATTCAAGCTCAAGCTTTTCTTCAGGTAAACCCTTATAACTCTTGCATATTTGATCTTTATTTCATCATGCAAATCAGGGGGTAGATGTGCAAGAAATTAGGGTTTTGTTTGCACACCTGAAATTAGGGTTTTTGGGGGTGAAATTGCATAAAGTTTGAAGGATTTTGGTCATGAGAAAGAAGGCTGAAATTTGAGGGGCTTTCATGCAAAAATTAGACTATAGTTTGAAGGGTTGGTATGCCAATGATCGCTGGGAATTCCTGAATTTTTATTTTGGCCAAAATTTGGGTAGGTTATATGCAAATTGTGGCTGAAATTTAGGGGGTTTTGTGCAAAAACAGCCCCAAAACTTTGGGTTTGAGGGCAATTTGGGTGGCTAAAATTTTTGGACTTGAAAGTGACCTAGATGGAGGAAATTCCAACCTGGCCCCAGGGGTATTTTGGTCATTTTACGGCCAGATTTGGTCAGGAGAGGTTTTCGAGCGAGAATCAAACCCGATGTCAGCGCATATGCTCCTTGTAGGTTCAATTCGAATTCGACCAAGAAATCCCATATGCTTTCTTAGGATTTTGGTTCTGAATTCATAGTTCCCATTTTATATTTTGGATTCTGACCTGTATGATTCCTCTTTGTAGATCGAGATGTCATCGAGGAGATCCCGTGCTTCGAGGAGTCAGCGCGCTGCTCCGTTACCTACGAGTGCGCCTTCATCACTTTCTGGTGAGCTTTTCTAACTCTCAGTGCATCCAAAACTTGCATTTAGTTTACTACATTCCCACTTTGTCTTCCTTTGTGAGGCGAACTGGGAAAAACCGCGATTCTCCTTCGTGAGGGTTGTCGCTTAAAAGATAGGCTTTGTTTAGTCAACTCCTATCTTACGGGGGCGATTCTATGCCGTATTATGTTACGCCGGATGGGGTATACTGTCGCTTTCATTTGTGCGACATTATACGTTGTCCTACGAGTGCATAATGTGGCCGGAATCGTTTCACCCGCTATAAGGCCGTGACTCTATCCCACAGGTTTATGAGATGAGTTCTACGCCCTATGCTGCCTTTTACAATATCCTTCATGGCTGGATTTAACGAATTTTAATCACTTGTTTGTAGTTGAGTATCCTTCTAGAGCATTCCCTTGTCATACGATTGATGGACGCCGTGGCGAGCATTATGCCACTTTTGCTATTCCCTCGCTTGTTTTGGTTACTCCTCAGTTCGCACCGGGTACATCCGCGGAGACCATTCAGGTGATACAAGAAGGAAGTCCTCGTGTGCTCCGCCTGTTGATTACTGATGCGCCGCTCGTGAGGGATACCAGTTCCACTCAGCCTCTGAACAAAACGGATTACTTATTTAGGGATTCCGTTGAAGACCCAGACTCAACTTTTATTGAGAGCGAACAGTGACTGCATAAAGATGAAGTTGGGCTTTTATATCTCCCACTGATGCCTCGCCATCACTCGTTAGTTGAGTTAAGGAATCAAGCCGTGACACGTGAGATGTCGTGGCGCTTGACAGAGGAGCGTAACGGCATTCATTGTGGGTATATTACCCACAAGGCGACTGTAGGTTTGGATAGTAATCGTGTTGTCGACACGCCCCGTGTACCGGGCTTGGACACACCACCGCAAAGGATATATTTACCACCGCATTACATTGAGGAATCGCCTCGCGAAGTCGGGCGAGATGCCTGCACACGGCCATAGGTTTTACGGTTGGCTCCATTCTTCAGACAAACACTGGTGGGCTCAAATGACAAACTACGGACTCAGCAGATGGAGTGAGGAATTACACGCATGCGGTTTATATGCGGCCATTCGCGCCACCATGTATGGGCTGCCGATCAACTCCCATCCTTTCTTGGCTATTAGAGCTCTAATGATCCGGATTCAAACACCTTTTGACCGTGCATGTAGAGTTGGGGTTAGCTCTTCATGAGATGCATCAAGTTTGGAAACTGGCGATGGGAGGATGCTATACCAGAGTATTTCCCTTCAATCGCGAATCGAAGTCACCGAAGATCAGATGCCCGACAAGCCATGATACCTTATGGGATCTCACTTGCCATTATCACATTGTTTTGGTACAGAATGAGCCATTAGCAAAGAAGGCCAAGCCGCAGGTGAGTCTGAAGCAGTTTGTAGATTACTTGTTCAAGAACCTAGAGAGCGATTCTGCTGAGGCGATTTGTGAATTGGCACCACTCTCTCCTTTAGAAATCAACGAACTGATTGATCCGGTAGCTCGCTCTTACACCCTAAGCGTACAGGGTGGCTTTCCTGTAGGTACCAAGTTCAGGACATTTCTATGGCATGCTATGAAGCCAATTCAGCCAATGACTCTCCTGGCCGGTTATCTCGCGCTCTGGCTGAAGAAGTGCGTGGTACCATATCAGTCTGGCGATGCTTTACCTTTGGATATCCTTTATCCTGCAGTTCAGCTTGCTCACAAGAAGAAACTTTCTCTTCTCCCGGTGATGGTGCTTGACATCCATCGTGGGCTTTGGCAGATAGTTAACACCTCTATTCAGGTAGAGGATGGGCCGTCAGCTCGGATTCCTCTCGCAAAGGTGGAGCTCCCCTACACTTACTTGATAGCTTGGTTCATCCTTCACCATCCCGATATGATGACGGCGCCAGGTATCACAGACCCCTCTATCCCCTTATTGTAATTATTAGAAGGCTGCAAATGGAAGGGGCGAGTATTTTTAGATGTAAGAAGGGAATTGCAGATTCATACGGGCTGGATTTTCTCTAGGTGCTTTTCCTAATTTTTACCGATCTGTGAGTCCTTGTCGATGAAGAGATCTTTGGGGAGTGGGACATCTCTTGATGTCGGCTGCTTTAGTTGGCTTATGAATATTAGGCCATGCTACTTAACATTCCGGGTTAGGAATCAGTGCTTTATAGAGCCATATCTGCCTTGCCGATTCGCATGCTAGTTTAGCTATGATCAGCTTTATGTTAGAAATCCACGTCGATAACCGGACTTCGTGGGGATTAGTAGGCGGTGCGAGCACAGTCTTTGGAGTGTGGCGGGATGCACGTAAGTTGATCTCCCAGTCGCGATCATCGGCTTGGTGATATTTTATATTGCACATGGCTATTAGCGGCAGATGAACCTGTTCATGTGAGACGTATCTCAGCGTTAGTGGCCGAAGAGGCTTCCAAGGCTAATGCTCGGATGATTGGGGCCTTGGTGGGTCACCGAGAGCGGCGTAAGACTTCGTCGGGTAGGCGATGGGGAGAAAGATATCCGACTACAGGAGACGCTCAAGAAGACCATCTTGGCCTTGAAGATGTTGGGCGGGTTTGTCGACATTTCCTCTCTCTTCTTCCTTCTCCTCTTTTGGAGTTATTGACATTATTTCGTCACTTCAGGTATGACCGCCAAAGTGGAGGATCTTCGTGCCTCTCGGTGGAACTCAAGCCGTTAAGCGGAAGAAGCTAGTCCACAAAGCCCGTGGATCCAGCGAGCTTTGTAGCCGGACTTAACGGTGATATTTGTTTGGTGTAAAATCTCCTCGGTTTGAATTGCTTGTTTACAAATCAAGAATTGGCTTTTACGAAGCGAAGGAAGGCCTTTATTGTTTAGCGTGGGTTCGTCGGTAGCGATAGGGCGCCTCCCTCGATGCTTTCGAATCGAGTTTGCTTCCTTAGACGATCCGTCGGCGTCGCGGTCGGGCTTCGGCCTGTGGTAGAAGCTCCGGCGGTTGAGTTGGTTCTACCGAGCTTGCTTGGGCGGGGCTACTATGCAAGAGTTTGCAAAGAGCTTCGAGAGCCTCGAATCTGAGGGTTGAGATGGAGCCTACTTCAACAATCAAACCTTTGCTCCAGGCGAGTTGATGGAGCAAGAGAGTAATTCTTCTGCTTGCTCTTTCCTTCTCGTGATGGTTTTACAACCTGTTGCCCCCCTCTTGTTGCCAAGGAGGTTTATATATAGATCAAGGGGTGGTATAGGCCACCCTCTTGATTTGTGGGATGTGACCACTGGCAGTTAAGGGGTACCATACTCCTCTCTAACTGCGGGATGTGACCCCTGATGAGGTGATAAGGACCATGCCTTATCATAACTTCGGAGATGTCGCGAGTGGGTGAGCAGCGAGCCTTTGAGTCTTTCGAGCGAGCTTGCGGCGAGTTTGCGAAAGAGGTCAAGCTGGCGAGCCTCTTGTGGGCGTGCTTTCGGTTAAATGGCGAAGCGTCTGGCCTGATTGAACTTGCATGGCGAGTTCTCCCAATCAGGCGGGCTTTGACAAGCGGTGGTCCTCTCCTTGACTTCGTGGGATGTGACCACTAATAGGTGAGGCGCCATGCCCTCTAGGCTGGGGATGTGACGCTATAGGGTTGATGAGAGTTTGTCTCATCATCACCCGTGGCGATGGAAAGTGGGTGGGCCCACTTCTCCAAGCCGCCGTTGACACCGTTTAGTCAGGCGAGTAGGCGAGCTTGAGAGTTGTTCTAACTGTTCAGACGAGCTTGTCGAACAAGCTGAGCCAACCGGGTGGACCCTCGACGCGGTGAGCCGGTGCTCGCTGTGCTACTAACCCCTTTGCGTGCGTGCTCGCACATAGACAAGGTTGACTGATAGGCGACGTTGGATTTATGTGGGCGAGCTCATCGCGTGGGGTGACCTTGTGTGGGTGAGCGGCACTTGATCTCTTGCGGGCGATTTCACTCGAGCGGGGCGACCTCGGGCAGGCGAGTTCGTTAGGCGGCTCTTAAGCTCTTGCAGGCGAGCTCTTCGAAGGCAACGACCCCATGCGGGCAACTTTGTTAGACAAGCGGCTTTTGAGCTCTGGGAGAGCTCAACGAGCGAGACAACCTCGTGCGGGCGAGCTTGTTGGACAAGCGACTTTTTTAGGCGAACTCGCCCAATAATAAGCTGTTGGGCTCGTGAAGGCGAGCTCATCTCTTTGACTGGCGGGGTCGGTAATTTTTCCCGCCTACAAGACCCCCTTCAAAGTTTTCAAACCTAAATCAAGTTTGGATATGGTCTGAAACACTTTGAATGAACAGGCTTGGCCACGCGTCTGGGCGCATCTAACCATCTTCGTATGGTTTGAGCTTTTCGGACGGCTCTGGCGAGGTTTTGGCGAACTCGTGCTTCGGGCGAGCTCACGCTATTCGGCAGGCGAGATAGGCCACACGTTCGTTCGCTAGCTAAGGCGGTGCGTGCGTGTCGGATCATATTGAATGTGGTCTGGCGAGCGACGCCTCGTTTTCATGCATGCGATCTGAGCCGTTGATTTAGCGGCGCCATAATCTCGTTCGTCGTTTAGGTGAGAGATCGTGCTTTGAACCGCCAAATCTTGGCCGCTCGTGCGGAATGCTAACCGTCCCGCCTCATTTGTGGCCGTTCGATTTGAATTTGTCGAATCGAGTCGTTACGAGTGATCTGATCGAGTGAGCTACCTGAATTCGCATTGATCGCTTCTATAAGAGTCGATCTCCTCCCTCGTCGAGAGGCCATTGCACTCAAGATTTTCTTCGCCCAAGCTCTTGCAAAGATAACCAGGACTCCCGCCATGGCTTCCGAGAAAACCGTGTCGAAAGGAAAGAGGACCGCTTCCTCTTCCTCGCGTGATGCCGACGTCGTTCTTTGCCCGGCGGCGTGGCTCGAACTCCCTACGGTAAGTCCGATGAGAAGAACATTCTTCATTCATGCAGGCGGGTTTAGCCTACTCGGTGAAGTCTTGATATTGAGCGGGTTTAGCCTACCGGGCAAGGTCACTCTTCAGCGAAGCCGGTTTGTCAGCGAAGCTCACACACTCCGGCGAAGCCAGATTAGGCGAAGCTTTATTGGCTCGCCTGCGGTGGTTGCTTGTTTGAACCGACACGCCGCCTCGCTCGCTCGGGTTGACGCATTAACACTCTCTTCTGGCGTTTGTGCATTTCGAGAGGAGGTCCTCCTTGGTAGGTCTGCAATTTGAGATCTTAGGAAGAGCCTCTAGCTGCGGAGGCGGACGCTTTGAGGAGTTGGCGTAAGAGGCCCTTCGGGCTAGGCCTTGGACTCACGAACCCATCGTGCTTTCTAATGATGAGGGGGAAGAGCGAACTGAACCCACGCCTGCTTGGTCGTACACCCCCCAACCACAGTGCAAGCCTGGCTTCCTTGATCCAACCACCATTGGACGTCATGGATGGAAGCCGCCCGTTGACCATGACGGGCCCCTCCCCCGGATTCAACCTCTCGCTGCAATTATTCCGGTCGTGGGTCTGGCCGATCCCACCCCAAGACGGTGAGGGTGTCCTTCAGCAGTTGGAGAACGCTCTAAAACAGGTGGTCACTGCTATCGGCATCGGATGGGGAACCCTCACTGCCTTCCACCCTCCCCTAGTAAGCTGTTTAGGGGAGGTTCAGCGTGTTGGCGGTGGCCTGCTGGCCATGCGCTGTGACCGGAAGCTTGCCCAGTGGGAGAGCCTTGTGAACCATTTGGAGAGGTTGGTTTTCGATGACCCGCGTAATGATACATGGCGCCTCATAGGGGAGGCTCGAGTCAGAATAATGCGGGAACGCGAAGCTCGAGCGAAACGCATACTGGAGCAGGAGGTGATTGTCGCGAATTTTTGCGAGAGACAGCGTAGTTTTCAGCGCGAGACGGGGGCTTACCCCTGAGGACCTTCAACGGGAGAGTGCCAGCGTCCATCGTGCTTTTACAAAGGAGCTGCAAGTCCTCCACGCATTGCATCGCGAAGAGGAGGCTTCCGTCGCTGCACTCTCCGAGGAGAAGCTTGAGAAGGACGCGGAGGCTCAGGTTCTGGCAGATCGGGCGAAGGAGCTAGCTTCTCTCAAGGCTGAACTAGCTTCATTCACGGTGTTAGACTGTGCTGACTAGTTCCGAAATCCTGCCTCGGTCTTGAGACATTTTTTGTTTCTTTGAACGTGTTGTCATAACTTTGTTCAAATGTATTGTCTCTAAATTACTTGATGAATGCAGTTTTGTGTTTGTTTACCTATTCAATGTCTCGAGCGCCTTCGGTTGCAGTAGTTGGGCTGAGTTTTATGAGAGGGTTTGATGAAGTTCGGGCCAACTTCCTCGTCAGGCGGGCTCGATCTTTGGGCGAGCCTACACAGCGCGGCGGGCGAGCGCATATCTTGAGCCCAAACTATGGGCAGGCGAGCCCGACCAGCGAAGCTCGAGCCGCTGGTAGGCGAAGCTTGATTTTGAGGAGGCTTGGTTTGCCTCCTGATTCGTGCCTCCTGTTAAGGCTTTGACCGGATTTTGAGGCTAGGGTGTAGCCTCTTTGTTAGGTCCCATCACCAACTTGGAAGGGGCTATAAATGATGGATCATTTTACCCACATTTTTACCCCCTCTTCATCTTCTTCTTTTCCTTCAGCAAACCCATGGCTGCACCACCGTTGCCCGGGCCAGAAGCGTTCCCCAACCGAAGCGCCGAGATCGCGAGACTTCGTCAGGAGTTAGCCCAAACTCAAGGTCATCCCGCGGAGGAGCTCCGCATACTTCGCCGCTTGACCGAGCTACTATTGACTGAGAAGGAAATGCTTGAGGGCATCGTTCTCAATCAATCGATGGCTCAGCGGGAACTGGACCGTGATAGGGATGCGTAGAGCCTCGAGTGCCGCGCTCTTCGCAAGACCGTTCGGCGTTTGAAGTGGCGCTTGAAGAAGGACCCCTGGGTTTCCACGAGCGAAGATTCTGACAGCGATTAGGTGTCATGTAAGTGAATCTAGGCGGCCATGCGCCAGTTAGGTCTTTGACGTTGTTTAGGTTTCGAGACGTTTCTGTTATGACTTCTTGTTTGTACGTGTCGTCATAACTTTGTTCGAATGTATTGTCTCTAGCCCTTTGATGAATGCGGTGAAGTTTCATGTTGCAACTCGCGGAGCTTATGTAAAGGATCACCAGATGAGTTCAACCCTGGGGGGCTCAAATTATTTGGTATGCGAATCCAATTTTGGGTGGCTCAGACCGTTTGACAAGCGAGTCCAATTCTTGGGTGAGCTCACGTCATCTGGCGGGCGAACTCTATCTCGGACGAGCTCCAACCATTTGGTGGGCGAGCTCTCTCTCAGGCGAGCCCAAACCATTTGGTGGGCGAGCTCTCTCGGCGAGCCCAAACCATTTGGTGGGCGAGCTCTCTCGGCGAGCCCAAACCATTTGGTGGGCGAGCTCTCTCGGCGAGCCCAAACCATTTGGTGGGCGAGCTCTCTCGGCGAGCCCAAACCATTTGGTGGGTGAGCTCCCTCTTGGCGAGCTCGAGATCACTGAGGCGAGCTCCATCTCGGGCGAGCTCCAACCATTTGGTGGGCGAGCTCTCTCTCAGGCGAGCCCAAACCATTTGGTGGGTGAGCTCCCTCTTGGGCGAGCTCAGATCACTTGGGGGGGCGAGCTCCATCTCGGGCGAGCTCCATCTCGGCGAGCTCCATCTCGGCGAGCTCCATCTCGGCGAGCTCCATCTCGGCGAGCTCCATCTCGGCGAGCTCCATCTCGGCGAGCTCCATCTCGGCGAGCTCCATCTCGGCGAGCTCCATCTCGGCGAGCTCCATCTCGGCGAGCTCCATCTCGGCGAGCTCCATCTCGGCGAGCTCCATCTCGGCGAGCTCCATCTCGGCGAGCTCCATCTCGGCGAGCTCCATCTCGGCGAGCTCCATCTCGGCGAGCTCCATCTCGGCGAGCTCCATCTCGGCGAGCTCCATCTCGGCGAGCTCCATCTCGGCGAGCTCCATCTCGGCGAGCTCCATCTCGGCGAGCTCCATCTCGGCGAGCTCCATCTCGGCGAGCTCCATCTCGGCGAGCTCCATCTCGGCGAGCTCCATCTCGGCGAGCTCCATCTCGGCGAGCTCCATCTCGGCGAGCTCCATCTCGGCGAGCTCCATCTCGGCGAGCTCCATCTCGGCGAGCTCCATCTCGGCGAGCTCCATCTCGGCGAGCTCCATCTCGGCGAGCTCCATCTCGGCGAGCTCCATCTCGGGCGAGCTCCATCTCGGCGAGCTCCATCTCGGCGAGCTCCATCTCGGCGAGCTCCATCTCGGCGAGCTCCATCTCGGCGAGCTCCATCTCGGCGAGCTCCATCTTGGGCGAGCTCGATTGCTTCGCCTACGAAAAGGCTCGCCTACTTCAAAGAGTTGTCGAGTCAGGTCTTTTAACACTCTTTCATTTCATTTTGCAGCTACCTTTTCTGACGAAGTCCTTCCAAAGAGTACGGCCATTGGCCTCGCCAGTAGTACGGGCTTCTCGGCTCCTCCCAGGTTTCCTCTCCTTGACCCGGTGCCAGTCTTCCATGCCAACCGAACTATGGAATTGCGGCGACGTGTATCCGAGGGAGATGACCACCGATGCGGCGATGCTAAGCGATCAGCATAGTGAAATGGTGAAGCCTGACTTCATGTTTGGCGATGCCATAGTTGATCCTTCAGTCATGCTCCTAGGCGAAAGCAAATGGTTGCGTGAAGTTGGCGAGACCGATACTTTCTTCCCAACATGATGCGGGGATTTTCTAGTCGAAGCTACGCCACTTTCGCCCGTAAAGATGAACTGACTTGACTCGGCTTCGGGATGGGGTCACTTGCGGAACCTTCACAGGTTCCAAGGCTGGATATGGGGTCGACAGCTCCCATCGAGGCATGACCGCTCTTCATCCTGGTCTTCTGCAAAATGAATTCCCTATGGGCAGCAAGCGGTGGCGGAGACCTTCGTCACCGCTTCTTCAAAGGCGGGAGGGCGGTTTCCTCAAAAGGATTTCCAGGCTTCGGTTGGGTACATTCGCCACGGGCAAATTCTAGTGGCATAGAATCACCGAAGTTCGCTCGGCAGAGAATTTCGATCTCCGTGGATTCGAATCGTTTCAGGCCATCGAGCCACCCGGCCGGCATTAAGATCCACGCTCCTCGGTTTCAAAGCGTCTTTGGAGCTCTCTTGTCAGGATAAGCGGTACCTTCTATCGCTAGAGGGGAGTTAGGGTTGGCTCTTCACGAGATGCACGAGGTATCGGTCCGCCATGGGGAGTTCCCATATGAAGAGTATGTTCTGGCCAAATGGAGCTTGACCATCTTTCCACCCATTCCCCTCAAGTGGTGGAAACCCTATGGGAGCTCGCCACTACCACATTTGTGCGGACACTCTTGGAGTGCAGTGGACCACAAGAGGCGACAAGAAGAGGAATCTTAGGGATCGACCACAAGAATTGGGCGGACTACATGTTCCCCATGCGAAGACAAGAAGAGGCCCATTCTCCGCTGGTGCGTGTGCGGCGTGGAGGCGATCCGTTCGGTTGCGGCGAATCGGAGACTATTGATCACGCGAAGGGGATTCCGGTGGGGACTACTTTTGCATCCTACCACTATCGGTGACTCGATCTCATCAAGGCCACGCTGGCGGCTATTTGATGTTGTGGTTGAAGAGGTGCGTGGTGCCCACGCACTGCTTGAGGCGCATCCCGTGGGATGTCGCCTATCCGTCGTCCGCCGCCTATGGGCGATCATATGCGGTGTCGGCCATGGCGGCATACGAGTGGACTCCGGAGGTTGTCGGCACAATTCTGTCGCGTCTCATTTGTTGAAGCGGACGGAGGAGAGGAGGTTGCCAAGACCCCCAACCCTCGGATCAGCTTGCCATACGTGCGATGGCATGGTTAGGTGTTGCCGCTGCAGTGTTTGATGAGTGCACCAATAGCACGCCAGGAAGGCGGGACCGTCCCATTCATCCAGCGGCTCGAGACTTGTTCCTGGAAGTTCAGGGACGTTGTGGAAATGAGGAAGGCGCTCTCCTTCTTTGGCAACTTCGACTTCTTTGGTGTTTCCCTATTTCTCGGTGAGGGCCACGGCGAGTCTCTCGGGATGGTTCCACTACGGATCGGCACACCCTCTTAACCCTTGGTGGCTTCGTGGTCGGTCGATATCCGACCGGCTACCATCTCCTTCAAGACGGGTCGGCCATGCCTCTTGGAACCCTACCTTCCTAGCCGTTTCGCGCCAATTTGGATCTGACCCGGCTCTATGTTGGGAATATCAACCCCAAACCTGAAATTCAAGGGGTTGGTAGACGAGCTGGGGTGGTTTTGGACGATGCCGTTGTAACGGTGTGCGTCCGAATGCCTTTGAGGGACCGAAGTTCGCCACTGCTCACCTCATCGAAGTGGTACCGGCGTGAGTACTTCCCGGAGGGATTCGACCTCTATACATCTTGTTTGACGAGCTGCGCCGTCGAGAGGTTGCTCGGACACCTCGGCAAGGAGCGTTACCATGTTGAAGAGGCGGACGATCTCTGAGGGAGGAAGTTAGAGCGACTGCAGGGGTCTCAAGCATCCCTACCGAGGAGTCCTCGGGGCTAGGCTGGGACATGGGCTTTCCGCGGAGGTTTGGGTGATGACCTCATCTTGTCCTTCACACTCCCTATGACCCCACTCGTCCACTGGTTGTTGTGGCAGGGTCCCCAAGCTGGTTAGGGCTGGAGAGCATTTGGAGGGGGCTAGGGATGCTATCGCTGGTCGACTGCAGATGCCAATTGCTGCCTCCACTCCCTCACCTTCGCCGAAGCGTCCGAGGGAGGAGGGTGCAAGTTCAGCTGGTGAGAGGGCGGCCAAGAGGGCTCACCATGAAGAGACCTCCCCCAACTTTGGGCTTGCCGTGACCTCATCAGGGGTCCTGATGATGACGCGCGAGCAACAGGTGTTGACTCAGTCCGACGCGCTGCTTGCTTCAGGAGGTATGCGTTCTCAGGTCCCCCTTTTTTTTTGATAAGTTGATCATGATTAACTCAAGCTTTCCCCTTTTTTCTTTAGGTACAACCGGCGCTGCCATTCAAGTCTCCTCGGAGAATGAAGAAGGACGTACTTCGGATCATGAAACAGTCCCATCCCTCGAGGGAGAGGAGGTTGGAGGAGACGAGCTTACGCCAACTGGCGAGGAATCGGCCCAAGTCAAAGTGCTTCCTGCCGAAGAGGGGGCGTCTATTCAAGATGAGGCATTCACTCAGGGAGGGGTGCTCATTAGTGAAGAGGGGTCCGCTCAGGTAGAGGAGGCTCCAGGAGAAGTGTCGACTCTCATGGTCATCACGACCAGCACTCTGGCCCCAGTTCCGCCTACAGAGGATACTCCTCTCTCTCCCCCTGCTCGTCTCAAAAGGAAGCTCGTGGAGACTACGATCAAGGATTTTCAGACCCTTCTTCGTGATAGCGTCCAAGCGGTATTGGATGGAGGCTGCTCTTTTGGTGAGCTCAAACCCATGCTTCAGATGTATTTGGGCAACCTAAGCACTTTGACGGGTGCGGATGCGGCTTCGCCATTTCAACGGCGTTTGGCATCGGTGGAAAGAGATGCCGAAGAGTTGATTGCTCTTCGCTCTAAGAATCTCTTGGACTTGGCCTCTAAACGTGCGCAATCCATCCTAAAGGAAGCGGCGGTTTTGGACGAGACCATGGCGCGAAGCTAAAGGCTGCGAAGTGGAAGCGGATTCTGCCGATGGCAAAAGATGGAAGAGGCGCCCGAAGCCCTCGCCTTCCTGGCGGGCGACAAATCCATATCAGAAGCGAAGGAAACCATCACCAGGTTGCAGGCCTTCCTAGCCACCAAAGAGCCACCGGAGCGTGCTTTGAAGGAGCTGGAAGAGCTCGAGGGACAACAGCAATTGGTTATTGCAGATTTCGAAGAGAAAAACCGGGCCTTAGAGAAGACAAGAAGTGAGCTTCACAATGCCGTCTCGCTCACCGAAGAGAACATCCGCCAAAGGGTCCTCACTATCCTGGAGGAGGAGCACAAGAGGGCGATTAGGGATCTTAGAGTCCGCGACTTAAGAGATTCTGATTTCCAGTTTGGGTGTACCTCCCTCTCTTGTATCCTGTCAACTTTTCTTTATTATGAATGAGAATCGTACTCCTTTTCTTTCGTATCATTCAATTGTTTCGTCTCGAATGACTCGTACACGTGGTCGTTGGTTCTTATCCTTTGGACTGACCGACTCTTAGGATTTTTAGCAAACCCTCAGCTATTAACGGATTTGATTTGCCTTTACCGATTACCGTTTGAATTGGGCTAGCCATACTATTCCCCTCAGTATGATGAGTTGTCGAGAAGTTTCTTTTTAGACTCCATGCTAAAATTTCTTCTCTACCCTTACCCGCGTGGGGTGTCGGGTCGGGACAATTACAACTGTTAGGTCGAATCAGTTGTCGTGGTTGTCGATTGCAACCAGCCTGGTTGACCGTCACCGCGGAGTGGCCGGGATGGAGTGTCGAAGGGGCACATCACTTGGTAGGCCGATGTCGACGAACAACGCCATTCGCGGGAATGACGGATAATCAAATCGTCCAGGGACGTATGAGTGTGACGATTGATTAATATAGTAGCTCATCGCATGGTAGGCTACTATCCCTCCACCATTCTAATAGAATTAGAATGCGCGAGAAAGGATCAGGCCGTTCAGTGACGTGTGAGTGTGATGCCTGATCTAACTATCCGAGGTGCTCATTAACATGATAGTTTTGAGGACCCACCATCCTATTGACGAGGATTGGTGGGGGAATTTGTCAGAGGTTTAGTGTTAACATGACGGGAGTTAGTTGCGATCTGGGCAACTTTGAGGACCCACCATCCTATTGACGAGGATTGGAGGGGGAATTTTGGAAGGAGCAGTTTATACTCGTGTACTTGTCGGAGTTTGGTTGTTGCAGAAAAACTATGGGTAGTACTTCTTCAGGAATTTCCCGTTGATGGGCATCATAATCTTATCGCCGTCCATCTTGACGAGGCGATAAGCTCCGTTTGAATAGACTGTTTCTATCACAAACGGACCTTCCCACTTGGGCTGGAACTTTCCTTTCTTCTTGGAGTTGAGGATCATTGGTCGCCGGACGGCTAAGACTAACTCGCCCTTTTGGAAAGACCGATTAATGCGACCCTTTTGCGAAGGTTTTAGAGATCCGGGCTTGGTAAAACTCGATGTATTGTTGAGCTTTAAGCCGGTTCTCGTCTAACGCCTCTAGTTCTGCGAGACGCTAGCGATGATTTTCTTCATTCGTCATCCCTGCCGCAAGCGCGACCCGTAAGGACGGGATCTGAATCTCAAGTGGTAGTACGGCTTCGCAACCGTATACTAACGAGTATGGTGTTGTACCGGTGGGATGCGGTTGTAGTCGCGATCGCCCATAAGCTTTCCCGAGCTTTTCATCCCGGTCGCTTGCTATGGGATGTTAGCTTAGTTAGGATCTTGATGATCGTCTTGTTGAAGGCTTGACTAACCCGTTGGGCGATGGGTTATAAAATTTGTGGATGGCGAGTTACGTATTACGAACTTGTCCGCGAATCGGTGAATCGCGAGACTAACGAGCTGCGGTCCGTTGTCGTGGATGATCGCTGGGGGCCGATGCGGTATATGATATGGTGCACGATGAACCTTATCCGCTACTAGTCTTGACTTCGCCAAAGGAACGCCTCGGCCCACTTGGAAAAGTAGTCGGTTATTGCCGTGATAAAGCGATGCCCTTTTCGCGATGGCGGAGCTATTGGTCGACAATATCCATGCCCCATGTCTCGAATGGCCCGCGAATTATTTGTCGGATGCAAATCTTCGATGCGGTGCCGTATGTAATTAGCGTGGATTTGGCACGCGTGGCAGCGTTTGGCATAGGCAACAGCGTTGCTAATCATTTTGGGCCAATAATAACCCATTCTTCGTAGGCGATCCCAAAGCTTGGGTCCCGGTTGGTGGTATTGCGGTACCATCATGGGCTTCCTGTAGGGCCTCCCGTGCTTCCATCGGTGCGAGGCATCGTAGCAGCATGCCGTCGTATGACCTTCGATACAATGTTTTTGTCATCGAGTCAAAGTAAAACCTCGGAGCGCGTCTGCGGAGAGAATCCCGTTCCTTAACATCTTCGGGCAGTATACCGTAAAGGACATAGTCAATGATCGGGAAGCGCCGATCTCTTAGCTCGGTGGATTGTGCCACGATGAGTCGTGTTCACCTCGGGCGTGTTCTGGTGGAAGAGCGTCGGCTTACAGCGGTGACATCTTTGGCTCGTTCCTAGCGGTTGAGCCAAGTTAGCCGCCACGAAGCTAAAGCATCTCAAGGCGAAGTTCTTAGAACGAAGCACGGCTCGGCGAAAAGCCGCCGAACGATTTGGCTATTTTGATAGCGGCTTCGGTGGCATGGAATTAGATCATCATTTCTAACTTCATACTTCCGGCCATCCGCCCGACGATGAGCCGAGAATCGCCATAAGCCTCGAGGTGCTTCACCCCGGATCTTTGGCGGGTTGAGTCAATGAGCATCGTATTGTACTCGGCCACATTGTTGGAGCATGGCTCTATTAGAGAAGGCACGGGGTATCACGTGGTTATAGCGGGAGACCAAGACTACTCCTACTCACGCCACGATAGCCCCGCCGGGTCCCGACCAGACGCCATCGGGCGCAGAGCCAATTTCCTTGTTGTGAAGTTGTGTTGACCTCATAGGTTTAAATGCGGCATGTCTTGAATAATTCCGTGTTTGACCGGCGGGTGGTGGCCATGAGATGCGCCAAATGGCTTGCCCTTTGACGGATTTCACGCATGAAATGGATGTCGTCTTGAGACAACAAAGCCCACCTTGCTAGGCACCAATTTAGGGATCCGGGTTGTGTCATGAAGACTTCGGATAGGGTTCATCTTTGAGATGACATGAATAGTCCGACCGACGCAGGTAGTGCCGCATTTTCTCGATAGCCAACACCGTGGCTAGGCACTCCTTTTCGATCATGGGGTACCTTCGTTGGCTCCTTGCAAAGTCCTACTCGGGTAGTATACTCCACTGCGTGACCGGCGTCGTCATTTTGTGCTAGGAGGGCTTACTCAGGAGTGTTCCGCCGCCGCGACATATACGGTGGAACGCTTACCCGAGGTCGGGATGCCGCATCGTGGGTTTGAAAGATAATCCTTGATCTCCTCAAGCGCCCGTTGGCAGATTAGTCCCGTAAGCGACACCTTTCTTCATCAATTTGAAGAAGGGTTGGCACTGCACGAAAGATTTGCAATGAATCTTGGGATATCATGGCGTCCTTGCAATCCCTTAATTCTTTGAGATTCTGGCGGTTGGAGTTCCTGGATGGCTCGGACTTTGTCGGGATCGACATAAACCCCCTTCGTCGTAACGGCGAAACCAAGAAACTTACCACTGGACATCCCTAAGAATGATTTTGTGGGGTTCATTTTCAGCTGGTGTCTGCGCATGATGTCGAACACCGTTCTCAGGTCGCTAAGGTGGTTGCCCTTATCACGGCTCTTCACGACTAAGTCATCTACGTAGCATTCGACCGTCTTTCTCAGATGGTCTTGAAGATGGTGCTCATGGCACGCTGATAGGTTGCTCCCGCGTTCTTGAGACCAAATGGCATAACTGTGTAATAGTATATCCCCATCGGGGTTCTGAACAAGGTATGTTTCTCATCTTCAGGGTGCATTTTGATTTGGTTGTACCCTGAAAAACCGTCCATGAATGACATCCTTTCGAAACCGCATGTGTTGTCGATGATGACATCCGTGATGGGTAACGGAAACTCGTCTTTAGGGCAAGCGGCATTGAGGTCCATATAGTCGACGCAGGTTCTAATTGTGCCATTTTTCTTTAGAACCGGGACGATGTTGGACACCCAATCTGGATGCTGTTCCTCCCTAATGAAACCCGCCTTCACGAGCCTTTTTACTTACGCCTGTCGCTTCCATAATCGCGGGCGAACCGGCTTTGCCGCCGCTGACGGTTTGGCCTCCGGTGATGTCAAGGCGATGCATGGTGACCTGGGGATCAAGGCCGGGCATATCTTCATAATTCCAGGCGAAGACGTCGATGTATTCCTTGATAAGAGATATGAGCTTTTCTCTCTCTTGGGGAGGCAAGCTAGCGATAAATATGGGTTTGGGGTTGGCCTCCTCTCCCATGTCTACAGGAGAATTTTATCCTCGGTGGGCTCCGCTGCTCCAGCGCCCGCTCCATTGGGCGTTGGCGTGGCGATCCACTCTTAGCCATGGAGTGGGACACGCTTTCGTCTACTTGGACCTCAGCGGTATCAGCAGTAGTCATGTTGGTGTGAGGCTCGCAAGCCAACCCGATCTTGACATCACGAATCCCAAGGCGAGGAGGTTGGCGATTGATCTTACGGCGAGCTTCCTTTGGATATCTCGTCCAAGTGGCGATTACAACTTCGAGGAGGAGGAGACATAACCCGACCCTCTTGGCGTTACGGTAGTAATCGTCGGGCTTTCCCTTTGGCGCATAAGCGAGTGGGTGGAGTCTTCACGCCCTTGCAGTAGTTCAAGCCTTCTTTACGGGCGTAACCCATGTCTTCCATCATGCGCCTTGCGATCTGGCTGTAGTATATGAACTGCGGGTCAGGTTCGTCGTCTCCTGAGTCGTCCCACATCGTATGCGTGGATATGTCAACCCTTCCAAAGATGATCTCTTGTTGATACTCTCCTCGAGTGGGTACGACAAAGACAGCTCGTGAGGATTCGATCATCGGCTTATCAGTGCCGTACGCTGAACACACAGGCAGATGCAGGGACGAGTTATTGGTCAGCCCTGAAACCAGGTTGTTGTATTCCTGACAGTTGGCTTCCGAACTAGACGAGGAGTAAGCAAATTCAGGAGTTTCATTGAGGGTGAGCTTGATCGGCTCCTCCGAGTCGGTGATAACAAGGCCTTCGTAGCCAATTACAATGGGTTCAATGTCATTGAGGACAAGACCCTCGCTGTCTTCGGACTCACAGTCGGCTTCGTTACCGCTGTCCGGGTCTTCGATCGGCGCCTTACGGCCCAACTCCGTGTCTTGGTAGAGTAAGGAGTCGGTGAAGTAATTCTCCACCCCTTTGAAGGGCTGTTTATCGGCGAATACTGTCTTGACCTGACCATTATCGTCCACGTACTTTAGGCATTGGTGCAAAGTAGACGGGACGATGCGGTTGTTATGGATCCATGGTCGGCCCAACAGCATATTGTAAGATGGTTCTGCGTGGATGACGTAGCAGGTTACTTCCGTCTTCATATTGCCTAACTGGCATTTGAGGCGGATCTTCCCAAGCGGTCGCCCCGGTATGCTGGAAGCCAAAATAGTGGTGGTGCGTCATAGACAACCGTTTACGAGTATCCTAGGGACTTGATGAGTGTCAAGGGAATAATGCTTAAAGCGATCCGGGTCCACTTGGATTCTATCCACTTTGGAGGAGCGGCGTACCACAATGAAGTAAAGAGGCTGTCGTGAGGCGTGCTATTGATAAGCATGTCGTCGGTGTGAAGGTGATACGTGGACTGCCGTCCGACCCGGCAAAGACTGCGGCAACGTCCGCCTCTTCGCCGTGATGGTAGAAAAGTCGTGGTAAAGGCACGAGTTGGCGAGCCTCTCATGAGAACCTCGGGTTGACCTTGATAGGCGCAAGAGCTTCGTATAATGTGATCTGGTGGGATGTTTGCTAGGCTGTGAGAGCACATTGAGCGGAAGAGCAGGTTGCTTGAGCTTGGTTTGTCGGCATTCTCGGTGGCGTTCTGCCGGTTGTTTCATCGGATCATCTGCGGCCGTGGGATAATTCTTAGCGAAATCTTTTCTGCTCTTGTGGCGAATCTTGTTGCCTCTTCCTCGAGTCGGTGAGGGTTGCTATCCCTGTTGATTCCATCGAATTCTTTGAGATGACATTGCGAGTTTGCCTCTCCGCTTGCCCTTCTGCGGCTTGGAAGTCCATCGCCGTTTTGAGGAGGTCGGGTGAACCCACATGACTGTCACGATGGCGAGTGCGTGGTACCAAGCCCTTTCTGGCGATTGTGAGGGTCGGTGTTAATGATCCTCGGCTACGCTTTGGGGATAGGTATGATACTGCGGTGCACGAATTGCGGGGAGGCGGTTCAAATCTTAGGGTGACCATGTTAGGTGGTCACATTCTTCTGGACCTTCTCCTTCTTCAACACCCCGCCTCAAAGAGAGCACGGGTTTGTCCTTGAGGATGTAACACTTGGCGTTGGGTGGCCGACAAACCGGTGAAGCAGCGCAATAGTTGGTCATCTGTCTTGCCCACTTCTTGGTCTTGCGGCCTCACGGAAGCTTGATCCTATTGCTCCAAAGGAGTGTGTCAAAGGTGGGCACCACCGTCCTCCTTGAAATCGAGCCCCTCCGGGGCCGCCGCTGCTGGATTTCTAATGTTGTGGCGTCTTGGGGGCCGGATTAGAGTCGACAGCCATGGTTTCCTTTCCCTTCGACCGAGGATGATTTCTAGTAAAAGTTAGTTCAAAAGTTCCCTTTTTGTGCTGGGGTTCTTCCGCTTCCAGGCGCTTGATCATGTTTTCCACTTGTTCACCTTGGCGTACCAACTCCTTCCAGGTCTGGGTTTCCACAGCACCGAGTCGGGATAAGATGCCAATTGCGAGGTTATTCCGGCACATCTTGATCAGGGTAGTATCAGCTACCTGTTCCCGGCAATGTAGTGATCGATTTCTGAACCTTTTCACAAATTCATTGACTGACTCTATTTTCTTCTGCTTCTCGGTGATTAGGGTCGTCATTGAAACTTCCGTGTCGTCGTCGAAGAAGCGGGCTAGGAACAGTTTCTCCAAGTCAGCCCATGATTTGATAGAGCCGGGTTCGAGTTTGCGGAACCATTCAAAGGCTACCCCTTTCAGGGTGCCAATGAACAACCGCGTGAGGATGGGATCATTCCTAGTAAGAAATCCTGTCTGGGACAGGAAGTAGTAAATGTGCTGAGAGGGAGATCCTTTCCCGTCGAACTGGGTCAGCCCCATTGGCTTGAATTTTGCCGGATAGGGGACTGTATCCCACTCTGTTGGATATGGTCGGACTACCCCGGCTTCGTTCATGTTTTACGGAGCTTGGTCGGTGATTACGAAACTTCGTCAAACCTTTTATCCCGAGGTATGCCGCCGGATTGGGAGGCTTTCACGAAGATGCGGAGGAGTAGCGGGAGGGTGACTTATGCTCATCCTCTTAAATTCGGTCGGCGTGAGGAGTGAGATCTCGTTCTTGATTCCTCAGGCCCTTACGGCGATTTCGTGAAGGCTTCTTTTCTTCTTTTGCGGCGGTTGTCACATTATCTCCTTCATAGAAGTCGATGGCGGCTTCGCTCTGAGATCCGCGGCTTGTTGCTCCTCAAACCTTTTGGTCCACTCGCCGGAACCTCGGTCATGTGCACCCTCGCATGCCTACGTGGCCGAGCTTGATGTTTGGGGCGTCGCCTCCGTGAACAAACCTCTTCCTCATTATCGCGGATGGAGTTCAACGTAGCGTAGTCAAATGGGATGGCTGCACGGTTTGGAGGCAGCGTGTCTTTGGTAGGCGCCTTCCGTCCGATTGGGAGGTGCCTGAGTCCCAAAGCAAACTCACGGGTCGAAGAATCCGAGTATCTAGCTTTATCTCTTCCCGTCATGTTGGCGGGCGATTTGTAACTCCGGACCATTAGTAGCACTGCTTCTTTTGATGATTGCGCTTTGGTGAGGAGGCCTTACTCTCGATGTGGTTGAGAAAGTCTTTCCCATCTTGATGGTTTTGGCGCACCGTAGTCACGAGCACGCCTCGGATAAGCTTTCACAATGGCGAGGGTTAGCCTCTTGAGCTGGCTTGTGAATCGGATGGTCTCGAGGTCTCTGTGGGGTGGAGGTGGCGACCAGCGATATCGGAGGATCATCGGTGCGCCTGCGCGTGAGTTCAAAGGAGTCGGCAGAGCGCTTTGGAAAGCTCGCGGTCAATTCGTGGCCTTGTCTCATCGGTGAGTTTCAACCCACAGCGAGCTTTGTCCATCGGGCATTGCTCGGCGTGTCGGGTCACTTGTCATTTTGCCTTTTGATGAAGGCTCGGTGAGCAAAACCGCTGGCTCGGTGGGTTTGCCTATCCCGCCTCGGTCGCCTAATGGGGAACCTTGTCGCCGAGTGAAATCGCCCGTCCGCCATTTTAGGGTTTTGCCAGAGTGAATCTCGCCAAAGACAGCTCGATGGGCCCGCCAGAGCCGTGGGTTGTGTGTTCGTAGCGATTTTCTTGGGTTTGAATAGTAATCCAAACCGTTCAAAGGGGTGAAGCGATCACTTCGGCGATGCAAGGGCTTGTCGTCAGCCATCACCGCTCTCTTGGAGAGAGGAAATCCGCATCGGCGGTGAAGGCGTGATCCGTGCCAAAGCGAATCGTCTTAGGCGGTTGTTTGGCAACCCAGCAAGCGGTTGTTTGGCTTGCACTCCTGGCCATAGGTCCGGCCTTGGCTGGTTTGGGGGAGATAGAACCCCCTGCTGAGATTAGGGTAGAACATTTGGGCGCAGTTTACTGTCCGCCGACTGGTTGCGCCAAGACAACCCCGCAGTAACGCGGGAGGTCCTATCACCAAGAGGATGAAGACCAGTACTCTTCATACCTAGCTTGGTCGAACTCAATCACCAAGGACTCGACCGTTGTCCCTTCCGCGATGTCGTCGAATTGCGCCACCACCATCTCGGTTGAAATGGTTTCTCCCCTTGTAGTCGCCATCTTACGTTTGGTGTAAAATCTCCTCTCGGTTTGAATTGCTTGTTTACAAATCAAAATTGGCTTTTACAAGTAGTTTAAGGGAAGGCCCTTCTTGTTTAACGTGGGTTCGTCGGTAGCTATAGGACGCCTCCCTCGATGCTCAAATCGAGTTTGCTTCCCTTGGACGATCCGATCGACGTCGCGGTCGGGCTTCAGCAAGCGGTAGAAGCTCCGGCGCGGTTGAGTTTGGTTCTACCCGAGCTTGCTTGGACGGGGCTACTATGCAAGAGTTTGCAAAGAGCTCGAGAGCCTCCGAATCTGAGGGTTCAGATGGAGTCTACTTCAACAATCCAAACCTTTGCTCAGAACTGAGTTGATGGAGCAAGAGAGTAATTCTTCTGCTTGCTCTTTCCTTCTCAGCAGTGGTTTTTACAACCCTGTTGCCCCTTGTTGCCAAGGAGGTTTATATATAGATCAAGGGGTGGTATAGGCCACCCTCTTAATTTGTGGGATGTGACCACTGGAAGTTAAGGGGTACCATACTCCTCTCTAACTGCGGGATGTGACCCCTGATGAGGTGATAAGGACCATGCCTTATCATAACTCAGGATGTGCAGAGTGGGTGAGCAAGCGATCCTTCCGAGTGCTCAGGCGAGCTTGCAAGCGAGTTTGCGAAAAAGGTCAGCTGGCGGGCCTCTTGTGGGCGTGCTTTCGGTTAAGTAAGCGGCGAAGCGTCTGTTGAACTTGTATGGCGAGTTCTCCCAATCGGGCGGGCTTTGACAAGTTTAATCGGGTCCTCTCCTTGACTTCGTGGGATGTGACCACTAATAGGTGAGGCGCCATGCCCTCTAGGCTGCGGGATGTGACCGCTATAGGGTTGATGAGTTTGTCTCATCATCACCGTGGCGTGGAAAGTGGGTGGGCCCACTTCTCCGCCGCTGGCAACCGCTCGCTCCAGCGTAGTAGCGAAGCTTGAGAGTTGTTCTAACTGCTCGCACGAGCTTGTCAAGCGGGCCAACGGTGGACCCTCGACGCGGTGAGCCGGTGCTCGCGAAAATTAACCCTTGCGTGTGTGTGCTCTGACATGCATAAGGCTGACCGATAGGCGACGTTGGATTTATGTGGGCAAGCTCATCGCGTGGGGTGACCTTGTGTGGGCGAGCGGCACTTGAGCTCTTCGGGCGATTTCACTGAAGCTGGCTTAATTCTGCGGCGAAGTTTCGAAGCTCTTAAGCTTTGCAGCGAAGCTTCGGCAACGACTTTACGCGGCAAGTTTGTTAGACAAAGCGGCTTTTGAGCTCGGGAGAGCTCAACGAGCAGACAACCTCGTATGGGCGAAGCTGAGCTGGACAAACGGCTTTTAGGCTTAACTCGCCTAATAAGCCGCTGGGCTCAGGCAGCGAAGCTCATCTCTTTGATCGGCTGGTCTGCAATTTTTCCCGCCTACAATGACTTCATTAGCGGAGGAGGTAATGCTTAATCGCCTTTGAACACTTAATTCCTCGAGTTTAGACCTCATATTCCTCCACCTTTTGTGCAGGCAGATGCGAGAGTGATTTCCATCTCCCTCACCATGATTTTGTTTCTTTCGAGGGACCCAGCTTCACCCAACAGATGCATGAGTCCATGGTGGAAGACTCCACAGAATCCATTAGGATTAATGGGACTACAGATGCAGGACCTGATTCAATAAATCCAGGTACATCTATCATTGGTAATACTCCATTTAGATGGTGAGTGCAGGAGTTGAATGGCTTGAAACCCGTGCCTCCCCTAATTACCTCTATGCTCCTTGCTCTTTTAGAGAAATTGCAGGAGGCAAATAAGGATACTGGGGTTAAAGAGACAAATCTCCCTATAGGAGGTAAGCCATCTTTACCCGTGGCAGATTTCTTAACTTCATTTTCTTCATTTTTGTCTCCTCGTGTCAGACTTCTCGCTAGAAGATTTTGATGAAGCCGGCGTGCCTATGGACATCCCCGCAATGGATTTGACATACGATTCTCCTCGAGATGATCATCTTCCTGATGGTATATCGCCTGAGCCAAAGATCCCCGAGACTGCTGAGGTTCATTCCTCTAAAGGTATGTGTTCTTTCTTCCATTAGTTGTAGGACTAGCCATTTATGACTAATACAACTACAATTCGATAAATCTGAGGAATTCATTCTATCGTGAGCAGGCATTCCTTATTCCGATGCTTCTTCAGAGTTGGGTACCATGTCGGCGACTATGCCCGATTTAACGTATCAACGCAGACCAACCCAATTGGTGGCCAAGAGCGCTCATATTCGATAGACCCATCAAACCATGAAATAATGCTGATTGAGCCAGGTACGAGTTATTCAGCTAAGGATGTCTATACCGGTCTTTGATTTAAGATTCTGAAATGCTCACTGTCTTATTTTTGCAGAGCGTATATCTCAGCTTAACGATTTGGCTAAGGCGCTGATATTGGATGATGATCGTCGGCTTATCATTTGTATTGAAGTCGGTCATTTTCTCTCTCATGAATATGGTGATCAACCGGCTTCTTCATAAAGGGCTCTCCCTTGTCGGTTTAGGCGATCCTTGACCCACGGGCCGGTTTTGATAAGGGCGCCCGGTTCTCGAGTTAGCCGAGCCATTGTCGATGATCTTGATGCTGAAACTTCGATCTTTAGAAGCTATGGGGCTGGCGGCAGTGCTAATCATATGTGGCTGATCGAATGGGTCCTCATCACGGGCGTGGCCGGCGCTTGAGTTCTTAATGAATTCAAAGTTGTGGTGCGGCCGGAGTAGATCAGTTAAGACCGTCCATCTTAGAAATCGGCATCCTTGAGCCACATCGATTCTCTTATTGCTTGAGTGAGGTGAGATAAGCGCAACTTAGCGAGAGCTCCAAGCAAAGGAAGAGAACTTAGGCACTGCGGTGACGGGGCCAGCGAAGAGGAAGCTCGGACCATCCTATCTAGAAGGCTGGAGCTCTCGAATAAAAATTGGTGAAGTTGAGGCTTGCTGCCTGAGGCGAATGCGAATGAGGAATCTTTCAAGGTGAGTTCGGGAGGAGCTCCATCAAGCTTACAATAATGAGTTGTCGGCTAGAACAACAAATCTTATGTCATAAATTTAATGTTTGAATGCACGTAGTTTGAAAGACTTGAAACCGTGCCTCCCCTAATTACCTCTATGCTCCTTGCTCTTTTAGAGAAGTGGGAGGCAAATAAGGATCTTGGGGTTAAAGAGACAAATCTCCTATAGGAGGTAAGCCATCTTTACCCGCAAGTGCATTTCTTAACTTCATTTTCTTCATTTTTGTCTCCTCGTGTCGGACTTCTGGCTAGAAGATTTTGATGAAGCCGTGCTATGGACATCCCATAATGGATTTGACATCACGATTCTCCTCGAGATGATCATCTTCGATGGTATATCGCTGAGCCAAAGATCCCCGAGACCGCCGAGGTTCATTCCTCTAAAGGTATGTGTTCTTTCTTCCATTAGTTGTAGGACTAGCCATTTATGACTAATACAACTACAATTCGATAAATCGAGGAATTCATTCTATCGTGGCGAGGCATTCCTTATTAGATGCTTCTTGAGTTGGGTACCATGCCATGATTATGCCCGATTTATTATCGCAGACTAACCGCACCAGCTGCGCTAGCCAAGAGCGCTCATATTCGATAGACCCATCAAACCATGAAATAATCTTGATTGAGCAGTGCGAGTTATTGACTAAGGATGTCTATACGGTCTTTGATTTAAGATTAAAATGCTCCTTGTCTTATTTTTGCGGCGTATATCTCAGCTTAACGATTTGGCTAAGGCGCTGATATTGGATGATGATCCCGATCAGCTTATCATTTGTATTGAAGTCCGGTCATTTTTCTCTCTCATGAATATGGTGATCAACCAGCTTCTTCATAAAGGGCTCTCCCTTCGTCAGTTTAGGCCGATCCTTGACCCACGGACGGTTTTGATAAGGGACGCCGGTTCTCCAGAGTTAGCCCAGGCCATTGTCGATGATCTTGATCGCCTGAAACTCGATCTTTAGAAGCTATGGGAGCTGCAAGCGACAGGTGCTAATCATATGTGGCTGATCGAATGGGTCCTCATCTGGAGGCGTGGCACAGCGCTTGAGTTCTTAATGAATTCAAAGTTGTGGTGCAGCGAGGCCGGGTAGATCAGGTTAAGACCGTCCATGCCGAGAAATCAGCATCCTTGAGCCACATCGATTCTCTTATTGCTTCGAGTGAGGCTGAGATAGCGCAACTTAAGCGAGAGCTCCAAGCAAAGGAAGAGAACTTAGGCACTGCGGTGACCGGGGCCAGCGAAGAGGCTTCGGACCATCCTATCTAAGAAGGCTGGAGCTCTCGAGAATAAAAATTGGTGAAGTTGAGGAGAAGACGCATCAATGCTAATGAGGAATCTTTCAAGGCCGAAGTAAGGTGAGGAGCTCCATCAAGCTTACAATAATGAGTTGTCCCAGCTAGAACAACAAATCTTATGTCATAAATTTAATGTTTGAATGCCTGTAGTTTGAAAGACTTGATTCTTCATTAGTTGAATAAAACTCTATCTTTCTTTTATCGATGTTCAGTGTGATTTCATTTGACGTAATTAGCCATCATGCTTATAGGATTTTTGGCAAACCCTCAGCCATCAACGGATTTAATTAGCCTTTACCGATTATCGTTTGAATCGGGCTAGCGTGCGGATTGTCTAACCCGTTTCACACGTGACGTTGTGCTAAAAGAATGAGACTCTTTTAAGCTTAATGCTATGATGTCGAATGCATAGACTTTGTCATCTTTTACGGGAAAGAGACTAGCAGAGCAGCGTGGTAGGCGTTGGCTTTAGGGTTATTGGCCAACCCCGACCATCAGCAGTTTGATTAGCCTTTACCGATTATCGTTTGAATCGGGCTAGCGTCGCGGATTGTCTAACCCGTTCCACCGCGTGGCGTTAGCTAAAGAATGAGACTCTTTTAGACTTAATGCTACGATGTTGAATATGCAGGCTTCGTCCTCTTTTACGGGAATAGACTACCCGAACAGTTAGGAACTAACCGGCAACGCCTGTTAGGCGTAGGCTTATCCCTACTTAGGCTTCGGGATAAAATTCCCCAAGATAAACTTGGTATCTTCTTTAATCGGTAAAAGACTAAACCGGCAACGCGTGGTAGGCGTTGGCTTATCCCTTCTTAGGCTTCGGGATAAAATGCTCCAGAATCGAACTCTGGTGTCTTCTTCAATCCGTAAAAGACTAAATCGACAACGCGTGGTAAGCATTGGCTTATCCCTTCTTAGGCTTCGGGATAAAATGCCCCAAGATGATACTTGGTGTCTTCTTCAATCGGATAAAAGACTAAATCGTAAACGAAAGATCAAATTAATGTGGGAAAGGAAGAATTTTATATTCTGTTTCCCGACGATGGAGAGGAAGGATTTTATATCCCGTCTCCAGGTCTTCTTTTAGGGTAAAGACGAACCCAAAATAAGAAAGAAAGGATTTTATTTCCCATCTCTTGCCCCTGGAGAGGAAGAATTTTATATTCTATCTCTAGGAAGGAAGAAACTAAAAGTGGGATCTCCACTTCGAGAATCACAGGCGGTGAAACTCAGAGTGGGATCTCCACTTCGAGAATCACAGGCGGTGAAACTCAGAGTGGGATCTCCACTCCGAGGATCGAAAAGAAAATCAGATAACTTTTACTTTTATAGGATTCATTATTTGATCTGAAAATAAAATTCTCGTTTATCGAGATGAAATTCTAACTTCGGCCCTAACCGTGGGAAGGCGTGACCGAAGTGGGGGGAAGATTCAGATAGTTATCGCTTTTATAGGATTCGCTACCAAATCTTGAAATGATTTTCTCGTTTATCGAGAGGAAATTCTAACTTCGGCCCTAACCGTGGGAAGGCGTGACCGAAGTGGGGAAGATGGAATCCTTCTGTTTATCAGAAGGGGACCTCAATATTGAAAGTGGACCTCTTGTTTATTAAAAGGAATCAAGAGGGGATTCTGCTGGTGAATTGGACCAGAAAAATTTTGTTTAGTAGACTCACCGCCAATGAGTTTGATCGGTGAGGGAATTTACGGTGGAGGATAGATTTAGGGTTATCCTCAAGGACAATGAGGAATTATTTCCTGAGGAACTTCCCTTCAATATGGGTTATCCCGAATGTACGAAGGGTAGTACTTTTTCAGGAGCTTCCCATTTATTGGCATTAATTGCATGTCGCCATTTTGAGTAATTAGGCGATATGCACCGTTTGAGTAGACCTTGTCTATCACAAACGGTCCTTCCCATTTGGGTTCGAATTTATCTTTCTTCTTGGAGTCGAGAATTATCGGTCGTCAAGCAGTGAGGACCAGGTCTCCTTCCTTGAAGATTCTTTGTCGGACTCTCTTGTTGAAAGCTCTCGACATTCTGGCTTGGTAAAACTCAATATGTTGTTGAGCTTCCAGGCGCTTCTCATCCAACATCTCGAACTCTTCAAGGCGTCTCTGATGTCGTTCCTTCGTCGTCATCTCAGTTGTAAGGGCGATCCGAAGTGATGGAATTTGGATTTCCAACGGAAGCACCGCTTCACATTCATATACCAGAGAATATGGGGTAGCTCCAGTTGGCATACGAATCATGGTGCGATATTCCCCGAGTGCTTCTCCGAGTTTATCATCCCAATCATATTTATTGGTCTTCACAAACTTCGACAAGATCTTAATGATCGTTTTGTTGAACGCTTCTGCTAGTCCATTTGTAGCGGGATAATAAGCCGTTGACGAGACATCTTGAATCTTGAACTTTTCGCAAAACCTGACGAAGGCATTACTGATGAATTGAGGACCATTATCATGTTCCGCCTTGGCACACCGTGTCGATAGATGACGTGATGCTTGATGAACCTGATGACGTTGTTCGTCTTCACCTCTTTAAGTGGAATTGCTTCAGCCCACTTAGAGAAATAGTCGGTGATTACGAGAATGAACCGATCACCTTTAATTAATTGGAGAAAAAATAGGACCTACGATGTCCATACCCCGTCTCAAAGGCCATGATGTAGCGAAGGATGCAAATGCTCCGGGGATCGATGCATGTAGTTCGCGTGTATTTGACACGAGTGGCACTTTCGAGCGTACTCAATTGCATCATTAATCATTGTTGGCCAGAAGTATCCCATTCTTCTGATGCGATCATAAAGCTTGAGACCAGGTTGGTGTGCGCCACACTCTCCACCGTGTGCTTCCCTAAGAACTTCCTCTGCTTCTTTGCTTGAAAGACACCGAAGCAGCAAGCCGTCGTACAGCGGCGATATAGCGTTGGGTCTCGAGTTATAAAGAACCTCGGCTCTTAGTCGGATCGATTCCCTCTCCTTTATGTCTTGGGCAAAATACGTGTAGGACATAATCGATTATAGGAAATCGCCAATCCGGGCTCTAATTCAATTGGGTTGAGTGCACCTCTTTGATGACCACCTCTTTGTCGTCGACTTCTTAGCCATATATTGGCGCGAAGAGTTGGTGAGTTTTACGATGATCGGCTACTCGGACTCGAGGAGGTTGCTAGCGATACGCTAATGCTTAGCATTATGCATTCGGCGTGGGATGTCCTCAATAAAGAATTCTTCAAGCGAATTTGCTATCTCAATAGCCTTTGGTGATCTGGAATCAAGTCGAATTCGACTTCATAGTCCCGTGAACTGTTTGACTATAAGTTGAGAATCTCTAAAAACTTGAGATATTCTACCCCGGCTCTTTGGCGGAGTCCAATAAGTAAAGCGTTGTATTGACCACATTATTGGAGCATGGTTGGTTAGCGAATAAGCCACGGCATCATGAATCTTGAACTTTTAGCAAAACGGCGAAGGCATTACTGATGAATTGAGGACCATTATCATGTTCCGCCTTGGCACACCGTGTCGATAGATGACGTGATGCTTGATGAACCTGATGACGTTGTTCGTCTTCACCTCTTTAAGTGGAATTGCTTCAGCCCACTTAGAGAAATAGTCGGTGATTACGAGAATGAACCGATCACCTTTAATTAATTGGAGAAAAAATAGGACCTACGATGTCCATACCCCACGTCTCAAAAGGCCATGATGTAGCCGAAGGATGCAAATGCTCCGGGGATCGATGCATGTAGTTCGCGTGTATTTGACACGAGTGGCACTTTCGAGCGTACTCAATTGCATCATTAATCATTGTTGGCCAGAAGTATCCCATTCTTCTGATGCGATCATAAAGCTTGAGACCAGGTTGGTGTGCGCCACACTCTCCACCGTGTGCTTCCCTAAGAACTTCCTCTGCTTCTTTGCTTGAAAGACAGGCGACAAGCCGTCGTACAGCGGCGATATAGCGTTGGGTCTCTGAGTTATAAAAGAACCTCGGCGCTCTTCGTCGGATCGATTCCCTCTCCTTTATGTCTTCAGGCAAAATACCGTGTAGGACATAATCGATTATAGGAAATCGCCAATCCCGGGGCTCTAATTCAATTCGGGTTGAGTGCACCTCTTTGATGACCACCTCTTTGTCGTCGACTTCTTCGCCATATATTGGCACGAAGAGTTGGTGAGTTTTTACAGTGATCAGCTACTCGGACTCAGGAGGTTGCGCTAACGATACCGCTAATGCTTCTGCGTATGCATTCTGAAGGCGTGGGATGTCCTCAATAAAGAATTCTTCAAACGAATTTGCTATCTCAATAGCCGCCTGGTGATACGGAATCAAGTCCGAATTCCTGACTTCATAGTCCCCGTGAACCTGTTTGACTATAAGTTGAGAATCTCTAAAAACTTCGAGATATTCTACCCCCAGCTCTTTGGCGAAACTGAGTCCAATAAGTAAGGCGTTGTATTCAGCCACATTATTGGAGCATGGTTCGGTTAGCGAATAAGCCCACGGCATCATGTGCTTCCCCAGGGAAACTAAGACAACTCCAACTCCGGCAGAAATCTTAGAACATCTGGGGGTGCTTGCTATGTTGGTTGCTCGAGAAGCTCCGTCAAAGTACAGCTACCATACTTGCTGATGTGACGTAGTGTTGACCTCGTGGGCTTCATCTGACAAGTCATCATACAACTCGGTCGTATCCTTTGTTGGATTTACTGCCAAAAGATCGCAAATTGCCTGTCCCTTGATCGACTTCTATTGCTTGAAGTGCAAGTCGTATTGGGACAAGAGCAACGCCCATTTCGCCAAATGCCAATTCATAGAGGCGGGTTGCGTCATGAATATCCGGACTAGGTTTACGCCGGAAACAACGTAAATCGTCTGTCCGACTAAGTAGTGTCGCATCTTTTGAACCGCAAACACCAACGCTAGGCATTCCTTCTCGATCATCGGATAGCGGGATTCAGCACCTACTAACGTCCGACTTAGGTAATACACCGCTTGCTCATGACCGTTGTCATCGTCTTGCACGAGCAAAGCGCTTAACGAGTGGTTCGTCTTCTTGATGTAAATCAAGAACGGTTTACCTGACTTCGGTGGAACGAGAACTGGAGGATTTGCTAGATATACTTTGATATCCTCGAATGCCTTTTGACAGGCATCGTCCCAGACAAATGATACTCCTTTCTTGTTTAGCTTGGAGAACGGTTGGCATTTTCCGGAGAGGTTTGATATGAACCGCTGGATGTAAGCTAATCGCCCTTGTAACTCTCTGAGTTCTCTTAAGCTTCTCGGGGGTTGTAATTCATTTATCGCCTTCACTTTATCTGGGTCAATGTGAATACCCTTAGTGGTGATAACGAATCCAAGAAATTTACCACTGGACATTTCGAGAAAAGATTTAGTGGGGTTCATCTTTAACTGATGACTCCGCATGAGATCGAATGCCGTTCTCAGGTCTTTGATGTGGTCATTCTTGTCGCGGCTTTTCACGACTAGATCATCGACGTAGCATTCAACCTTCTTCCAAAGATGTTCATGAAAAATATTCGTCATGGCTCGCTGATATGTGGCGCCCACGTTCTTCAGGCCAAACGGCATGACCGTGTAGCAGAAGACACCAAGGGGAGTTCTGAACGCCGTGTGTTTCGTGTCATCTGGGTGCATCTTGATTTAATTATAACCTGAAAAGCCATCCATGAAAGACATTCTCTCGAATCCGCACGTGTTGTCAATGATGACATCCGTGATTGGAAGAGGAAAATCATCTTTTGGGCATGCGGCGCTCAGATCCCCGTAGAGTGCATTACTGCACTGATTGTCCCATTCTTCTTTGGAACGGAATAATATTTGACACCCAATCCGGGTCTTTGCACTTCCACGATGAAACGGCGTTATGAGCTTCTTTACTTCCACCACGATTGATTCCATGATTTACGGACGAAACCGTCTTTGATGCTGTTTGACTGGTTTGACATCCGGCTTGATATTGAGGCGATGGGTAGCCACGTTCGGGTCGAGCCCTGGCATATCTTCGTAGTTCCAGGCAAAAACGTCAATATACTCCCGGACGAGAGCAATCAATTCCTCTTTCTCTTCCGGAGGAAGATTGCCGCTCATGAATATAGGCTTCGGATTGGCTTCGTCACCCATATTGACTTGAATTACTGCATCTTCAGTCGGAGGTTCTCTTTGCTCGAATCGGTCCCCGTATTGCATATTGAGGTGATGGATCCACGGGTCTTCCCATGTTAGCATCTGTTCATCATCCTCCATCGTGGTAGGGTCGGTTGTAGTCATATTTGACATTAACCCCTTGAAAATTTCGCCGATGCTGACATCGGAGCCCCAAGCTGAGGAATCCGATGAATGTCCATCTCCTGCGTCGGATAATTGGTTGTCAATGAACCAGCAACACTCATCTTCTGAAGAAGATACATAACCCAACCCTCTTTTGAATCCGTAATAATTCAAGGGCTTCCCTTTTGGGACATGCGCAGCTTCGGGTGCGACTCGGGGACCTCACCCGAAACAAAGACCTTCGCCTCTCGCCAGGTCGTACCCCCACTTTTTCATGAGATCTCGTGCTTCTGGACTATATCTAGATAGATGTGAGCCAGGCTTATCGTCGTCGGTATCTCTCTTCAAGAAATGATCTGGTGGTGGGAATGATTCTCCCCTACCGTAGATTAAATCCTTCTCACCTCCTGTTTTGGCGGGGATGACAAGTGTTGTTTCGAAGAAATCTCGGAGTTGCTTCTGCATCACACAGGATGATCGAATCGGCATGTGCAGTTCAGGATCATCATTCAATCCTTTCATTACATCAAATAAAGATGGGGAGTATTCTAAGTCACCATTTATTTCATTGTCGGCAAGTTGCCAATTACAACTTTCATCCGACGAGTCTTCATCATCAAGATTGATTACAGCGGGTACAATGTCATTTATAATAAAACCCCCCTCATAATCAAGCGGATTGACATCGGCTTCCTCACCGTGTCCGTGCCTTGGTAGATGATTGATGTCGGACTCATTACCGTAAAGGAGGGAGTCAGTGAAGTAGTTCTCCAACCCCTTAAACGGTTGTTTGTCCGCGACCACCGTCACTGATGAAGAGTGGAGGGGACTATAATATTATTATGGATCCAATACCGACCCAATAATAAGTTATAAGAAGTCTCCGCACCAATCACATAGCATGTGACTTCAGACTTCAAATCACCCATTTGGCACTTTATCCGGATTTTACCAAGTGGCCGAGACCCACTGGTGTTAAATCCAGTAAATCAATGCTGTAGATGCCGACTTCTTGGCGGGAATCTGAGTTTGTACATCAGGTGAAGGGGCATGATGCTCACAGTGGAACCCGGATCGACTTGGATCCAGTTGACTTCGCTGGAGCTAATGT
This sequence comes from Asparagus setaceus, assembly GCA_012295165.1. Classification (NCBI taxonomy): domain Eukaryota; kingdom Viridiplantae; phylum Streptophyta; class Magnoliopsida; order Asparagales; family Asparagaceae; genus Asparagus; species Asparagus setaceus. The sequence goes on from CM022701.1 coordinate 59,951,530, forward strand.
ACCCGGTAAAATACAGCGGCCTGTCATGTTTGGAATTCTTTGTCTGAATATCCTCCTTGGTGAAAGTTATACAAGGGATGTGCTTGGTGGCGAGGTTGTATTGCAGGGCCAAAGATTCAGGCAGCTCATAACTTGGCTCGACCTGAGTGAGAAATACTTCTGAGTCAGCTAGGGTTTCCTGTAACGCCTCTCTGGTTTCCTTCGACAGCCACAGTAGCTTGTAAAGCGTTATCCTTACCGGGATATTAGCCAGTTGAGCCATAATGTCGAAGTGTCGCGAGGAGTCTGAACTTTTCGGTTTATCTCTTCCAATCGGACGATTGAAACGAGACTGCTTCGGAACTTGATCCTCCTGTTGTTGGGGTTGCTTCTCTTTTAACTTAGCCGTGTTTTCTTTAGTGGCCACCTGTTGCTGCAACTTTTCCGTGCGCATAGGGGGAATCATCGCTACCCCTAACTCCGTGAACGTCTTTGCGTTTGGATTAGGAACTTCAGGATACTTGTAGTGATACTCATGTCCACTCCTGGTGGCGAAGACTTCCTGTTCTTTTTCAGAGAGTTGGAGTGTCATTATCTGCTCATCATCCATCTCCAAGATTGCTGAAGTGGCATGACTTAGCTTCCCCTTCCCCTTCGACTTCTTTTTAGATGAAGAGGTCGCCCACTGCTCATCTTCAAGTAAATCCGGATGAACCCAGAGGATCTCGCCGTTCGGGGCTATATGAGGTACGAGTCCCTTCTCACGCTGACCATGAGGATCGTCGTTCACTGTTTCCATCCCAACTTTCACAATGGGCATCGGTTGGAACCAATCCAAAGGCACCGATCCGAAGCTGATGGAGACGGCATTTGTAGGGTCGAAAAAATGTTTATTGATTGAATGAATGTGTTACAATCAAATTCTCTCGATTACAGAGGAAGAGAAGATTGATTTGACTTCTCTTTTGTATGGGTTCTTGGTGGTGAGAGGATGCTTCACTCGATGCTCAAGTCGAGATTGCTTCCCGTTGACGATCAGATCAAAGCTACCAATGATCTAGAGGTTGCTGATCTCTCTCCTGTGCAAGTGCTTAATTTCCCAAAAGGGTCTTCTCTGACTTTTTTTTTTCTTTCCCCCCTTCCGCTGAGCTTTCAGCTCTTTATATGGGTTTAAGGCTTGAGCTTAGTCAGCGTTCGAACATAGCCTCGTGTTTGCTTTCTGATAAAGCGCCCGGCCTTCTGATGAGCGATGATTTCTGATGGCGGGCATTGCGATAGCAGTGAAGGCACTTCGATGCAGCGGCTACTCGATCGTGGGGCTGCTTTCTGATGCTGTGGGCTGATGCGATGCTTGAATTGCGAACCTCGTCAAACTTTGATGCTGTGGGCGAGCCTCGTCAAACTTTGATGTTGTGGGCGAGCCTCGTCAAACCACTGTTGTGGGCGAACCTCCTCATATGGCTGTTGAGCTTCGTTTCTCATGCGAACCTCGTGTTGAGATCGAACTCCGCTCCACGTGCGAATCCCGTATTGAGGTCGAGTCTCGCCTCTTGAGCAAGTCTCGCTTTGAAGCTTGCACTGGTCTAGCCTCGGCTTAATGTCGAGATTCAACTGCGTAGGTGAACCTCGGTTGAGTGGAAACTTCGCTGTGGCGAACCTCGTGCGAATGAAGAGCTTCGCTGCTTGGCGAACCTCGGTTGAGTGAAGAGCCCATTGCTTGGCGAACCTCGATGCGAATGAAGGGCTTAGCTACTTGGCGAACCTCGGTTGAGTGAAGAGCCCATTTGCTTGGCGAACCTCGGTTGAGTGAAGAGCTTATTTGCTTGGCGAACCTCGTGCGAATGAAGAGTTTAAGCTACTTGGCGAACCTCGGTTGAATGTCGAGCCTGTTGCCGAGGCGAACCTCGTGCGAATGAAGAGCTTATTTGCTTGGCGAACCTCGGTTGAGTGAAGAGCCATTTGCTTGGCGAACCTCGTCGAATGAAGAGCTTCGCTGCTTGGCGAACCTCGATGCGAATGAAGAGCTTCGCTGCTTGGCGAACCGGTTGAATGTCGAGCCTGTTGCCGAGGCGAACCTCGTCACGAATGAAGAGCTTCGCTGCTTGGCGAACCGGTTGAGTGAAGAGCCCATTGCTTGGCGAACCTCGTCACGAATGAAGGGCTCGCTACTTGGCGAACCTCGATGCGAATGAAGAGCTTATTTGCTTGGCGAACCGGTTGAATGTCGAGCCTGTTGCCGAGGCGAACCTCGTCACGAATGAAGAGCTTATTTGCTTGGCGAACCGGTTGAGTGAAGAGCTTATTTGCTTGGCGAACCTCGTCTGAATGAAGAGCTTCGCTGCTTGGCGAACCTCGTGCGGATGAAGAGCTTATTTGCTTGGCGAACCGGTTGAATGTCGAGCCTGTTGCCGGCGAACCTCGTCACGAATGAAGAGCTTATTTGCTTGGCGAACCGGTTGAGTGAAGAGCTTATTTGCTTGGCGAACCTCGTGCGAATGAAGGGCTCGCTACTTGGCGAACCTCGTGCGAATGAAGAGCCATTTGCTTGGCGAACCGGTTGAATGTCGAGCCTGTTGCCGAGGCGAACCTCGTCGAATGAAGAGCCCATTTGCTTGGCGAACCGGTTGAGTGAAGAGCCCATTGCTTGGCGAACCTCGTCGAATGAAGGGCTCCGCTACTTGGCGAACCTCGATGCGAATGAAGAGCCCATTTGCTTGGCGAACCGGTTGAATGTCGAGCCTGTTGCCGAGGCGAACCTCGTCGAATGAAGAGCCCATTTGCTTGGCGAACCGGTTGAGTGAAGAGCCCATTTGCTTGGCGAACCTCGTCGAATGAAGGGCTCCGCTACTTGGCGAACCTCGATGCGAATGAAGAGCCCATTTGCTTGGCGAACCGGTTGAATGTCGAGCCTGTTGCCGAGGCGAACCTCGTCAAACCACTGTTGTGGGCGAACCTCGTCTGAATGAAGAGCTTATTTGCTTGGCGAACCGGTTGAGTGAAGAGCCCATTTGCTTGGCGAACCTCGTCTGAATGAAGAGCTTCGCTGCTTGGCGAACCTCGTGCGAATGAAGAGCTTATTTGCTTGGCGAACCGGTTGAATGTCGAGCCTGTTGCCGAGGCGAACCTCGTCGAATGAAGAGCTTAGCTACTTGGCGAACCTCGGTTGAGTGAAGAGCTTAGCTACTTGGCGAACCTCGATGCGAATGAAGGGCTTAGCTACTTGGCGAACCTCGTCAAACTTTGATGTTGTGGGCGAGCCTCGTCAAACTTTGATGTTGTGGGCGAGCCTCGTCAAACTTTGATGTTGTGGGCGAGCCTCGTCAAACTTTGATGTTGTGGGCGAGCCTCGTCAAACTTTGATGTTGTGGGCGAGCCTCGTCAAACTTTGATGTTGTGGGCGAGCCTCGTCAAACTTTGATGTTGTGGGCGAGCCTCGTCAAACTTTGATGTTGTGGGCGAACCTCGTATGAAAGTCGAGCTTAGCTAAATGGGCGAACCTCGTCGAATGAAGGGCTTAGCTACTTGGCGAACCTCGTCAAACCTCTGTTGTGGGCGAACCTCGTCGAATGAAGGGCTTAGCTACTTGGCGAACCTCGTCAAACTTTGATGTTGTGGGCGAGCCTCGTCAAACTTTGATGTTGTGGGCGAGCCTCGTCAAACTTTGATGTTGTGGGCGAGCCTCGTCAAACTTTGATGTTGTGGGCGAACCTCGTCGAATGAAGGGCTTAGCTACTTGGCGAACCTCGTCAAACTTTGATGTTGTGGGCGAGCCTCGTCAAACTTTGATGTTGTGGGCGAGCCTCGTCAAACTTTGATGTTGTGGGCGAACCTCGTCAAACTTTGATGTTGTGGGCGAGCCTCGTCAAACTTTGATGTTGTGGGCGAGCCTCGTCAAACTTTGATGTTGTGGGCGAGCCTCGTCAAACTTTGATGTTGTGGGCGAGCCTCGTCAAACTTTGATGTTGTGGGCGAGCCTCGTCAAACTTTGATGTTGTGGGCGAACCTCGTCAAACCTCTGTTGTGGGCGAACCTGCGTGTTGAGATCGAACTCCGGCTCCGCGTCGCGAACCTCGTATTGAGGTCGAGTCGCCTCTTGAGCAAGTCTCGCTTTGAAGCTTGCCTTTGGTCTATCCTCGGTTTAATGTCGAGATTCGCTGCGTAGGTGAACCTCGGTTGAGTGAAGAGCTTAGCTACTTGGCGAACCTCGTCGAATGAAGGGCTTAGCTACTTGGCGAACCTCGGTTGAGTGAAGAGCCCATTTGCTTGGCGAACCTCGTCGAATGAAGGGCTTAGCTACTTGGCGAACCTCGGTTGAGTGAAGAGCTTAGCTACTTGGCGAACCTCGTGCGAATGAAGGGCTTAGCTACTTGGCGAACCTCGTCGAATGAAGGGCTTAGCTACTTGGCGAACCTCGGTTGAATGTCGAGCCTGTTGCCGAGGCGAACCTCCTCTTTTAATGGGGAGCCTCGCGGCTTTGCGACCTTCCTCATATGCTACGAAGAGCGGTCGTAACTTTCAAACCGTATGTCGAATTGGGCCGAATTATATATGAAAATCGACTATCTCGGCGAGGCGGAGCCAACCAAACCCACCGAAGGGTTCAGTTTGCTCGGTCATTTTGCTCAATTCCTTCGGTTTGAGAGATACCGGCACTTTTGTCTATTTTGTAAAGTCAAGTATTGGTGAACTTAACCTTTAGGCGGACGACTTCACTCGGATGGACCCTTAAGCTCTTTTGCTCATTCGAGTTCTTTGTGCGGGGATTAAGGCAATTTTATTGCCTACAAAACCCCTCAAAGTTTTGGACACGAATGTGGTTGAATGGAGTGCGGAACACTTTGGATATGAAGACTTGCAACATGGCGCCGTGCTGACGAGGCGAGGAACTTCGGTAAAGTTGAATTCTTCACTCGCGACTAATGATAAGCCCTCTAGGATTTTTAGCAAACCCCGACTATCAGCGGACTTGGTATGTCTTTACCAAGCTGCCGTTTGAGTTGGACTAGCCATACTTTTCCCCTCGGTATGGTGAGTTTTCAAGGAGGTTCTTTTAGGCTTAGCGCTAAAATCTCTCCTCTATTTACAAACAACTAGATTGTAAGCGAGCCTCAATTATGAGGATGGCGAGGTTGAAATATCGGCACATCGCTTGGTAGGCGATGTTGGACAATAAACATCATATTGACACATCACTTGGTAGGTCAATATTGGGCGATGAAGCGTCATTTATGAGAAATGGCACATCGAAAAAGATGAAATATTGACACATCACTTGGTAGGTCAATATTGGGCGATGAAACGTCATTTATGAGAAATGGCGAACATCGGAAGGATGAAATGTTAACACATCACTTGGTAGGTCATTATTAGGAATAAAATCATGTGGGGATGATCGAATCGTTCGGTGACATAAAAGTATAGCGATCGTGATCAAAAGCAATCAAGTTGTTGATGGCGTGAGAGTATAACAACATTGATTACGAACAAAATCATTTAGAGGAATGATCATGTGGGAGTAGTCAAGTCGTTCGATGACATAGGAGTATAGCGACTATGGTTGAAATAGAGGCACATCATGGTAGGCTACTATTGGTGAGGGAGTTGATAGGGGTATATTGCTTGGTTAACCACTATCTAACCCAAAGTCACTCGGACAAGTGGCGATATGGAAATGATCAGTCGTTCGATGACATAGGAGTATAGCGACTATGGTTGAAATAGAGGCACATCGCATGGTAGGCTACTATTGGTGAGGGAGTTGATAGGGGTATATTGCTTGGTTAACCACTATCTAACCCAAAGTCACTTTCGGACAAGTGGCGATATGGAAATGATCAGTCGTTCGGTGACATAAAAGTATAACGATCGTGATCAAAAGCAATCAAGTTGTTGATGGCGTGAGAGTATAACAACGGTGATTACGAACAAAATCATTTAGAGGAATGATCATGTGGGAGTAGTCAAGTCGTTCGGTGACATGGGAGTATAGCGACTATGGTTGAAATAGAGGCACATCGCATGGTAGGCTACTATTAGGAATAAAATCATGTGGGGATGATCGAATCGTTCGATGACATAAAAGTATAGCGATCGTGATCAAAAGCAATCAAGTTGTTGATGGCGTGAGAGTATAACAACAGTGATTACGAACAAAATCATTTAGAGGAATGACCCTGTGGGAGTAGTCAAGTCGTTCAGTGACATGGGAGTATAACGACTATGGTTGAAATAGAGGCACATCGCATGGTAGGCTACTATTAGGAATAAAATCATGTAGGGATGATCGAATCGTTCGGTGACATAAAAGTATAGCGATCGTGATCAAAAGCAATCAAGTTGTTCAGTGGCGTGAGAGTATAACAACAGTGATTACGAACAAAATCATTTAGAGGAATGACCATGTGGGAGTAGTCAAGTCGTTCAGTGACATGGTAGTATAACGACTATAACTGGAATAGGAGCACATCGCATAGTGGGCCACTATTCGGTGAGGGAGTTGATAAGGGTATATTGCTTGGTTAACCACTATCTAACCCAAAGTCACTTTCGGACAAGTGGCGATATGGAAATGATCAGTCGTTCGATGACATAAAAGTATAACGATCGTGATCAAAAGCAATCAAGTTGTTGATGGCGTGAGAGTATAACAACGGTGATTACGAACAAAATCATTTAGAGGAATGATCATGTGGGAGTAGTCAAGTCGTTCGGTGACATAAAAGTATAACGATCGTGATCAAAAGCAATCAAGTTGTTGATGGCGTGAGAGTATAACAACGGTGATTACGAACAAAATCATTTAGAGGAATGATCATGTGGGAGTAGTCAAGTCGTTCGGTGACATAAAAGTATAACGATCGTGATCAAAAGCAATCAAGTTGTTGATGGCGTGAGAGTATAACAACGGTGATTACGAACAAAATCATTTAGAGGAATGATCATGTGGGAGTAGTCAAGTCGTTCGGTGACATAAAAGTATAACGATCGTGATCAAAAGCAATCAAGTTGTTGATGGCGTGAGAGTATAACAACGGTGATTACGAACAAAATCATTTAGAGGAATGACCATGTGGGAGTAGTCAAGTCGTTCGGTGACATAAAAGTATAACGATCGTGATCAAAAGCAATCAAGTTGTTGATGGCGTGAGAGTATAACAACGGTGATTACGAACAAAATCATTTAGAGGAATGATCATGTGGGAGTAGTCAAGTCGTTCGGTGACATAAAAGTATAACGATCGTGATCAAAAGCAATCAAGTTGTTGATGGCGTGAGAGTATAACAACGGTGATTACGAACAAAATCATTTAGAGGAATGACCATGTGGGAGTAGTCAAGTCGTTCGGTGACATAAAAGTATAACGATCGTGATCAAAAGCAATCAAGTTGTTGATGGCGTGAGAGTATAACAACGGTGATTACGAACAAAATCATTTAGAGGAATGATCATGTGGGAGTAGTCAAGTCGTTCGGTGACATAAAAGTATAACGATCGTGATCAAAAGCAATCAAGTTGTTGATGGCGTGAGAGTATAACAACGGTGATTACGAACAAAATCATTTAGAGGAATGACCATGTGGGAGTAGTCAAGTCGTTCGGTGACATAAAAGTATAACGATCGTGATCAAAAGCAATCAAGTTGTTGATGGCGTGAGAGTATAACAACGGTGATTACGAACAAAATCATTTAGAGGAATGACCATGTGGGAGTAGTCAAGTCGTTCGGTGACATAAAAGTATAACGATCGTGATCAAAAGCAATCAAGTTGTTGATGGCGTGAGAGTATAACAACGGTGATTACGAACAAAATCATTTAGAGGAATGATCATGTGGGAGTAGTCAAGTCGTTCGGTGACATAAAAGTATAACGATCGTGATCAAAAGCAATCAAGTTGTTGATGGCGTGAGAGTATAACAACGGTGATTACGAACAAAATCATTTAGAGGAATGACCATGTGGGAGTAGTCAAGTCGTTCGGTGACATAAAAGTATAACGATCGTGATCAAAAGCAATCAAGTTGTTGATGGCGTGAGAGTATAACAACGGTGATTACGAACAAAATCATTTAGAGGAATGACCATGTGGGAGTAGTCAAGTCGTTCGGTGACATAAAAGTATAGCGATCGTGATCAAAAGCAATCAAGTTGTTGATGGCGTGAGAGTATAACAACGGTGATTACGAACAAAATCATTTAGAGGAATGACCATGTGGGAGTAGTCAAGTCGTTCGGTGACATAAAAGTATAACGATCGTGATCAAAAGCAATCAAGTTGTTGATGGCGTGAGAGTATAACAACGGTGATTACGAACAAAATCATTTAGAGGAATGATCATGTGGGAGTAGTCAAGTCGTTCGGTGACATAAAAGTATAGCGATCGTGATCAAAAGCAATCAAGTTGTTGATGGCGTGAGAGTATAACAACGGTGATTACGAACAAAATCATTTAGAGGAATGACCATGTGGGAGTAGTCAAGTCGTTCGGTGACATAAAAGTATAACGATCGTGATCAAAAGCAATCAAGTTGTTGATGGCGTGAGAGTATAACAACGGTGATTACGAACAAAATCATTTAGAGGAATGATCATGTGGGAGTAGTCAAGTCGTTCGGTGACATAAAAGTATAACGATCGTGATCAAAAGCAATCAAGTTGTTGATGGCGTGAGAGTATAACAACGGTGATTACGAACAAAATCATTTAGAGGAATGATCATGTGGGAGTAGTCAAGTCGTTCGGTGACATAAAAGTATAACGATCGTGATCAAAAGCAATCAAGTTGTTGATGGCGTGAGAGTATAACAACGGTGATTACGAACAAAATCATTTAGAGGAATGATCATGTGGGAGTAGTCAAGTCGTTCGGTGACATAAAAGTATAACGATCGTGATCAAAAGCAATCAAGTTGTTGATGGCGTGAGAGTATAACAACGGTGATTACGAACAAAATCATTTAGAGGAATGACCATGTGGGAGTAGTCAAGTCGTTCGGTGACATAAAAGTATAACGATCGTGATCAAAAGCAATCAAGTTGTTGATGGCGTGAGAGTATAACAACGGTGATTACGAACATAAACTAGAGAATATGGGGTAGTACCGTCGATTGTCGCGAACCGTTGTCGCGGTAGGCCCACAAACTTTGCTGACTTGTCATCCCAATCCTTTTATTGGAAGAGACCATCTTGGTAAGGATCTTGATGATCGTCTTATTAAAAGCTTGACTTGCCCATTAGCAGCGGGGTAATAAGGCTGTTGATGCTAAGTTCGGATCGAATTTATCGCGAGAATCAGCGTGAAAGCATGGTGACAAATTGTGGACCATTGTCGTGGACAATCGCCTTGGCACACCATATCGGTATATGGCGTGATGTTTGACAAATTTGATCACATCAGCGGTCTTGACCATTCTCAATGGAATAGCTTCAGCCCATTTTGAGAAATAATCGATTATCGCCAATATGAAGCGGTGTCCTTTTGAAGAAGGCGGAGAAATGGGACCAACAATATCCATTCCCCGTTTCAAATGGCGGGGCGTGGCGGTAGGATGCAAGTGTTCGGCGGTTGGTGAAGGTAATTAGCATGTATTTGGCATGCATGGCATCGTTTAAGCGTAAGCCGGCATCCCTTACCATTGTCGGCCAATAATAACCGAGTCTGCGGCCGATCCCATAACTTAGGTCGGTGGTGTGCTCCACAAACACCGTCATGAGCTTCTTTCAAGACTTGCTCTGCTTCCTTAGTTGACAAACATCGAGCGGTAACCCATCATATGCCCTTCTATATAAAGTCGTAATTGGGAATCATAGTAAAATCTTGATGCTTTCGTCGGCGAATTGACTCTCTTTCTTTTATGTCTTGGGTAATATCCCATGCAAGACATAGTCGATGTCGGGAACCGCCGGTCGTGCTTCAAGTGACTTAGGTTAGTCTTATTTGCTTGGATCTGTAATGCATATTTTGGCGAAATAGTTGCCGACTAGACACAATAACCTCTTGAGTAGCATTCTCGAGGCGGGGCTAAGCGTAACTGCAAGAGCGCCGGCGCATCGGCATAAGTGTTACGCAAGCGGGGTACATGATCAATGTAAAAGCTTTCAAAGGAGTCGACTAAAGTTATGACTCTTGCATGATGAGGATAAGGTCCTCGTGCGACCGTACTCTCCTCTTAGTTGTTTCACGATTAGGCTGTGAATCCCCAAATGCTTCAAGGTGTTTCCGCCTAAATGTTTGGCTATGTCGAGACCAATCAATAGCGCATTATACTGCCTTTCGTTATTGGTGCATGGTTACGATAGCGACCGCATTTCGTGGTATCCGCGTGGTTTTGTGGAGATATCAATACTACCCCCACTCCGGCTACAACGGGGCCGTCAGGGGTCGCTCTCGCGGCTCCGTCAAAGAACAACTGCCATACCTGTTCCTTAGAGACCAGATTAGCTTCATAAGGTTCATCAGGCATGTCTTGATACAATTCGACTTTCCCTTTCAATGGATGGTTAGCCATAAGATCACACACAGCTTGACCCTTCATCGCCTTCTGAGGTTTGAAGTGAATGTCGTACTGAGATAATAACAATGCCCATCTAGCCATTCGACCATTCAACGTGCCAGGCTGGGTCATGAATACCCGTATAGGGTCAATTTTGGAGATGACGTGTATGGTCTGTCCCACTAGATAGTGCCGCATCTTTTGGATGGCGAAGACCAAAGCCAAACATTCCTTCTGAATGGGAGGATATCGATATTCGGCCCCCGACAGTGTCCTACTGAGGTAATAGACTGCCTGTTCGTGGCCATTGTCATCGTCCTGTGCTAAAAGACCTGCTAACGCATACTCCGTAGCGCGGATGTAAATCAGGAAGGGCTTTCCTGATTTAGGTGCAACTAACACAGGGGGATTAGAAAGATATGTTTTGATCTCTTGAATGCCTTAGGCAATCTTCATCCCAAGCGAGCGATACACCTTTCTTCATGAGCTTGAGAATGGTTGACATTTCCCCGATAAATTGGAAATGAATCTGCGAATGTAAGCCAAACGCCCTTGGAGACCACGAAGCTCTCTGAGGCTTCTAGGAGGTGGAAGTTCTTGGATAGCTTTGATCTTGTCCGGGTCGAGACGTATACCATCTGCTGTGACCACGAACCCTAGAAATTTGCCACTAGACATCCCCAGAAAAGACTTAGTTGGGTTCATCTTCAGCTGATGTGCGCATTATCTCAAATGTTGTCCTCAAGTCGTGTAAATGATCACTTTTGTGACGACTCTTGACCACCAAATCGTCCACGTAGCATTCAACTATTTTCCGTAAATGTTTTCGGAAAATAGTGGTCATCTTCTGTTGGTATGTTGCTCCGCATTTTTCAACCCGAAGGGCATGGTATATAGCGGTATATCCCTAACGGTGTTGGCGGTATGTTTTCATCATCGGGGTGCATTTTGATTTGATTGTACCACGAAAAGCCATCCATAAAGACATCCTTTCAAATCCACCGCGTGTTGTCGATGATAATATCCGTGATTGGTAAAGGAAAATCATCTTTCGGACATCTTTGAATTTAAGTCTCGATAGTCAGCGCCGCGGTAGGATCTGTCCACTTTTCTTCAAAGCGGGTACTATATTGGCTACCCAATCGGGTGTTGAACCTCGAATGAACCACGCTTTGATCGGCTTCTCGATTTCTTTCTCAATGGCCTTCATGACTGAGGGAAAATGCGTCGTTCTTTGTTGTTTAACGGGCTTAGCGCTGGTTCGATATTAAGGCAATGCATAGCCACTTGAGGGTCTAAACCGGGCATATCTTCATAACTCCATGCGAAGACATCGATATATTCCGTACCAAGCGATAAGGCTCTCCTTTTCTTGGTAGTCAAACTATAAACTTATGAATATAGGTTTTGGATTAGCTTCATCCCCATATTAACTTGGACTATTTTGTCATCGGTGGGTGGCTCTCGTTGTTCAAAGCGATGTTCCCATTGCATTCCAATTTGTTGACTCGGTGGATCCTCGAATAGCGGTAGAGATCATCTTCTTGAATCTCTATTGGATCAGCGATTAGATCAGCGAGGTCATATTGGCCATCAAAGACCTAAATTCATGTCCTATCTTGGCGTCGAGTCCCATGAAGGCTGCCCGAGAAGATGAGTGATCGACTCGGCCTCGATCGTAACATGCCATGATGCGGTGACTCATATCCCAACCCTTCACGAGTTTTATGATAGTAATCATCGGTGGCCTTAGGGACATAAGCGGTCGGATCGGTGTCACGATGCCTTTCCATAGTTTAAACCTTCTTTGTGAAGAAAGTCATACCCCATTTTCTTCATCAAATGTTGCGCCGTCGGCGAGAAATATGAAAATTGGGGTTCTTTTTCTTTTGCTTGGGGTTGTTCCACCTCAGCTTGCAATGGTTTGTTGACCTGCCCAAAGATAATGTCTTCGATCATTGTTAGGGCGGTATCACAAAACAGCTTGTGAAGAATTAAGGTGCCTTTGAGTTGTCATAAATGGCGGTGAATGGGCATGTGCAATGCAGGTTTAGCATACAACCGTGGAAGAATTTCTGACATCAAGTCAGTATGACTTTTAACACCCGGTGCGTAAGCTAAATCATAATTTTCATTAAAAACGACTATGTCGTCATCAGGATCATTCAAATCGATTACAAAGGGTTTTACATCATTGAAAACAACTCCTTGTTCGGACTCTATGTCAGCTTCATTTTCGCTGTCATAGTCCTCGATCTGTGGTTCATCGGTTTGGCCTTCCTCAAGGTAGTGGACAGAATCAGTAAAATAATTCTCCACACCTTTGAATGGTTGCCTTTCCGCGACCAATGTTTTAACCATCCCTTCTTCATCTACATACTTCATGCATTGATGCAACGTAGACGGGACGATCAAGTTTTCATGGATCCAGGGTCGACCCAAGAGCAAATTATAGGATGTATCCGCGTCAATGACATAACAGGTAACATCTGTCTTCAAGTCTCCTATTTGGCATTTGAGTTTGATCTTGCCCAAGGGGCGAGGTGGTAGCATTGAAACCATAGATGGTGGTTCTGTTGTTGCCAACCGATCTGCGGTATCCCAAGATGTTGTATGATTCTCAATGGGATGATACTCAATGCGAGATCTGGGTCAACTTGAGCTCGGTTGATTCGGACGAGCCAATGTAGCGGTAAAGTATAATGGCCTATCATGCTTGGGTTCTTCACTTGCATGTCCTCCGATGAAAGGTAATGCAAGGTATTGGCTATGAAGACACAGTGACATTGGGCACAAACCTGGCGAGCTTTACGGGAAATAAGCAAGAAAGGCTTCATTGTCGCCAATGCTTCTCATGAGCTTCTACGGTAGATTGAAAGCGTAAGAGTTCAAATAAAGTGATCCTCGCCGGGATGTTGGAGAGTTGGGCTAAAACATCGAACTGGAAAGGGGCCTTCAAAGTTTCAGGTGTGTCCTTCCTGAGCGCTTTGTTGTAGCGGACCTCCCTTGTTTTGGGCTCACTAGCGGCCTTCTTTGCTATGTCGGTGTTGCCTCGGGATACTCCCTTAAGAACTCTTTTCCACCACGGGTATGCTTGGCGGAGTGCGAGGTTGCGTGGCGGGGCGATTTGCCCCTTTTGAGGTGGCGTTACAAGTCTTCCCTTTGGACTTTGAAGAAGTCCATTGTTCATCGATAACAAGTCGGGGTGAACCCACATAATTTAAGCCTTCGGTAGTGTAAGGACCATACCTTGTGCCTCCGCTGTTGGAGGTCGAAGTTCACAACTCGGCTTCCGCTTGATGGATCGGTTTTACACCATCACGCGCGGAATTCCATAAAATCGCCAAATTGGAGGCGACCATGTTTGCGGACACCTTCTTCGATCCTCCGCGAGTCATAACCCTGCCTCTAACAAGACTTGGATCTTGTCTTTCAAGATATAGCATGACCTGTCGGATGATGTACCATTCGATGGTACATGCGATATTTTGGATCGTTTGTCCTTGAAGCCTCCTCAGGCTTCTTTATTTCGAGCGTGATCTTGTTCATCTTGAGCAAAGTCTTGAAAATCGGGACAACGATCATCCTTGAAATCATACTTCTTCATAGGGCCGGTTATCGGAGGCATTAGGTTTACGCTTAAAGGCCTTGAAGTAGGTTGAGTCTCCTGACTAGAGTCTCCTTCCCCTTGATTGTTTTGAGGTGTAAAATTGCTCGATTACCTCCTTTTTAGAGCGATAATCACGAGGTTCTTACGCCTCAATCCTCTTAAGCATGTTTTCAACTTGTTAGCCTGCCTCACGGGTCTTTCCAAGAGTGTGCTTCAAGCTGCGCCCATCTTGAAAGTATGTTGATCGAGAGGTTGGCTCGCACATCGCGATGAATGTAAACTTCGAGACTTGGTCAGGAATGCAAGGACTGATTCGAATCGGCAGCGAAAGTCTTGGCGGACTCCGTCTTCTTTTGCTTTTCGGCCAACAAAGTGGCCATAGACACCTCAGTGTCATCATCGAAAAATCGGGCCATAAAAAGCCTTTGCAAATCTTTCCAAGAGCCGATAGAACCAGGCTCTAACCTTCGAAACCACTTTCAGCGACTCCCTTAAGAGTGCTAATGAATAATCGGGTCATAATAGGATCGTTACATTATATGCCGGTTTAGCTGGAAATAATAGATGTGTTGCGACGGAGAACTTTTTCGTCGAATTGCACTAGGTTAAGTGGCTTGAATTTTGGAGGATATGGGACATCATCCCATTCTATAGGATATGGCCTCGCCACCCCCAGCTCCTTAGATTGCCCTTGGAGTTTAAGGGCATCCGGTACCTTTGGAAATCGAAGCGTATGATCTTGCTCTTTTGTGCAGCGGATTGACTCGCTTGGATGACATTGAATGGACATCATGATCCCTCTCGTAGTCTTCGCTTCGATTTGGATCCTCCTTAGTCTGTCTTCTTCTTGCCTACAAGTTTCTCCATCATTATTTCTAAGCGCTGATAGATTCTTGTTGCGCAAGAATAGTAGCTTGTTGCTCTTCAATCCTTCGTGTCATCTCTTCTTCTCGTTCGGCCATGAGGACACTTGATGGGCAAAAACGAGTGTTTACCTTTTATAGTCGCAAGTGCACAACCATTGTCAAGTTATAGTATTTAAGATTGTCGATCCCACGAGGAACGGGAAATAGGAAGTGTTTGATTCAAGTTCGGTTCTCAAATTATGCGTGACAATTAGGGTTTTATTCAAGATAATATGAAAATATGATGAAGTGATGAGAGAGTGGATTTGGATTGTGTGTGAAAGGAATCACAATTAAAAGGCGAGAATTCAATAAGAGATGAAGGAATCTAGAATTGAATCCACTAGCTAACTAAAATTATAATCTCTGAAAAATTCTCTTTTACCACATCTCATATTAGATTTATTAAGCATAAGATATCAAACCACTTAAGGAAAGCATAACTTATCAAATTATCACCTAATTGAAATTCAAACTCATGAAGAGAGTAATAACAAGATAATAATCCTAGAATTCATAAGCATAGCCTATCAAACCACTTAAGTAAAGCATAAACTATCAAATTCTTCTTCTATCGATTAGTTCTCTAGTTGATTAACCTAAACATGATCTTTTAAGCATAAGAGAGATGATTCATAAATACAAAAGAGATTAGACTAGTTTCATGCAACCTAGATCCCCACAAGAGTTTAGTTCAACATCTTGGGAAATTCAAACAAATAGAAAAAGAAAGAAAATAAAAAGAAAAGAAAAATTCTAAACTAATCTAACTACAAAGCAATTAAATCTAAACTACAAAAGCTATTAAATCTAAACTACAAAGCAAATAAATCTAAACTACAAAAGCTATTAAATCTAAACTACAAAGCAAATAAATCTAAACTACAAAGCAAATAAATCTAAACTACAAAGCAAATAAATCTAAACTACAAAGCAAATAAATCTAAACTACAAAGCAATTAAATCTAAACTACAAAGCAAATAAATCTAAACTACAAAAGCTATTAAATCTAAACTACAAAGCAAATAAATCTAAACTACAAAGCAATTAAATCTAAACTACAAAAGCTATTAAATCTAAACTACAAAGCAATTAAATCTAAACTACAAAGCAAATAAATCTAAACTACAAAAGCTATTAAATCTAAACTACAAAGCAATTAAATCTAAACTACAAAAGCTATTAAATCTAAACTACAAAAGCTATTAAATCTAAACTACAAAGCAATTAAATCTAAACTACAAAGCAAATAAATCTAAACTACAAAAGCTATTAAATCTAAACTACAAAGCAATTAAATCTAAACTACAAAGCAATTAAATCTAAACTAGAAGTGTTTGATTCAAGTTGGGTTCTCAAATTCTTGAGTACCCCGACCAATTGGCTATAGTCAAGCGGGATTGTCACTCGATGCGAAGGCGGGTGCTTCGATGGCCTTGACTATTGATTAATCGCCTCGTAACCACAGGGAATATTGAGTCGGGCGATTCGGGGTACTGTTGGGGTCTTGCTCCGCTTCTCCCAACCATGTTAATAGTCACTCGGGAATGACCACCGTGGTACTTGTTTCTTATGGCGAAACCGCCGTCTAGTTGGCGGGTCCGATAATCGCTCAAAAGCGAAGGTGGTGTGTCGATGAACATTGGTAGCGCATCGCGAGATAAGCTTCTCCACGGCGGCAATGAGATTGCATATGACTAGCATCAGCTTGCGAGTGAGGTAATCCGCGGAGATCGAAGTGGGTGTTCCCCGGTTGATTACGAAAAATGAGCCTCATATGAGAGAGGCTCTCGAGTCGAGTTTGGCGACCACGGCGAGGTTCGTCATTACGGCGCTTCCTACGGCGAGGCTCGTCATTACGGCGCTTCCTACGGCGAGGCTCGTCATTACGGCGCTTCCTACGGCGAGGCTCGTCATTACGGCGCTTCCTACGGCGAGGCTCGTCATTACGGCGCTTCCTACGGCGAGGCTCGTCATTACGGCGCTTCCTACGGCGAGGCTCGTCATTACGGCGCTTCCTACGGCGAGGCTCGTCATTACGGCGCTTCCTACGGCGAGGCTCGTCATTACGGCGCTTCCTACGGCGAGGCTCGTCATTACGGCGCTTCCTACGGCGAGGCTCGTCATTACGGCGCTTCCTACGGCGAGGCTCGTCATTACGGCGCTTCCTACGGCGAGGCTCGTCATTACGGCGCTTCCTACGGCGAGGCTCGTCATTACGGCGCTTCCTACGGCGAGGCTCGTCATTACGGCGCTTCCTACGGCGAGGCTCGTCATTACGGCGCTTCCTACGGCGAGGCTCGTCATTACGGCGCTTCCTACGGCGAGGCTCGTCATTACGGCGCTTCCTACGGCGAGGCTCGTCATTACGGCGCTTCCTACGGCGAGGCTCGTCATTACGGCGCTTCCTACGGCGAGGCTCGTCATTACGGCGCTTCCTACGGCGAGGCTCGTCATTACGGCGCTTCCTACGGCGAGGCTCGTCATTACGGCGCTTCCTACGGCGAGGCTCGTCATTACGGCGCTTCCTACGGCGAGGCTCGTCATTACGGCGCTTCCTACGGCGAGGCTCGTCATTACGGCGCTTCCTACGGCGAGGCTCGTCATTCGGCGCTTCCTACGGCGAGGCTCGTCATTACGGCGCTTCCTACGGCGAGGCTCGTCATTACGGCGCTTCCTACGGCGAGGCTCGTCATTACGGCGCTTCCTACGGCGAGGCTCGTCATTACGGCGCTTCCTACGGCGAGGCTCGTCATTACGGCGCTTCCTACGGCGAGGCTCGTCATTACGGCGCTTCCTACGGCGAGGCTCGTCATTACGGCGCTTCCTACGGCGAGGCTCGTCATTACGGCGCTTCCTACGGCGAGGCTCGTCATTACGGCGCTTCCTACGGCGAGGCTCGTCATTACGGCGCTTCCTACGGCGAGGCTCGTCATTACGGCGCTTCCTACGGCGAGGCTCGTCATTACGGCGCTTCCTACGGCGAGGCTCGTCATTACGGCGCTTCCTACGGCGAGGCTCGTCATTACGGCGCTTCCTACGGCGAGGCTCGTCATTACGGCGCTTCCTACGGCGAGGCTCGTCATTACGGCGCTTCCTACGGCGAGGCTCGTCATTACGGCGCTTCCTACGGCGAGGCTCGTCATTACGGCGCTTCCTACGGCGAGGCTCGTCATTACGGCGCTTCCTACGGCGAGGCTCGTCATTACGGCGCTTCCTACGGCGAGGCTCGTCATTACGGCGCTTCCTACGGCGAGGCTCGTCATTACGGCGCTTCCTACGGCGAGGCTCGTCATTACGGCGCTTCCTACGGCGAGGCTCGTCATTACGGCGCTTCCTACGGCGAGGCTCGTCATTACGGCGCTTCCTACGGCGAGGCTCGTCATTACGGCGCTTCCTACGGCGAGGCTCGTCATTACGGCGCTTCCTACGGCGAGGCTCGTCATTACGGCGCTTCCTACGGCGAGGCTCGTCATTACGGCGCTTCCTACGGCGAGGCTCGTCATTACGGCGCTTCCTACGGCGAGGCTCGTCATTACGGCGCTTCCTACGGCGAGGCTCGTCATTACGGCGCTTCCTCTAGAGAAATCTTTCCTAAATTTGAATTGCCACACCAATCGGTTGGCGATCGGTTAACCAACGGTTGGCCAACCGGTTGGTCAACCGATTGGTTCCCAACGGATTTTGTCTTTTCTTGATATTTTTGCACGAATTCTTCTTGGATTCCCTTGGTATCTTGGGCCTTCGTTTGTCTTGATTTGGGCTTCAACAATTGGTAGAAATTGGAGAATTTGAGTCATTTGAGCTTTTATTCATTAATACTCCATTATTACGCAAAATAAGATAAAACATATTATTAGTAACATATTTATTGATATAAAATAGATAATGAGGTTATTAAAATGTCATTAAAATGTGATTATCAAATAACCCCACACCTAAACTTTTGCTAGTCCCTAGCAAGGAAGAAAAATGAAAAGAAAGAAAGAAAAATCCTAACTCACTTTCGCGAGGAATCGCGGTTGTATTTAAGCGCATACAACAAGCCTTTAAACCCTAGGTTACCCTAGTGGGCGAGTTGTAGTCTCGTGAGGGTTTGCAGTGAATATACCCACAAAATTGATCAACTTGCCAATTTAAAGAAGCTAATTGAATAATTCAAAAATTCCACAAGTCGGTTAATACTCAAGAAAATGTTTTATCATGATTCCAAAGTAAACTTCTTAAGAAAATCCTTCCATTGTAGTGATACAAAACCAAGTTTTTCTCAAAGATTTAATTCAAAAGTTTTGAAGGAAACATGCTAACTCTTTGTTTCAAACAATGTTCAAGTCTCTTAACCCATTTTGAAAAATCAAGAACATATACCATTATTTCCATATATATAAAAACATGGTTAGTTTTTTTTTTTTTTTTTTTTTTTTTTTTTTTTTTTTTTTTTTTTTTTTTTTTTTTTTTTTTTTTTTTTTTTTTTTTTTTTTTTTTTTTTTTTTTTTTTTTTTTTTTTTTTTTTTTTTTTTTTTTTTTTTTTTTTTTTTTTTTTTTTTTTTTTTTTTTTTTTTTTTTTTTTTTTTTTTTTTTTTTTTTTTTTTTTTTTTTTTTTTTTTTTTTTTTTTTTTTTTTTTTTTTTTTTTTTTTTTTTTTTTTTTTTTTTTTTTTTTTTTTTTTTTTTTTTTTTTTTTTTTTTTTTTTTTTTTTTTTTTTTTTTTTTTTTTTTTTTTTTTTTTTTTTTTTTTTTTTTTTTTTTTTTTTTTTTTTTTTTTTTTTTTTTTTTTTTTTTTTTTTTTTTTTTTTTTTTTTTTTTTTTTTTTTTTTTTTTTTTTTTTTTTTTTTTTTTTTTTTTTTTTTTTTTTTTTTTTTTTTTTTTTTTTTTTTTTTTTTTTTTTTTTTTTTTTTTTTAAGAAGAAGAAGAAGAAAAATGAATAAGAAAAAGAAAATGAAAAATGAGAAAATGAAAAATGACTAAAATCTGAGAGAAATTTGACTAAGTCCACCCCACACCTAAAATTTGCATTGTCCTCAATGTAAATGCAGAAAGTAACATGGAGAAGAGTGGAAGCACTTACGGATGTTAGGATGACTGGAACAGAAAAAAAAATTGAAAACTCCGATTTTCCTCGGTAATGAGGGGAGACTAAACCAAAATTTTTTTTCAGATATGCACAAGGATTTACAAGATTTTTTTTTTTTTAAAAGAACAAGAAACTCTCACATGAGAGAAGAATAAATTCTTTTATTATTATTGTGGGACAAAAACAAAAATGTAGAATAAAAGATGAAACATGAGAAGCTCACATTCTACATTAACTCCTACCTTATTCTTTGAAAATTCTACCCAGAAATTTAAAGAATTTCAAAATGATATAATCAGCGATGTGCTTAAATTCCAAAAATTTCATGGTTTTAGTGATGTTTGCGACAATGGAAGGTAGGTATTATTGGTTGTATGCTTTTGAACTTAGATTCATTATTAACAAAAATTTCATCAAAAATGAAATCTTGTTGTTTTCTATTTTCTACAAACCTAAGTTCATTGACAAAGGGTTCTTCAAATGTTGGCTTCAAGATGCATGTATTCAACATAATTCTCTCGTTCTGAAGGACTTGATTATTAACCTGGTTACCTGACTGTTGTGAATGGATTGCATTCACTTGCTCGTGAAAAGTTGACCCTGAGTTTCTTGGATTGGTCACGGGTTGACTCGGAAATGTTCCTTTCTCTCTTTCACTCACGGCGTTTGCTAGCTGCCCTAGTTGGGTTTCTATCCTGGCGATGGCTTGAGTGTTCGAGTTGATCGCTTGGTTGGTTGTTTGCATGAAGGAATTTAGAGTGTTGGATGATTGAGTCAACAGGTTGGTGGTGGTTTTGATCATGGCTTCTAAACCCTTTTCTATGACACCAAGACGTTTTTCCAGATCTGGGTTAGAAAGATTCGTCGGTTGATGAGGAGGAAAATTCGAAAAAGGTAGATTTGAGTGATGGAAATTATTTGGTGGATTGAACGGAATCGTGTTTCCCCTAGGAATTTGTTGGTTTGAGGTGGGATTGGCGTTTTGATTTGGGGTAACTTCCTTGATTCCACGCAAAGTTGGGATGATTATGCCAAGGGATTGTAGGTTGGGGCAAAGGATCATTCTAGGAGAATTTGAGTCATTTGAGCTTTTATTCATTAATACTCCATTATTACGCAAAATAAGATAAAACATATTATTAGTAACATATTTATTGATATAAAATAGATAATGAGGTTATTAAAATGTCATTAAAATGTGATTATCAAATAACCCCACACCTAAACTTTTGCTAGTCCCTAGCAAGGAAGAAAAATGAAAAATGAGAAAATGAAAAATGAGAAAATGAAAAATGAGAAAATGAAAAATGAGAAAATGAAAAATGAGAAAATGAAAAATGAGAAAATGAAAAATGAGAAAATGAAAAATGAGAAAATGAAAAATGAGAAAATGAAAAATGAGAAAATGAAAAATGAGAAAATGAAAAATGAGAAAATGAAAAATGAGAAAATGAAAAATGAGAAAATGAAAAATGAGAAAATGAAAAATGAGAAAATGAAAAATGAGAAAATGAAAAATGAGAAAATGAAAAATGAGAAAATGAAAAATGAGAAAATGAAAAATGAGAAAATGAAAAATGAGAAAATGAAAAATGAGAAAATGAAAAATGAGAAAATGAAAAATGAGAAAATGAAAAATGAGAAAATGAAAAATGAGAAAATGAAAAATGAGAAAATGAAAAATGAGAAAATGAAAAATGAGAAAATGAAAAATGAGAAAATGAAAAATGAGAAAATGAAAAATGAGAAAATGAAAAATGAGAAAATGAAAAATGAGAAAATGAAAAATGAGAAAATGAAAAATGAGAAAATGAAAAATGAGAAAATGAAAAATGAGAAAATGAAAAATGAGAAAATGAAAAATGAGAAAATGAAAAATGAGAAAATGAAAAATGAGAAAATGAAAAATGAGAAAATGAAAAATGAGAAAATGAAAAATGAGAAAATGAAAAATGAGAAAATGAAAAATGAGAAAATGAAAAATGACTAAAATCTGAGAGAATTTGAGTCATTTGAGCTTTTATTCATTAATACTCCATTATTACGCAAAATAAGATAAAACATATTATTAGTAACATATTTATTGATATAAAATAGATAATGAGGTTATTAAAATGTCATTAAAATGTGATTATCAAATAACCCCACACCTAAACTTTTGCTAGTCCCTAGCAAGGAAGAAAAATGAATAAGAAAAAGAAAATGAAAAATGAGAAAATGAAAAATGAGAAAATGAAAAATGAGAAAATGAAAAATGAGAAAATGAAAAATGAGAAAATGAAAAATGAGAAAATGAAAAATGAGAAAATGAAAAATGAGAAAATGAAAAATGAGAAAATGAAAAATGAGAAAATGAAAAATGAGAAAATGAAAAATGAGAAAATGAAAAATGAGAAAATGAAAAATGAGAAAATGAAAAATGAGAAAATGAAAAATGAGAAAATGAAAAATGAGAAAATGAAAAATGAGAAAATGAAAAATGAGAAAATGAAAAATGAGAAAATGAAAAATGAGAAAATGAAAAATGAGAAAATGAAAAATGAGAAAATGAAAAATGAGAAAATGAAAAATGAGAAAATGAAAAATGAGAAAATGAAAAATGAGAAAATGAAAAATGAGAAAATGAAAAATGAGAAAATGAAAAATGAGAAAATGAAAAATGAGAAAATGAAAAATGAGAAAATGAAAAATGAGAAAATGAAAAATGAGAAAATGAAAAATGAGAAAATGAAAAATGAGAAAATGAAAAATGAGAAAATGAAAAATGAGAAAATGAAAAATGAGAAAATGAAAAATGAGAAAATGAAAAATGAGAAAATGAAAAATGAGAAAATGAAAAATGAGAAAATGAAAAATGAGAAAATGAAAAATGAGAAAATGAAAAATGAGAAAATGAAAAATGAGAAAATGAAAAATGAGAAAATGAAAAATGAGAAAATGAAAAATGAGAAAATGAAAAATGAGAAAATGAAAAATGAGAAAATGAAAAATGAGAAAATGAAAAATGAGAAAATGAAAAATGAGAAAATGAAAAATGAGAAAATGAAAAATGAGAAAATGAAAAATGAGAAAATGAAAAATGAGAAAATGAAAAATGAGAAAATGAAAAATGAGAAAATGAAAAATGAGAAAATGAAAAATGAGAAAATGAAAAATGAGAAAATGAAAAATGAGAAAATGAAAAATGAGAAAATGAAAAATGAGAAAATGAAAAATGAGAAAATGAAAAATGAGAAAATGAAAAATGAGAAAATGAAAAATGA
Source organism: Asparagus setaceus (assembly GCA_012295165.1). Lineage (NCBI taxonomy): Eukaryota > Viridiplantae > Streptophyta > Magnoliopsida > Asparagales > Asparagaceae > Asparagus > Asparagus setaceus. Next base: position 59,974,855 of record CM022701.1, read on the forward strand.
GAAAATGAAAAATGAGAAAATGAAAAATGAGAAAATGAAAAATGAGAAAATGAAAAATGAGAAAATGAAAAATGAGAAAATGAAAAATGAGAAAATGAAAAATGAGAAAATGAAAAATGAGAAAATGAAAAATGAGAAAATGAAAAATGAGAAAATGAAAAATGAGAAAATGAAAAATGAGAAAATGAAAAATGAGAAAATGAAAAATGAGAAAATGAAAAATGAGAAAATGAAAAATGAGAAAATGAAAAATGAGAAAATGAAAAATGAGAAAATGAAAAATGAGAAAATGAAAAATGAGAAAATGAAAAATGAGAAAATGAAAAATGAGAAAATGAAAAATGAGAAAATGAAAAATGAGAAAATGAAAAATGAGAAAATGAAAAATGAGAAAATGAAAAATGAGAAAATGAAAAATGAGAAAATGAAAAATGAGAAAATGAAAAATGAGAAAATGAAAAATGAGAAAATGAAAAATGAGAAAATGAAAAATGAGAAAATGAAAAATGAGAAAATGAAAAATGAGAAAATGAAAAATGAGAAAATGAAAAATGAGAAAATGAAAAATGAGAAAATGAAAAATGAGAAAATGAAAAATGAGAAAATGAAAAATGAGAAAATGAAAAATGAGAAAATGAAAAATGAGAAAATGAAAAATGAGAAAATGAAAAATGAGAAAATGAAAAATGAGAAAATGAAAAATGAGAAAATGAAAAATGAGAAAATGAAAAATGAGAAAATGAAAAATGAGAAAATGAAAAATGAGAAAATGAAAAATGAGAAAATGAAAAATGAGAAAATGAAAAATGAGAAAATGAAAAATGAGAAAATGAAAAATGAGAAAATGAAAAATGAGAAAATGAAAAATGAGAAAATGAAAAATGAGAAAATGAAAAATGAGAAAATGAAAAATGAGAAAATGAAAAATGAGAAAATGAAAAATGAGAAAATGAAAAATGAGAAAATGAAAAATGAGAAAATGAAAAATGAGAAAATGAAAAATGAGAAAATGAAAAATGAGAAAATGAAAAATGAGAAAATGAAAAATGAGAAAATGAAAAATGAGAAAATGAAAAATGAGAAAATGAAAAATGAGAAAATGAAAAATGAGAAAATGAAAAATGAGAAAATGAAAAATGAGAAAATGAAAAATGAGAAAATGAAAAATGAGAAAATGAAAAATGAGAAAATGAAAAATGAGAAAATGAAAAATGAGAAAATGAAAAATGAGAAAATGAAAAATGAGAAAATGAAAAATGAGAAAATGAAAAATGAGAAAATGAAAAATGACTAAAATCTGAGAGATGGAAATTATTTGGTGGATTGAGCGGAATCGTGTTTCCCTAGGAATTTGTTGGTTTGAGGTGGGATTGGCGTTTTGATTTGGGGTAACTTCCTTGATTCCACGCAAAGTTGGGATGATTCATGGCAAGGGATTGTAGGTTGGGGCAAAGGATCATTCTAGGAGGCTGGAATGCGGCGTTAACGACCTAGTGGTGTCGGATCCTAAAGAGGGCATTCATCGGCAACATGAGTTGGGGGCCGACAATTGTGACAACTGGCGAGATTTGATTGACTTGGCGGGGAGCGTTCTTTGATTTGAGAGCTTCTAGCCTACGCATGATCGTCGCCATCTTTGCTTGGCTATATTAGTTCCTACGGAAGGACCACTAGATTTGGCTTGAGGAACCGATGCACCACGGTCATCCACGGTGTTCCCATTGCATGGTTTTTCGGCGGACTCTCTAAGAAATCCCGCGCTTCATCGGCATTTTTCTTCATAAAATCCCCTTGACACATAGACTCTAAGGAAGTTTTGCGGGATAGTCCGGTCCTTAAGTAAATGATTTGGCTGTCGCCATTTTCGGACCATGGTGAGGACATTGGATGAGGAGATCCTTAAACCTATCGAAATACTTCGAATGGCTCACGGGACAATCCTAAAATTTTGAATCTTGTTTGAGCTTGACCGTTTTGTGAATTGGGAAGAATTTTTTAGAAAAACTTTTACAAAATCATCGGGTTGAAATCGAATCGTGGGTAAGCATGCTGACCATTTTTTGCTTTGTCCTTAAGAGTGAAGGGAATAAATCGAAGCTTAATTGCATCCTCAGTTAGGTCTTTCATTTTAATCATGAGGCGGACTTCTACAAATTGAGAGATGAAAATATATCGTCTTGGTTTAGGTTCCTAAAATTTTGGAAGCATGTTGATGAAATGTGGTCGGAGTTGAAATTAGTTCCATTTGCTTGGAAGCTTAATGCATGAAGGGATAGCATTCCTACTTGGGTATGAGATATCTTGAAGAGCGGGAGGATTGGCCATTTCGTTTGGTTGAGAAGTTGAATCGAGGCGAACTAAGCGATTGGTATTATTCCTAACCCAAGTTTGCATAAACCAAAATCAAGAGTTTTTTTTTTAATTACAAAAAATGAAAAAGTTAATGAGATGGTGAAAAGAGAAGAAGAGGGAAGAAGAAAAAGAAAAATTAACAAATCAAGGCAATCACTTTTCAATCACCTAACTCTAGGGTTAAGCCTAAACTTCGACTAGACCGGCTCTAACCAAAACTCCTAAGTGAAAAAAATCCGGTTCACGTGGGTAATTAGCAGTGGGATAGTACTAGAGGAGATCAAAGATCAATTAAGTACCTCGTTCCTTGCGGTAACTACATAACCCTAAACCTTGCATTAGACACCAATTAATCCAAATAAACTTAGACCAGTTCACTCAAGAATTTCTTGTTCCTTATTGAGCTCGAATCCTTAGGGGCCAACGTCTAATTCTTTTAGGAGGCTTGGGTTTGTGTAGTGAGGAATCGGTGATTTTTGGTGAAGGAAAGGGTGATGAAATCCCTCACCTTATCTTGATTAATGGGTTTTGCCCTTAAAAATATTTTCAGGTGAGTGTCAATTCAAAATGCTCAAATCACTTTGGTGAATTCCTACTATTATATGCAATGCAGCCCTAGAAATTAAAAGCAACTAAAAAGGATGAGAAAGAAAAATATATTTTTTTTTTTTAAATTATGGTCAGCAAGAAAGAAAGTCAGTTTTTTTTTTTTTTTAACCTAATTGTCTCTAATGTGATGAACTACCTATAGGGTGGAATTAAAAATACTAGAGAGAAGAGTTACCTGCGCAAAAGCAATGCAAAGCCTCGTTGGAGGCAACCTTCAATCTCGAATCTTCAACTCCTTGCCTTCAAGCTCCTTTTGTTATTCACAATAGACAAACACACAAGTTGAAGAACTAAAAAAAAAAATTCCTACTTAACACCGTTCCCCGGCAACGGCGCCAAAACTTGATGGGCAAAAGCAGTGTTTACCTTTTATAGTCGCAAGTGCACAACCATTGTCAAGTTATAGTATTTAAGATTGTCGATCCCACGAGGAGCGGAAATAGGAAGTGTTTGATTCAAGTTCGGTTCTCAAATTATGCATGACAATTAGGGTTTTATTCAAGATAATATGAAAATATGATGAAGTGATGAGAGAGTGGATTTGGATTGTGTGTGAAAGGAATCACAATTAAAAAGGCGAGAATTCAATAAGAGATGAAGGAATCTAGAATTGAATCCACTAGCTAACTCAAATTATAATCTCTGAAAAATTCTCTTTTACCACATCTCATATTAGATTTATTAAGCATAAGATATCAAACCACTTAAGGAAAGAATAACTTATCAAATTATCACCTAATTGAAATTCAAACTCATGAAGAGTAATAACAAGATAATAATCCTAGAATTCATAAGCATAGCCTATCAAACCACTTAAGGAAAGCATAAACTATCAAATTCTTCTTCTATCGATTAGTTCTCTAGTTGATTAACCTAAACATGATCTTTTAAGCATAAGAGATGATTCATAAATACAAAAGAGATTAGACTAGTTTCATGCAACCTAGATCCCCACAAGAGTTTAGTTCAACATCTTGGGAAATTCAAACAAATAGAAAAAGAAAGAAAATAAAAAGAAAAGAAAAATTCTAAACTAATCTAACTACAAAGCAATTAAATCTAAACTACAAAAACTATTAAATCTAAACTACAAAGCAAATAAATCTAAACTACAAAAGCTATTAAATCTAAACTACAAAGCAAATAAATAACAAGAAAGAAAAAGAAATAATAAAGAGAAATAAAGAGAAACGCAACTCATCATCATCAACTCATCCTCCTTTTGGTCCTTGAACAAGAAGAAGATGGGATTGAAGGGAAAATATTTATTTATTGAGGAAAAATTATTACAATGAAAGGTACTCTAAAACAAGAGCAACCCTTTCTCTCCAAAGGAGTTTTACAAAATATTTCACACCTCTAAACCCTCGGATACTACCCTATTTATACCCAGCGGAGTTGATGTGAACCATTGGATCAAACTTGACCAAAAGGAAGAAATCTTTCCTAAATTGAATCTGCTGCCGACCAATCGGTTGGCCGATCGGTTAACCAACCGGTTGGCCAACGGTTGATCAACCGATGGTTCCCAGCAGTTTTGTCTTTTCTTGATATTTTTGCACGAATTCTTTTGGATTCCTTGGTATCTTGGGCCTTCGTTTGTCTTGATTTGGGCTTCAACAATTGGTAGAAATTGAGAGAATTTGAGTCATTTGAGCTTTTATTCATTAATACTCCATTATTACGCAAAATAAGATAAAACATATTATTAGTAACATATTTATTGATATAAAATAGATAATGAGGTTATTAAAATGTCATTAAAATGTGATTATCAACACTTTCGCTGATCACTAAAATCGGTATTGAAGGTTGAGGCGTAGCGATCTTGGGAGTTCTCAAATTCTTGAGTACCCCGACCAATTGGCTATAGTCAAGCGGGATTGTCACTCCGTGCGAAGGCGGGTGCCGATAGCGCCTTGACTATTGATTAATCGCCTCGTAACCACAGGGAATATTGAGTCGAGCGATTCGGGGCTACTGTTGGGGTCTTGCTCAGCTTCTCCCAACCATGTTAATAGTCACTCAGGAATGACCACCGCTGGTACTTGTTTCTTATGGCGAAACCGCCTTCGTCTAGTTGACGGGTCCGATAATCGCTCAAAAACCGAAGGCTGATGTGTTGATGAACATTGGGCGCGCATCGCAGAGATGAGCTTCTCACAGCAGCAATGAGCCTGCATTTGACTGGTGTCCCGTTTGCGAGTGAGATGATCACGGAGATCAGAAATGGGTGTTTTGGCGACCCTGGCGAGGCTGCCGTTTCCTTTGGTTCTGGCGGCGAAGCTTATGGCGAGGTTCGCTGTCTGAACGAGGTTCATCTGGTTCAGAATAGACCTCATGTTGTTGGGTAGGTTTAAGATGACGAGGTTCGTCATTCTGACGCTTCCTACGACGAGGCTCGTCATTCTGACGCTTCCTACGACGAGGCTCGTCATTCTGACGCTTCCTACGACGAGGTTCGTCCACTTGCTTTGATGACACCCCATGTCGAGGTTCATGATGACGAGGTTCATCATTTTGACGCTTGTTATGATGAGGTTAGTCAGCGAGGCGATGTTCGTCATGTTGTTGGCGAAATTAAGCCAGCGAGCGAGGCTCATCTCTTTTCAAGGGGACCTCCTGCTTGTTGGCGAGGTTAGCCACTTGGGCGAGCTCGCGGCGAGGTGGCGTTCATCTTGTAGGCGAGGTTAGCGGTAGGCGACATTAGTCTTGTAGGCGAGGTTAGCGGTAGGCGACATTAGTCTTGTAGGCGAGGTTAGCGGTAGGCGACATTCGTCTTGTTTTGAACGAACCCCTTGATGATGGCGAGGTTCGTTGATTTTCTTTGGGCGATAGTGGAATCCGTCCAAGCGAGACCAAAGCTTCGAGCACGTCGGCGAGCTTGGTTGTCGCTGAAGTTATGCAGCGCGTCTTGAGAGTGGACCGTTAGAAGGTTCGGTCTTCCCATAAGCGAGCGAGGCTCGCCAAAAGCAAAACGGCTAACAACATCCGAAGTTGACTTGGGTTGCTTAACAACCCACTTCTTAACCTATTTGGCTAACTTTTGGAGCCTTGTCCTTGAGAGACAAAGTGATTGTCGAGTTAAGCTCGAGAGGATTGGCGAGAAGCGAGTGAAGTCTCATACGAGACTTCGGCGACACTGCGTGTCTTCAGGGCTAGATGCCCGGAGGAGAGGAACTCCTCGTACTTACCCTGATCGAATTCAATAACCAAGGTTTGAACCTCGGTTCCAACTGCAATCTTGTCTGATTGTGCTACCACCAATTCATCGGAATGAATGGTTGCTCCCCTTGTAATTAGCCATCTTACGTAGAATTGAAAAAATGTTTTTGATTGAATGAATGTGTTACAATCAAATTCTCGATTCTGAGAGGAAGAAGATTGATTTGACTTCTCTTTTGTATGGGTTCTTGGTGGCGAGAGGATGCTTCACTCGATGCTCAAGTCGAGATTGCTTCCCGTTGATGATCAGATCAAAGCTACCAATGATCTAGAGGTTGCTGATCTCTCTCCTGTGCAAGTGCTTAATTTCCCAAAGGGTCTTCTCGACTTTTTTCTTTCCCCTTCGGTGAGCTTTCAGCTCTTTATATGGGTTTAAGGCTTGAGCTTAGCGAGGTCAGCGTTCGAGAATAGCCTGCGTGTTTGCTTTCTGATGCGCCCGGCCGCTATAGTGAGCGAGTACGCTCTGATGGCGGGCATTGCGATATCGTGAGGCGCTTCTGATGCTTAGCGGTACGCTTCTGATGCGATGGAGCTGCTACGATAGCGGTTGCTGCGATGCTTGGTGCGAACCTCGTCAAACTTTGATTACGTGGGCGAGCCTCGTCAAACTTTGATGTTGTGGGCGAGCCTCGTCAAACTCTTGTTGTGGGCGAACCTCCTCATATGGTACATTGAGCCGTTTCTCATGCGAACCTCGTGTTGAGATCGAACTCCGCTCCGCGTCGCGAATCCGTATTGAGGTCGAGTCTGCCTCTTGAGCAAGTCTCGCTTTGAAGCTTGCCTTGGTCTAGCCTCGGCAATGTCGAGATTCAACTGCGTAGGTGAACCTCGGTTGAGTGGAAGCTTCAACTGCTTGGCGAACCTCGATGCGAATGAAGAGCTTATTTGCTTGGCGAACCTCGTCACGAATGAAGAGCCCATTTGCTTGGCGAACCTCGTCGAATGAAGAGCTTATTTGCTTGGCGAACCGGTTGAGTGAAGAGCCCATTTGCTTGGCGAACCTCGATGCGAATGAAGGGCTCCGCTACTTGGCGAACCTCGATGCGGATGGAAACTTATTGCTTGGCGAACCGGTTGAATGTCGAGCCTGTTGCCGAGGCGAACCTCGTCACGAATGAAGAGCTTATTGCTTGGCGAACCGGTTGAGTGAAGAGCTTATTTGCTTGGCGAACCTCGTCGAATGAAGAGCTCCGCTACTTGGCGAACCTCGTGCGGATGGAAACTTATTTGCTTAGGCGAACCGGTTGAATGTCGAGCCTCCTTGCCGGGGCAAACCTCGTCGAATGAAGAGCTTATTGCTTGGCGAACCGGTTGAGTGAAGAGCCATTTGCTTGGCGAACCTCGTCTGAATGAAGAGCTCGCTACTTGGCGAACCTCGTGCGGATGAAGAGCTTATTGCTTGAAGCGAACCGGTTGAATGTCGAGCCTGTTGCCGGCGAACCTCGTCGAATGAAGAGCCATTTGCTTGGCGAACCGGTTGAGTGAAGAGCTTTGCTTGGCGAACCTCGATGCGAATGAAGGGCTCCGCTACTTGGCGAACCTCGATGCGGATGGAAGCTTATTGCTTGGCGAACCGGTTGAATGTCGAGCCTGTTGCCGAGGCGAACCTCGTGCGAATGAAGAGCTTATTTGCTTGGCGAACCGGTTGAGTGAAGAGCTTATTGCTTGGCGAACCTCGTCACGAATGAAGGGCTCGCTACTTGGCGAACCTCGATGCGGATGGAAACTTATTGCTTGGCGAACCGGTTGAATGTCGAGCCTCCTTGCCGGGGCAAACCTCGTCACGAATGAAGAGCTTATTTGCTTGCGAACCGGTTGAGTGAAGAGCCATTTGCTTGGCGAACCTCGATGCGAATGAAGAGCTCCGCTACTTGGCGAACCTCATCACGGATGAAGAGCTTATTGCTTGGCGAACCGGTTGAATGTCGAGCCTGTTGCCGGCGAACCTCGTCGAATGAAGAGCTTATTTGCTTGGCGAACCGGTTGAGTGAAGAGCCATTTGCTTGGCGAACCTCGTCGAATGAAGAGCTCGCTACTTGGCGAACCTCGTGCGGATGGAAACTTATTGCTTGAAGCGAACCGGTTGAATGTCGAGCCTGTTGCCGGCGAACCTCGTCACGAATGAAGAGCCATTTGCTTGGCGAACCGGTTGAGTGAAGAGCCATTTGCTTGGCGAACCTCGTCACGAATGAAGGGCTCGCTACTTGGCGAACCTCATCACGGATGAAGAGCTTATTTGCTTAGGCGAACCGGTTGAATGTCGAGCCTGTTGCCGAGGCGAACCTCCTCATATGGTACATTGAGCCGTTTCTCATGCGAACCTCGTGTTGAGATCGAACTCCGCTCCGCGTCGCGAATCCGTATTGAGGTCGAGTCTGCCTCTTGAGCAAGTCTCGCTTTGAAGCTTGCCTTGGTCTAGCCTCGGCAATGTCGAGATTCAACTGCTGTAGGTGAACCTCGGTTGAGTGGAAGCTTCAACTGCTTGGCGAACCTCGATGCGAATGAAGAGCCATTTGCTTGGCGAACCTCGTCTGAATGAAGAGCCATTTGCTTGGCGAACCTCGTCTGAATGAAGAGCTTATTTGCTTGGCGAACCGGTTGAGTGAAGAGCCATTTGCTTGGCGAACCTCGTCTGAATGAAGAGCTCCGCTACTTGGCGAACCTCGTGCGGATGGAAACTTATTTGCTTGGCGAACCGGTTGAATGTCGAGCCTGTTGCCGGCGAACCTCGTCGAATGAAGAGCTCGCTACTTGGCGAACCTCGTCTGAATGAAGAGCTTATTTGCTTGCGAACCTCGTCACGAATGAAGAGCTCGCTACTTGGCGAACCTCGTGCGGATGGAAACTTATTGCTTGGCGAACCGGTTGAATGTCGAGCCTGTTGCCGAGGCGAACCTCGTGCGAATGAAGAGCTCCGCTACTTGGCGAACCTCGTCGAATGAAGAGCCATTTGCTTGGCGAACCTCGTGCGAATGAAGGGCTCCGCTACTTGGCGAACCTCGTCACGGATGAAGAGCTTATTGCTTGAAGCGAACCGGTTGAATGTCGAGCCTGTTGCCGAGGCGAACCTCGTCGAATGAAGAGCCATTTGCTTGGCGAACCGGTTGAGTGAAGAGCCGGCTTGGCGAACCTCGTCACGAATGAAGAGCTCGCTACTTGGCGAACCTCGTGCGGATGGAAACTTATTGCTTGGCGAACCGGTTGAATGTCGAGCCTGTTGCCGGCGAACCTCGTCACGAATGAAGAGCTTATTTGCTTGGCGAACCGGTTGAGTGAAGAGCTTATTGCTTGGCGAACCTCGTGCGAATGAAGGGCTCGCTACTTGGCGAACCTCATCACGGATGAAGAGCTTATTTGCTTGGCGAACCGGTTGAATGTCGAGCCTGTTGCCGAGGCGAACCTCCTCTTTTAATGGGGAGCCTCGCGACTGCGACCTTCCTCATATGCTCTGAAGAGCGGTCGTAACTTTCAAACCGTATGTCGAATTGGGCCGAATTATATATGAAAATCGACTATCTCGACGAGACGGAGCCAACCAAACTGACCCGAAGGGTTCAGTTTGCTCCGATCGTTTTGCTCAATTCCTTCCGGTTTGAGAGATACCAGCACTTTTGTCTATTTTGTAAAGTCAAGTATTCAGGTGAACTTGACCTTTAGGCGGACCTGACTTCACTCAGATTGACCCTTAAGCTCTTTTGCTCATTCCGAGTTGCTGTGCAGGGATTAAGGCAATTTTTATTGCCTACAGCGTTCACCCCCACTTTCTTCTCTTTGGATGCCTTCGAGGTAATGACCCCTGCATCAATCAAGGCCTGGATTTTGTTCTTAAGATGATAACACAACTTCGTTGGGTGGTGCATCGCTCTGTGGTAGGCGCAGTACTTTGGGTTCGTAACCTTCTTTGCCTCCTCTTGGCTCACAATCGGCGGCAACTGAATTTTGTTGTTCTCCAAAAGGTATTTAAAAATATCGGGAACTTCATCATCCTTGAAGGAGTAAACCTTGGGGAACCTTGGCTCCGACGACTTCTGATTCTGCGGTTGTTGTTGCCATTGGGGTCGTGACTGCTGTGGTGCTTGTTGTTGCTGCTGTTGTTGGGGCTGTAGCTGGAATGTTTGATTTACATCAACTATTTTCGCTGGCGCCTTCCCTCTGCCGCGTGGGACAAAGTTTTGCTTATTTGCGTTTGCCGTCGGCTGACCTCTTTCCGCCTTCTTCCTCTTCAGGAATCACTCGGTTTGCTCCCCACGTACCTTCAAGTCCTTCCAAGTCTTGGAAGGCACTGTTCCCATTGCTTCCAACACGTTCAACGACAAGTTATTGTGACACGTTTGGAGGATGAACTCCTCAGTTATGGGGTCCCGGCAACTCATCGCCTTATTTCTGAACCTTTTAACGAAGTTACCCACCGTCTCTCCGTCTTTTTGTTTCTCATCCAAAAGTGACCCGATAGATATTTCGGTGTCGTCGTCGAAGAAGTTGGTGAGGAACCTGGACTCCATGTCATCCTAACTGTTAATGCTTCCCGGTTTGAGACGGCGGTACCAATCGAAGGCAGCTCCACGAAGGGTGCTAACGAATGACCAAACCATCAGGGGCTCGTTACCGGAAATAACTCCCAAGTGGGACTTAAAGTAAATAAGGTGCTGTGTAGGGGATCCCTTCCCGTCGAACGGCGTAAAGTTAATTAAGTTGAACTTTGCCGGATACGGGATTGATTCCCATTCCCTCGGATATGGACACGGTATGCCCGTCTTCATCACCTCTTGAGCAGAAATGAGAGTGTTGATTTTACTCTCCAGATCTTTTATCTTCTAATTCTCACCTACATCTTTGTTTTGGTGATTTTGAGGAGGGACGACGGTATCGTCACTGGCGTTCTGTTCATTAGGGGTATCATCAGCGTTACGGCCTTCATCCCCATCTGCGTCACTATCCGTTTGGTTATCATGATTGTGATGACTTGACTCGCCTTGGCGATTCAACAATGATAAGATTTGTTTGTCCTAAAATTCTCTCATTTGTTGCATGGCCTTCTGCATTTCAAGCTGGAAATTCTCCTTCTGCTTGGCCAAAGCCTCTTCGAGCATCTTGGCTACTTACTCTGCACTAATCATGAGTGCTTCACGGGGTCGTCCGTCACTTGATAACGTGTTGTGGGCTATGTGGAGCCGGCGTCGGCAGCCGTCATCCGAAGGCAACCTCCTTGGCACTTTGCCATAGTTAGGGTGTCTAATGGTCCCGGACCGCAACCCAGTCATCCGTTGCGATGCCGTGGGAATATCACGCGATGACGTTCCTTTGCTGGTCATATTAATGGAGACACTTGGCAACTCGTCATCTTGAGGCGTCAATCTTTCCCTACGAAAACGCCTTGATTTGGGTTCAGGTATCTTGGCGCCAAGCCTATCAAAGACCGATAATTTGCTCGGAGTCGTCTTGTTGCAATCGCACTCGGACAACACCGCCTTGATCAATCTGGAGCACGGGCAATGCATGTTTTTCTCCGGGGATCTTCTTTTTTGAGATCTATTCGTACCCCCAGCGCGATAGTATAACTCATCGGCATGAATGCCGGAGCAACCTATCGTGTGTTGGTATGACTTCTCAGGTCTAACGTCCTCATCATCAGACGAGAAAGTCTCCTTCTAAGGATGAACTGCCCTTCTAGGGCCATCAAGGTCACTACGCCGTGGCGTGCATATCGTGTTGTGAGTCTTGTGAACTCTTGAACTTGGACTCGTAGCCCAGTGCGGGTAGCTGCATGGACCTTCTTGTTGTGGTCGAGGTGGGTACAACCCCCTGCGTTGGGAGTGACCCGAGACTTCCTCAACGGGCCCAAGCGCTCCTTGAGTGGAACCTTACCTCGATCATCAAGCACGGGACCGAGGCGTTCTAACACCGTCTTCCTGCTTTGGGATGAACCGACGGGATCACTTGAAGCAGGAATTGAGGTGGACGGCGACTTAGGTGGAGTCGGCGATAGTGGAGTTGGTGGTGGAGCGGACTTCCTTTGATGGAGACCATCTCGGGATAGCGGAGCCTTCGTAGAATCAACTCGGGGAGACTGATCCTTATTCATCACTTTGGCTTTGGCCTTAACCGTTGATCCGGATTTTAGCCTCCACACTTGGTGCGTCTTTGGGGGTTTCTTGGCCACTTCCTCCTTCAACCTTCGGGCCTCTTGGACCAGAACTCGCGCGTGTGCAAGGAGTGCATGGCGCCTCCGGATGCGTTCCTCAAGTGTTGATCGGTTACGTTTGATGTGAACCCAATCATTTGTCAACGGCTTAGCGGAGCCGCTAGCCACTTGTTTCTGAGGCTTTTCACCTCTCCTGGACTTGAGATCCGCCTCGTAACGGATCTTGTCCACTGATTCTAATGCCTTGGCAAATCGACGAGCCAAACTCTGGCGTCGACATCGGCGGGCTCTCTTTGAAAGATTCGGCACGCTATCGGTCAGATCTTGGACTGAGGAGTTGAGATCTTCATCTCCGGTTGCCTTGGGTGCCGGAGGGACACTGCTTGCTGCGGCTTTGGCAGCGGCGGGATTGGAATCCTCGCCTTGAGATTCGATGTCCAAAGACCATCGGATTCTCCTTGCAGCGGAGATCTTCTTAGATTTGCGGGTGGAGGACGATCGGGATGAGGATGAAAGGTACTCCTCATACTTCTTCTGGTCAAACTCGTACTCGACCTCTTCTTCGACCGGGATCGGAATCCGCGGCTGCGACACGACGATCTCTGACTTGAGACCGTTCGCTCCTACTGTGGTCGCCAGCTTGTTCGCGGAAAAAATCGGTATGATTGTCGTTGCTTGAATCCGTTACACCTTTATGGGATTACAAATGAGATTCAGAAAAAAGATCGCCTTTTTATAATGCTTTACAACGAACAATCAAAAAAGATTACAACTTTTTCTCCTTTTTGAACAAACACGGGATCCGTTTATCGGATCCTCGCTTGCGTGGGTGTCTTTGCCTGTGCCGGGGACTTCTTTTCCATTCATGGACCACCGCGTAATTCGGATCCGGTGTGAGATCTAAACGATGAAGAGGGGTTATTTCACGATGGAAACAAGAGCCCAAGCAAATGAGATCGACTAAGCGAAATCAAAGCTCTTCTCGAGATAAAAACGAGGTTTAATCTCGAGGAAATGATGTAGATCTGATGTCGAAGTTGATCGCCTCCCCAAAAGTCAGATCTTGATACTCAAAAGCCTCGCCTTTGTCGCCAAAAGTCAGATCTTGATCTTCAAAAGCCTCGTTTTTATCGCCAAAAGTCAGATCTTGATCCGGCAGAGTCTCCCCTTCTCTCTAAAATTCCGGATCTGTGCAAATGAGCCTTGCACCTCATATTTATAGCCTTCAATGCGGATGCGGGTCGAGCGGGCGAAGCCCGGCGTGGCCACTTCAAGTGGCTCGACTTTCTTAGAGCCACTTGGAAGTGGACCGACTGGCGAGCCGCGAAGTGGCTCCGACCGCAGTACTACAAGTGGCTCCGACTAACCGAACCACCTATAAGTGGCTCGACCACCAAACCGCTTAGAAGTGGCTCGGTTTTGGCCGAGTCGCCCAAGCGGCTTGTCTTCCGATCTTTTTCACCGTCCTCTGGTGTTCCGAGTCCGATTTGATTCAGGTTTATCGGTTTTCACTGATCCGGAGCTTCAAAGTTGGGTTTATTTCTTCGCTCGCACGCGATTCATCGCTTCATTAGCCTCGCACACTTTGTCGACTTGCTTTATGCACTTCGTCGACTCGGTTTGTTGACTTGGACATTTCGTCGACTCGCTTTATGCATTGGCGTTGACTCGCTTTATGCGTTGGCGTCACGGTGACTTGTTGTTGTATCATCGACGGTTCGCCGTTATGTCGTCGGATGGCTCGCCGATCGTCAACTCCTTATCACAAGCTGTGTTCGGGAGCTTATAAGCAATTTTCAACGCCTACAACAATCAGCAAAAGATCCATCGTCTTAGTCAGCTCGTCAATGGAGTATAAGATTCACGCTGCACAGGCATGCAGACAAGAACCCCCAGGAAAAATAATTTAGATCTTTACTTTCTTGTTCTTGTTCTTATTTTTGTAGCTAGTTTTTATTTTTCTTAAAATTTAGATCTCCTTCTTTTATGCTTTCTAGTCTAGATTTTATTCTTATTTTTATTTTATAAAATGAGTAACTAAGTCTTGTAGAAATTCTAGAATTGCATGAAACTAGTTTGATTTCTTTTATGATTTGTTGATTGCTCGCTTTGTGCTCAAAATGATAGTGCTTAGGATAATAAACTATAAAACTAATTAGTAGAAGAATAATTTGATAGTTTATGCTTATCTTGAAGGGTTTGATAGGTTATGCTTATGAATTCTAGAATTACTATCTAGTTGCTTGTTCTTTTCATAAATTGAAATTTTGCTTGCATGATAATTTGATAGGCTATGCTTTCCTTAAGTAGTTTGATAGTCTATGCTTAGTAAATCTAAAGTAAACTATGATAAAAGAGAGTAGTTCATAAATCTTAAAATAAAATTAACTAGTGGATTCAATTCTAGATTCTTTTCTTCTCTACTTGATTTTCTCCATCATTTACTTGTTTTGATTTTCTTCTTTTGATTATTTTCTCTTCTTGATTTTGTTCGTTTCTATTTTCTTGATTTCTCCTTCTTGTTTATTCTTTGTTTCTTTTATTTGTTCACTTTATTTCTCCCCTCTTGTTCTAGTTTTTTTTATTTGCAAATAATCCACACACTCTCTATATCTCTATACTTTCGCTCCTCTTTGTCCACACATATTTCTAGAACCCACTTTAGAATTTTTTTCTACACACCTTCCTCATAGGATCGATATTGTAACAATACTATAACTTGATAGTTATCCTCTTGTAAATTTAGTGCGTATTTATTATGCCCCTATCAAGTTTTTGGCGTCGTTGCCAGGGAAGGGGCTTATAATTAGGATTTTATTAGGGTTTGTAATAGGTTAACTAATCTTTATTTTTCCTAGATCTTTTTCTCTAATCTTCATTTTAGATATTTATTAAAAAAGAAGAAAAAAATTCCAAAAAAAATTTATTTTGGTGTATGCAAGTTTAGATTAGGGATAATACCAATCGATTAATCCGTGTTGAACCAATCTTTGAAACTAAAGAAATAACAAATCCAAATGCACCCGTGCTTCAAGACATGTGTTATCCAACTAGAAATGCAATCCCATTTTGCATTAGGCTTCCTAAGGTAATGGAGCTAATTTTGAGCTTAGACCTCACTTCATAAACATACTTTCAAAATTTTTAGGAAATGAATCCGAATATGCCTACATTTTTATATCCGAGTTCGAGGAAGTTTGTCTTATGATTAAGATTAGGGAATTATCTGAGGATTCAATTAACCTTAGATTTACCCCATTTGCTCTTAAGGACAAAGTCAAGAAATGACTGTATAGCTTACCCATAAATTCTATCTCAACCTGGGATAAATTTGTTACCTTTTTTCTAAAGAAAATTTTCCCAATCCATAAAATGGTGAAACTTAGAAAAAGCATTCAGAATTTCAAAATAGTCCCAGGGGAGCCATTCTGGAAGTATTTTGATCGGTTTAAGGATCTTCTTGTCTAATGTCCTCACTATGGTCTAGAAAAGTGGCATTTATGCCAAATTATCTACGAAGGATTGGATTATTCTTCAAAGACATCCTTAGAATCTATGTACCAAGGGAATTTCATGAAGAAAAATACTGATGAAGCTTGAAAATTCGTAGAGAGTTTGTTTGAAAAAATCATACAGTGGGAACATAGTGATGAAAGAGCTTCATTAGTTCCCCCAACCAAATGCAGTGGTCTTTCCCTAGAGTCAAATATAACCTCTGAGACAAAGATGACTACAATCCTGCGTAGATTAGAGGCCCCAGAAATCAAAGAACGAGCCCCAGCTCAAATCAATCAAGTTTCTGCTCTAGGATGTCATAACTGTCTTTCTCGAACCCATGTAGAAGAATATCCTCTCTTAGGAAATAATCAACCACTAGGTCAGGTAAACGCTACATTCCAGCATCCTATAAATGATCCGTTTTCTCCAACCTACAATCCAGGTTGGAGAAATCATCTAAAATTTGCATGGAATCAAGAAAACTTCTCCGAAATTCAAAATTTCACTCCCTCATCAACTCCACAATTTCCTAGAGGAAACACAGTTCCGTTCAACATACTGAATAACTTTTTACAACCCAATCCTACATATCAAAATCAGTCTCTTCTAAATCGGCTAGTAAATCTAATTCCTCCTAGTTCTGATCATGAGAGAAAAAGGTTTAGAGGCCATGATAAAAGCTTCCACATAGACCTCTAACATGTTGACTCGGTCATCCAACACTCTAAATTTCTTCATGCAGATAACTGGTCAAGTACTCAGTTCGAACACTCAAGCTATAGCTAGGTTATAAATCTAACTTGGTCAATTAGCTACTACCGTGAGTGAAAGAGAGAGGAAAATTTTCGAGTCAACCTGTTACTAATCCTAAAGACACTAGATCAAGTTCGACCTAATAAGCTCAAGTGAATACAATCCAGTCATTACGGTCAGGGAAACAGGTCGATAATTAAGTTAGAATGCCTCCAGATCAAACTCCTTCTTCCTCTTCTCCTATTCAAAATATTGAACCTGGACAAACTCTCTCTCCTTCTAATAACTCTGTTCAACAATCACCCCTTTCTGATTACTAAGAACCTGAAATCGAACCTAAGCTCAATTTCAATAGGTTTAAATCTATTGCTCCATTTTCAGATAGACTTAGGCCTAGGAAAAACTCTCCCCAAGTAAAGAAAATCCTAGAAAATTTCAAGCAGGATAAGGTCAATATCCCTCTCTTAGATGCAATCGAACAAATTGTTCGCGGGAAAAGTCGGGATGATTGTCATTGACTGAAGTCGTTACACCTTTATGGGATTACAAACGAGATTCAGAAAAAAGATCGACTTTTTATAAGGCTTTACAACGAACAATCAAAAAGATTACAACTTTTTCTCCTTTTTGAACAAACGCGGGATCCGTTCATGGGATCACCGGCTTGCGATGGAGTGTCTTTGCTGTCTTGGGGACTTCTTTTCCATCCGTGGACCACCGCGTAATCCGGATCCGGTGCGAGATCTACACGATCAAGAGGGGTTATTTCACGAAGGAAACAAGAGCCTAAGCAAATAAGATAGACTAAGCGAAATCAAAGCTCTTCTCGAGATCAAAACGAGGTTTAATCTCGAGGAAATAATGTAGATCTGATGTCGAAGTTGATCGCCTCCCCAAAAGTTAGATCTTGATCTTCAAAAGCCTCGCCTTCATCGCCAAAAGTCAGATCTTGGTCCGGCAGAGTCTCCTCTTTTCTCCAAAATTCTAAATCTCAACAAATGAGCCCCCCCTCTTATTTATAGCCTCAAAAGGGGGTAAGCGGTCGAAACTGGGCCCAAAGCCCGCCTAGCCACTTCCATGTGGCTCAGCCTTGGCCGAGCCACTTGGAAGTGGCTCTGTTTTGGCCGAGCCGCCCAAGCGACTTATTTTCCGGTCTTTTTTATCGTCTTCCGGTATTCTGAGTCTGATTTGATTCAGGTTTATCGATTTTTACTGATCCGGAGCTTCAAAGTTGGGTTTATCCCTTCGCTAGCGGAACCGCCGAAAACTCTGTGTAGGGCATCTTGATGAGAGGGTTTGCGTCGCGGTCACTTGTTGTGTCGTCAACGGTTCGCCGTTACATAATCGGATGGCTCGTCAATTATCAACTCACTATTACGAGCTATGTTCGGGGACTTATAGATAATTTTTAACGTCTACAGATACCCCCTCTAAAGTGTTTCGGTCTCGCTCTTTTATAGAAGAAGCTGAAATACTTTGGATATGATAGGCCCAAACCTTTAGTCGATTATAGGGACCTAAAATGGCTCAGAGTCTTGATTTCTCCAATTCTTCGGACTATCGGTGCTTTGTAGGATGGTGAAAGTGTCGCGATCTTTGCATTTATTGTCGACCATTTGTCAAAATCTTGACCCGAGGCTGATGAATGAACTATTTACTTTAGCTCGTGTTACTGAATTATCGTCGAATTGACTATCCGATTACTTGAGACTTAACCTTGAATCGGCGAATTCTCCATTGCGTCGCTTGTCATAGAACTGACCATGGCGGGAGGAATTTTCTTGAGATTTTCAATTGGTGAATTCTCTTTTGCGATGCGTTGACTGGCATCAGGAATTTTTTTCTTGAAATCCAATCGGCGATTTTTCATTACGACATGTTGGACGGCGTCAACACAGTTTATACTCATACGTTCACTGGAGTTTCAGGAATAAGTTTATCCTCATATACCCGTTTGGAGGTGGTCGAGTTATACTTAAAATATTTTCCAGGAACTTCTCGCCAAAAATAGGAAATAGTTTATACTCGTATACCTTATTGGAGTATCACAGTGGGAGAAATTGGGGGTTGTCGAGTTATCCTTAAGAATATTTTAAAGATATATTCTCCAGGAACTTCCCAATAAAAATAGGAAATAGTTTATACTCATATACCTTATTGGAGTATGATTGAGGCCCGCACAAACCAAACCGGATGAAAATTGACCCTTGATGGGTGATAGCCCTATTGAATAAAGATCCGGGGCCCTGGCTGGTGATGACCTTGTCAACGAAGGAGGTAGCGCTTAACCATCATGTCCAAGAAACTGCAACTCTCAGAATAAAAGCTGCTAAAGTTGAGGAGGAAGCTTTGAAAATATCGAACGACAGCGAGGAGTCCTTCGAGGCTGAGTTGCAAAATAAGCTCCAACGACGATGAGTCGTTCAACAACCAATCTTTTGCCATGAACCTGATGTTTGGATAACCGTAATCTCATCATTGAAACACTTGACCCTTCATCGGTTGAATTACGATTTCTCATTTGAAGTAATCAATCACAATACCTATAGGATTTTTGGCAAACCCTTAGCCATCAACGGATTTGATGTGCCTTTACCGATTACCGTTTGAATCGGGCTAGCGTGCGGATTATCGATCCGTTCATGTGGCGTTGTGCTAAAGAATGAGACTCTTTTAGGCTTAGTGCTACGATATCGAATACGTAGACTTTGTCGTCTTTTACGGGCAAGAGACTAACCGGTAACGCCTGTTAGGTGTAGACTTATCCCTACTTAGGCTTCGGGATAAAATTCCCCAGACTTGGCTTCTGGTGTCTTCTTCAATCAGAGAAAAGACTAAACTGGCAACGCGTGGTAGGCATTGGTTTATCCCTGCTTAGGATTCAGGATAAAATTCCCCACACATGTAAGGCGTGGATTGTGGTGTTATTAATAACTACCTGCCAAAATGTTGAATATGTGGGCTTTTGTTCTTTTCACGGTTAAGAACTAACCGTCAACGCCTGTTAGGCATAGACTAATCCCTACTTAGGCTTCAGGATAAAATTTCCCAAGACGAAGCTTGGTGTCTTTTTCAATCAGAAAAAAGACTAAACCGGAGGAAAGATTAAATTCCAATTCCGGCCTACACCTTAAGTCGGCATGACCTGGAAAAGGAGCTGGAGAGAAAGAATTTTATATTCTATCTCCGGTGAAAAAACAAGAAACTAAAAGTGGGATCTCCACTTCGAGAATCAAAGAAGACTTGGATAACCCTAATTGTCGGAAGGTTTGGTTACCTAATCTAAAGGCGGACTTCTCGTTTATCGAGAGGAAATTATGGTTTTGGCCCTAAAGGTTTGACCAAATGGGAATTTTGAGACGATCCTAATTGTAGGAAGATTTGATTGGTTGATTTGCAAGTGGACCTCTCGTTCATGGAAGGAATCGAGAGAGGAATTAGGCTTTGGTGCTAACTGTAGGAAGGTTTGACTGAATAAACAATGGGAGTGGGAGTATAAATCACAGTGGTGGTGTTGATTTGTACAAGTCACTTAGTGGGGGTTGGTGAAGTTGATCCCGGCGATTGTTCCAACGAGGGTTGAAGAAGATATGACACGCTTCATCTTTGGGAACATGACCCGCTTTCTTCCGGAGTCATCGAGCCGACTTCAGGTAATCCTTAAGAATATTATGTATAATATTCTCCAAGAACTTCCTATCTTCTCATATCCACCCCCAGCTTTTTACGAAACTAGGTCCAATGAGGAGTGCACTGTATCTAGCCGCATAGTCGGGTTATCCTTAAGAATAATATGTATACTATTCTCCAAGAAGTTCCCGACAAAATAGAAAATAGTTTAGACTCATATACCTTTTTGGAGTAAGGGAGGAATAGTTTAACCTCTTATACTCATCAGAGGAAAGGGAGCAGTTTATACTCGTATACAGCCGGTGTAGAGGAGCAGTTTATACTCATATACAGCCGGTGTAGAGGAGCAGTTTATACTCATATACCTATCGGTGTTTGCCATTCTTGTTTGGCCTATTTTGGCGTTATGGCCGGCGTCAACAAGGCTTGGATGTTATTCTTGAGTAATACAAGCCTTGGTGGGGTGATGGACCCTTACGTGGTACACCGCGGTACTTTGGATCAGTATTGCTAGCTTCCTCCTGATTCATGATAGGTGGCAGCTTGATTTTATTGTTAGCATGGAGATATTTGAAGATGGCTGGAACTTCATCATCATCGAAAGAATACTCCTCCTGGAATCTCAACTTAGGAGTCCTTTATTGCCCCCAAGGTTGCTGTTGATGAATGTCATCAGCAGTTGCAGGCGCTTTAGCCATCGATTGGCCCCTTTTGGCCTTTGTCCTTTTGAGGAAGCGTTCAGCTTGCTCCCCACGCTCTTTCATTTCTTTCCAGGTTTTGGATAGCACAATCCCCAGGACTTTCAAGACACTGATGGAAAGATTATTGTGGTACGTCCGCAGAATGAATTCCTCTGTGACAGGATCCCTACAGTTCATAGCCTTGTTGCGGAAGCGTTTAACAAAGCTGTCAACAGACTCCCCATCCTTCTGGTTCTCATCCAAAAGGGTTCCGATCGATACTTCAGTGTCGTCGTCGAAGAAATTATTGAGGAACGAGCTTTCTATGTCATCCCAACTATTGATGTTTCCTGGCTTGAGACGGCGGTACCAATCGAAGGCAGCTCCTCGAAGAGTGCCAACGAATGACCGAACCATCAAGGGCTCGTTACCAAAAATAACACCCAAGTGAGATTTGAAATAGACCAAATGCTGAGTGGGGGACCCCTTTCCGTCGAACGGTATGAAGTTAATCAAATTAAATTTCGACGGATATGGGATCGACTCCCACTCTCTTGGGTACGGACATGGCATCCCGTCTTCTTTACCTCTTGAGCGGAAATCAAGGCGTTGACCTTATCCTCCAGCTCTTTCATCATCTCATCCTCGCCTGCATTTTCCTTCAGACAATTTTGAGGAAGAACAACGGGACCACCCCCAAAGTTTTGGCTATTTGCGTTGCGATCTTCGTCCCTGTCTGAGTCGCTTTCCTCTTGGTCAGCATTATTGCGATGACTCGTTTCACCCTGATGATTCGTCGAGCTTCGGTTTGTTGGTCATGCATCTCTCTCATCTGGCATAGTCATCTCCATTTCGAACTTGAAGTTCTCTTTACTTTGGCTAGAGTGTCACGAATTATTTGGGTCACAGTGGGAGTGACCTGAACGCCTCGAGCTTGTCCCGTGCTAGACATTGTATCGTCAGAGGCGATTACAGAGCAAGTATCCGAAAGTTCATCACTCGAGGATAGTCCTTCATGGATCTCTGGGTAATCCCTATGTCCGATAGCTTCTAGTTGGAGCTGAGACATCCGTTGAGCTATCCCTGAATCACTTTTTCTTCCAGGAGAAAAGTCGGGATTAGAGACTTTTGAAGCAATTGCCGACTTTTCTTTACTAACCATGTTGATGGTGAGTTCAAGGAATTCACCATCCTGGAGGGAGGATTTCCTCTGGTGGAAGTGTTTTGGCTTGGGCTTCGACGCTTCAACAGTAAGTTTCTCGAACATCAAGACCTTTTGTGAAGCGATCACAGGGCTGCTACATTTTGGCGATCTTGCCACGATAAGTCTCCCGTATGGAGAGTGAGAGCTGGTTTTTTTAACACTCTCCTTTTGGGATTTCTTCACACCCCCAGCCTGATGGTGCAGCTCATTGGAGCAATCCATCGCTTGTTGGTGCGGTACCCTAAGTATAACATTGTCTTTTGACGGACACGTCTTCTTTTGGGAATGAAGAACCTTGTTGACATTCTCGGGATTATTTATTATCGCCTTTGAACGATCCAAGGTCGCATCAGGAGTTGCTCGTGTAAGACCACCTCCTTGCGAGCATGGAGTCTTAATGGGCTCCTTGGCTTCGTCATGAACCCCCAGTCTAGACGCGACTAGAATTCTCTTATGCACGGAACACGAACACGTACATTGAGGTGCTCTGGTTTGTTTGGATGTGACAGGACACCTTTGAGTAGTGATCGGCTTGACGGAAGTGCATACGCGATCCCTAATCTCGGGGCCAAAGCGGCTTGGGTTGTGTCGGCTTTAGAAGGAGGATATGGCCGTCTTGCGCTCTGACTTTTACGCTGTCTTGGACTTTGGCACCCAGACTTGACGGGATTTTTGTGGTTTTTTAACCACTTCCTTCTTGTTCAAGTCTTGTGCCTTTATTGCAAGCGAGCTTGAGCGACCGTGCGGCATTTCGAATCACGGCTCGCCGAGTCGAACGAGTTCTCCTGACGAGAACCCACTCGTCGGTCGATGGCTTGGAGGAATTGCAAGCGATTTGAGGCGGCCGACGCTTCCTGGACTCCAAATCTGCATAGTAGCGAATTCCATCAACCTGTTCCAAGGCCTTTGCAAGTTGACGAGCTTGGTGTTGGCATCGCCTTTGACGCGCCCTCTTTAACGAAGTCGATAAATTGTGATCTAAACCCCCGGCTTGTTGGATTGCTGGAATGAAGTCGCGAGGGGAGATCTCAGCAACGGTTGAGCGAGGGTTCTCTTCTTGCGTCCTCCTCCATGAGAAAGCTTTCTTTGAAAGTAAGATCTCGATCCGCGCTGCGGCACGACGATCTCAGATCTGAGATTGTTGGCTCCCACTGTGGTCGCCAGCTTGTTCACGGGAAAAGTCAGGATGATTGTCATTGACTGAATTCGTTACACCTTTATGGGATTACAAACGAGATTCAGAAAAAAGATCACCTTTTTATAAGGTTTTACAATGAACAATCAAAAAGATAACAATTTTTCTCCTTTTTGAACAAATGCGGGATCCGTTCATCGGATCCTCGCTTGCGTGGGTGTCTTTGCCTGTGCCGGGGACTTCTTTTCCGTCTGTGAACCACCGCGTAATCCGGATCCGGTGCGAGATCTACACGATCAAGAGGGGTTATTTCATGAAGGAAACAAGAGCCCAAGTAAATGAGATCGACTAAGCGAAATCAAATCTCTTCTCGAGATCAAAATGAGGTTTAATCTCGAGAAAATAATGTAGATCTGATGTCGAAGGTGATCGCCTCCCCAAAAGTTAGATCTTGATCTTCAAAAGCCTCGCCTTTATCACCAAAAGTCAGATCTTGGTCCGGCAGAGTCTTCTCTTCTCTCCAAAATTTTGGATCTTAACAAATGAGCCCCCTCCGTCTTATTTATAGCCTCAAAAGCGGGTAAGCGGTCGAAACTGGACCCAAAGCCCGCCTAGCCACTTCCATGTGGCTCGGCCTTGGCCGAGCTACTTGGAAGTGGCTCGGCCACCGAGCCACTTGGAAGTGGCTCGATTTTGGCCGAGCCGCCCAAGTGGCTTATTTTTCGATCTTTTTTGCCGTCTTCCGGTGTTCCGAGTCTGATTTGATTCAGGTTTATCGGTTTTCGCTGATCCGAACTTCAAAGTTGGGTTTATCCCTTCGCTAGCGGAACCGCCGAAAACTCTGCGTAGGGCATCTTGATGAGAGGGTTTGCGTCGCGGTCACTTGTTGTGTCATCAATGGTTCGCCGTTACGTAATCGGATGGCTCGTCGATTGTCAACTCACTGTTACGAGCTATGTTCGGGGACTTATAGGCAATTTTTAACGTCTACACAAATCTCCTCTTATGCAAAATTCTTGAAGGATTTGTGCACTAAGAAAAGAACCATTAATGTTCCTCAGAAAGTCTTTTTAGCTGCTAACCTCAGTGACATGCTTTCAAAACCTATGCATCTGAAATATAAGGACCCCGGTTGTCCTACTATTTCATGTGCTATAGGAAATACCTTCATTGATAAGACACTTCTAGACTTAGGAGCTAGTGTGAATCTTCTTTACTATTTAGTCTATCAACAGCTAGGGGTAGGTAAATTAAAACCAACCAGATATACCCTACAGTTAGCTAATAGATCTGTAAAAAATTCTAAGAGAGAGATAGAGGATGTTCTGCTCAAGGTAGGGGAGTTTATTTTTCCCGTTGATTTCATAGTCTTGGAGACGTAGCCCCTTTCCAATCTCAGAGGTTAGGTACTTGTCATTTTAGAAAAATCATTCTTAGCAACTTCCGATGCTCTGGTCAACTGTAGAACTAATCAAATGAAACTATCATTTGGAAATATGACTGTTGATCTCAATATTTTCAATCTAGGGAACCAGCTGACTAATTCATCAGATCAATCCCCAGAAGTAAACTAGATCTAGAAAAATTCAAATGAAGAGTTAGAAGAGGAGAGTGAGTCAAACCCGATTTTTGAGGAGATTTTTGGTAATGAAATCAAGATTCTAGAGGAATTTGAATCAAAACTAGTTTTCACGGAGTCAAACACAAGTTTCTCTGATCTTAACCTTGAAGAACTTTTTGTTGATGAGCTTAGGTACCTAGAAAATATAACCAGCTTATCATACCTCAACCATGAACATTGGGTTTGAGGAAAATTTTAAAGAACAATTGATTCTGTTAGGACAAACTTTCATTCATGTGGAACACGAGTTTAAATTAAGACTTGTTTTGTTTGATTAACACGAAAATTTAAAATGCATAACCTTCTACCTACACGCCTTCAAATCTTTGAGAAATCTTTAAAAACTTGGTGTAAAGAATTTAAGCACATCTTTGAGTTTATCATTTTAGACTTCTTTAAATAAAATCCGAGGTAGAATTTTTAGCAATAAGGAAGGATTTGATGTATGACTCGATCTTTTCATCTTAAAATTTTAAGTAATGAAATTTTGCATATTTATCGTAGAGTAGAAAACAATCTTTCAAAGTTTTCTTGATCCAAATATTTATATATATATATATTCTTGAAAAAATAATTGATCAAAGGCATGAAAATTATTTGAAATAAAGAGTTAGCATATTCTTTTCAAAATTTTAATTAAATTTCTAAGTTGGACTTGGTTTTGTATAACTATAATGAAAGAACTTTCTAAGAGATTTACTTTGGAGTTATACATAAAAATATTTCTTGAGTAAAAACTAGCTCTAATTAGATTGTTTAAATATATCAAGTGAATTAATTATATATTGGCTTCTTCAAATTGGCAAGATGAATGAATTTTGTGGTGTATATTCACATAAACCCTCACAGACTACAACTAGTCCACTAGGGTAACCTAGGGGTTTAAAGGCTTGTTGCACATGCTAAATCTGATAATGATTTCTGCAATAGTGAGTTAAAATTTTCTTTCTTTTTTCATTTTTTTCTTTGCATCCTCCTCATATCAAAGGTAATTGTAAATTTTTTATTTTAGGTCAACCGAACAAATGTAAGTGCTTTAGTTCCTATCGATTCACTTTGTGCATCATATAATTTGCATTGAGGACAATGCAAATTTAGGTGTAAGGTGGGGACTTGTCATCTTTTCTCTTTATTTTATCATTTTTCTTCTTTTCTTTCATGCCCTAAAAAATTTGCCACTTCTCAACTTGATAGAGTTAATTAATAATTGATCAACTTGATACATTTTAAAATTTCTAATTCTTAGTTAGTTTTGTACTCAAGTTAACCTTTTATGATAACTCTAAATAATCTTCTTAAGAAATGATTTTTAAAGTAGTATGCTTAGTTAAAGTCCTATCTTAAAATTTTAAGTAATGAAATTTTGCATATTTATCGTAGAGTAGAAAACAATCTTTCAAAGTTTTCTTGATCCAAATATTTATATATATATATATATATAATATATATATATAATATATATATATAATATATATATATATATATAATATATATATATATATGTTCTTGAAAAAATAATTGATCAAAGGCATGAAAATTATTTGAAATAAAGAGTTAGCATATTCTTTTCAAAATTTTAATTAAATTTCTAAGTTGGACTTGGTTTTGTATAACTATAATGAAAGAACTTTCTAAGAGATTTACTTTGGAGTTATACATAAAAATATTTCTTGAGTAAAAACTAGCTCTAATTAGATTGTTTAAATATATCAAGTGAATTAATTATATATTGGCTTCTTCAAATTGGCAAGATGAATGAATTTTGTGGTGTATATTCACATAAACCCTCACAGACTACAACTAGTCCACTAGGGTAACCTAGGGGTTTAAAGGCTTGTTGCACATGCTAAATCTGATAATGATTTCTGCAATAGTGAGTTAAAATTTTCTTTCTTTTTTCATTTTTTTCTTTGCTAGAGGACTAGCCAAAGTTTAGGTATGGGGGTATTTGATTATCATTTTTATTATAATTTTATACCCTCATTATCTACTTTATTTGAATAAATATATTTGTTGATCTCAATATTTTCAATCTAGGGAACCAAATGACTAATTCATCGAGATCAATCCCAGTAAACTAGATCTAGAAAAATTCAAATGAAGAGTTAGAAGAGGAGAGTGAGTCAAACCCGATTTTTGAGGAGATTTTTGGTAATGAAATCAAGATTCTAGAGAATTTGAATCAAAACTAGTTTTCACGAGTCAAACACAAGTTTCTCTCGATCTTAACCTTGAAGAACTTTTGTTGATGAGCTTAGGTACCTAGAAAATATAACCGACTTATCATACCTCAACCATGAACATTGGGTTTGAGGAAAATTTTAAAGAACAATTGATTCTGTTAGGACAAACTTTCATTCATGTGGAACTGAGTTTAAATTAAGACTTGTTTTGTTTGATTAACAGAAAATTTAAAATGCATAACCTTCTACCTACACGCCTTCAAATCTTTGAGAAATCTTTAAAACTTCTGAGTGTAAAGAATTTAAGCACATCTTTGAGTTTATCATTTTAGACTTCTTTAAATAAAATCCGAGGTAGAATTTTTAGCAATAAGGAAGGATTTGATGTATGACTCGATCTTTTCATCTTAAAAATTTTATTCTACTTCTTTACAATTTATCTCATAATAATAAGAACAATAAAAGAATTTATTCTTCTCTCCTTTGAGTTTCTTGTTCTTTTGAAAAAAAAAGAAAAAAAGGCAAAAAAGGAAGAAGGAAAAAGAATTTTTCTTTGCATCCTCCTCATATCAAAGGTAATTGTAAATTTTTTATTTTAGGTCAACCTAACAAATGTAAGTGCTTTAGTTCCTATCTGATTCACTTTGTGCATCATATAATTTGCATTGAGGACAATGCAAATTTAGGTGTAAGGGTGGGGACTTGTCATCTTTTCTCTTTATTTTATCATTTTTCTTCTTTTCTTTCATGCCCTAAAAAATTTGCCACTTCTCAACTTGATAGAGTTAATTAATAATTGATCAACTTGATACATTTTAAAATTTCTAATTCTTAGTTAGTTTTGTACTCAAGTTAACCTTTTATGATAACTCTAAATAATCTTCTTAAGAAATGATTTTTAAAGTAGTATACTTCGTTAAAGTCCTATCTTAAAATTTTAAGTAATGAAATTTTTGCATATTTATCGAGAGTAGAAAACAATCTTTCAAAGTTTTCTTGATCCAAATATTTATATATATATATATATATATATATATATATAAATTGCCAAAGAAGAGTGCAGAAAATGGGCACCAATAAAAACTCTCTTGAACTCCAAGGTACTTCTATTTTACTAAGACTAAGTTGTTGGTGATTAAGCCAGAAGAGTATTTCCATACTTAATATATAAACCAATAGGTATATATACCCATATATATATATATATATATATATATATATATATATATATATATATATATATATATATATATATATATATATATATATATATATATATATATATATATATATATATATATATATATAAATTGCCAAAGAAGAGTGCAGAAAATGGGCACCAATAAAAACTCTCTTGAACTCCAAGGTACTTCTATTTTACTAAGACTAAGTTGTTGGTGATTAAGCCAGAAGAGTATTTCCATACTTAATATATAAACCAATAGGTATATATACCCATATATATATATATATATATATATATATATATATATATATATATATATATATATATATATATATATATATATATATATATATATATATATATATATATATATATATATATATATAAAATT
Source organism: Asparagus setaceus (assembly GCA_012295165.1). Taxonomy (NCBI): domain Eukaryota; kingdom Viridiplantae; phylum Streptophyta; class Magnoliopsida; order Asparagales; family Asparagaceae; genus Asparagus; species Asparagus setaceus. The sequence goes on from CM022701.1 coordinate 60,003,464, forward strand.
CAAATGAAGAGTTAGAAGAGGAGAGTGAGTCAAACCCGATTTTTGAGGAGATTTTTGGTAATGAAATCAAGATTCTAGAGGAATTTGAATCAAAACTAGTTTTCACGGAGTCAAACACAAGTTTCTCTGATCTTAACCTTGAAGAACTTTTTGTTGATGAGCTTAGGTACCTAGAAAATATAACCAGCTTATCATACCTCAACCATGAACATTGGGTTTGAGGAAAATTTTAAAGAACAATTGATTCTGTTAGGACAAACTTTCATTCATGTGGAACCTGAGTTTAAATTAAGACTTGTTTTCTGTTTGATTAACACCGAAAATTTAAAATGCATAACCTTCTACCTACCTGCCTTCAAATACTGCAGAAATCTTTAAAAACTTCGGAGTGTAAAGAATTTAAGCACATCTTTGAGTTTATCATTTTAGACTTCTTTAAATAAAATCCGTGGTAGAATTTTTAGCAATAAGGAAGGATTTGATGTATGACTCGATCTTTTCATCTTAAAAATTTTATTCTACTTCTTTACAATTTATCTCATAATAATAAGAACAATAAAAGAATTTATTCTTCTCTCCTTTGAGAGTTTCTTGTTCTTTTGAAAAAAAGAAAAAGAAAAAGAAAAAGGAAAAAAAGAAAAAAAGGCAAAAAAGGAAGAAGGGAAAAAGAATTTTTCTTTGCATCCTCCTCATATCAAAGGTAATTGTAAATTTTTTATTTTAGGTCAACCTAACAAATGTAAGTGCTTTAGTTCCTATCCGATTCACTTTGTGCATCATATAATTTGCATTGAGGACAATGCAAATTTAGGTGTAAGGGTGGGGACTTGTCATCTTTTCTCTTTATTTTATCATTTTTCTTCTTTTCTTTCATGCCCTAAAAATTTGCCACTTCTCAACTTGATAGAGTTAATTAATAATTGATCAACTTGATACATTTTAAAATTTCTAATTCTTAGTTAGTTTTGTACTCAAGTTAACCTTTTATGATAACTCTAAATAATCTTCTTAAGAAATGATTTTTAAAGTAGTATACTTAGTTAAAGTCCTATCTTAAAATTTTAAGTAATGAAATTTTTGCATATTTATCGTGAGAGTAGAAAACAATCTTTCAAAGTTTTCTTGATCCAAATATTTATATATATATATATATATATATATATATATATATATATATATATATATATATATATATATATATATATATATATATATATATATATATATATATATATATATAAATTGCCAAAGAAGAGTGCAGAAAATGGGCACCAATAAAAACTCTTGAACTCCAAGGTACTTCTATTTTACTAAGACTAAGTTGACTGAGTGATTAAGCCCGAAGAGTATTTCCATACTTAATGACCTAAACCCAATTAGGTTGGGACCCATTGGCCCAAAACTCGCTATATGGTCACTTAGAAAGTCTCGATAAAGTAGAATAAATTCACCAAGGAATAAAGCAAGACATAAAAAATATAAATAATAATAATAATAAGAAAGATATATATATATATATATATATATATATATATATATATATATATATATATATATATATATATATATATATATATATATATATATATATATATATATATATATATATATATATATATATATATATATATATATATATATATATATATATATATATATATATATATATATATATATATATATATATATATATATATATATATATATATATATATATATATATATATATATATATATATATATATATACATATATGTTCTTGAAAAATAATTTGATCAAAAGGCATGAAAATTATTTGAAATAAAGAGTTAGCATATTCTTTTCAAAATTTTAATTAAATTTCTAAGTTGGACTTGGTTTTGTATAACTATAATGAAAGAACTTTCTAAGAGATTTACTTTGAGTTATACATAAAAATATTTCTTGAGTAAAAACTAGCTCTAATTAGATTGTTTAAATATATCAAGTGAATTAATTATATATTGGCTTCTTCAAATTGGCAAGATGAATGAATTTTGTGGTGTATATTCACCAAAACCCTCACGAGACTACAACTCGTCCACTAGGGTAACCTAGGGGTTTAAAGGCTTGTTGCACATGCTAAATACAGTAATGATTTCTGCAATAGTGAGTTAAAATTTTCTTTCTTTTTTTTCATTTTTTTTCTTTGCTAGAGGACTAGCCAAAGTTTAGGTATGGGGGGTATTTGATTATCATTTTTTATTATAATTTTATACCCTCATTATCTACTTTATTTGAATAAATATATTACTAATAATGCTTTTTCTCTTAATTTACAGGAAATGAAGAATTAATGAATAAGTGCCCAAAAGAACGAAATTCTCTTATTTTTCTACCACTTATTGAAGTCCAAGATCAAGCCAAGAGTACGCCCACAAAAGCTAAAGAGATCAAGAAAAAATCTGGTCATTAAGTCAATAAAAGAATCAATTCTATTAGGAACTAATCGATTGACCAACCAAGGGGCCAACCGATTAGCCAACCAAGATGCCAACCGATTGGCCAACCAAGGGGCCAACCGATTGGTTCATAACAAAAATAGTGTATGACTGAGATTTATTTTTGGATCTCAAGCTAAATCCAATGGTTCTTGTTGATTGCTATAGTCTATAAATAGGGGTAGAGGGTGAGGGGTTTAGAGCGTGAAAAATTTTGTAAACTCATTTTTACCGAGGAGGACCTTTAATTAGGTCTTCCAAATTATAAACTTTTAAGTTTGCATTCACGAAAATTTTTATTCCTCTTTTTAAATTTTCTTTTCTTCTTTTTTGTTGGTGAAGATGAAGATGAAAATTTGCTTTTAAGGGGCCAACCCCTTGCAATGTTAGTTTTATTTTTCCCTTTTATTTTCTTATTTTAGAAATTCATATTTTAGGATTTTTATTTTTATTTTTATGTTGGTAGATTAGATTTATTTCATGCATTGTAGTGTAGATTTACTTTTGTAGTGTAGATTTACTTTCATGCTCTTTTATTATTGTTATGAGTTAGATTTTCTTTATGCTCATAGTTTAGATCTTTACTTTCTTATTCTTGTTCTTATTTTTGTAGCTAGTTTTTATTTTTCTTGTAATTTAGATCTCCTTCTTTTTATGCTTTCTAGTCTAGATCTTATATCCTTATTTTTATTTTCTAAAATTAGTAACTAAATATTATAGGAATTGTAGAATTGTATAAAACTACTTTGATTTATTTTATGATTTGTGGATTGCTCTCTTTGTGCTCAAAATGATCGTGCTTAGGATAATCAACTAGAGAACTAATAAGTAGAAGAAGAATTTGATAATCTATGCTTATCTTGAGTGGTTTGATAGGTTATATTTATGAATTCTAGAATTACAATCTAGTTGCTTGTTCTTTTCATGAATGAGAATTTTGCTTGAATGATAGTTTGTTAGGTTATGCTTTCCTTAAGTGGTTTGATAGTCTATGCTTTTAAATATAAAGTAAAATATGATAAAAGAGAGTAGTTCATAAATCCTAAATGAAATTAACTAATGGATTCAATTCTAGATTCCTATCTTCTCTACTTAATTTTTTCCCTTATTTTACTTGTTTTGATTTTCTTCTTTTTGATTATTTTTTCTTCTTGATGTTTGTTCTTTTCTATTTTATTTATTTCTCCTTCTTGTTTATTCTTTATTTTCTTTTTTGTTCACTCTTTTTCTCCCTATTGTTCTAGTTTTCTTTTATTTGTAAATAATCACACACTCTCTATATCTCTACACTCTCCTCCTCTTTGTCCTTTACATTTCTAGAATCCAATTTAGAATTTTCCTAAACACCTTCCTGTGGGATCAATATTGTAACTATACTATAACTTGATAGTTGTCCTCTTGCAACTTTAGTGCATGTTTACTATGCTCCTATCACAATACTACTATTTCAAATATTTGGTGTACTCATGTTGAAGGTTTTCATATGTTCTCTGCTTGCACAAAAATAAAGTTGTTGATAACTCTCAAGGATCTTAATAAAAGAAGCTTCTTTAATATTAGTGAACAAGTTTTGAGGGCTAAGCAAGATCTGGAGAGGATTCAATCTCTACTTCAGAATGACCTTTTTATTTTGAGCTTATTAGACAAGAAAAGGAGTGCATGGCTGAATATAACAAACTACTCAACTTTGAGATTTCTTTTTCGACAAAGGCTAGAATCTCGGGGCCTTTGTTCGTGGGGAAAACTGGGATGATTGTCATTGCTTGAATTCGTTACAAACTTCGAGTGCTTACAACGAGATTCACCAAAAAGATCGCCTTTTTATAAGGCTTTACAATGAACCAATCAAAAAGATTACAGCTTTCTCCTTTTTGAACAAACACGGGACCCGCTTATCGGATCCTCGCTTGCATAGGTGTCTTTGCCTGTGTCGGGGACTTTATTCCGTCCGTGGACCACCGCGTAATTGAAATCTTGATGCTGGATCTGAGTCGAAGTTTACAGATCTGCGAAGATTACTTCACAAAAGAAATAATCGCCGACGGAAATTACCTCACGAGGAAGATAATTGCCGGAGTGGGTGAGATCGACCAAGCGAAATCACACACGGACCCTAGGATTAAGACTAAGCTTAATCCAGAGGGTAGATCTGATCTTAGACTCCTCGAACTCCTCGCTTGATGATGATCGGCTCGCCGGAGTTGATCTTCGGAGGTATCGCTGGAGTCGATCGCCAGAGTTGATGAAAGGTCAGATCCCAATCCTGCAGAGCTTCAGCCTTTCTCCAAAAAAATCCACCCCCTTACAAATGAGCCTTGCACCTCAATTTATAGCCTTTGAAAGTGGATGCGGTCGAAACTGGGCCCAAAGCCTGCCTAGCTACCTAGGAGGTGGCTCGGCTACCACCTAGGTGGCTCACTACAGGGGTGGCCCGCAGAGCCACCACAGTCTTCGACCATGGCTGAGCCACTGTAGATGTTAAAATTACCTATATAAGTCCCAGAACATAGCTCGTAATGCTGAGTTGACAATCGACGAGCCATCCGATTACATAGCGGCGAACCGTTGGCGACACAACAAGTGACCGTGGACGTAAACCCTCATCAAGATGCCCTACGCAGAAGTTTTGGTGGTCCCGCTAGCAAAGGGATAAACCCAACTTTGAAGCTCATAGTTTAGATCTTTACTTTCTTATTCTTGTTCTTATTTTTGTAGCTAGTTTTTATTTTTCTTGTAATTTAGATCTCCTTCTTTTTATGCTTTCTAGTCTAGATCTTATATCCTTATTTTTATTTTCTAAAATTAGTAACTAAATATTATAGGAATTGTAGAATTGTATAAAACTACTTTGATTTATTTTATGATTTGTGGATTGCTCTCTTTGTGCTCAAAATGATCGTGCTTAGGATAATCAACTAGAGAACTAATAAGTAGAAGAAGAATTTGATAATCTATGCTTATCTTGAGTGGTTTGATAGGTTATATTTATGAATTCTAGAATTACAATCTAGTTGCTTGTTCTTTTCATGAATGAGAATTTTGCTTGAATGATAGTTTGTTAGGTTATGCTTTCCTTAAGTGGTTTGATAGTCTATGCTTTGTAAATATAAAGTAAAATATGATAAAAGAGAGTAGTTCATAAATCCTAAATGAAATTAACTAATGGATTCAATTCTAGATTCCTATCTTCTCTACTTAATTTTTCCCCTTATTTTACTTGTTTTGATTTTCTTCTTTTTGATTATTTTTCTCTTCTTGATGTTTGTTCTTTTCTATTTTATTTATTTCTCCTTCTTGTTTATTCTTTATTTTCTTTTTTGTTCACTCTTTTTCTCCCCTATTGTTCTAGTTTTCTTTTATTTGTAAATAATCACACACTCTCTATATCTCTACACTCTCACTCCTCTTTGTCCACACATTTCTAGAATCCAATTTAGAATTTTCCTAAACACCTTCCCTGTGGGATCAATATTGTAACTATACTATAACTTGATAGTTGTCCTCTTGCAACTTTAGTGCATGTTTACTATGCTCCTATCACAATACTACTATTTCAAATATTTGGTGTACTCATGTTGAAGGTTTTCATATGTTCTCTGTTTGCACAAAAATAAAGTTGTTGATAACTGCTCTCAAGGATCTTAATAAAAGAAGCTTCTTTAATATTAGTGAACAAGTTTTGAGGGCTAAGCAAGATCTGGAGAGGATTCAATCTCTACTTCAGAATGACCTTTTTTATTTTGAGCTTATTAGACAAGAAAAGGAGTGCATGGCTGAATATAACAAACTACTCAACTTTGAGATTTCTTTTTTCCAGCAAAAGGCTAGAATCTCGTGGGGGCCTTTGTTCGTGGGGAAAACTGGGATGATTGTCATTGCTTGAATTCGTTACAAACTTCGAGTGCTTACAACGAGATTCACCAAAAAGATCGCCTTTTTATAAGGCTTTACAATGAACCAATCAAAAAGATTACAGCTTTCTCCTTTTTGAACAAACACGGGACCCGCTTATCGGATCCTCGCTTGCATAGGTGTCTTTGCCTGTGTCGGGGACTTTATTCCGTCCGTGGACCACCGCGTAATTGAAATCTTGATGCTGGATCTGAGTCGAAGTTTACAGATCTGCGAAGATTACTTCACAAAAGAAATAATCGCCGACGGAAATTACCTCACGAGGAAGATAATTGCCGGAGTGGGTGAGATCGACCAAGCGAAATCACACACGGACCCTAGGATTAAGACTAAGCTTAATCCAGAGGGTAGATCTGATCTTAGACTCCTCGAACTCCTCGCTTGATGATGATCGGCTCGACGGAGTTGATCTTCGGAGGTATCGCCGAGTCGATCGCCGAGTTGATGAAAGGTCGATCCCAATCCCGCAGAGCTTCACTTTCTCCAAAAATCCACCCCTTACAAATGAGCCTTGCACCTCAATTTATAGCCTTTGAAAGTGGATGCGGTCAAACCGGGCCCAAAGCCCCGCCTAGCTACCTAGGAGGTGGCTCGGCTACCACTAGGTGGCTCGGCCACTTTAGGGTGGCTCTACCACCGAAAGATTCCCCGAGTGGTTTCTACATGGTAGCCACCAGATGTTAAAATTACCTATATAAGTCCCCGAACATAGCTCGTAACAGTGAGTTGACAATCGACGAGCCATCCGATTACATAACGGCGAACCGTTGACGACACAACAAGTGACCGTGACGTAAACCCCCTCATCAAGATGCCCTACGCAGAGTTTTTGGTGGTCCCGCTAGCAAAGGGATAAACCCAACTTTGAAGCTCGGATCAGTAATCGATAAACTGAATCAAATCGGACTTCGAACAGGAAGATGGCAAAAGACCGTAAAACAAGCCGCCATGCTCGACCAAAACCGAGCCACTTCTAAGTGGCTTGGCCAAAGCCGAGCCACTTTCAAGTGGAAGTGGCTTGGTGGCCGAGCCACATGGAAGTGGCTAGGCGGGCTTCGAGCCCAGTTCTGACCCGCATCCGCATTGAAGGCTATAAATAGATGGGTGGGGCTCATTTGTTCAGATCCGGAATTTTGGAGAGAAGAGGAGACTCTGCCGGATCAAGATCTGACTTTTGGCGATAAAGGCGAGGCTTTTGAAGATCAAGATCTAACTTTTGGGGAGGCGATCAGCTTCGACATCAGATCTACATCATTTCCTCGAGATTAAACCTCGTTTTGATCTCGAGAAGAGCTTTGATTTCGCTTAGTCGATCTCATTTGCTTGGGCTCTTGTTTCCTTCATAAAATAACCCCTCTTGATCATGTAGATCTCACACTGGATCCGGATTACGCGGTGGTCCATGGACAGAAAAGAAGTCCCCGGCACAGGCAAAGACACCCACGCAAGCAAGGATCCGATAAACGGATCCCGCGTTTGTTCAAAAAGGAGAAAAAGTCATAATCTTTTTGATTGTTCATTGTAAAGCCTTATAAAAAGGCGATCTTTTTTGAATCTCGTTTGTAATCCCATAAATGTGTAACGAATTCAGTCAATGAAAATCATCCCGACTTTTCTCGCGAACAAGCTGGCGACCACAGTGGGAGCCAATGATCTCAGATCTGAGATCGTCGTGTCGCAGTCGCGGATCGAGATCTTACCTCCAAAGAAAACTTTCTCATGGAGGAGGACACAAGAAGACAACCCTCGCTCAACCGTTGCTGAGATCTCCCCTCGCGACTTCATTCCGGCAATCCAACAAGTCGGGGGTTCAGATCACAATTTATCGACTTCGTCAAAAAGGGCGAGTCAAAGGCGACGCCAACGCCAGGCTCGTCAACTTGCAAAGGTCTTGGAACAGGTTGATGGAATCCGCTACTATGCAGACTTGGAGTCCAGGAAGCGTCGGCCGCCTCAAATCGCTTGCAATTCCTCCAAGCCATCGACCGACAAATGGGTTCTCTCCAAGAGAACCCGTTCGACCCTAAAGGACCGTATTCAGAAACACCATGCACGTGTCGTTCAAGCTCGCGCTCTTGCAAAAAAGGCACAAGACTTGAACAAGAAGGAAGTGGTCAAAAAACCACAAAAATCTTGTCAAGTCTGGGTGCCAAAGTCCAAGACAGCGTAAACATCAGAGCGCAAGACGGCCGAATCCTCCTTCCAAAGCCGACACAATCCAAGCCGCTTCGGCCCCGAGATTGACGATCGCGTATGCACTCTCGTCAAGCCGATCACTACTCAAAGGTGTCCTATCGCATCCAAACAAACCAGAACACCTCAATGTACGTGTTCGTGCACCGTGCATAAGAGAATTCCAGTCGCGTCTAGACTGGGGGTTCATGACGAAGCCGAGGAGCCCGTTAAGACTCCATGCTCGTAAGGAGGTGGTCTTAAATGAACGACTCCTGATGTGACCTTGGATCATTCAAAGGCGACAACAAATAAGCCTGAGAATGTCAACAAGGTTCTTCATCCCCAAAAGAAGACGTGTCCATAAAAAGATAACGTTATACTTGGGGTACCGCACCAACAAGCGATGGATTGCTCAATGGTACGCACCATCATGTTGGGGGTGTGAAGAAATTCCAAAAGGAGAGTGTTCAAGAAACTAGCTCTCACTCTCCATACGGAGACCTATCGGGGCACTATCGTCAAAATGTAGGCGCGGGGACCGTTTCACAAAAGGTCTCAATGTTAGAAACTTCTGGCGAGCGTGAAGCCCAAGCCAAAATGCTTCCACCAGAGAAAATCCTCCCTCGGGACTTCATTCCTAATCCAACAAGTCGGGGTTCAGATCACAATTTATCGACTTCGCCAAAAGGGCGAAGTCAAAGGCGACGCCAACGCCGTGCTCGCCAACTTGCAAAGGTCTTGGAGCAGGTTGATGGAATCCGCTACTATGCATTTGAGTCCAGAAGCGCCGCCGCCTCAAATCGCTTGCAATTCCTCCAAGCCATCGACGACAAATGGGTTCTCTCCAAGAGAACCCGTTCGACCCTAAAGGACCGTATTCAGAAACACCATGCACGTGTCGTTCAAGCTCGCGCTCTTGCAAAAAAGGCACAAGACTTGAACAAGAAGGAAGTGGTCAAAAAACCACAAAAATCTTGTCAAGTCTGGGTGCCAAAGTCCAAGACAACAGAACATCGAGCCAAGACTACCAATCCTCCTTCCAAAGCCGACACAATCCAAGCCGCTTCGGCCCCGAGATTGACGATCGCGTATGCACTCTCGTCAAGCCGATCACTACTCAAAGGTGTCCTATCGCATCCAAACAAACCAGAACACCTCAATGTACGTGTTCGTGCACCGTGCATAAGAGAATTCCAGTCGCGTCTAGACTGGGGGTTCATGACGAAGCCGAGGAGCCCGTTAAGACTCCATGCTCGTAAGGAGGTGGTCTTAAATGAACGACTCCTGATGTGACCTTGGATCATTCAAAGGCGACAACAAATAAGCCTGAGAATGTCAACAAGGTTCTTCATCCCCAAAAGAAGACGTGTCCATAAAAAGATAACGTTATACTTGGGGTACCGCACCAACAAGCGATGGATTGCTCCAATGAGCTGCACCATCATGTTGGGGGTGTGAAGAAATTCCAAAAGGAGAGTGTTCAAGAAACTAGCTCTCACTCTCCATACGGGAGACCTATCAGGGCACTATCGTCAAAATGTAGCTGCCCCAGGACCGTTTCACAAAAGGTCTCAATGTTCGAGAAACTTACTGCTGAAGCGTCGAAGCCCAAGCCAAAATGCTTCCACCAGAGAAAATCCTCCCTCCAGGATGATGAATTCCTTGAAGTCGCCATCAATATGGTTGGTAAAGAAAAGTCGGCAATTACTTCAAAAGTCTCTAATCCTGACTTTTCTCCTGGAAGAAAAATTGATTTAGGGATAGCTCAACGGATGTCTCAGCTCCAACTAGAAGCCGTCGGACATAGGGATTACCCGGAGATCCATGAAGGACTATCCTCGAGTGATGAACTTTCGATACTTGTTCGCTAATCGCCTCGACGATACAATGTCCAAAGACGGACAAGCTCTGAGGCGCTCATGGTCACTCCCACTGTGACCCAAATAATTCAGACGCCGAGCCAAAGTAAAGAGAACTTCAAGTTCAAAATGGAGATGGCTATGCAGCAGATAAGAGAGATGCATGACCAACAAATTTGAGCTCTGACGAATCATCAGGGTGAAACAAATCATCGCAATAACGCTGACCAAGAGGAAAGCGACTCGGACAGGGACGAAGATCGCAACGCAAATAACCAAAACTCTGGGGGTGGTCCCGTTGTTATTCCTCAAAATCATCTGAAGGAAAATGCAGGCGAGGATGAGATGATGAAAGAGCTGGAGGATAAGGTCAACGCCTTGATTTCCGCTCAAGAGGTAAAGAAGACTGGGATGCCATGTCCGTACCCAAGAGAGTGAGAGTCGATCCCATATCCATCGAAGTTTATTTTAATTAACTTCATACCGTTCGACGGAAAGGGGTCCCCCACTTAGCATTTGGTCTATTTCAAATCCCACTTGGGCGTTATTTCTGGTAACGAGCCCTTGATGGTACGGTCATTCATTGGCACTCTTCGAGGAGCTGCCTTCGATTGGTACCGCCGTCTCAAGCCAGGGAGCATCAATAGTTGGGATGACATGGAAAGCTCGTTCCTCAATAATTTCTTTGATGACGTCACTGAAGTGTTGATCGGAACCCTTTTGGACGAGAAGCAAAAGGATGGGGAATCATTTGACAGCTTTGTTAAATGCTTCCGCAATAAAGCAATGAATTGCAGGGATCCTGTCACAGAGAAATTCATTCTGCGGACGTGCCACAATAATCTTTCCATCAATATCTTGGAAGTCCTGGGAGTTGTGCCATCCAAAACTTGGAAAGAGCTGAAAGAGGGCGGGAGCAAGTCAACGCCTCAAAAGGAAAAGGCCGAAGTGGCCAACCGATGGCTAAAGCGCCAGAATCGCCGATGACATTCATCAACAAAGAACCTTGGGGCAACAAAGGACTCCTAAGTTGAGATTCCGTGAGGAGTATTCTTTCGATGATGATGAAGTTCCGACCATCATCAAATATCTCCTTGCTAACCACAAAATCAAGCCGCCACCTATCATGAATCGAGGAAGCTAGCAATACTGATCCAAAGTACCGCGGCGTACCACGAGGGTCCATCACCCCCACCAAGGCTTGTATTACTCTGAAGAATAGCATTCAAGCCTTGGTTGATGCCGGCGTCATAACGGCAAAATAGGCCAAATGAGAATGGCAAACACTCCGACAGGTATATGAGTATAAACTGCTCCCTCTACACTCCGATAGGTATACGAGTATAAACTGCTCCCTTTCCTCCGATGAGTATAAGAGGTCAAACTGTTCCTCCCTTACTCCAAAAAGGTATATGAGTCTAAACTATTTCCTATTTTATCGGGAAGTTCCTAGAGAATAGTATACATATTATTCTTAAGGATAACCCGACTATGTGGCTAGATACAGTGCACTCCTCATTGGACCCAGTTTCGCAAAAAGCTGGGGGTGGATATGAGAAGATAGGAAGTTCTTGGAGAATATTATACAGGATTACCTAAAGTCGGCTCGATGACTCTGGACGAAAGCGAGTCATGTTCCCAAAGATGAAGCGTGTCATATCTTCTTCAACCCTCGTTGGAACAATCGCCGGGATCAACTTCACCAACCCCCACTGAGTGACTTGTACAAATCAACACCACCACTGTGATTTATACTCCCACTCCCATTGTTTATTCGGTCAAACCTTCCTACAGTTAGGACCAAAGCCAAATTCCTCTCTCGATTCCTTCCATGAACGAGAGGTCCACTTGTAAATCAAACGATCAAACCTTCCTACAATTAGGATCGTCTCAAAATTCCCATTTTGTCTAACCTTTAGGGCCAAAATCATAATTCCCTCTCGATAAATGAGAAGTCTGCCTTTAGATTAGGTAACCAAACCTTCCGACAGTTAGGGTTATCCAAATCTTTTTTGATTCTCGAAGTGGAGATCCCACTTTTAGTTTCCTTTTTTTTTCACCGGAGATAGAATATAAAATTCTTCCTCTCCAGCTCCTTTTCCAGGTCATGCCGACAGAAAGAATATAAAATTGTTCCTCCGCCGTCATCTCAGTTGCGAGGGCGATACGGAGTGACGGGATTTGAAATTCCAACGGAAGTACAGCTTCACATCGGTACACCAGAGAATAGGGTGTAGCTCCGGTTGGCGTGCGTATCGTGGTGCGATATGCCCAAAGTGCTTCTCCAAATTTATCGTCCCAATCACGTTTGTTGGTCTTCACGAGTTTCGACAAAATCTTAATGATCGTCTTGTTAAAAGCCTCTGCTAATCCGTTTGCAGCGGGATTATAAGCCGTTGACGAGACGTCTTGGATTTTAAACCTCTCGCAAAACCTAACGAAGGCGTTGCTGACGAATTGAGGAGCGTTGTCATGTATGATCCGTCTTGGCACGCCGTGTCGATAGATGACATGATGCTTGATGAACTTGATGACGTTGTTCGTCTTTACTTCTTTAAGTGGAATTGCTTCAGCCCACTTAGAGAAGTAGTCGATAATCGCGAGAATGAACAGATCACCTTTAACTGACGGGGGAAAAATAGGACCCACAATATCCATACCCCATGTCTCAAACAGCCAAGATGTAGCCGAATGATGCAAATGCTCCAGGGGTTGGTGGAGGTAATTCGCGTGTATTTGACACGCGTGGCACTTTCTGGCGTACTCGATTGCATCGTTAACCATCGTCGGCCAGAAGTATCCTATTCTTCTGATGCGCTCATAAAGCTTGGGACCAGGTTGGTGTAAGCCACACTCTCCACCGTGAGCTTCCCTAAGGACTTCCTCTGCTTCTTTGCTTGAAAGGTACCGGAGCAGCAGACCGTCACTGCATCTACCACGGTACAACGCCCGAAGTCTCGAAGTTATAAAGAATCTTGGCGCTCTTCGTCGGATCGATTCCCTCTCCTTTACGTCTTCGGGCAGTATACCATACAAAACGTAGTCAATTATGGAGAAACGCATTTCTTGGGGCTCCAGTCTGACTTGGGTTGAGTGCACCTCTTTGATGACCACCCCTTTGTCGTCGTCCTCTTCGTTGTATAATGGCACGAAAAGTTGGTGAGTTCTCACAGTGACTAACTGTTCTGTCTCAGGAGGTTGTGCCAACGACACTGCTAATGCTGCTAATGTGTCGGCGTACGTGTTCTGGAGCGTGGAATATATTTGATGAAGAATTCTTCAAACGAGTCCGCCATCTCAACGGCCGCCTGGCGAAACGAGACTAAGTCCGGATTCCTAACTTCGTAATCCCCACGAACCTGTTTTACTATGAGCTGGGAATCCCCAAAGGCTTCGAGATATTCTACCCCTAGCTCTTTGGCGAAACTGAGTCCAATAAGTAAAGCGTTGTATTCGGCCACATTATTAGAGCATGGTTCGGTTAACGAGTAAGCCCACGGCATCACGTGCTTTCCCGGAGAAATTAAGACAACTCTAACCCCGGCAGAAATCTTAGAATATCCGGGGGTACTCGCCATGTTAGCTGCTTGGGAAGCTCCGTCAAAGTACAGCTGCCATATCTGCTGATGCGATGTAGTATTGACTTTGTGGGTTTCATCTGGCAAGTCGTCATACAACTCGGCCGCATTCGTTGTTGGATTAGCTGCCAAAAGATTGCAAATTGCCTGTCCTTTGACCGACTTCTGTTGCTTGAAGTACATGTCGTATTGCGACAAGAGCAAGGCCCACTTGGCTAATCACCAATTCATGGAGGTTGGTTGCGTCATGAATATCCAGACTGGGTTTACGCCGGAAATGACATAAATCATCTGCCCGACTAAGTAGTGCCGCATCTTCTGGATAGCGAAGACCAATGCAAGGCACTCTTTCTCGATCATCGGATAGCGGGATTCAGCACCTACTAAAGTCCGACTCAGGTAATATACCACCTGCTCGCGGACCGCTGTCATCGCCTTCCGCGAAAGTACGCGCTTAACGAGTGGTTCGTCGCCTTGATGTAAATCAAGAACGGTTTACCTGACTTCGGTGCGATGAGAATGGGAGGATTCGCTAGATATTCTTTGATATCTTTGAATGCCTTTTGACAAGCGTCGTCCCAAACAAACGATACTCCCTTTTTGTTTAACTTGGAGAACGGTTGGCATTTTTCGGAGAGGTTTGATATGAACCGCCGGATATAAGCTAAACGCCCCTGTAACCCTCTGAGTTCTCTTAGATTTCTCGGGGGTTGTAATTCATTTATCGCCTTCACTTTATCTGGGTCAATGTGAATACCCTTAGTGATGACGACGAATCCGAGGAACTTGCCGCTGGACATTCTGAGAAAAGATTTGGTGAGGTTCATCTTTAATTGATGGCTCCGCATGAGATCGAATGCTGTCCTCAGGTCTTTGATGTGATCATTCTTGTCACGGCTTTTCACAACTAGATCATCAACATAACATTCAATCATCTTCCGAAGATGTTCGTGGAAAATCTTCGTCATGGCTCGCTGGTACGTAGCGCCTGCATTCTTCAAACCGAAGGGCATAACTGTGTAGCAGAAGACACCAAGGGGAGTTCTGAACGCCGTGTGTTTCGCATCATCCGGGTGCATCTTGATTTGATTATAACCCGAAAAGCCATCCATGAAGGACATTCTCTCGAATCCGAACGTATTGTCAATGATGACGTCTGTGATTGGAAGAGGAAAATCGTCATTTAGGCATGCGGCGTTCAGATTCCTATAGTCGACGCAGACTCTGATTGTTCCATTCTTCTTTGAAACCGGAATGATATTCGACACCCAATCCGAATGCTGTACTTCCCTGATGAAACCTGGCACTATGAGCTTTTTTACTTCCGCTATAATTGCTTCCATGATTTGCGGACGAAATCTTCTCTGCTGTTGTTTGATAGGCTTGACATCCGGCTTGATATTGAGGCGGTGGGTCGCCACGTTTGGGTCAAGCCCTGGCATATCTTCATAGTTCCAGGCGAAAACATCGATATACTCCTGGATGAGAGCGATCAATTCTTCTTTCTCTTAGGGGAAGCTCATGAATATGGGCTTGGATTAGCCGTCACCCATATTGACTTGGACCACTATGTCTTCGATTCGGAGGTTCTCTTTGCTCGATCGGGTCTCGATACATATTGAGGTGATGGATTCACGGGTCTTCCCATGTTGGCATTTGTTCATCATCCTCCATTGTAGCGGGGTCGGCTGTGGTCATATTCGACATCAATCCCTTGAACATTTCGCTGATGCTGATGTCAGAGTCCCAAGCCGAGGAATCCGATGAATGACCATCTCATGCGTCGGATAATTGGTCATCAATGAACCAGCAACATTCGTCTTCTGAAGAGAAAGCATACCCCAATCCTCTCCTGAATCCGTAATAATTGTCGGGTTTTCCTATGGGGACGTGTGCGGAGTTCGAGGGCCTCATCCGAAATAAAGACCCTCTCCTCGAGCCAGGTCATATCCCCATTTTCTCATGAGATTCTCAGGCTGTGTCAGATTCAACAGATTAAAGCCTGACTTATCGTCGTCATCATCTCCCTTCAAGAAGTGATCTGATAGTGGGAATGTCTCTCCTCTACCATAGATTAAATCTTTCTCGCCTCCTATTTTGGCGAGGATGGTAAGCGTCGTTCCGAAGGAATCTCGAGTCGCTCGTCACACACGACGATCGGATCGCGTGTGTACGGTTATCGTATAGTCCTTTAATTACATCAGTAAAAGACAGGGAGTAATCTAAATCATCATCATTTATTTTATTGTCGGCAAGTTGCTAATTACAACTTTTATCTGACGATTCTTCATCGTCAAGATTGATTACAACGGGTACAATGTCGTTTATAACAAAACCACCCTCATAATTAAGCCCGACTTCAGTATCAGCTTC
Source organism: Asparagus setaceus (assembly GCA_012295165.1). Taxonomy (NCBI): domain Eukaryota; kingdom Viridiplantae; phylum Streptophyta; class Magnoliopsida; order Asparagales; family Asparagaceae; genus Asparagus; species Asparagus setaceus. The sequence goes on from CM022701.1 coordinate 60,019,820, forward strand.
ATTGCCGCTGTCCGCGCCTTGGGCCGATGATTCAGTATCGGACTCATTACCGTAAAGAATGTAGTGAAGTAATTCTCCAACCCCTTAAGCGGTTGTTTGTCCACGACCACCGTCTTGACTTCATTATTAGTGTCAACATATTTCAGACACTAATGAAGAGTGGAGGGGACTATAACATTATTATGAATCCAAGGCCGACCCAATAATAAGTTATAGGAAGTCTCTGCATCAATCACATAGCATGTGACTTCAGACTTCAAGTCACCCATCTGGCACTTTATCCGGATTTTACCAAGTGGTCGAGACCCACTGGTGTTAAATTCATAAATCACTATGCCTCTAGATGCCAGCTTACTGGCAGGAATCTCCAAACTATACATCAGGCGGAGGGGCATGATGCTCACAGCGGAACCCGGATCGACTTGGATCCGATTGACTTCGCTGGAGCTAATGTACCCGGTAAAGTACAAATGTCCATGCTTCGAAGTTCTTCGCCCCGATGTCCTCTTTAGTAAAGGTGATGCAGGGCAGGTGCTTGGTTGCGAGGTTACACTGCTGAGCCGAAGACTCTGATTCTTCAAGGCTTGGCTCAACCTAAGTGAGAAACACTTCTGCGTCAGCTAGGGCTTTCTATAGGGCTTCTCTGGTTTCTTTTGACTACCGAAGTAATTCATAGAGGGTTATCCTCGCCAGGATATTAGCCAGTTGAGCAATAATGTCGAAGCGTCGCGAGGAGTCCGAACTTTCTAGTTTATCTCTTCTAATCGGATGATTGAAACGAGACTGCTTCGAAATTTGAACCTCCTGTTGTTGGGGTTGCTTCTCTTTTAACTTGGCCGTGTCTTCTTTAGCGGCCATCCATTGCTGCAACTTTTCAGCATGCTTAGGGGGAGTCACTGTCACCCCCAGTTCCGTCAACGTTTTAGCGTTTGGATTAGGAGCTTCAGGATACTTGTAGTGATACTCATGTCCACTCCTGGTGGCGAAGACTTCTTGTTCTTCCTCAGAAAGCTAGAGTGTCATTATTTGCTCATCATCCTTCTCTAAGATGGCTGAAGTGGCATGACATAGCTTCCCCTTGCCCTTTGATTTCTTCTTAGATGAAGAGGTCGCCCACTGCTCATCTTCGAGTAAGTCCGGATGGACCCAAAGGATCTCACCGTTCGGGGCTGTATGAGGCACGAGTCCCTTTTCACGCTGACCGTGAAGGTCATCATTTACTGTCTTTATCCCTACTTTCACAACGGGAGTCAGTTGAAACCAATCCAAAAGCACTGATCCAAAGCTGATAGAGAGTGCATTCGCCCCCACTTTCTTCTCTTTAGATGCCTTAGGGGTAATGACCCCTACATCAATCAAGGCCTGGATTTTGTCCTTGAGATGATAGCATGACTTCATCGGGTGGTGCACCGCCCTGTGATAGGCGCAGTACTTCGGGTCTATAACCTTCTTTGCCTCCTCTTGATTCACAATTGGCAGCAACTGGATTTTGTTGTTCTCCAAGAGGTATTTGAAAATACCGGGAACTTCGTCACCCTTGAAGGAGTAAACTTTGGGAAACCTTGGTTCCGACGACTTCTGATTCTGAGGTCGTTGTTGCCATTGGGGCCACGACCGCCGCGGATGTTTGCCGCTGGCGGCCGCCCGCGGCCGTGAATTCAGAATGTTTGATTCGCGTCTACTGCCTTTGCTTGCGCCTTTCCTTTACCGCGTGGGACAAAGTTCTGTTTGTGAGCATTCACCGCTGGCTGACCTCTCTCCACCTTCTTCCTTTTTAGCAATCGCTCGGCCTGCTCCCCGCTCACTTTCAAGTCCTTCCAAGTTTTGGACGGTGCTGTTCCCATTGCTTCCAACACGTCCAATGACAAGTTATTGTGGCAAGTTTGGAGAATGAACTCCTCCGTTATCGGGTCTCGGCAATTCATTGCCTTGTTTCTGAACCTCTTGATGAAGTTATCTACTGTTTCTCCGTCCTTCTGCTTTTCGTCTAACAACGACCCGATGGATATTTCGGTATCGTCATCAAAGAAGTTAGCGAAGAACATGGTTTCCATGTCGTCCCAGCTATTGACGCTCCTTGGTTTGAGACAGCGGTACCAATCGAAGGCAGCTCCACGAAGGGTGCTAACGAATGACCGAACCATCAAGGGCTCATTACCGGAGATAACCCCCAGGTGGGAGTTGAAGTAGATCAGGTGCTGAGTGGGTGAACCCTTCCCGTCGAACGGCGTAAAGTTAATTAAATTAAACTTAGATGGATACGGGATCGATTCCCACCCCCTTGGGTACGGACACGGTATACCCGTCTTCTTTACCTCTTGGGCAGAGATCAGAGTATTGATCTTACTCTCGAGGTCCTTTATCTTCTCATTCTCACCTACGTCTCCGTTTGGGTGATCTTGAGGAGGGACGACGGTGTTACCACTGTCGTTCTCGAGGTGACCTCACGCATTCTGTTTATCATGGGGATTATCGATGTTACGGTCTTCACCCTCCTGCCACTATCCGCTTGGTTATTATCGGATTGTGATGACTTGATTCACCTCGGTAATTCAGTAGCGTTTGGATTTGCTTGTCCTGAAATTCTCTCATTTGCTGCATGGCCATCTGCATCTCCAACTGAAAGTTCTCCTTCTACTTGGCCAAAGCTTCTTCGAGCATCTTGGCTACTTGCTCTGCGCTAATCATGAGTGCTTCACGGGATCATCCCTCACTTGACACTGTATGGTCGGAGGCGACTGCAGAGCCAGGTCTGACATTTCGTCATCTGAGGGCAATCTCCTCGGAACCTTGCCATAGTTGGGACGTCTAATGGTCTCGGACCACAACCGAGTTATCCGTTATGATGCTACGGGAACAGCACGCGATGACGTCCCTTTGCTGGTCATGTTGATGGTTGCTCCTGGCAATTCATCACTTTGAGGTACCGATCTTCTCTTGCGTAAACGCCTTGACTTGGGTTCAGGCATCTTCGCACCAAGCCTGTCAAAAACTGACACCTTGTTCGGAGCCGTCTTGTTGCAATTGCATTCAGACAACACCGCCTTGATCAATCTGGAGCATGGACAATGCGTGTTCATCTCCGAGGAACTTCTCTTCGAGACTTATTCGCACTTCAAAGACGATAGTACAACTCATTGGCATGAATGCCGGAGCAACCCATCGTGTGTTGGCACGACTTCTCAGGTATAACGTCCTCATCGTCAGACGAGAACGTCTCCTTCTGAGGGTAAGCCGCCTTATTGGGGCTTTCAAAGGTCACTCGCCGTGACGTACGCCTTCGCGAGTGTGAATCTTCAGTGGGCTCTTGCATCAATGCTGTACTCTTTACGAAGCTACTACAGAGCCTTCTTGTCATGATTGAAGTGGAGTACGACCCCTGCATTGGGAGTGATCGAGACTTCCTCAACGGACCCAAGCGCCTCGAATGGCATTTTGCCTCGATCATTAGGCATGGGGCTGGGCTCTAACACCGATCTCTTGCTTTGGGATGAATCGGTGGGATCACTGAAGAGGCGAATCGATGGGGGCGGGGACTTGGGTGTAATCGCCGAGGTGGAGCTGATGAAGAGGTAGCCTTCCTTTGATGGAGATCATCTCGAGGTAGCTGTGGCGTTGTTGAATCAGTTTTGGCCTCAACCGTTGTTCCGGGTTTTGGCCTCCACACTTGATGCGTCTTCGGGGGCTTCTTGGCCACTTCTTCTTTCAGCATGCGGGCCTCTTGGACTGTGAGCTCACAAGGCGCAAGCAATGCACGGCGCCTCGATGCACTCCGGCGTTGATCGGTTGCATTTGACGCGGACCCAATCATTTGTCGATGGGTTGGAGGAGTTGCCACCCGTCTGCTTCTGAGGCTTTTCGCCTCTCCTGGATTTGAGATCCGCCGTATAACGGATCCCGTCCACCGACTCCATTGCCTTGGCAAATTGACGCGCTAAGTTTTGGCGTCGTCGTTGGCGGGCTCTCTTAGAAAGCGTCTGATGGGTAAATTTTGAGTGATTACCTTAGTTGCAAGTATACAACCTTTATCAAGTTATAGTATTTAAGATTATCGATCCCACGAGGAACGGGAAGTAGGAAGAGTTTTGTTCAAGTTTTGGTTCTCAAATTATGCGTGTGACAATTAGGAGTTATTCAAATAAAATGAAAGTAAGAAAATGGTGAAAGTGGTTCGTGAGAGATAAGAGAGAGTGGATTGTGGATTATGTGCAATAAAGCGAGGAAGAAAATGAGAGTGGAGAGATTTAGAAATGTGTGTGATAAAGCGAGGAAGAAAATGAGTGTGAGGGGGTTTAAAGATGGAAGTGGTAAAGTGAAAATAAAAGAAAATGAGTGTGAGAGAAGGAGGGTGATTGTGATTTGTGTAAATAAAAGAAAAGGAAATTAAGAGAGGAGAAAGACAACAAATGAAAAATAAGGATAAGCGGAAAATTAAGAATGTAAAGTATGGAGGATTAATTAAAGATATGAGGAATCTAGAGTAGATCCACTTAGCTTATCTCAATCTCACAAGAATGAGTTGGATTTGTTAGCTAGTTTCAAACAATCTCTAGGGATCCTACAAGTATTAGCTCCACACTTAGAAAATGGGTAATTCCCTAGAGGGTTCTAGCCTCAAGTTGAATTAAAGGAAAGAAAACTCTATTCTAGAAAGTAAATACAAGAATTAAATACATTGCATGAAAGTAAATTGCATGAAATTAAATTGCATGAAAGTAAATCTAAGCTACAAAGCAATTAAATGAACAAAAAGAAAAAGAAGAAATAAAAGGAAAACCAACAACTCCTGATCTTAATCTAATCCTCCTTTTGGTCCTTGGATTAGAAGAAGAGAAAAGAAATTGAAGGGGTGAAAAATTTTATTTATTGTGTAACAAAGTTACAATTATTGGAAGGTCTTCTCAATTAAGAGTAACCCTCCTCTCCAAATGGAATTTTTACAAAATATTTTACAATCTCAAGCCCTCTCTCTACCCCTCTATAAAGACGCGATGACGCCCTTTGCTGGTCATGTTGATGGTTGCTCCTGGCAATTCATCACTTTGAGGTACCGATCTTCTCTTGCGTAAACGCCTTGACTTGGGTTCAGGCATCTTCGCACCAAGCCTGTCAAAAACTGACACCTTATTCGGAGCCGTCTTGTTGCAATTGCATTCAGACAACACCGCCTTGATCAATCTGAAGCATGGACAATGCGTGTTCATCTCCGAGGAACTTCTCTTCTGAGACTTATTCGTACCCCCAGCACGATAGTACAACTCATTGGCATAAATGCCGGAGCAACTCATCGTGTGTTGGCACGACTTCTCAGGTATAACGTCCTCATTGTTAGAGGAGAACGTCTCCTTCTGAGGGTAAGCTGCCTTATTGGGGCTTTCAAAGGTCACTCGCCGTGACGTATGCCTTAGCGAGTGTGAATCTTCAGTGGGCTCTTGCATCAATGCGCAGCCCTTTACGAGCTACTACAGGAGCCTTCTTGTCATGATTGAAGTGGGTACGACCCCCTGCATTGGGAGTGATCCGAGACTTCCTCAACGGACCCAAGCGCTCTCTGAATGGCATTTTGCCTCGATCATTAGGCATGGGACTGAGGCGCTCTAACACCGATCTCTTGCTTTGGGATGAATCGGCGGGATCACCTGAAGGGCGAATCGATGGGGACGGGGACTTGGGTGTAATCGCCGGAGGTGGAGCTGATGAAGAGGTAGCCTTCCTTTGATGGAGATCATCTCGAGGTAGCTGTGGCGTTGTTGAATCAGTTTTGGCCTCAACCGTTGTTCCGGGTTTTGGCCTCCACACTTGATGCGTCTTCGGGGGCTTCTTGGCCACTTCTTCTTTCAGCATGCGGGCCTCTTGGACCAGAGCTCGCGCGTGCGCAAGCAATGCACGGCGCTTCCGGATGCACTCCTGAAGTGTTGATCGGTTGCATTTGACGCGGACCCAATCATTTGTCGATGGGTTGGAGGAGTTGCCACCCGTCTGCTTCTGAGGCTTTTCGCCTCTCCTGGATTTGAGATCCGCCGTATAACGGATCCCGTCCACCGACTCCATTGCCTTGGCAAATTGACGCGCTAAGTTTTGGCGTCGTCGTTGGCGGGCTCTCTTAGAAAGCGTCTGATGGGTAAATTTTGAGTGATTACCTTAGTTGCAAGTATACAACCTTTATCAAGTTATAGTATTTAAGATTATCGATCCCACGAGGAACGGGAAGTAGGAAGAGTTTTGTTCAAGTTTTGGTTCTCAAATTATGCGTGTGACAATTAGGAGTTATTCAAATAAAATGAAAGTAAGAAAATGGTGAAAGTGGTTCGTGAGAGATAAGAGAGTGGATTGTGGATTATGTGCAATAAAGCGAGGAAGAAAATGAGAGTGGAGAGATTTAGAAAATGTGTGTGATAAAACGAGGAAGAAAATGAGTGTGAGGGGTTTAAAGATGGAAGTGGTAAAGTGAAAATAAAAGAAAATGAGTGTGAGAGAAGGAGGGTGATTGTGATTTGTGTAAATAAAAGAAAAGGAAATTAAGAGAGGAGAAAGACAACAAATGAAAAATAAGGATAAGCGGAAAATTAAGAATGTAAAGTATGGAGGATTAATTAAAGATATGAGGAATCTAGAGTAGATCCACTTAGCTTATCTCAATCTCACAAGAATGAGTTGGATTTGTTAGCTAGTTTCAAACAATCTCTAGGGATCCTACAAGTATTAGCTCCACACTTAGAAAATGGGTAATTCCCTAGAGGGTTCTAGCCTCAAGTTGAATTAAAGGAAAGAAAACTCTATTCTAGAAAGTAAATACAAGAATTAAATACATTGCATGAAAGTAAATTGCATGAAATTAAATTGCATGAAAGTAAATCTAAGCTACAAAGCAATTAAATGAACAAAAAGAAAAAGAAGAAATAAAAGGAAAACCAACAACTCTGATCTTAATCTAATCCTCCTTTTGGTCCTTGGATTAGAAGAAGAGAAAAGAAATTGAAGGGGTGAAAAATTTTATTTATTGTGTAACAAAAGTTACAATTATTGGAAGGTCTTCTCAATTAAGAGTAACCCTCCTCTCCAAATGGAATTTTTACAAAATATTTTACAATCTCAAGCCCTCTCTCTACCCCTCTATTTATAGATAACAAGAATCTCTCACAACCATTGGATTTGCCTTGGCCCCCAAGTAACACTCACAACCATAGGATTTAGGTTAGCCCCTAAACAACCCTCATAGCCATAGGATCTCTCCAAATAATCTTGACCATTGATTTAATCCTTGAGAGATGGGCTTTGTGGGCTTTATTTCTTTTATATTTAATTCCTTTAAGACTCTTGGGCTTCTCTTAAATGCTCTTGGGCTTCTTAGAATTTAACTTGGCCTTCAAATAATTGAATATATATCACTTAAATTCAGATTTCTATTAAAATCCGCTACTACTGATGACATTTTGAGAATTTGGTAATTTGGATGGCTCCGTCTCGTCGAGATAGGCGATTTTCATATATAATATGTTAAATTCTGCTTCCCGGATTGAGAGATATTGCCTTTTCTTTACGGTTGACCATCCTAAGCACGAATTTGACTTTATTTTTTCCATATTTGATTTGAGTCTCAATTGTAATCCAAGTTATTAATAATTCTGACCAACAAAGTGATGTGTGTTGAGATTTTGCTTCTAAACTTAGTCGTGGGCTTTGGATTTAGGCATTCTGGGCTTCATTAGAGATCTTTTGGACTCGAAATAATCTTCATTTGGGCTCTTATTCAATAATACTCCATTAGCCTGCAAATTAAGATAAAAACGATTATTAGTAATATTTTTATTCATATAAAATAGGTAATGAGGGTATAAAAATGTAATTAAAATGTGATAATCAAATACCCCCACACCTAAACTTTTGCTAGTCCTCTAGCAAATAAAATAAAAAGAAAACCTAACACACTTTCGCAGGAATCGCGGTTGTATTTAGCGTATACAACAAGCCTTTAAACCCTTAGGTTATCCTAGTGGACGAGTTGTAGTCTCGTGAGGGTTTGTAGTGAATATACCCACAAAATTCAGTCAACTTGCCAATTTAAAGAAGTTAATGAAATAATTAATTCATTTGATATCTTCAAACATTCCAATTGAAGTTGGTTAATACTCAAGAAAACGTTTTATCATAACTCCAATATAATTTTCTTAAGAAAATCCTTCCATTATAGTTATACAAAACCAAGTTTAACTCAAAATTTTAATTTAAAAGTTTTGAAAAGAACATGCTAACTCTTTGTTTTAAACAAATTTCAAGTCTTTTAATCCATTTAATTCTTCAAGAACATATACAAATATAACTATATATAAAAATATGGTTAGTATGATATTTTTTAACTCTTTATTCCTTGGTGGTTTTGTTCTTTTAATTGGGCTTTCTAAGTGACCATTTAGCGAGTTTTGGGCCAATGAATCCCAACCTAATTGGGCTTAGGTCATTAAGCATAGAAATACTCCTCGGGCTTAATTACTCAGTCAACTTAGGCTTAGTAAAATAGAACCACCAATGATTTTAAGAGAAATTTTTCTTCTTTTGTCAAGTTAGTATTATATATATATATATATATATATATATATATATATATATATATATATATATATATATATATATATATATATATATATATATATATATATAACTTGGTACCAAGTTTCTTAAAAGAACTTGGTAGTGATGTGGACAATTCTACCACACATGTAACTTTAAAAATAATTCTCTCTCTCTCCTCCCTTGAATGGTGGGCTAGAATTGTGCCACATCACTACCAAGAAACTTAGTACCAAGTTTCTCCATATTCCTCATATATATATATATATATATATATATATATATATATATATATATATATATATATATATATATATATATATATATATATATATATATATATATATATATATATATATATATATATATATATATATATATATATATATATATATATATATATATATTTGTGTGTGTGTGTGTGTGTGTGTGTGTGTGTATGTATATATATTCTAAAAATATTTGGATTAAGACAACTTGAAAAATTATTTTCAACTCTAAGTTAGGCATGCAAAAATTTCATTATTTTAATTAAAAATCTAAGTTAAAACTTAAGTAAAGTATACTACTTTGAAATCATTTCATAAGAAATTTATTTAGAGTTGCATAAAAGATAAACTTGAGCATAGAACTAACTAAGGATTAGAAGACTTAAATTCTATCAAATAGATCAATTATTAATCAACTCTATTAAGTTGGCAAGTGACTATATTTTTTTTTTAATTTTTCTTTTTTTATTTTTTTAAATGGTAAGAAAAGAAGAAAAATGACTAAGATAAAGATAAAAATGACTAATCCCCACCCCACACCTAAATTTTGCATTGTCCTCAATGCAAATTCTATTATGCACAAAGTAAAACATATAATAATTGAAGCACTTACATTTGTTCAGCTAGCTTCGAACAATGACAAAAATTCTGCAAATACCTTCAAGATAAGGGGGGTGAAGCCAAAAATTTATTCTCTTTTTTTTTTTTAAATAAAGAACAACAAGAAACTCTCACATGAGAGAAGAATAAATTCTTTTTATTATTATGAGACAAAAAATAAAAATGTAGAATAAAAGATGAAACATGAGAAGCTCACATTCTACATTAAATCCTACCTTATTGCTGAAAATTCTACCCCGAAATTTAAAGAATTTCAATATGATATAATCAATGATGTTCTCATATTCTAAAATTTCTAAGGTTTTCAATGATTTTTGCAGCAAATAAAGGTAGATATTATTGGTGTTATGCATTTTAAACTTAGATTTTTGATTAATGAAAATTTAGCATTTTGATTGCTGTTTCAAAAATCTAAGCTCATCAGAAAAGAGTTCTTCAAAAGTTAAATTACAAATGCATGTATTTGACATAGTTTTCTTGTTCTCAAAAATCAAACCTGAGGCTGCTAAAATTTGCAGCTCCTACCCAAAAATTTCCTCAAAACTCAGGTCAGATTCATTCTCTACTTCTGTTGAACTTTCTTAGATGTAATTGATTTTGAAAGACTGATTATCAATATTATTTCCTGGATTGAAAATATTAAGTTCAGCAGTCAGATTCTCAAAAGACAGCTTCATGTGACCAGTTCTACAGTTGATGAGAGCATTAGAAGTGGCTAAGAACGGTCTTCCTAAGATCATGGGTATTTGTCCTTTGGGATTGGAAACGGGTTGCGTTTCCAGGACTACGAAATCAACTGGAAAAATAAAGTCTCTAACCTTTATCAATACATCTGTTATTTCACCCATAGGGACCTTAACAGATCTATCGACTAAGCGAAGTGTGCATCTAGTTGGCTTGAGTTTCCGACACCTAGTTGTTGGTAGATTGAATCTGGAAGCAAGTTGACACGGCCCCTAAGTCTAAAAGCCTTATCGATCTGAGTATTACCAATAATACATGAGATGGTAGGACAACACGGATCCTTATGTTTCAATGGTACGGACTTTGAGAGGACTTCACCGATATTGGCGTGAGAAAGACTTTCTTTGGAATATTTATTTGCCTCTTTTGGTACATAATTCCTTTAAAATTTGGCATAAGAAGGAATTTGTTCAATGACATCTAAAGAGGAATGTTGACCTTAACACGCTTGAAAGTCTCTAGAATTTTCTCCTCCTAAGAGGAGTGCTTCGTAGGCCCGAGTCTATCCTGCAAGGAGCAACCGGTTTAAATTGATCAAAATTAGACTCAGTTACGGTTCAAGTTAAGGTCATCGAAGGGTGTGATTTCTAAGTAGAGATATCGAAGGAGAGAATTTGTTACGATTCAAGGGTTTCACTTAGAGGCATTCTAACACGATTATCGACTGTCTACGTAGTAGTGAATGGATTGCATTCACTTGACAGTAAGTTGAACTTGATCCGGTGTCCTTCGGGTTGGGCGCGGGTTGACTTCGGAAAAGTTTCTTTCTCTCTCTCACTCATGGCATTAGCTAGTTGACCAAGTTGGGTTTCTAACCTAGCTATGGCTTGAGTGTTGGAAGTGAGGATTTGCCGGTTGATTGCATGAAGGAATTCAACGTGTTTGATGTTTGAGTCAATAAGTTCGTGGTGCGTGTAGAGGTTTTAATCAAAGTTTCTAGACCCTTTTCGAACATTAAGACATTTATCATGATCAGCAATTTGAGGAGTGTGATTTGCAGATTGGTGATGAGCAGACTGATTTTGAAATGACAGATTTGGTTGTTGAAAATTGAGAGGAACTGCATTGCCCCTAGAGAATTGTTGGGTTGAAGAGGGAGTGAAATTTTGATTTCCGGAGTAGTTTCCCTGGTTCCATGCAAAATTTGGATGATTTCTCCAACCTGGATTGTAGGTTGGAGAAAATGGATCATTCACCGGACGCTGGAATGCAGCGTTTATCTGATCTAGTGGCTGACCGGATCCTAAAGGAGGACATTCCTCTGAAACATGAGATGGAGACAGACAGTTATGACAACCTGAGGCAGAAACTTGGGTGATTTGAGCTGGAGCTCGTTCTTTGACTTTTAAAGCTTCTAACCTACGCATGATTGTAGCCATCTTTGCTTCAGAGGCTATGTTCGTTTCTAAGGAAAGACCACTGGTTTTGGGTTGGGAAACTGATGAAACACGGTCATCACAATGTTCCCACTGCATGGTTTTCTCGGATAAACTCTCTAAAAAGTCCCAAGCTTCATCGGCATTTTTCTTCATGAAATCCCCTTGACACATTGACTCTAAGGAAGTTTTTGAAGAATAATCCAATCCTTCATAAATGATTTGGCATAATCGCCACTTTTCAAGACCATGGTGAGGACATTGGATAAGAAGATCTTTAAATTTGTCAAAATACTTCCAAAAAGGTTCACCCGGGATAATTTTAAAATTTTGAATGTTGTTTCTAAGCTTGACTGTTTTGTGGATAGGAAAGAATTTTTTCAGAAAAAGTATTACAAATTCACCCCAAGTTGAGATGGAATCTGTGGGCAAGCTATACAGCCATTTTTTGGCTTTGTCCTTAAGAGCAAATGGAATAAATCGAAGTTTGATCGCATCTTCGGTTAAGTCCCTCATCTTGATCATGAGGCAAACTTCTTCAAATTCGGAGATGAAAATGTAAGCGTCTTCGGTTTCTATTCCTAGGAATTTGGGAAGCATGTTAATAAAATGCGGTCTAAGTTCGAAATTTAATCCATTGACCTCGGGGAGTTTTATGCAAGAGGGGATTGCATTTCTAGTGGGGTAACAAACATCTTGAAGAACAGGTGGGTTGGTATTGGCCATTTCGTTTGGTTCAAGAGATGGATCAAAACGAATTAAACGATTGGTATTATCCCTAACCCAAGTTTGCATACACCAAAATCAATTTTTTTTATTTTTATGAAAAAGGACAAGAGAAAAAGTTAAGAAGATGATGAGAAAAAAAAGAAAAAGGAAAAACTAACTAAAAGCAAATCAAGGCAATCACTTTTCAATCACCCTAACTCTACCCTAACTCTAGGGTTAAGCCTAAACTTGACTTAGACCAGCTCCTAACCAAAAATTTTCTTAGTGAAAAGATCAAAGTTTACTCAGGTAATTAGCCAGGTAAGGATAGTACTAGAGGGAGATCAAAGATCAATTAAGTACCTCTTTCATTGCGGAGCACCTTACGCAACCCCTAAACCTTGCCTTAGACACCAATTAATCCAGATAAACTTGGACCGGTTCACTTAAGGATTTCTTGTTCCTTAATGAGCTCGAATCCTTAGGGGCCAACGTCTAATCAAATTTTAAGAGACTTGGGTAAGTGTAGTGAGGAATTAGTGATTTTTGGGCTAAGGAAAGGGTGATGAAATCCCTCACCTTATCTTGATTAATGGGTTTTGCCCTTAAGATATTTTCAAGTGTGTGCCAAATCAAGATGCTCAAATCACTTGGTGAATTCCTACTATTATATGAAATGCAACCCTAGGAATTAAAAGCAACTAAAAAGGATGCAAAAATAAAAATCTTTTTATTTTTTATTATGGTCGACAATCAAAGAAATGAAGTTTATTAGGGTCGACAAGGGTAAAATCTTTTTTTATTTTTATTTTTAATTTTTTATCCTAATTGTCTCTAATGTGAATGAACTATCTAAAGGATGGAATTGAGAATACTAGAAAGAAGAGTTACCCACGCAATCGCTATCCAAAGCCTCGTTGGAGGCAAATCTTCAATCTTGATTCTTCAACTCTTAATCTTCAAGTTCCAAGTTCCTACACAAAAGAAAACACACAAAAATAAGGAACCAAAGTTAATCAAAATCCTACTTATGCACCGTTCCCCGGCAACGGCGCCAAAAACTTGATGGGTAAATTTTGAGTGATTACCTTAGTTGCAAGTATACAACCTTTATCAAGTTATAGTATTTAAGATTATCGATCCCACGAGGAACGGGAAGTAGGAAGAGTTTTGTTCAAGTTTTGGTTCTCAAATTATGCGTGTGACAATTAGGAGTTATTCAAATAAAATGAAAGTAAGAAAATGGTGAAAGTGGTTCGTGAGAGATAAGAGAGTGGATTGTGGATTATGTGCAATAAAGCGAGGAAGAAAATGAGAGTGGAGAGATTTAGAAAATGTGTGTGATAAAACGAGGAAGAAAATGAGTGTGAGGGGTTTAAAGATGGAAGTGGTAAAGTGAAAATAAAAGAAAATGAGTGTGAGAGAAGGAGGGTGATTGTGATTTGTGTAAATAAAAAGAAAAAGAAATTAAGAGAGGAGAAAGACAACAAATGAAAAATAAGGATAAGAGGAAAATTAAGAATGTAAAGTATGGAGGATTAATTAAAGATATGAGGAATCTAGAGTAGATCCACTTAGCTTATCTCAATCTCACAAGAATGAGTTGGATTTGTTAGCTAGTTTCAAACAATCTCTAGGGATCCCACAAGTATTAGCTCCACACTTAGAAAATGGGTAATTCCCTAGAGGGTTCTAGCCTCAATGTGAATTAAAGGAAAGAAAAATCTATTCTAGAAAGTAAATACAAGAATTAAATACATTGCATGAAAGTAAATTGCATGAAATTAAATTGCATGAAAGTAAATCTAAGCTACAAAGCAATTAAATGAACAAGAAAGAAAAAGAAGAAATAAAAGGAAAACCAACAACTCCTGATCTTAATCTAATCCTCCTTTTGGTCCTTGGATTAGAAGAAGAGAAAAGAAATTGAAGGGGTGAAAAATTTTATTTATTGTGTAACAAAAGTTATAATTTTTGGAAGGTCTTCTCAATTAAGAGTAACCCTCCTCTCCAAATAGAGTTTTTACAAAATATTTTACAATCTCAAGCCCTCTCTCTACCCCTCTATTTATAGATAACAAGAATCTCTCACAACCATTGGATTTGCCTTGGCCCCTAAGTAACACTCACAACCATAAGATTTAGGTTAGCCCCTAAACAACCCTCATAGCCATATGATCTCTCCAAATAATCTTGACCATTGATTTAATCCTTGAGAGATGGGCTTTGTGGGCTTTATTTCTTTTATATTTAATTCCTTTAAGACTCTTGGGCTTCTCTTAAATGCTCTTGGGCTTCTTAGAATTTAACTTGGCCTTCAAATAATTGAATATATATCACTTAAATTCAGATTTCTATTAAAATCCGCTACTACTGATGACATTTTGAGAATCTGGTAATTTGGATGGATCTGTCTCGTCGAGATAGGCGATTTTCATATATAATATGTTAAATTCTGCTTCCCGGATTGAGAGATATTGCCTTTTCTTTACGGTTGACCATCCTAAGCACGAATTTGACTTTATTTTTTCCATATTTGATTTGAGTCTCAATTGTAATCCAAGTTATTAATAATTCTGACCAACAAAGTGATGTGTGTTGAGATTTTGCTTCTAAACTTAGTCGTGGGCTTTGGATTTAGGCATTCTGGGATTCATTAGAGATCTTTTAGGCTCGAAATAATCTTCATTTGGGCTCTTATTCAATAATACTCCATTAGCCTGCAAATTAAGATAAAAACAATTATTAGTAATATTTTTATTCATATAAAATAGGTAATGAGGGTATAAAAATGTAATTAAAATGTGATAATCAGCGTCGGAGCGCCGTTGGTGGTTATCTCCTTCGCAAAGGAGCTGAGATCTGTAGATCCAGCTGTCTCGGAGGCCGGGTTAATGCTGCTTCCTGTGACTTTGACAGGGGCGGGATCGAAATCCTCGCCTTGGGATTCGACGTTGGATGACCAATGGGTTCTCCTTGCAACGGAGATCTTCTTGGGCTTGGAGGGGGAGGCGGATCTGGGTGAGGAAGAGAGATATTCCTTAAATTTTTGCTGGTCGAACTCGTATTCAATCTCCTCCTCGATCGGGATCGCGATCCGCGGCTGCGACACGACGATCTTAGATCTTAGACTGTTGGCTCCCACTGTGATCGCCAGCTTGTTTGCGGGGAAAACTGGGATGATTGTCATTGCTTGAATTTATTACAAACTTCGAGCGCTTACAACGAGATTCAGAAAAAAGATCGCCTTTTTATAAGGCTTTACAATGAACCAATCAAAAAGATTATAGCTTTCTCCTTTTTGAACAAATGTGGGATCCGTTTATCGAATCTTCGCTTGCATGGGTGTCTTTGCCTGTGCCGGGGACTCTATTCCGTCCGTGGACCACCGCGTAATCGAAATCCCGATGCTAGATCTGAGGCGAAGTTTACAGATCTGCGGGGATTACTTCACAAAAGAAAAAATCGCCGACGGGAATTACCTCACAAGGAAGATAATTGCTGGAGTGGGTGAGATCGACCAAGAGAAATCACACACGGACCCTGGGATTAAGACTAAGCTTAATCCAGAGGGTAGATCTGATCTTAGACTCCTCGAACTCCTTGCTTGATGATGATCGGCTCGCCGGAGTTGATCGCCGGAGTTGATCTTCGGAGTTGATCGCTGGAGTCGATCGCCGGAGTTGATGAAAGGTCAGATCCCAATCCTGCAGAGCTTCAGCCTTTCTCCAAAAAAATCCACCCCCTTACAAATGAGCCTTGCACCTCAATTTATAGCCTTTGAAAGCGGATGCGGTCGAAACTGGGCCCAAAGCCCGCCTAGCCACCTAGGAGGTGGCTCGGCCACCTAAGTGGCTCGGCTACCACCTAGGTGGCTCGGCCACCCCTAGGGGTGGCTCGACCACCGAGCCACCCCCAGGTAGTTCGGTTTTTACCGAGCCCCTGAGGGCGGTTCCGGGACCTCTTTCGCCGTTTTCCGATGTTCCGGATCTTGGTTTGGTTGATCTAGTTGGTCCGGAGCTTCACAGTTGGGTTTATCCCTTCGCTCGAGATTAGTCTGTGGCTTCGTTGACTTGGACGCCTCGTCGACTCGCTTTATGCATTTCATCTGCTCACTTCATGCATTGGCGTCGCTTGTGTTGTCAACGGTTCATCGTCACGTCGTCGGATGGCTCGTCGGTCATTCTCATCATCACGAGCTACATTCGGGGATTTATAGGCAATTTTCAACGCCTACAGCCTTCAAGAGGATAGAAGCTCAAGATTGTTCCATTCTTTTATGAAGGCTAGGAGACACAAGAATAGTGTAAGGGTCATATATAATGCAAAGGGAGAAAGGATTACTGAGATGGATGCAATCATACAGGAATTGGTATCGTTCTATACAGGTCTTATGGGAACTACTATTATTATTGCTCCAGTTGATATCCTCGATGTTATTAAAAATGGTCAATGCTTAACTGCTATTGGTCTTGTGGAGTTTGTTACTAGAGAAGAGATACGTAAAGTTGTATTCTCCATGGATGATGATAAAGCTCCAAGCCCAGATGGCTTTAGTGCTTCTTTCTTCAAATCCACTTGGCCTATTATTGGTGATGATATCTCTCTTGCAGTAGAGGAATTCTTCAGAACTGGTAAACTTTTGGAGATTGTAAATTCTACAAATTTAACTCACATTCTTAAAGTTAATTGCCCTCTTAAAGCAGCTAATTTTAGGCCAATTGGTTGTTGCAATTGCCTATATAAAATCATATAAAAAATCCTTACTATTTAAATTAAACCTCTCATGGGATATTTGATAAATGAAGCACAAAGTGCTTTTGCGCAAGGGAGATTGTTTACTAATATATTTCCTAGCTCATGATCTTATCAAACACTATGAAAGGAGGAACATTTCTCCAAGAGTGATGCTAAATATTGATATTAGAAAGGCCTTTGACACTATGAGTTGGGATTTCCTACGTGCTATGCTTTCTAGACTTGGCTTCCCTGATAATATGCTTAAATGGATAATGGCCTGTGTTACTACTCCTAAGTTCCCAATCTCTGTAAATGGCACACTTCATGGATATTTCAAAGGTGAAACGGGACTTTAAATCGGGGGATCCCCTATCTCCCTACTTATTTGTTATTGTCATGGAGTGTCTCTCAAGAAGACTTGCAATGCTAAATGAAGATAAGGCTTTCAAATTTCACCCAAAATGTCAAAAATTAGAGCTTAATCATCTTATTTTTGTAGATGATTTTCTGGTATTTTGAAGGGAGATTCTGTATCTATCATGAAAACTTTCTGATGCTTTACTTGACTTGGTCGCGATTCTTGGACTAGAGGCTAATCCTAGCAAATGTGGAATTTTTTATGGGAGCGTTGCGGACACTAAGAAGTCTAATATTGGTACTACTCTGGGCTTTTCAGAAGGAGCTTTGCCAATCAGGTATTTGGGGTTGCATTTGATCAACAAAAGGCTATCTTATATTGATTGTAGTGCTTTAATTTCTAGGATTGCAAGTCAATTTCAAGCATGGATGCACAATAAAAAAACTCTCGTATGCTGGCAGATTACAACTCATTAGAAGTGTTATACTAGGGTTGCCGATTTTTAGACTAATAGCTATATCCTCCCTAAGAAAGTTCTGGGAAGAATTGATATGCTATGTAGGGATTTTCTTTGGGGAAAAACTGCAAACTCCCATAAAATTGCTCTTGTCTCCTAGGAGAATGTATGCCATGATCATGAGCATGGAGGTTTGGGCATCTACTCTGCTAAAATCTAGATTCTTGCAATTGCTTTAAGGCTTATTTGGTATGTACACCTTAACAAAGACCTTTTATGGATAAGGTGGGTTCATGGAACCTACTTAAAACTCAACGCTATCTAGCATGTCAGGTTAAAATTAGGGGACTTCTGGATGTGGAAACAACTTTCAAAAGTTAGATATCAAGTAATAGTTCAGTTTAGAGGTGTTGATAATCTGATGATTGGTCTCTAGTCATGCAAAAATGGTATGAAAATTCAACTCTCAGCTCTTTACAAATTGATTTCCCTTGTGTCTCATGCAGTTTCATGGTGAAAAACTATTTGTGGGGGCTCTAATCTATCCAAAGCATTCTATAATCCTATGGTTAGCAGTGCAAGGTAGGCTTCTGACACAAGATAGATTGTGCAAGATTGGGTTATTTGACTGCAAACAAATGTGTACAATGCAATCTTGATGCAGAGGAAAGTCATCAACATATTTTCTTTGAGAGCCATTACTCCATGCAAGTCTGGCATGCAGTCATGGACGGTTTGGATTTTAGATAGTGATCCTGCAATTGGGAGCTACTTATGGGATGATTTAATGTCAGGTTGAGAGGTAACCATTTCGACAAGAGAATTAAAAGAATGATTCTTGTCATTTCTTTTTATACTATATGGACAGAAAGGAGCCAACGAATTTTTTAATACTGCAGATCACAAGGGAGATAATGCTTTCTTTGTTGATGATTATTCTCAACTCTCCAAAGCTCCATGAATATAGAGACTGGATGTCAAGATTGTAATTTTTTTTACACCTTTCTTTTTATATGTATTTGATTTCTCAGTTAATTCTGGGATAGTTGGATGTGTGCTCACTCCAAATTAGTAAATAAAAGTTTTTCATTGATAAAAAAGAGCAAGTAAGCAAACAAGCAAAGATTTATCTAAGTTCAAGACCAAGAGTACATGCATGAGGTTTTGGGATCTCAATCGGCTAGAGTAGAAGAAAATGAAGTCTCTGTGTATAAATCATAGACAAAATTTGTGAAATTTACTAATAGTAAAGTAAGACATGATTAATTGTACCAATCCTATATTCCTTTGATTAGATCTTTCCTAGGACCTTTACATTGATCTTCTCATAGCTCCTTCATAGGTCTTCTCTTGGATCTTCCCATTGACATATCTATCTTGCCATGAAGGTTGACAACAATGGCAACAAATTTGTTTTCACTTGCAACTTGCTATTACAAATCATTTTTATTCAAAAGTTGCTAAACCACACATGGCCTTCTTGCATCTATTCTTTTTTTTTTTTTTTTTGAAAGAAAAATAGGGCGAGATGCCCTATTCAATTCATTATCAAACGATAGCTAATTAAGTAAGGTGGAGATAAATAGGAGACAAAGTATCAACCAATTCATACCCACGGATAGGGAGAGGATCATAGCCGTCACCTATCATTTGGATCATAGATGGTTGATACCATGTATCCAGTTACTCCAACAAACTGAAAAAAGCTATAACCCAATACAAAAATAGAGTGAGTGTATAATGACTGCAAAGATTTAGATACAAAACCATTAAAAAAGAAAGGACATAAAAACCAAAACATACATAAAAAGAGATTATTTTCCATGCACAATTTCCCAGGAACACAAACACTAACTACACCAACTCCATCAAAAGTTAGATCCCTCTCCATCTTCATCTCTCCTCTACAGAAAAGAACCCATCCCTTGCTCCTTAGCGGCATTTCTTATCTCTTGGGCCTCCATTTTGCTTGAGCTTCCTACCCAAAACAGGATGAAATGAGCAATATTAGAAGTAATTTATCATGGAACATAATTGTCTCCATTAAAGATAAGGTTGTTACGTGCCCTCCACAAGCACCAACAAAATGCAGGAAAAAAGATTGTCCATAACTTTCTGAGTTCAGATCATGAATAAAGTCCCCCATGAGAGTCTAACAGTGCCTGAAAGGAAAAAGGCCAAAAGCACAGAAGCAAAACAGGGGGTAAAGAAATTCCAGACCTCTTTGGCAGCTGAACAAGTGTAGAGAAGATGTTGATCACTTTTTCAATGACACTAGCAATTTTGCTAAGGCTATTAGCATTCCATAAATTTAACATGATGTTGAGAAATTTACTAATAGTAAAGTAAGACATGATTAATTGTACCAATCCTATATTCCTTTGATTAGATCTTTCCTAGGACCTTTACATTGATCTTCTCATAGCTCCTTCATAGGTCTTCTCTTGGATCTTCCCATTGACATATCTATCTTGCCATGAAGGTTGACAACAATGGCAACAAATTTGTTTTCACTTGCAACTTGCTATTACAAATCATTTTTATTCAAAAGTTGCTAAACCACACATGGCCTTCTTGCATCTATTCTTTTTTTTTTTTTTTTTGAAAGAAAAATAGGGCGAGATGCCCTATTCAATTCATTATCAAACGATAGCTAATTAAGTAAGGTGGAGATAAATAGGAGACAAAGTATCAACCAATTCATACCCACGGATAGGGAGAGGATCATAGCCGTCACCTATCATTTGGATCATAGATGGTTGATACCATGTATCCAGTTACTCCAACAAACTGAAAAAAGCTATAACCCAATACAAAAATAGAGTGAGTGTATAACAGCACACTGCAGTACTTAGATACAAAACCATTAAAAAAGAAAGGACATAAAAACAAAAACATACATAAAAAGAGATTATTTTCCATGCACAATTTCCCAGGAACACAAACACTAACTACACCAACTCCATCAAAAGTTAGATCCCTCTCCATCTTCATCTCTCCTCTACAGAAAAGAACCCATCCCTTGCTCCTTAGCGGCATTTCTTATCTCTTGGGCCTCCATTTTGCTTGAGCTTCCTACCCAAAACAGGATGAAATGAGCAATATTAGAAGTAATTTATCATGGAACATAATTGTCTCCATTAAAGATAAGGTTGTTACGTGCCCTCCACAAGCACCAACAAAATGCAGGAAAAAAGATTGTCCATAACTTTCTGAGTTCAGATCATGAATAAAGTCCCCCATGAGAGTCTAACAGTGCCTGAAAGGAAAAAGGCCAAAAGCACAGAAGCAAAACAGGGGGTAAAGAAATTCCAGACCTCTTTGGCAGCTGAACAAGTGTAGAGAAGATGTTGATCACTTTTTCAATGACACTAGCAATTTTGCTAAGGCTATTAGCATTCCATAAATTTAACATGATGTTGAGAAATTGTGCCCACATAGGATAAGTATTGTTGTGATTTTGATCAACATCAACCTCAAGTGACTGAGGCTTTAGAAGGAAGGGCCTAGATCCAAAAAATCAAGGACTCGCATCAAGTATATCTCCTATCTTCTCCTTGCTCTTGAAGTTATACAGAAAGAACCCCAAGTTTGAGTAAAAACACCTCAGAAGTAGAAAGTTTAGCCCACACCTTTTGCACATAACCTTCCATAGCTTTGAATTTGACAATTAAACCAATCACATAGCCAGCTAAGGAAAATTCCCATAGTGAACAACCCTCTTTCCACTCATCATTATTGAAGCTCATAACATCATTAGAAGATGGAGGAACAAAATTAAGATTAAGTCCACAGCCTGTTTTCCTATTATTAGAGAATAGATCCACCCATATCTTTTTAGGAGCAACAACCCCAAGTAGGATTCTAAGGATTATTCCCAGTACAAGGGGAATGACTATCAGAAGAATTAACATTAGCCATGGTTTTAGAATGAACCTCACTAGAAGATTTGACATCAACCTTGGATTTAGAGGCAGCCCCATTTGGACTAGTAGATTTAAAATCAGTTTTAACAGTAGATTTAGCATCTAAAAGTTTTTTTCCCAAATTTGAAGAAGAAATTATTGGAATTTCATCACCATTATCAACATAGTCTGCCCAAGTAACCCTAGATGTACATTGAGAATGAGGCTTACTAAGTTGACGAGCTCGGATTTCAGTTACCAACGGCTCAACCAGAGAATGCAAAATAGCAATTGGAGTGGTTTTACTCACGACATAAGCAACTACCATCTTCAACCTCTACCCCTTGGACTTGTACTTCCCATGGCTCCTGAGCTCGAACTTACTTCATTTATAGCAAAATCAGACTCAAATTGATCGATAGAAGATTGCGAAGGAGGATTCAAAGCTCTCAATCCAACTCTGAATGGATTTTGCCCTCCATTTCTCTTATTACCCATGAAAAACTCGGTTGTGGCGCACGTTTGCTTGCTTGCTTGCTATGCTAATTGTGCTTGCAGTGCTTTCTTAGTAAATTTGCTCCAATGTTAATTTTACATTGTGTGGCTCATGAGCATTTTACCATCCGTATACTTAGCTAAAATATGCAACACTTAAATATAATATTAGTATACATTAATTTAATCTTCATTAGTCAAAATATAGGGTTGACAATATTTTTTGCATGATGAATATTGTGATGTATGTACCGATCTTATATAGGCTTAAGTATATGTTTTTTATTGGAGTTTGGTCCAATTGCATATGTTGCCTAGCCTAGTCACATGCTCGAGATGTGTTGATCCTGGGGCGCAACAGGCTATTGTTATATTAACTATTTTGTATGTTTTATAGTGTTAGCTTATTTTTTAGTCATTTTAACTCTGGATTAATAAGCACTTTTATATGGAAACTTATATTTGATGTTATCAAAAGAAAAAGCTTGATTTTTTTAAATGTAAATCCGTGGTTTTCACTTACTTGAGATGACCTTCGTAGGTTTTCCTGATGGTTACTAAATTTTGATGGTATTATTTTGGGGTGTCTGGCGCAATACGACCATCAACTTTTTATATTAACAAAATAAAGTAGACTCTGCTTAGCTACACTAAAATATGTGTTAATCTTTGATATAAAAATAACTCATGGGAATAATAATAACAGATCTTTTTTAAATATATATTTAATAATATTATAATATATCATTATTTTAAGGGGGGTAACCAGTAAAATACCCGTAAAAAATGACACTTCCTGCCTATAAAAAATGCCTAGAGACCTCTACTTCTTTTTCGTCTGAGCTGCTTGCTTGGTTTTTGTCTGAGCAGCTTGCTTCAGCAGCATTTAACAAGCAGCTGCTCACAATTACACGTGCCTGTTCACACAATTTCATTCACGTGCCTGTTCACACAATTACACGTGCCTGTTCACACAATTTCATTCACAATCTCTAAAGAAGCCCTAGCGGTCCTTCTCTCGGCGGTGCTTTCTTCCGTCGGAGGTGGCTGCTTCACCTACATGTGAGAGAGCCGCCTGCTTCACCAGGCTATGAGGAAGAGAAAAAAAATGTGGCCCCCCAACAACTGAACTCTCCCTCAAAATTGTGCGGCAGCTGCCTGCTTCAGCAAATTATAGAGACCTGTTCTCCCCTTCTCTTTCCTTTTCTGCTCTTCTTCTTCCTACAGACCAAATCAACCAATTTCCCTCCTCTTCTTCCTCCCTACTACCACAGTTCTCCCTCTGATTGCAAAAGAAAAAACGTCATCGTCAAGAGAAAGGAATCTAGGTCAGGAGTACCTTCGGCCTTCTCCTTTTGTTACAAATGTTTCAAATACATGGTGTAACATCGTTCTCCCTCTGATTTTAAAAAATTCTCATCTTTTTGCTTCTGCTTGTCAGATCATCAACAGAAGGGGATCTAGGTGACGGCTGGCTTCAATTTGCTAAAATGTGTAATTTTTTCGTGCCGTTAGTCGAGCAACTGCAGGTTTATATGCAGTTTTCTGATAATAAAAGACACTAGAAGCCAATTGAAAACCATATCCATCTTCTCCATCTGCTACTAAGGGTTCTATTTGATGTGATAACACCGCTCTCTCTCCGATTCCAGAAAAAACTCATCTTTCTTGCTTCTGCCGGCATCAAATTCCGATCAACTGAAAGCTGCAAGAGAAAAGGTGAGCTTTTTTCTTTTTCGAGAGACCAAATCAACCAGTTTTTCCTACTACCACAAATTTTTTTTTTTTGCTCCTGTTTGTCAGATCATCAAGAGAAGGGATTTACGGCAGGGTGTCTTCCGTTTGCTAAAAGGTACTGTTCTTTTCCATATTGATGTTCTTTTTCTTCTGGAATTTAAAAAAAAAATTTCTTCTTGATTTACGTACAATTAATATTATCATTTCTATCTGTATGATGAAAGTGGAAATTTTTCTATAAGTTGAAGGATTCCATCAACGAAGTTCATTCTGTGCGATCAATTGTGTGTTGCCATCATTTATTTTTGTTCATTCAGTTTTAGAATAGGAAATGATTGGTTTTGATTTGTTTTTCATACCCAAAATGAGTCCTGCCAGTGCTGAAATCTACATCATTCACATATCACATCTCCCAGATTATTTCAGTTACTTTCAGTGTATCTTCTTTTCTTCCAAAGTTCTTATGTATAGGAAATAATTTGGGTTTACGCCTACCAATTAGGCTACTTGGTTTTATGGCAAGAGTAGTAATATCTCTATTAGATAGGCGTGTTTGCATAAGAGTAATATAAGGCCAGTATGCTATGATTATCTGACCATGCATATATGAAATTACAATGAACAGTCGGTCAGTGAAAATTTTCAGTAATTATTCATAACCGACTAAATTTTACAGATTATTTTTCAGTTTCATGTCTTATGCTTCACACATTTTTAATCGATTGAAAGTTGTAAACTACTACGACAATTATAGGTCCAACATAGGCTTAGGTACACTGAGGGTTCATCGTCAGAAATATGGGTTCAATATGGAGGTCAAAACATGAAATATGGTTGTGACACTATTTCATGTTTATCTGTGACACCATTTGCTTCTGAGCATGTTTGGTTGTATGTAACATATCCAAAATTAAGTATAAGTAAATGACTTGGCGATGGATTAGGAGTTGGAATGATCTGGTATAAGTTGGCATTGTACAAAAAGAGAATTATTACCTTGCTTATTAGACTAGGTTCAGTAAAAAGGCATATGAAAGAGATGGTGACTGAATGTATCTCGAGAATAAGTAATTAAAGAAGTATCAGACAATTTAAACATTACTGCTCTCATCCGTTATCTTTCTATATTCTATGATATATGACAATTGCAATCCACGGAGATCTTGATGAATAAATATGTCACTAAAAAATGTGGTACTATGCAATGACATAATCTGCTCATGAATTGTGCCCACACATTCATAAAAAAGGGAAAAATATTAGAAAAAGACAATTTCTGAGAAAGGAAGACGGAATTGAGGGAGAAAAGAAGGAAGAATTATTTCAAAACAAATGTGACACTTTCATTTGTCTCTTGCTCTTGCTCATTCGCACTCTCTCTGCATGATTAAAGATGTATATTAATATATATGGCTTAATTGCACTTAAATACCATACATCCTACTTTTCACTTATATATACTCCACTGGTCTTCATAGCACTTATATACTCTTATGGTTCCTGAAACTCGCAATTATATCACCTCACATGTTTTGATGCCTTACATATCCAAAAGTTTTTAAAATGTGCACTTAACTACTCTAAAGTTATTAGAACTTGCCCTTACATATCATAAAGTTTTTAAAACTTGCACTTGAATACCTGCAACTATGCAAAGTTTAAGCGATTTAAGTGCAAGCTTTAAAAACTATAAGGTACATAACTGCTACCATGGACAAGTGAGATTATATAAGTTATCTGGACAAGTGAGATTGTATAAGTTATCGCTTTAAAACCTTTACAGTATGTGATTGATGCCAAAATCAAATGAGGGTATATAAGTGCACAGTAGTTGAAACTGTATGGTATTTAAACACAATAAAGCCTTAATATATTCAGGTTGGAACTTCTTCCAAACGGACTTATATGAAAATTTTTGAAACTTGAATAGTACCATTCATATAGTTCAATCAGTTTAATTGACTTGACTGCTTAGTGCTTACTATTATCACTGATTAGAAATCATTCTTTCTTTATAAACACTGAAAACAATGAATAATGAATTTTTGGGTGGTTTACTGCAATGGTTTTGAACTGCATCCAAGTTAATTGAGGTAAACATGATTATAATTTATAGTCATGTCTTCGTACGTAGAGTTGTAAATTTCTCAAAGAAAAACTTAGGTTCAAGAGGCTAACCAATTCTCTCTGCGTCCCACTATCAAGTTGCATTTGTACAAAAGTCTATGTTCTGCTTGTATTTGTGACATATGATTATTCTTCAATTACCTATATGACTGTATATCTTGTGTTTGTCTAAACATCTTGGTCGTAGCAACCACAACTTTAGTTATGACCCCTGTTTCGTCGAAGTTTCATGTCTCAAAAGTTTTCATTTCAGCTGTATATTCTCATGGTTCTGATATAAGTTCTTTAAGTAAAGTAGAGGCCATTATAACTTGTTAATTATGTTGGAAATATGTGTTTAAAGAACCTGATAATTTAATATGTTGCTTTAATTTGTTGGCAACAGAATCATGACAAACTTTTAGTCTGCTAAGTGAAGAAATAAATAATTCATCATATATTAGATCTGTGGCAATTTAATGAATTATTTGATGATTTATAGTGAATTCTGCTGATCAATTGGCTATGGCCCATGTCATGTAAAACTCATCTTTTTACTTCTGTTATTGATCTCACTTTCATTTTTTTTATATTAAACCTTATATGCTTCCATTTTATAATTCCGTTTTCATTTTCTTGAATTTGGTCCTCATTCGCTCTCATTTTGTTAGTTTGTCTTTATCTTAAAAGTGAAATAACTCTACCTTAGGATTTTATATCAATAGTGTCTTGTTAGCATTAATAAGAACTATTGTTAGAATAAGGAGATACAGCTCATGCAAAATACTAATGAGGTAATTATTATCTACCTCACATTGTTAGAATACGTTCTTCTATTTAAAAGTCGTAACTACTTACACTCATATGTATGACCTTTACATCGAAGGAGTTGTTGATACTGCTTGTTTTGGAGAACAATCAACAAAAAGGAGTACTACATCCAGCTGAAGAAGGATTTATCCAAAATACAACATAAAAATATTGCACAATACATGGTAACCAAAGTTCTCAAAAAACCCGAAGACAATGATCCCATAGAAACAAAAGCAACATAGTCTCTCAATCGTGTACATTATGATCATTTTGGAAGCTTTACTTTCTACTACACAATGGTAATACTTTTGGCTTGTTAAACTTATGGTGTATATACTGCATATGGTTGAAGTTCTCAAATGTTCAACTCCACACTGAAACAAAGTAGATGTATATATTTGCATGTAAGTTATGTGTACATTTATCTGCAGCTTTATCTATAAACTACATGATATATATATTTCAATGTAAATTATATGTACATATATGTGCGGCTTGTTTGTTTTACTGTTTTGATTCTGATTTGAAGTAATATATGTAGCTTGTTTGTTTAATCTAGAAATTACATAATGTATATTTGTTTTACTGTTTTGATTCTGATTTGAAGTAATATATGTAGCTTGTTTGTTTAATCTAGAAATTACATAATGTATATTTGTTTTACTGTTTTGATTCTGATTTGAAGTAATATATGTAGCTTGTTTGTTTAATCTAGAAATTACATAATGTATATTTGTTTTACTGTTTTGATTCTGATTTGAAGTAATATATGTAGCTTGTTTGTTTAATCTAGAAATTACATAATGTATATTTGTTTTACTGTTTTGATTCTGATTTGAAGTAATATATGTAGCTTGTTTGTTTAATCTAGAAATTACATAATGTATATTTGTTTTACTGTTTTGATTCTGATTTGAAGTAATATATGTAGCTTGTTTGTTTAATCTAGAAATTACATAATGTATATTTGTTTTACTGTTTTGATTCTGATTTGAAGTAATATATGTAGCTTGTTTGTTTAATCTAGAAATTACATAATGTATATTTGTTTTACTGTTTTGATTCTGATTTGAAGTAATATATGTAGCTTGTTTGTTTAATCTAGAAATTACATAATGTATATTTGGGTGGTTTACTGCAATGGTTTTGAACTGCATCCAAGTTAATTGAGGTAAACATGATTATAATTTATAGTCATGTCTTCGATGCGTAGAGTTGTAAATTTCTCAAAGAAAACTTAGGTTCAAGAGGCTAACCAATTCTCTCTCGTCCCACTATCAAGTTGCATTTGTACAAAAAGTCTATGTTCTGCTTGTATTTGTGACATATGATTATTCTTCAATTACCTATATGACTGTATATCTTGTGTTTGTCTAAACATCTTGGTCGTAGCAACCACAACTTTAGTTATGACCCCTGTTTCGTCGAAAGTTTCATGTCTCAAAAGTTTTCATTTCAGCTGTATATTCTCATGGTTCTGATATAAGTTCTTTAAGTAAAGTAGAGGCCATTATAACTTGTTAATTATGTTGGAAATATGTGTTTAAAGAACCTGATAATTTAATATGTTGCTTTAATTTGTTGGCAACAGAATCATGACAAACTTTTCGTCTGCTAAGTGAAGAAATAAATAATTCATCATATATTAGATCTGTGGCAATTTAATGAATTATTTGATGATTTATAGTGAATTCTGCTGATCAATTGGCTATGGCCCATGTCATGTAAAAACTCATCTTTTTTGCTTTGTAAAAACTCATCTTTTTTGCTCCTGTTTGTCAGATCATGTAAAAACTCATCTTTTTTACTTCTGTTATTGATCTCACTTTCATTTTTTTTTATATTAAACCTTATATGCTTCCATTTTATAATTCCGTTTTCATTTTCTTGAATTTGGTCCTCATTCGCTCTCATTTTGTTAGTTTGTCTTTATCTTAAAAGTGAAATAACTCTACCTTAGGATTTTATATCAATAGTGTCTTGTTAGCATTAATAAGAACTATTGTTAGAATAAGGAGATACAGCTCATGCAACAACAACTTCCATTTAAATAACTACTCCGGGTGCCGCTTTAACATACACCTCCATGATTCTACTGGCTCCATATCTACTACTATCTTTGGGAGAAACGCTAAAAACCTATTCTCAGTCACAGCTTTACAGCTCATGCAAAATACTAATGAGGTAATTATTATCTACCTCACATTGTTAGAATACGTTCTTCTATTTAAAAGTCTGTAACTACTTACACTCATATGTATGACCTTTACATCAGGAAGGAGTTGTTGATACTGCTTGTTTTGGAGAACAATCAACAAAAAAGGAGTACTACATCCAGCTGAAGAAGGATTTATCCAAAATACAACATAAAAATATTGCACAATACATGGTAACCAAAGTTCTCAAAAAACCCGAAGACAATGATCCCATAGAAACAAAAGCAACATAGTCTCTCAATCGTGTACATTATGATCATTTTGGAAGCTTTACTTTCTACTACACAATGGTAATACTTTTGGCTTGTTAAACTTATGGTGTATATACTGCATATGGTTGAAGTTCTCAAATGTTCAACTCCACACTGAAACAAAGTAGATGTATATATTTGCATGTAAGTTATGTGTACATTTATCTGCAGCTTTATCTATAAACTACATGATATATATATTTCAATGTAAATTATATGTACATATATGTGCGGCTTGTTTGTTTTACTGTTTTGATTCTGATTTGAAGTAATATATGTAGCTTGTTTGTTTAATCTAGAAATTACATAATGTATATTTGTTTTACTGTTTTGGTTAGCGTTTGAAGTAATATAATTAAGATTTTTGCCGCCTATTTCCTACGAGCACGTGCATCGCACATGCGCCCTTCACTAGTATTTAATAAAAGGTACAACGACACATGTTTAGGCAACTCACCCGTGGTTTCCACGGGCACAATACTAGTATAAGTGATGCCAAAAACAAAAAGGGTATATGAGTGCAAAGTAGGTGAAACTACAGGGTATGTAAGTGCAATTAAGCCATTATTATTTGGTTGGGATTCAGATCCTATGGGCAGCAGGTAAAACAACCAAACATATATGGTACTGTATTTTTTTTGTTTATTTTATTGGGGTTATCTGACAAAACTTTTTTGAGAGTTGCTTGACATTTTTGGTGTTATTTCAAACTGAGCTAAACTTTTGACGGGTTATGTGAACTTGAGCAAATAAGTTGTGTGATTAACAAGAATAAAATTAGCCCAAATGTAACCCCTAGGGGTCGCACACTCGGTAAGCGGGGGTGTGCTTGGGGGGAGGGCAAGCCGGGGAACCCGGGTTCGAGCCCTCCTGCCTGCAAAAAATTCTTAGTGGCCAGAGGTCAAAACCTTTACCGCGCTCAGCCTCGAACACCGGACGTAGGCTCTGGGAATCCAAAGTCGAACCGGTGGGTTAGTCACCGAAAAAAAAATTAGCCCAAATGTTATAACATAAGTAGTGATCTAAACGTTTATTCATAGAAAAAAAGACTTATATAAGATGAAGAATATACACTATTGTGAAAACTTCCATGTATTAATCACTTTCCTAAAAGCTTATTTATCGATTAGTAATTTAAATTTGGGAAAATCTGAAGGAAAAAAAAAACGTGATAGTAGCATATTTTGAGCTCTTGTCTTGGTGATGCACAGCTTATGTATTAGTTTAATGACTTATTAAGCTATGGAGCAGTCCTAAAGAAATATATTTTAACGTGTTTCTTTTTCTCAACGAGATAAACAAGAACAAAATTAGCCCAATATTTCACGGTGGAGAGAAACTCCGACCTCCTCTTCCGGAGGTCAAAGCAAGATAATAGCTACCCAAACACAAACTAAGTCAAAACTCTATTTACCAAAATATTAGTTTCAAAAACAATTTCATCAAAATTAAAAGAAAAATAACAAATGAATGACAATATCAAAACCTTGTTCTCCTATCCATCGTTTCCGGCCTCGCCAACGGCTGGAGGGGCCATCGCCATTACATGGGGCCTACCAGGTTCAGACGATGAAAGAATGTTAAGGCTCCAAGGTGGCGGTGGATGCTTTGAAGAGTCTCTTATAATTTTTGGGTTAATATCGGTTCAAGTTATTAATGCCATTTATATGGTTATGTTGACTCCAATTCTTGCAAGCGGAGTCAGGCCTCTATTCCTCATTATCTTTGCTTGCTCGGCCACTAGCATTTTCGTGTTGCCCTTTGCCATTGCATTTGAAAGGTTAGTGTTCCATATGAAATGTTGGTTTTTCTTGCTTTTATGGTGATAATTTTGTGTATTAATATTGTTTACATTATATATTTTTCATTTGTAGAAAGAAATGGCCGTCAAGATTGGCCCCCAAATTGATAGCTCAAATGTTATTGATATCACTCCTTGGGTAAGTCATTTTATCAATTTGGGGCTCCCTTTTTTTTTTTTTTGGTAAGGGTGCCTAGGGCACCCGTTAATTTGGATATAGCATACCTTATATGCTAATGTCCCATTATTAGTTGCTAATTGTCAATTAAGGCTCCTTAATTTGTGCTTATTGTCAATTTACTAAACT
Source organism: Asparagus setaceus (assembly GCA_012295165.1). NCBI lineage: Eukaryota > Viridiplantae > Streptophyta > Magnoliopsida > Asparagales > Asparagaceae > Asparagus > Asparagus setaceus. The sequence continues at coordinate 60,051,292 of CM022701.1, forward strand.
CACGTTTCCATTAAGAAACCGAGAATATAATAGACATTAGCAAGAATAAAAAGTTAAAATAGTAAGGAAAAACTTCTATTTAACTCTTTTCACTTCCCTCTAAATAATATTTTCCCTCAAACAGTAATGCTCTAAATAATATTTTCCTTCCAAACAGTAATTAAAAGGAACTATGCAAATTATGTTAAGGCACATAAGTATTTGAACTATGTACAACACATTTTTTTTTTCATTTCAACTAGGATTTCTTAACTTATCGTGGAATTATGATTTTTCATTGAAACTACTAAATTATGAGACTTCTTTAATTTTAATTTTTTCTATATAAATGAAGACAATTAGAGCTTTTTTCTTTATATTTGTTAGAGGGAAAATATTATTTGGAGGTAAAAAAAGGATTTTTTCCTTTACTATTTTAATTTCGTTTGAGTCTTAATAATGTCCAGAATATGTTGTTTTCATGGATATGAGAGTTTAGTAAATTGACAATAAGCACAAACTAAGGGAAGCTTAATTGGTAATTAGCAACTAATAATGGGCCATTAGCATATATGGTAAGCTATATCCAAATTAACGGGTGCCTTAGAAAAACCTAATTATTTACCAGTAACGAAGTGAAAAGGAAAACTATTAAGTACAATATAGTGAGTTGGCCAATATCTTCAGTCAAGCTATACAAAACTTGAGAGATATAAACAGTTCTCTCAACAACAAATACACAAAAAAAAATGATAACAGATTTACAAGAGCAGCAGCTCATCTATTTGACACAAACGTATGCTCAATCCTCATTGCTCGACACCAATCACAGTTGAACCTGATATCCTTGAGTTTCTCAATCTTGTTGTAGAGGGTTTTAATCTCAAATATGTTCTGCTACACGCACTCTTCTACGGTGATACATTTGTGTCTAAATACAACACTATTTCTAGTGGCCCACACATGTTATATGCACGCTACAGCTGAGGCTTTTTGAGTGCAGTGAATAAGAGATGATGAGCCTTTCATAAATTTCTTCATCCAAGCATTAATTTCGAGCCATATATACGGGGGATTGGAAATTTGGACAAACTCCATAGTGAGCTTCCATACTTTAGAACTAAAGTCACGTTCAAAGAGGAGATAATACCTAGTTTCAGCATGATTTGAACAAAGAGGGCAAACATCCTCTTGAAAAATCCCAAACCTTTTGAGTTTATGCTTAGTGGGAAGTCTATCCAAACAAGAAACCCAAAAAATAAAAGAGTGTTTAGGGATTGTGAGTTTTGACCATAGCAGATTAGTCCATTTATTCCTTCCACCAACAACAGCAAGCAGATTATAAGCTGCATATGTACTTTATTCTAGCTTCCTCCTCTCCATGTATACTCTGAGTCATTAATTTCAACACACTTCAGAGCCTCATCCCTAAGCTTCAGCATTGCCATGAGAACTAAGGCTTGATGTGGATGCTCCAGAATTCAGAGTCCCTTTAGGTAGAAACCATGTATCCACCTCACCCACATAGAGTCATGCTTCAAAGAAATTGCCCAATTATGTTTAAGCATACGAGCCATATTGAAAACACCAATAGAATGAAATCCAAGATCACCAGTGCATTTGGAGTACATATTGTTGACCAAGCCATCAATTTCATGGGTTGATGTATATTGATTATATAGTTAGTTTATCATTTACCTTGAGAAAAAGGCTTGTTCTTTTTCTTTAGGTAAATTTCTTAGTATCTCACTTATAATAAAAAACAAACGATATTTAAAGAAGAAAAGTATACCCATAAATTATGGCATAAATAAATAGACTCTATTACTTTCAAATCTAAATAAAAGTGGAGAGACTATTACTTCCAAATTCATTTATTGTTTAATACATAGTTGTGATTTGTGCTCTTAAGTGTAAATAGAAATTACTAGAATTCATGAAGATATATTGTAAGTGTTATTTTCGGAATGAATCACGACTTCCTTAACTGTCTGTTAAACCATCATGTTTAAATTAGAAGTGGTGCTCTCTCCAGGATTCAAAATCCTATACACTCTACAAAGTTTTTAATCTTAAAAGGTATTAGTGAGGAAAATATTTTAGAAGTTAGTTTCTCAATCAAGTAAATGCTCCCATGTGTGGTCAAGCATGGATGTCCTTGTATTTTTTTCATGTGTAATTATTTTTTTGGTCTTGATGTTAACAAATTTAAAGTAATATAGTGAAGTGTAGACACTTCAGCAGCCTCAACTTTTCTAATGAACTTGGTGAAGGCAAAAATATGACAGTCAAACATCGATTAATTGGCAATCCTTTTCATCTTAATGTTTTGTAAATACTCTTTTCGTGACCACTCACTTTAGTATATCAATACCTAGTTCAAAGGGGTTCCTATGGTTTTTAGATGTCACAGGTGGCTCTTGGATTTCACTATACAATTCTTCCATAACTGAATGTAAGATCTTCTCAACTAACTAATATACTTCAAGTACTTTTTATAGGGTAAATTTCACTAAACCCCACAGAACTGTCAACATTTTGCAATAAACCCCCAATAACTTTCAAAATTATACTAAAGTCCCAATAACTTTTGAGTTTTGCAGAAAACTCCCAATAAATTTACGAGTTTTGCAACTAACCCCCATAAATTAGAATCCAAAACAGAAAAACAAATGCATTTTGAAAGTTATTTGGGGTTTAGTGTATTTACCCAAACATATTGGGGATTTTTTGCAAAATTTATTGCGGATTTAGTGCGATTTTGAAAGTTATTGTGGTTTACTATGAAGTGCCGAAAGTGTTTGGAGGTTTGGTGTAATTTACCTTTTTCATACAACTATTTTAAAACTTATATGCATTAGACATTCTCAAGAAGAAAAAAAAAAACAAAGATTTCCTTAAGCCAATGCTTTTATATTGTGGGGTTTTGATTGCTTTAATGTCAAAAGAAGACTTTCTATGCGGTATAATACTGAATTGTGAGATTCTTTTCTCCTTTGCAACAATCATAATATTTTATCTCAAACTTTCCTTCGTATTTGAGGGCTTTCAGGAGATGACAATAAGTTTAAGATATATTGTGAAACAATATTGCGTAACAATTATTTGCTACAGGCATATGTATAACAAATCTATGTGTATAGGGTGACCACATTTCAAACTCTTATGATGATGGGAATCGAGAGAACAACTCCAGCGATTGCATCTGCGATGCCTAATATTGCGCCAGGAATCATATTTATTATCTCAGCTTGCCTCAGGTATTTCGGCCTTTTACGCTTTTTGACGATAAGCTCATACTCTTTTCTGATATTGTACGTTTGTAAGTTACATTGTTTCAGATGGAGTTAATTAAGTATCAACTTGCCTCTCTATATAATGTTTATTATCCTTGTGGTACTCTATTTATGATGGGAAGGCACCATCATAAGGATTGTACATAAAAATGTAATTAAATTTGGACTTTAGCTTTTACAAATGTTTAACTAGTAATTGCATTTTAACTCTCCTTCATTCATACTCCTGTAACCAAGGAAATACTTGGGCAAATGCTCTATGGTTAAATAAGTACTTATAACTATATAAATGAATTTTTATCTCTGGAATGCTTTTTATTCATGGAAACTTTTCTCCTGTTCATAACCTTAACAAGGATTTTAAGTGTTCCACTAATATGATTTACTAGGCCAATTGTTGATAAAATTAAATAAAACCTTTAATATACATTCCGCTGCACAGATATCATATATGATATTCGCTATACTTATATTTGAAGTGTTCCACTAATATGATTTACTAGGCCAATTGTTGATAAAATTAAATAAAATCTTTAACATACATTCCGGTGCATAGATATCATATATGATATTCGCTATACTTATATTTATTTGCTAATCACAGATACATATATGGATATGGTTTGATGAGACAAACTCATACTCTTGTCTGTCAAAATTAGATAAACATGGAGATAAAATGTAAGGAAAACAAATACTAATACACATAAAATACAAGAGAAATAGATAAGACTGATACGTACACATATATACATAGACATAGGCTAAATTGCACAAAATACCAGAGAGTTTCCCATTTTGATAATTAAATACCACAACGTATATTTTGGTACAATAAAATACTATAAAATTTCTAAAATTTTTATTTACTACCATCAATTATGCAAGCGTGAAAATTTTCACGAATATTTCTATGATTCTTAAATGCTATTTTTAAAGCTTTTAAAATAATAATATTTATTAAATTTACTATTGGATCAATCAAATTTCTTGTTCAAACTTATCTTAATTCTAAAATAGGAGTTGAGATATTTCTAATGAAATTTTTAACAAATATTAATGGTTAAAGCTCTAAAACTAGTATGTAAGTATTAAAGAGAAACATTCGGGTGCAAATTTCACGCTTGCACGATTTATTGTAGTAATATGCAAACTTTGAAAACTTTAAGGTATCTTTTGTATCAAAATGCAACTGGTGGTATTAATTATCGAAATGGGAAACTTGATAGTATTTTTGTGCAATTTAGCCATACATATGTACATGTGTATATGTGTATATATAGGAAAATAATGTGTATGAGATGACGGCTCAGTTTGTTAAATAAGCTACCAAAAGATAGCCATGTGGGAGGCCCACCTTGCGAGTCACATTAAAATGTGTGGACCTCACCACTCTATCTCTTGGTAACTCATTTAGCAAAATGAGCCGCCACCTCATACACATCATTCCCATATATATAGTATTGATGGTTGTGAGGTGGTGACTCATTTAGCATAATGAGCTACCAAGAAATAAAATGGTGAGGTCTACACCTTTTGATGTGATAACTGTTGGAAAAATAGCATTGTGTGAATGGAAAAATTGGTTCTCAAAGGGCCCAAGGACAAGTGGGAAGTTTAGTCCCACATTGGGTGGACCAAGGAATGAGGAAGGGTTTATAAGAGAAAGCCCAACAATAGGAGGTAAGCTCTTATTGGGAAATTATGCCTCGCGCGCCCGCGCAGGGGGGTGCAAATCCCAAGATCTGAACTAGCCCGATTAGCTTGAACTCGTGTGCAAGCGCGCGACCTGCGGGCACGAATGTCGTACCTTGCCTACAGGGATATAGATATATATTTTTGGCTTGGTGCACTCGGGTTCGGCTAATAGACTCGGACTTGATTCTGACTTGGTCCACGTCTGGGCTGAGTGAACTGCCCACGAGAAATTTTCGCGAGTGGGATGCGATCACGCGAGTCGTGGGACGGTTGCAAATTTTTCTCCGCGTCATTTTCACGTTCACTCTCCACCTCCGCCAATAATTTCTACAAGGTCGTTCTTCACCGCGCTATAAATAACGCAGTCCTTCAAGCTTCAAAAACACACCAGAAGCGATCTCTCCCCCTCTCTTTTTCTCTGTCTTCATCCGCACCGACTTCTCCAGTTCTTCTCTCCGTGTTCGGTTCGCACAACAAGAAGCGGGTGCTGGCTGCCTTGCGAGCTCGTTGCATCCTGGGAGGCAGACGTCCGCACTAGTCTTCGCGCACTCTGAAGAGGGCGAATCTGCTTTAAGGAGACAGTATTCCACTGGTCTCGAGCTTCTTCTTCTGTATCTTGTTTGCAGTCATAAAGTTATTGTTGTTTCTATATTTCTTCTATTTTCTTTTCTCTTTTGTAGTTCTTTTATATGTTATTATTGTATAGCAATTTTCGACTTGTTCGGTTTGCAACAATCTTAAAGCAGATCCTAGTTGAGTTGCGATGGCTTCCTCCAATGAAGATTTTGCCATCGGGAATGGTTCCGCCAATGCCGCTGCTTCTGCCCAAGATGTCGATGCTACAATGCAAGTGGCCGTCCCGGTTAGTGGGCCGACGGTTTCCGTCAACCATAGTGAGAAAACGGAGAAGTTAAATGGTTTCAACTTCAAGAGATGGCAGCAAAAGATGCTGTTTTATCTCATCACGTTGAACCTTGTGAGGTTTTTAACGAAAGATGCTCCGGTGATGCCTGAGGGCAAAGCGGATGCGCAAGTGGTTAGCGCCATCGACGCTGGGAAACACTTCGATTTTTTGTGCAATAACTATATAATGAATAGTCTGCACGATTCGTTGTACGGGGGTGTATACTGCGTACAAGACAGCTAAACAGTTGTGGGAATCCCTGGATAGGAAGTACAAGACTGAAGACACTGGGGCAAAGAAATTTATCGTCGGCCACTTCCTAGACTACAAGATGATGGATTCAAAGACTGTGATGAATCAGGTGCAGGAACTTCAAGTGATCCTGCATGAAATCTAAGCAGAAGGAATGGTGCTAAGCGAGACCTTCCAAGTGGCTGCAGTGATCGAGAAGCTACCTCCCGGATGGAAGGACTTCAAGAATTACCTCAAGCACAAGCGCAAGGAGATGAACATGGAGGAGCTCATTGTTCGACTCCGAATTGAGGAGGAGAACCGAGGCCCCGAACGCAAAGCATCCGGGCCTTTGACGGCAAAGGCAAATATTGTGGAGCACAAAGGAGAAAATAACAAGGGCAAGAAGGCAAATCTGAAGCTTGGGACCAAAGGAGGAGTCGCCAAGAAGAAGTTTGCAGGAAAGTGCTTCAATTGTGGCAAACTGGGCCACAAGTCGACTGAATGCAGGCACCCAAAGAAGAAAGAAGCAAACATAGTTGACAACATGGGTGATAATGATCTGATCGCGGTGATCTCTAAGGTGAACATGGTGGGGTCCAACCCAATGGAGTGGTGGATTGACACTGGTGCTACTAGACATGTCTGCACCAACAAGGACCTGTTCTCCGCATTCTCACCGACTGAAGGCGAGAAGATCTATATGGGGAACTCTGCCTCTTTAGCTATAGAAGGCAAAAGAAAGGTGTTGCTCAAGATGACTTCTGGCAAGACAGTGACCCTGACTGATGTCTTGTTCGTGCCAGAGATCCACAAGAATCTGGTGTCTGGGTCGCTGCTCAACAAACATGACTTCCGCATGGTTATTGAATTCGACAAAGTTACTTTGTCAAAGAATGGGGTGTATGTGGGAAGGGGATAGGCCACTAATGGCCTTTTCAAATTGAATGTAATGGCTATTAAGAATAATGGAAATGACTCTACTTCTGCTTATTTGCTTGAGTGTTCCAATTTGTGGCATGGTAGACTAGGTCATGTTAATTATGACACATTACGTAGATTAATTAACTTGGCCCATATCCCTCCTTTCCAAATTGATTCAAAATATAAATGCGGAATATGTGTTGAAGCAAAATTAACAAGGTCATCGTTTCAAACTATAGAGAGAAACACTGAACCACTTGAATTGATTCATAGTGATGAGTGCGATCTAAAATTTGTTCAAACTAGAGGTGGTAATAAATATTTTATTACCTTTATTGACGATTGCACAAAATACTGTTATGTGTATTTGCTAAAGAGCAAAGATGAAGCCTTAGAGAAATTTATTCTCTACAAGAATGAAGTTGAGAATCAACTCAGCAAGAAAATAAAAAGATTGAGAAGTGATAGAGGTGGCGAGTATGAAACACCAATTGGTGAATTCTGTGCACAGCACAGAATAATACATGAAGTGACCGCTACTCACCTTAATCAACTGGTGTTGCTGAACGTAAAAATCCCACCTTAAAGGAAATGATGAATGCGATGCTGTTAAGTTCAAGATTACCTCAAAATATATGGGGTGAAGCTATTTTGTAAAGCAATTACCTTCTAAATAGGGCACCCTGAAAGAAACAAGAAAAAACTCCATACGAGTTGTGGAAAGATAGGAGACCATCCTACAAATACTTGCGAGTGTGGGGTGTCTTGCAAAAGTAGCGGTTCCAACACCAAAGAGAACAAAAATAGGTCCTAAGACCATCCTACATAATAGTAACGCCTATCGGTTCCATGTGTATAATTCTCAAATCCCGGATATACACAAGAACACGATAATGGAATTAAGGAACGTATCGTTCTTTGAAAATATATTTCCTTGTAAATCCAGTGATGGATCAGGTCCATCAAAACGAACAAATGATGCTATGAATCAAGATGATGAAAATCATGATTCGGTTCAAGAAACAGAACCGAGACGTAGCAAAAGGGCAAGAGTAGAAAGATCATTTGGAGATAATTTTCTAACTTATTTGTTAGAAAAGGAACCCCAAACTTATACTGAGGCTATAAGTTCTTCGGAGGGACCTCTTTGGAAAGAAGCAATCAATAGTGAAATTGATTCAATTCTGCAAAATCACACGTGGGAATTAGTTGATCTTCCTTCTGGTTGTAAATCTTTAGGATCTAAATGGATCTTTAAGAGAAAGATGAAACCCGACGGCTCAATCGATAAATATAAAGTCAGGCCTATAATCAAAGGATACAAGCAACGAGAAGGCCTAGATTATTTTGACACTTATTCTCCTGTGACGAGAATAAATTCAATTAGAATGATTCTTGCAATCGCGGCCTTGAGAAACTTGGAAGTACATCAAATGGATGTAAAAATGGCTATGTTAAATGGGGATTTAGATGAAGAAATCTACATGGAACAGCCCGAGGGCGTCATGGTTCCAGGAAAAGAAAAGAAAGTCCGTAAATTAGTGAAGTCCTTGTATGGTCTAAAACAAGCCCCAAAGAAGTGGCATGAAAAGTTTGACCATACAATAATTGTGAATGGATACAAAATCAATGAGTGTGATAAGTGTGTATACACTAAAGATACCGAGAAAGGCTATGTCATTTTGTGCCTTTATGTGGATGACATACTCATTGTTGGTAGTGATGACAAAATTGTCAAATCTACCAAAAACATGTTAAACTCAAAATTTAACATGAAAGATATGGGACCTGCTGATGTGATTTTAGGAATTAAGGTCACTAGAACAGTAGAGGGTATCACTTTGAGTCAATCTCATTATGTGGACAAGATCCTGGAAAGATTCAATAAGGATGACTCTGGAATTGCTAGAACTCCATTAGACACTAGTCTCCATCTAGCGAAGAATAGAGGAGATAGTATTTCTCAAGTGGAATACTCGAGAATTATTGGAAGTTTAATGTACTTAATGAGTTGTACTAGACCTGATATCGCATTTACGGTTAGTAAACTCAGCAGATTTACGAGTAATCCGATTGCTGTTCATTGGAAAGCAATCGTGAGGGTATTAAGGTACCTGCGATATACTCGGAGTTACGCACTTCATTATGCAAGTTATCCAGCAGTTATAGAAGTGTACAGTGATGCAAACTGGATATCTAATATGAAAGACACAAAGTCCACTAGTGGATATGTGTTTACACCGGTGGTGTCACGTATCCGGAAGTCCTCAAAACAAACTGTTATAGCCAGGTCCACAATAGAATCAGAATTCATTGCTTTGAATAAGTGTGGAGAAAAGGCTGAATGGCTGCGTCATTTTCTAGAGGACATTCCAAAATAGGAGAAACTTGTGCCACCAATATGCATTCATTGTGATAGTCAATCAGCAATTGGGAGAGCACAGAGTGCTATGTATAATGGTAAGTCTAGACATATACGTCGTAAACACAATACCATTAAACAACTACTCTCAACTCGAGTTATCACTATTGACTATGTGAGGTCACGAGATAACATTGCGGATCCGCTAACCAAAGGGTTAAACAGAGAATTGGTTGAGAAGATAGCAAAAGGAATGGGCTTAAAGCCAATGAAAGTATAAAGTTCTTATAAAGGAAAACCATACCTATTTGACTGGAGATCCCAAGATTTAGGTTCAAATGGACAACCTAGTTATGAGAACTTAATGTAGTCACTATAGAGGCTAACCTCGACCCATTCCTATAAAAGTGACATTGAACGATCCAGGGTAGCAATATGTTGCTTTAATGATTTTACTTAAGAATTAAGTAAATCACCTATGCAAGAGTGAAGTGGGGCTGCTTAAACAAGAGAATTGTGGGGCTTAATTCTCTTAAAACTCTCGCAGAATCAGGTTGATGTTAATGGCCAAACCGGACATAATCATGAGAACCGAACATTGAGATAATGATTCCTGTGTGAAATATATGGTTCATTTATCAGAAAAAGTAGAACAGTTCAAGAACATTATGTCTACTGGACAGCTAGAAAAGTAAGTACATTTCACGAGGGAAGGTTCAAAGGGCAACACCTACCTATCTAATGCAGGTATCATCGGAGAACTTTCTAGTCAAGTCAAATCAAATAATGTTTTCCATTCATGTGGGGGATTGTTGGAAAAATAGCATTGTGTGAATGGGAAAAATGGTTCCCAAAGGGCCCAAGGACAAGTGGGAAGTTTAGTCTCACATTGGGTGGACCAAGGAATGAGAAAGGGTTTATAAGAGAAAGCCCAACAATAGGAGGTAAGCTCTTATTGGGAAATTATGCCTCGCGTGCCCGCGCAGGGGGGGCAAATCCCAGGATCTGAACTAGCCCGATTAGCTTGAACTCGTGTGCAGGCTCGCGACCTGCGGGCACGAATGTCATACCTTGCCTCTGAGGATATATATATATATATATATATATATATATATATATATATATATATATATATATATATATATATATATATATATATATATATATATATATATATATATATATATATATATATATATATATATATATATATATATATATATATCGTTTGGCTCACTTTCGGGTTCAGCTAATAGACTCGGACTTGATTCAGACTTGATCCATGTCTGGGCTGAGTGAACTGCTGGCTTGGCGCACTCGGGTTCAACTAATAGACTCGGACTTGATTCAGACTTGGTCCACGTCTGGGCTGAGTGAACTGCCCACGAGAAATTTTCGCGAGTGGGAGGCGATCATGCGAGTCGTGGGGCGGTTGCAGATTTTTCTCCGTGTCATCTGCACGTTCGCTCTCCACCTCCGCCAATAATTTCTACACGGCCGTTCTTTACCACGCTATAAATACTGCAGTCCTTCAAGCTTCAAAAACACACCAGAAGCAATCTCTCCCCCTCGCTTTTTCTCTGTCTTCATCTGCACCGACTTCTCCAGTTCTTCTCTCCGTGTTCGGTTCGCATGTGCATCTCTTATAGTTCATTTTGTAAAATGAGCCTCATCACATGTGCATCTCTTATAGGGTGGGCCCCATCACATGTGCATCTCTTATAGGATTACCATAATTAAACTAGTGGATTTGAAAACCATTATGATGGATTTGGTAGATATTATTTAATTTTTGACAAAGTTAAATATTTTTACAAGCAATTCTCCAATTAAGCTCTCCAATTAAATGTCAACTAAACAGCTCCCTCTCAAATTTATTTTATTTATAATTACTTTGTATGTATAAATCCTAAATTATGTGTCAGCACTTTATTGTAAATGTGTATACAATTATACAGCAAATTTTTTTTTTCTTTCCTTATTTTTTGTAAATGCACGCACACAGCAGGAAGCCAATGTGTTGCTCTGTGCAATCATATAATTATTTGATGATAATCATCTAGATAGAAATATAAACTTGTTAGTGACTTCACATTAAATAAATTTGACAAGAAGTTGTTTAGTTGACATCTAATTGGAGAGGCTAATTGGAGGGTCTGTAGAAATATTTTGATTTTGTCAAAAATGAAATAATCTACCAAATCCCCAAGGTAGTTTTCAAAACCATCGATTTAATTAAGGTAATCCTATATTGCATTATCTTGCCCTTTGAATTAGAGATAAATGGTGGGGATTAGAAGAATTGAACCCTCTCTAATTACAACCTAATTAGAGAGGATCCGAATCCTTATTTTTTAGTGTTATCCCTCCCCGCCAGGCTTCCTCGCCATAGACTGACCATTGTAAATTAGCCCAAGAATCCTCTATACCTATGACCATTATAAATTATTTACTCTCTAATAAATTTCTATTACTTTTATTGTAGGTTTGAGAAAACTGATATGAAGTGTAAGTACACTAGAGCTAAGGTTTTGGGAACTGTAATATGCTTAAGCGGAGCCACGGTAATGAGCATTTTACAGACTCGAAAACACCCATTAAAGGCTCAATATCAAGGACCTCTTGTCTCCATTGAACTTCTGCAAGACAAAGTCGAGAAAAACTGGATAATTGGTTGTTTTTATCTCCTCGGAGCAGTTCTTGTGGTCTCTTGTAGCACTGTACTGCAGGTATTATCTCAGTCATAATTTTTAAGTTTCCGTTTATATTGAAAAAGTTCTTGTTCTTCTTAGTTAAATTAAGTTGATTATTTCTATATACATTCTTAAGATAATTTGATTCATAAGGCTGATCTAATACTCATAATGTGACAATTCTGTCATGTAAAATCTTGGAAACATTTTGGTAACCGTGAAAAAGGTCGTGGCCTTTCAGACATGAGACATGGTTAAATCTCAATGTGCAAAACTCCCCGAACTTTGGCGTGCTTTTGTTACAATATAAAATATAGTTCTTGATTTTTATCACAATTTTGGATTTTTTATGCAGTGGGAAGGACTTTTAATTTGGCATCAGAGTAATTCAGGTTCACATTCTAAAAAGCATGAAATTATACTTTAAAAAATAGATATCACTATGTGAGTTTAGATTTCGGTCCAAAAAAATGCATTGAATCTCGAGGAAATGTTAAAATATAATATTATTACCTCCCATCCTCATTACAATTTCAGAATTTTATGTAATGGAAGGAACCTTCAATAGTTTTCACATTCCCAAAAACTTAAGAAATTAGGAAACTTCTACTAAACTTGTCTAGGTAAGGTGACAGTTAAACATCGTGTAACATTTTTGGATAATTTTACTTTTTGGAGTAAATTTCAAGGTTAAATTACACAAAAATGACCTATTATTTCATGTTTTTATTACTTTAATGACCTCATTAAGTAAAACTTTTCACTTAAGCGATCCCATTTGTAAACTTTTCACTTAAATGATCCCAATTGTAAAACTTTTCACTTTAATGATCCTACTTGTAAAACTTTTCAAATAAATATCTCAATGTTTACAAATATTGCTACTTAAAGATCTAAAGTTCAAAACGTTAATGACCTGTAAAAATATGCTAGGAATATTCCCGTGAGGGGTCACATAACACTATGAAGTCATTTATTACCCTTGGTATGTCATTAATTTACACCCAACTACCCTTATGTTATAATTTTCAAATGGAAGAACTTTGTTAGATGTATTTGGGGGTGTTTTTGTGGTTTTTTTCTTAGTATTTTGATGAAGTATATGTGAAAAATGAGTGGATTCGGGTAGTCAAGATGAAGTATATGTGAAAAATGAGTGGATTCGGGTAGTCAAGCTTGTAAGCAAATGAATCCTCATCTTGTAATTGAAGTTTGTTAAGTATTAATGAGAATTAATCTTGTGTTTGTTGCATATTTATTTTTTTCTCATTTCCATTTTGCTTTGTTTTTGCGTAGTTAATGTCATCTTAAAATTTTATTAAGTAAAGAAAATTGTAAGCATATGAATACTTATTGTTGCTTGTTTTATGTGAATACTTTTACAAGTTGGGTCATTAAAGTGAAAATGTTTACAAGTGGGGTCATTTAAGTGAAAAGTTTCACAAGTGGGGTCATTAAAAGTTGTAGAAGTGGGGTCACTTAAGTAAAAAGTTATACAAATAGGGTCATTAAAGTGATAACACCTGAAACAATAGGTCACTTTTGTGTGATTTATCCCAATTTCAAATAAAAACCTGTGAACTACAGGGATGCACAAAAACCAATAAACTGTGGAGTTAAAGAGAATTTTTCATGAAACCTCTTATTAAACACGATCTGATGGCAACCCAAAGGAGTCTCTTCTACTCCTTGATTGGCTTCTACCTTAGGCTTGTTTGGATTTGAAGGTGGTGAAGGGAAGGTATGGTAAACTAGGTAAGAGAATTGAGGGGAAGGAACCCTTCCCTTCCCTTGGTTACACCCAAATTTAGGGTGTAACCTTCCCCTTGGTTACACCCCAATTTAGGGTGTAATAAATTTAGCACTAGTTGGGGGTGAATCAAGGGGAATTAAGGTGAACAACGTCACCTTCAAAGTGTTCCCAAACAAGATTAATTGTTCCCCTAACGTCCCTTCACCCTCATTCACCTCAATCCAAACAAGTCATTAACTTCCAATCCAAATGCCCTCCCTCTCCCTACCAAATCCTCTATAACACTCCAGTTTCCCTACTAAATCCCATTGTCAAAAAAAAATCCTTTTCTTTGTCTTCCTCATTCTCCCATTTCTTTTTCTTCTCCTTCCTTCTAAGATTTCCCCTACTTCTGTCATCAGCTGCTTCCATTATGTCCATAGACATCCTCCAACTCCGTGTACCAAAGTCTCCTCCCCTTTCCTTTCCTTTCTTGTTAGTGTCCTTCTACTACTCTGTTTCGCATAATTTCTCCACTTCTCACCAATTTTCAGGATAGTTTAACCATTTATTGTCATTTCAATAAATACTTATGATAATTTCTACTAGTTTATGGGGAGGAGTTGCTGTAGCTTATAAAGTTTAGAGGAATTTTGTGCAAAATATCCCAAAGTTCACGGAGATTTTATATCTTTGTCTTCAATCTATTAAGTGGATTTTATTATATAACTTCTTTTTGGTAATGTCAATACACTAAAAAAAAATCAAAAAAGCAAAACATAATAGTATGGAGTAGGTTATAACCAAAAGAGAGATGAAATAAAATTAGCACATAGAGAGGAACCAGTATATGCCCTGAGCACAAATTTAGCTTTCAATATTATCATGTTGCTGGTTATTTCAATAATGTGTTTTAGTTTAGGTTTTATCCTAGAAACCACCTTAATAATTGGGTAATTATCTGAAAACCACCTTTCATTTTCAATTTATACATAAACCACCTTAAAAGTTGATTTTGTAGCAATCAACCACCTCCTAGTCAAATTTTCACTAAAAACTAAAAATAAGCTTAAAAATTTAACTTCAAAGTCATTGAGTTGTATCCTAATAATATCCAAATACTAAAAAATTTGTCATGTACATTGAATGTGAGTTTTAAGGGTAATTTTGGGTTTTAAGTGAAGAATTTATTTGGGAGGTGGTTGATTGCAACAATAACCAACTTTAAAGGTGGTTTATGTATAAATTGAAAATGAAAGGTGGTTTCTATAATTACTCTATTATTAAGGTGGTTTCTAGGAAAAACCCTTTAGTTTATGCATACTTATAAATTTTTATCATATGTTCATTTTCTTTAATATACGATTCATACAAAATTAACGTGTATATTGATATCATGACAAGAAATCTATATATACTACAGGCTGTTACAATGATCCATTTTCCAGCACCATTATCCTTGTGTTCCATTACCTCATTATTGGGTACAATTTTTACTGTATGCATACAAATCGTCACAGAAGGAAAGGTGAATTCTGGCACTACTATAAGCAACCTGCGAAGAATAATTATCTTTATGCTACTGGTATGATTCAAGTCAAATATGAAAGATTATTGTTTGTTTCGTTTTCCTCGAATAGTTGAGCTACGCTACTATAGATTGTATTCATGTAGATCCAAATTTAAATTCTGGATTCTCAAATTGAAATTGCATACTATTGGATTTGGTGCAACATGCAACGACTAGCTGAAGTTTCAGTTATTTCAATATATTTTTAATCATATATCAAGAGTGAATTTATTTGAGTCTATGAAAATTCGAATCGTTGATTTTTAATGACAGGGCTATGGATATAACATGTTAAAAATATCGAAATTTTTATTCTACATAGATACTTTGTAATATATCATATACAAATGTACATGATTTTGAATTTAAAATCCAAATTTTAAATTTGGATCTATAGTATCCACATCTTGAATTCTATCAATAGTAAACCAGCTCAACTTCTACTAAGAATGCTCAACTAACTAGTGCTTGATAATATTTTCTAATTGCTTATTGATTTTTGCAATTTGTAGGGTGGAATGGTGATTGCCATGTGTGTTTCTTTTCAGACATGGGCGGTTAAGAAGAAGGGACCAGTTCTTGTGTCAATGTTCAGTCCAATTCAAACTGTTTTTTCAGCAATTCTTTCAGCAATTATATTATACCAAGATATCAAGATAATAAGGTACTATGAAAAACAAAGGAAATAATTTAGCATTCCTAGTACAACCTTATTTTATGCCATACAAATAGAAACTCAAATTATTAACTGTCGCATCCAGCATCCAAATTAGGCTAAAACTAAAAGATTTTTGTTTGGAAGGAGTTCAGCCAATTTTCTTTTAGTGAATAGTTAAGAAAATATTTCACTGTGTGTTTATTCTATAAGCAATTAATTGAAAATACTTATATGCAGTTTAGCAGGAATGTTCATCATGTTCTCTGGACTTTACATGGTCTTATGGGCGAAGAAGAAAGAAGAATTCCTCATTTGTAATGTTGATGATGACATTATTCTACGCATCAATGATGTTGAAAACCACTTTTACCTTAGTTTCTCTTTCAAGAGTTGCACAAAAGTGTATATATATAAGAAGGCTTCAGTACATAAAATAGTTACAGTATGAATTAGTGATTTTCTTTTTGTAATCATTGCTTTTTTAATTTACTTATATTTGGTCACAATTTGACATTGCTAAACTCTTTATTGACATAAAATTCAATAAAATTGAACTTTCAAAATTAAGCGATATAAGTTACAACTTCGAATTGACCTAACAAAATATTACAATCTTTACTTATATTAGTTAATTCCATCTCCTACATCAACATCTTATGAAGAAACCATACTAAATATCAAAAGCAAAAAAAAAAAAAAAAAGAAAAAAGAAAAAGGAATGTATATATGCAATATCTTTCAAATATTTTTATTTTTATGGGGCCTCTTATGTAGCCTTACGTGTCCATATATTATGGTTTCTTCATAAGATGTTGATGTAGGAGATGGAATTAACGAATATAAGTAAAGATTGTAATGTTTCTGTTAGGTCAATTCTGAGTTGTAATTTATATCGTTTAATTTTGAAAGGAGTAGTGCTAGGAGGACCCAAAAATGGGACAGCTGCAAAGGGGATAGGTGACGTGGCAGTCCAAGTGTACAACGAATCATCAAGTTACTAACTAGCACTAAATAGAAACAAAGGGTACTATTGTAATTACACCACGTCATCTTTTGCCATCAATAAACCCCAAACCAAAATAGAATATTTTCCCCCAAATCTACTATCAGAACCCAAAAAGTTTCTTCATCCATGATTGTTATCTCGCAGTCTCGGTCTCGTTCCGCCGCCGCCCGTGATTCCATCATCGCCTCCGATCTTTCATGATCATCAACGCGGCCATCACCGCTACTTTTTGCTGAAATAGCCAACGGCAACTGGAGCTTCTCTTTGGGATGAGAACTTGGTGGCAAGATCGAGCGGTCATCATATTTATCAACGTGCTTATGAGGATTTGAAGAATACTTGTGCTTATTGAAGAAGGGATTCTGAATTTTGAGATGGTTTCATTTTATTTTTTTTTCTTTATACCAAAAAAATCCCAAATTAAGAGATAGCAAGTGATGGATATAAAGTGATATTTTTACTGGTTGAATATGCATAAAATAAGCCCTATCTCTTCCCATCTCCGGTATAATCATTGTTCCTGTCAACTTTATATTCTGATGTGGCTCTCTCATCATCAAATCGACAACACCATCGAAATAGAAAGCATACAATTCTACAAATTGAAATATAATTTTTTTTCTTGCTAGAAAACCAAGTTGGAGGAGAAGCTATGAAGATTTACACTAAATAAATAAAGATTGTGATCACTTGATAGAAGAAGCTGAAGTGGAATAAGACGTTTCAAGGAAAAGGTTGGGAAGAAAATAAAAGGGATTGAAGTATACAGAACATGTATGTTCAAGGGCGTCATGTATTTTACAAACCAGAAACGGATATGAAACCTTGCACGCCAAAACCCAATCAGTTCCTAACTTTTCTATTATGAAAAAAGTATCATTTGAACTTAAACTTAGAACTTTCCTGCAAATCCATTTAGGAGTTGTTTGTTTCGGTTGATTTTTGTGGAAGTAAACCCGAATTTTGATAAAATTAGGGTCCCACAATAAATTTTCTTTCATCCATGAATCACCACAAAACAAGATTCTTGTTTATTCCACAAATTCTAGTCTAGGGCTGGAGCACATCATGTCATTATTTTTGTGGTGTCCCTAAAACATTATAGTTCTGAGAAGATTCATGGCATGCATGTTCCAATGTTATTTAAAAATTACAAAAGTTATGGAAAACTGAAAAAATTTAAGAAGAGATATTTGTTATTTTATATTCTTTTTATTTATTCTAGAAAAGTATCATAGTGTACTACTTTTGTTAGATCACTGTATCCTCCTAGAAAATTTTCTGTTTGCTTCTCTTCTTTTTTTATTTTTATTTTTATTTTTATTTTTGATAAATGGACATCATTAACCCAAGAACATACAAACTCAAACACACAGATAAAATTCAAAACTCTTGTGCTTACATCTAGGATCTATCCTCATGTAATATGTGCAGAATGAATTCTGAAGGATCCTCGATCCACGCCTGAAAGTCACCCAGATCAATCGCCTTTCTCGCTAGCGCATGAGCTACGACATTCCTAGTTCTTTGAACTACCGTAATGCTACCTTGCTCTAATTCTTGACATTGACTTCAAATATCATCAATAATATGCCCAAAAATAGAAAATGTTGGAGTCTAACCTTGGATTGCCCTAATGACATTTTTAGAATCTCCCTCGAATGCATTATTTCTGAAACCTATATAATGCGTAAACCGAACAGCCTTCCGATGCTGCCTTGAATTCTGCATGTTCTCTCCCCTCTAATAGTAATTATTTTGGATAGCGTAGCAAGAAACTCCCCTTCATGATCACAAACCATCACTCTAACTCCAATTGCTTCACGATTTGAGAATACAGCTCCATCAAAATTCACTTTCATCACTCCTAATTTTGGTGCCCTCCATTTAGTTTTAATTGCCCTGCTCACAATTCTCGTCGGGGTCTTTTGTGTCTGGAGTAAATCATATCGATACTCCTTACCTAATTCTACAAGTCTCTCACCCTCCATGCTTCTGTGTTGATGTTAGATAGTGTTGCGATTCTTCCAAATGAGCCAACAAAGCACAATGACAAGATTGAAATGTGGTGCCTCGAGAGCCTCTTTCAATCCTCGCAACCAGTACCCAACTGTTACTCCTCCAAACCAATAGTTATTAGAAACGACTTTCTCCACTGCTAAAATAAGACGAGCAAATGGTCAACTCCATAAAACATGCCGAATAGGGTCCTCCTTGGCATTACATACCCAACAGCCTTCCATTACTATCATTTCCCTGCGAAATAGAGTTTCTTGAGTTGGAAGGATACCATGACAAACCCTACTTGCGAAATGCTTGAGCTTATTTGGAAAGCTCAGTTGCCAAGCAAACTCACACTCTATAGAATGTCCAGCACTAGTACCTCCACTATATACCATGTGTAGATGGTCAAAACATACAGGCTCCTTCCATATACAATTAATCGCTCGAGTCATGAGAGGCCTAGTTTGATACTTGGCACAAGTCTGATACTTGAGCCTAAGAAGTGGATGCCCATGGACCAAATATTAAATCAGATCGAAATGGCCCAAACACAAGCCCATAAAGAAACTCACCCAAGCCGTAGTGAAGCTCGCCTAAGCGAGCTTTGTCCAATAGCCAATGTGGGCCACATCACCCATGTTTCAAAGAAAGTGGGCTATCCACATTCTGGCGAAGTTTCTTCAATGAACTTTGCTCATGACCGTTATTGGTGAACTTTGCTTAAGGCCGTTATTGGCGAACCTCGCCCAGAGCTATTTTTAGAAGCTACTTTTAAGGAAACAGTTCATCCTACTAACTCACCCATTTGAGGAAAATTAATGACCACTAACTCACCCATTTAAGGAAGTTAATGCCCACTAACTCACCCATTTAAGGGGAGTTAAGGTTCACTAACTCATCCACTTAATGCTCCCAAGCCTATTAATAGGCATGATCAACATAAAGGAAAAGGGGAGGAAAGATCTTAGGGTTGGTATTATTCTTGGCTAGTCTTTTTGTCATTTGAGGGGAGAGAGAGAGAGAGAGAGAGAGAGAGAGAGAGAGAGAGAGAGAGAAATTCAGAGGCTGCTTCAACAAAGAGCCCGTCCCTTCTCCATTCTCATTGAGAGAGAGAGAGAGAGAGAGAGAGAGAGAGAGAGAGAGAAATTCAGAGGCTGCTTCAACAAAGAGCCCGTCCCTTCTCCATTCTCATTGATCTTCATAGATCATTCTCATCAACTAATCATTTAACTCGATCAACGATCCTTGTGAAAAAGGATCTGTTAGTATCTCCCTTAAATTTATCAGGAATGGGACCATTAAGAACTGTATCTGAACTCCTCCCTTATTCAGCATGCACTCTTCGATTGCGTTCATTCCAAATGCTATAAATTGTGGCAACAAGCCCAGATCTTTTGACTCCCTTGTCATAAGCACCGCCATTAAGTTGAATGAACCACTGCACAATGTGATTCCAGGAACAAGTACGAAATCTAAGTCCTAACCATTCCATTATTCTGTTCCAAATTGAGGAAGAGAAGGCACATTAAGAATAAATGATGATGATCCTCCCTATCACTTTGGCAGAAGACACAAGTATTTTGTTGAATTATACCAAATTTCAAGAGCCTATCTTGTGTCAATAATCTTTGTTGGAAGGTTAACCATGTAATAAAGGAGTGTTTAGGAGTATGCAGAACACCCCACACAGTATTGTACCAGTTTGCAATCTGAGAATTCCCCTGCAAAGCATTGTAGATAGCCGAGATTTTAAGTTTACTAGCAGATAATTCTTCAAGTGTATGTATTGCATTACCAGCAGACCCCCAATAAGCTAGTGCATACTTCCTAATTTTCAGAATTTGTTTCCATCCCCAAGCATCACCATTCCCAGCTTGGACTTCCCATGTACTTGCCCTCTTTAAATGATACTCATGAACCCATTTTATCCACAAAGTGTCCCTCTTTAATGTTGGTGTTTTTTACTCGAGACTAGAGAACTTACCTATTCTATGTTTGCGGAAATCATGGTGTGTGTGTGATTAGGAAGACCAAGGGCATTGTGGAGATTTGCTATTATGTTCTAATTCTATACCACTTTATAACGATAAGTTTCCAAACATAATGTTGATATTAGATGTATTAATAACAAATTGGACCAAACAAACTATAAAAAGTTTAACTCATTATTATATCTCAAGATAAGACAAGTCCCAAATTCAACATGACCAAAATCCTCTCCCACTAAATCTTATAACTAGGATGTAGAAAACGCGCCAAACAATCTATGCTGGCGGCTACTCTCTTCTAATCACCATCAATCTAGTTTGTTTGCCGTTGTTTTCGGTATTACTAGCATTTGGCTCAGTAAATGATAATAATCTTAGGATCAATCAAACTATTATAATGTTATAGTTTGCTTCTTTGAGGGTGGATTTGAAAAACTACATTGCCCTTGGGATTTTGCAAAATTATTTTCATATAATATATTTGACGTTATTAATCAATGTTTTATACCGTTTGTTAGGCTTAGATCAAGTATACCAATAGTTCGCGCTATGCTTGAGCAGGATAACAAATATATTATATTGCTTGCATATTTTATCAATTTATTTTTGGTCCAAATTTTAATTCTATATGCTTTAGATATTGAACGTGAAAATGAAATAGAGAGTTGTTAATTTGACATTTAATTGGAGAGTTGTTTTCTAATTATTTTTGTTTGAAATATTCTATATTATTAATAAGATAGTATCTACCTAAATTAACATATTTTGACAACAACTATTATGATAATACAAATCCTATATGATGATATCTCATCCTTTTAGATTACTAAAGACAAGACAGATTAGAGAGATCGGATCCTCTCCAATTACTATCTAATTAGAGAGTTACTATCTAATTGGAGAGGAACCCAATCCAAATTATATTTATTTTTAATATTTTATTTAGATTAGTATGATCACACAATACTCTTATTAGTATTCGGTGCAAGCGATCGTACATGATACAATACACATTTATGCATAATAAAAAATTACTAATTATACATACGGTAATATCCATGAGTGCACATGATATAAGTGTAAGGGAGTTCACCCATAAATACTATGATGTGATTCTTCTTCGATATGTGGCGATGCTCTCTTATTTCTTCCAAAGTAATTCATCACAGGACTTCTGCATTATAATTGTAAAGGAGAAAAAAATCTTGCATAGAAAGTAAAATAAGGGCACATATCGTAAATTACCCGAATTTTATCCCAACAATGCAACTTGAAGTTCAAAATTCTTAGCACCATATTTGGATTTGTTTGCACAATTATTCTTTGCTTCCACGCTTTGTCACGGTTCTTGAAACATCTTTCATTTTAGTTTAGATGTGTATTGTATCCCAACGTGGAGATAGATGGCGACATGGTGCGGGTTTGAGCATTCTAGACAGATTTCAGAAGTGCAGAATGGCTCTACAACCATGGAACAAAGACCAATTTGGAAATATCAACAATGCTTTGCGGAAAAAGAAAGGAGAAATGTGATTTTGGCAAACTTTAAATAAAAATAATGCGGTTTGGGAGGCGAAAAAGAAGATAGCAGCTGTTTTCGCATCAAAAGATTTGTAAGATTTGAGACAATGAAATAATTGTTCTCTTTTATTAATCTCTTAGAAAAATAATAAAATATTACAATATCTTTAGTCACAATTTTGATTTTGGGAAGCTGTGGCGGAAGAGGCTAGACGTTAGCTCCGTTGACCATATGAATAATAGCACTGTTCTTTATGTAACCAAGTGGGATTGAACTAATCTGTTTTGAGGATTCTTGAGATGAAGAATGAACTTGTTATGAATGGTGTGCCTAGTTAAAAAAGTGATAAGAGTGCCAACAATGACCAAAAATTAATTATTTTGCGGCTATGCCGACACAAGATCAAAGATCAGGTGTTAAGGGTTTAAGATGAACAAAGTTTGCAAAGCAAACTTCTTCCTCACACGGTTAGGACCTCAGGCAATTGAAGAGCAGGTGGAGGATAGTAATGGCGCAATGAATACTTTGAATTTTGCCCTCTCAAAATTTAATGAAGGGTGGTATTTATAGGATTCGTGTTGAAATGCATGCGAAGTTCGTCTACCCGCAGTTCGGTCGTGTACATGCGATAGCAATGCTACCAATTATCACATCCATCAGTTCACTACTTTTCATTAAATGCATTGCAGGTGTGAAACCCCGCAAAATCTATTCATCATTATGGGCATATCCTCTTTAGTGACTTCGTATTTAATGCGGCATGGCCCCCATCCCTGCGTAGCCTGCGGAATGTTGTCGTCATCATTACTTTCGTCAAATCAATTAAATGCAATATGACCACCTATACTCAGCGTGAGTGACTTGAGCGTATACGCTGGGTTTGGCAGTGTGTTGCCTCAGGACTATGTACCTCTACTTGTATGTGCCGCCGACTTTACCAAGTCAACACATTAAATGGACGTCAGTGTGATTAAACAATTGATTGAGAGGTGAAATCAGGTCAGCGACACCTCATCTTTTGTATGACCCGCAGAGTCTGAGCTCCACATATTTGGTTTGTGCTTATTTTTATACTGTTTGGAGAGTATTTTCAGTGGTCAAGCCAGTTTTGGCTTATGCTGAGTTTAAGTTTGTGCATGGCTGTGTTTCGCGGAGTTATGTCTTCTCTCAGAACGCTTGTTTTAGTTGGCTTTGGAGGTTGTTTAGCTTATCAGAGTTTTGGATTCTTCTTTCTTTTAGTCAACTTTTTTAGCATTGTGGAGTTCGTGAGATATTATTCGAATGACCCAAGTGTCCTTGGGGGCCCATTCTCATATTTAACTAGATATTGTTGAACGATCTGTACTTTTGACCGCTAACAAGACCCCCTTTAAAGTTTTTGGAATCCCTATTTGTGTATCTCTGGAACTTTAGATCCCTTAAGGTGGGTAATTTCATTCTTCGAAAGTGATTGTCTACTTATTCAGAGATGCTGGAATATGACGGCATCAGTTGGTGATGAAAGATACATACCACTCGGAAGCGTACCGAGAAGCATACACGCACACATGCACATACAACTTTTTTTTGCCATTGATAAGTTTGATGGCATGTGATTGGGGGGGGGGGGGTGGTAACGTCATCCAGTGATAACCTTCAATAAGTGGAATCACTGCCAAAGGTGCACTGTGGAGCCTAACAATTGGATTTCTTTAGAAGAAGTGTTTTGCTGGACATTCAGGAGATAGTTTGACAGAGGTATTTTGTTGCATGTGTCAGGAGGAGTTTTCTTCAGGGGCGTACTGATGAGCTTAATTGACGATCGTCTTGGTAGAGGTGTAATGTTGAACATTCCGATACTTGACTCAACTTGGTGTGATTCTTTATAGAATCACTAATTGAGTCATTATGACATTGTTCAGAGGTGTACTAATAAGCGTGAATATGCCATTGAGGCAGCATCATCCAGAGGCATACTGATGAGCTTGACGGACGATTGTCTCGTTAGAGGCGTAATATTGAACATTCCGAGACTTGACTTTATTTACATGAATTCTCTGTAGAATTAGCTTTTTGGGTCATTATGATATCGTTCAGAGGTGTACTAATGAGCTAAAGATATCATTGAGATAGAATCATTTAGAGGCATACAGATGAGCTGACGGACGATTATCTCGGTAGATGTGTAATGTTGAACATTCTGAGACTTGACTCTATTTATGTATTATATGTAGAATCAGATTTTTTGAATCATCATAATATCGTTCAGAGGCATGCTAATGAGCATGAAAATATCATTGCACTAACGTCGTTCAGAGGTGTACTGATGAGCTTGACGGACGATTGTCTTGGTAGTAGTGTAATGTTGAACATTTTGAAATTTGACTCTGTTTGCATGACTCTATAGAATCAGCTTTTTCGGTCATCATGATATCATTCAGACGCGTACTGATGAGTGTGAAGATGTCATTGAGGTAGTGTCATTTAAAAGTATACTGATGAGCTTGTCGGACACTTCATAGCTGAGCCGAGCACTGCCAAAATAGGTGTAGTTGGGTTTGACTTTGATCTATAGGGGGCTGCATCGAGATCTGTGCCTAATTTGTCCAACCGTTCCCCTTGGAATGAGGCATGATTTTAGTCAAATCATATTTCCAAAGAAACAGTGATTTAATGATGAGATATCTGCCACTTGTCACCGTTTACCCTCCATATAAATGGAGTGTAAAGTTGGGAGAATTCTCCCACTCACATCTCCCTTCTACTTCCTTTCTCTTCCTATTCATCATGTCCAAACCTTCAGTGCAAGAATGAATCACTCTATACTCAGGTGAAGAGCGTGGAAAAATGAGTAGAGAATCCTAAGGGAATAATTCAGAATATGGTAGAGAAGTCCCTGATGGAAACTGAAAACCCTAGCACAGCTCCAACATGAGCGTTTTTAGCTTATGCGACATGTAGACAAACTCAAGCATCATGTGCTGAATGACCCGTGAGATTCTTCAAGTGAAAACTCTAATAGTGATTGGTGAGTATTGCTACTGGGGGGTTGGTTATTTTTATATTTTTATCCTTCTTGCACTGTGATTATCTTGTTTGCTATGGGTTTGATGGCGGTCTTGTGCCCAATTGAGCGTTTGGAGGGTTTTGTGTGTAGCCTATCTGGGTATAGTGGATCAATATTTAGAACTGAACGGGAGAGAATTGTGCGTAGCTGATCTTAGGCGTTAGCAAGTTATTACTCCAAATTGTGCGATGTTCAGAAACTTGGTGCAAGCAAACTATGTGCCTGTTGCAATTTGGCGGAAAAAACTGTGCGTGAGTGAACTATACACGCTAATAGTGGTACGGTTTGAGCAGGAATAACTGCTCGTACTCCCATCCTTCTTAATTACCCACCTAGTCATGTTTTGGGCAACATGATCATGCCATGTGGCACCCTATGATTGCTTTCCTCCTTTTATAAGTAGAAGGCGATTGAAAACCGCTCCTATACGCAGTTCTCCATTCTTCTTTTAGTTTCTTTCTCATTCTTCTTTGAGAGCTCTACTGCCATGTTGACCGTCAGTGTCGGACCATTTAAGTAATGCCGCTCGACATTGGAGCCAAAGACTATGTCCAAATCAAACCCCGCACCAAAGTCACTATGGGAGCAAGTACAGGAGATGCAGGATGAGGTCAAGCATCTCCGCCGCATTGTCAAGGACTTGAGGATGGATTGTCAGTCGCTCACTGAGTCCAACGCTCATTTGCTCCGCAAACGAAACAAGACGGAGCATGAAGTGTGGAGCTTCAAGTGCAGGCTCGGTGACATATTTTATTCCATTCAGTGCTATAAGCATCGTATCGCGTGCTTGGATGGGAACACTGATGACGTCTCGTCTAGTGATGACGATGATGACTGATGATGTATGATTGCAGCCACGGTGTCCTCTTTTCTTGTTCTGTCTTATGGTCTTGCACCATGATGTTCTGTTTCTTTCCGTGTTTGTTGTGGTTGCGATTTGTAAATGATGACTTCTAGTAGTGGTTCTTCTACTGTATTTGTATTGTAACTTTTTATCTTTGATGAATGCCTAGAAGAAACCTTTTCATTATGCACAATCGATTGTTATCTAAAACTACGCCTGACTAAACCGCATGTTGCCCAAAAATCGAGAGCATGCAGACTGTGTACTGTACCGACAACTTAGCGTGAACAGATCATGCATAAATAAGTGGGGATGACTGTTGATATTCCCATCTCATTTATTTGCGCACCTCGAGAGGAGTGTGGCTTAAATCACGTCTTGGGTGATGTTATTGCTCAACGTGGCAATCATTGTTTGGTGCATACTCTTTATAAGTAGAACAAGGAAGCGGATCTATAGCTGCGGTTGAGAAATCAGCTGAAGCTAAAGTATTTGCTACCAGCGATGAGCCTTCGATTGAGACTATGATGACAGCGATGGTTGTGCGGCACTCTGAGCCTTTAGTTGCACCAACTCAGGCTTCTTCCACTCTCATTAATGTTTTGAGCATGCTAGCTTCGCTCGTTCAGTTCTTCATGCCAAGCAGGGGCCAGCTCTTAAGGACTTTAGCTACTCCTCCTTCCATAACTGAGGCTTTAGTCATAAAACCGAGGCGAGCTCATCGGGTTAATCAATGATTGAGATTTCTTTATCTTTGGGCTTTGACGGTTGAGCTGAGTCAAATATCCAGAGTTTGGCTGAGAGCTTGATGAAGCTATTTGGTCAGAGTGTCAAGAGGTCCATGACTGACGGTAAGGGTTTATCTGCCCGCACTAAGCGCTTGTTGCAGAGTCAGCTCGACATTCTTGTGTTAGCTGCTAGAGCTGAACTTGTTGAACTTTATCAGGGGATGATTGACTAAGCGGAACTCCACTTCCTAGAGTTGCAGACTCTTTGTGAGGCTAACATTGCTGTTGTCACCGATATTGAGTTTCAACTTCCTATGGTGCAAAGCCGTAAGCTCGAGGAGACGGCCAAGAAGGAGATGGAAGAGGTCAATCATAGTCTGAATTGACCGTTCACCTTGCTGCCACTGATGAAGAGAGTGCAAAATTGCTAACGTCATTTCTAACAACCCGGTCACCATTATTGAGGCCGAGGCTACCAAAGCTGTAGCGCAAGCTAGATTAGATGCGGCTCAGAAACAAAAGGCGGAGCTCAAGGCCAAGTCTGCGAAGTTAGCCAATGAACAGGCTCAGAGGACAGAGCGCTTGAGGATAGATCGGTTGGATGCCGTTGAAGCTGTAGGCGTTAAAAATTGCATATACGCTCCCGAACACAGCTTGTGATAAGGAGTTGACGATCGGCGAGCCATACGACGACATAACAGCGAACCGTCGATATACAACAACAAGTCACCGCGACGCCATCGCATAAAGCGAGTCGACGTCAACGCATAAAGCGAGTAGACGAAGCGTCCAAGTCAATAAACCAAGTCGACGAAGTGCATAAAACAAGTCGACAAAGCATCCGAGGCTAATAAAGCGACGAATCGCGTGCGAGCGAAGGGATGAACCCGATTTTGAAGCTCCAGATCAGCGAGAACCGATAAACCTGAATCGAATCAGACTCGGAACACCGGAAAATGGCGAAAACACCGGAAAAAGGCGCACTTGGGTGACTCGGCCGAAACCGAGCCACTTCTAAGTGGCACGGTGGCCGAGCCACTAACAAGTGGCCCGGCCAAAGCCTAGCCACTTGCAAGTGGCTAGGCGGGCCTCGGGCCCAGTTTCGACCCGTTATCCACGTTTAGAGGCTATAAATATGAGGTGCAAGGCTCATTTGCACAGATCCAGAATTTTGGTGAGACGAGGAAGCTCTGCCGGATCAAGATCTGAGTTTTGGCGATAAAGGCGACGCTTTTGAAGATCCAGATCTAGCTTTTTGGGGAGGTGATCAACTTCGACATCAGATCTATATCGTTTCCTCGAGATTAAACCTTGTTTTGATCTCGAGAAGAGCTTTGATTTTGCTTGGTCGATCTCATTTGCTTTGGGTTCTTGTTTCCTTCGTGAAATAACCCCTTTTGATCATGTAGATCTCGCACCGGATCCGGATTACGCGGTGGTCCACGGACGGAAAAAGTCCACAGCGCGGTGAAGACACCATAGCGAGGACCTGATAAACGGATCTCGCATTTGTTTTAGGGAGATAAAGTTGTAATTTTTATTTGATTGTTCATTGTAAAGCCTTATAAAAAGGCGATCTTTTTTCTGAATCTCGTTTGTAATTCCATAAAGGTGTAACAGATTCGAATCAATGACAATCATAGCAACTTTCCTCACGAACAAGCTGGTGACCACAGTTGGAGCCAACGGTCTCAAGTCAGAGATCGTCGTGTCGCAGCCGCGGATCTAGATCCCAGTCGAAGAAGAGGTCGAGTACGAGTTCGACCAGAAGAAGTTTGAGGAGTACCTCTTGTCCTCATCCCGATCGTCCTCCCCCTGCAGATCCAAGAAGATCGCCGCTACAAAGAGACTCCGATGGTCTTCAGACGTCGAATCTCAAGGTGAGGATTCCGATCCCGCCGCTGTCAAAGCCGCAGTAAGCAGCATCCCTCCGGCACCCAAGGCAACCGGAGATGAAGATCTCAAATCCTCAGTCCGAGATCTGACTGATGGCATGCCAAATCTTTTAAAGAGAGCCTGCCAACGTCAACGCCAAAGTTTGGCTCGCCGATTCGCCAAGGCATTGGAATCGGTGGACGGGATCCGTTACGAGGCGGATCTCAAATCCAGGAGAGGCGGAAAGCCTCAGAAGTAGGTGCACGGCAACGCCTCCAAGCCGTCGACAAATGATTGGATCCGCATCAAACGGAACCGATCAACACTTGAGGAACGCATCCGCAAGCACCGCGCACTCCTTGCACACGCGCGGATTCTGGTCCAAGAGGCCTGAAAGTTGAAGGAGGTAGTGGCCAAGAAGCCCCCGAAGACGCGCCAAGTATGGAGGCCAAAACCTGGATCAACGGTTAAGGCTAAAGCCGAAGCGTTGAACAAGGATCAGCCTCCCCGAGTTGATCTTCACCAACGGAAGCCAACTCCACCATCGCCAACTCCACCATCACCGACTCCACCCAAGTCGCCATCCACCTCAATTCCTGCTTCAGGTGATCCCGCTGGTTCATCCCAAAGCAGGAAGACGGTGTTAGAGCGCCTCGGTCCCGTTCCTGATGATCGAGGTAAAGTTCCAATCAAGGAGCGCTTGGGCCCATTGAGAAAATCCCGGGTCACTCCCGACCCAGGGAGTCGTACCCACCTCGACAACAAGAAAAACGTTCATGCAGCTACCCGCACCGGGCTGCGCATTCAAGTCCAAGAGCCCACTGGAGCTTCACACTCACAAAGGCATACGTCGCGGCGAGTGACCTTTGATGGCCCTATAAGGGCAGCTCATCCTCAAAAGGAGACTTTCTCGTCTGATGACGAGGACGTTAGACCTGAGAAGTCGTGCCAACACACGATAGGTTGCTCCGACATTCATGCCGATGAGTTGTACTATCGCGCTGGGGGTACGAGTAGATCTCGAAAAAGAAGATCACCCGAGAAAAACATACATTGCCCATGCTCCAGATTGATCAAGGCGGTATTGTCCGAGTGCGATTGTAACAAGACGACTCAGAGCAAATTGTCAGTTTTTGATAGGCTTCGTGCGAAGATGCCTGAATCCAAGCCAAGGCGTTTACGCAAGAGGAGACCAGTACCTCAAAGTGATGAATTGCCAGGAGCAACCATCAACATGACCAGCAAAGGGATATCGTCACGTGGCATTCCCACGGCATCGCAACGGATGACTCGGTTGCGGTCTAGGACCATTAGACGCTCTAACTATGGCAAGGCGCCAAGGAGATCGCCTTCGGATGACGAACTGTCAGACGCTGGCTCTGCATTCACTTCCGACAACACGTTATCAAGTGACGGATGACCCCGTGAAGCGCTCATGATTAGTGCAGAGCAAGTGGCTAAGATGCTCGAAGAGGCTCTCGCCAAGCAGAAGGAGAATTTCCAGCTTGAAATGCAGATGGCCATGCAACAAATGAGGGAATTTCAGGACAAGCAAATCTTGTCATTGTTGAATCGCCAATGCGAGTCAAGTCGTCGTAACCATGATAACCAAATAGATAGCGACGCAGATGGGGATGAAGGCCACAACGCCAATGATACCCCTAATGAACAGAACGGCAGTGACAATGCCGTCGTTCCTCCTCAAAATCACTAAGACAAAGATGTAGGTGAGAATGAGAAGATAAAAGATCTGGAGAGTAAAATCAACACTCTCATTTCTGCTCAAGAGGTGAAGAAGACGGGTATACCATGCCTGTATCCGAGAGAATGGGAATCAATCCCGTATCCGGCAAAGTTCAACCTAACTAACTTTACGCCGTTCGATGGGAAGGGGTTCCCTACTCAGCACCTTATCTACTTCAGGTCCCACTTGGGAGTCATCTTCAGCAATGAGCCCTTGATGGTTCGGTCATTCGTTGGCACCCTCCGTGGAGCTGTCTTCGATTGGTATCGCCGTCTCAAACCAGGAAGCATTAACGGTTGGGATGACATGGAATCCAAGTTTCTCGCCAACTTCTTCAACGACGACACCGAAATATCTATCGGGTCGCTTTTGGATGAGAAACAAAAAGACGGAAAAACGGTGGACAACTTCGTCAAGAGGTTCAGAAATAAGGCAATGAATTGCCGGGACCCCATAACTGAGGAGTTCATCCTCCAAACGTGCCACAACAACCTGTCATTAGACGTGTTGGAAGCGATGGGAACAGTGCCATCTGAGACCTGGAAGGATTTGAAGATACGCGGAGAGCAAGCATAGCGATTCCTGAAAAGGAAGAAGGCGGAGAGAGGTCAGCCAACGGTGAATGCTCACAAGTAGAACTTTGTCCCACGTGGCAAGGGGAAGGCGCTAAGCGATTGATGCAAATCGAGGCGTTCAGTGCGGCCAACAACCGTAGCAACAAAGCGCCCGCGGCGATCCGACCTCAATGGCAACAACGACTGCAAAATCAGAAGTCGTCGGAGCCAAGGTTCCCTAAGGTTTACTCGTTCAAGGATGATGAAGTTCCCGGTATTTTCAAATACCTTCTGGAGAACAACAAAATTTAGTTGCCGCCGATTATAAACCAAGAGGAGGCAAAGAAGGTTACAGACCCGAAGTACTGTGCCTACCACAGAGCGGTGCACCACCCGACGAAGTCGTGTTATCATCTCAAGGACAAAATCCAGGCCTTGATTGATGTAGGGGTCATTACCCCAAAGGTGTCCAAAGAGAAGAAAGTAGGGGCGAACGCAGTCTCCATCAGCTTCGGATCGGTGCCCTTGGATTGGTTCCAACCGACGCCTGTCGTGAAAG
Organism: Asparagus setaceus; assembly: GCA_012295165.1. Classification (NCBI taxonomy): domain Eukaryota; kingdom Viridiplantae; phylum Streptophyta; class Magnoliopsida; order Asparagales; family Asparagaceae; genus Asparagus; species Asparagus setaceus. The sequence continues at coordinate 60,083,209 of CM022701.1, forward strand.
TTGATATGAAGACGGTGAATGACAACCCTCATGGTCAGCGTGAGAAGGGACTCGTACCTCATACAGCCCTGAACGGCGAGATCCTCTGGGTTCACCCGGATTTACTCGAATATAAGCAATGGGCAACCTCCTCGTCTAAAAAGAAGTCGAAGGGGAAGGGGAAACTATGTCATGCTACTTGGCGATCTTGGAGAAGGATGATGGCGGATAATGACACTCCGGCTTTACGAAGAAGAACAAAGTCTTCGTCACGAGGAGTGGACAAGAGTATCACTACAAATATCCGAAGCTCTAATCCAGAATGCAAAGGCGTTGATGGGCTGGGGTAGCAATGATTCCCCTACGGCGTGCGGAAAAGTCCACGGCGGCAAGTGGTCGCTAAAGAAAACACGACCAAGTTAAAAGAGAAGCAACCCCAACAATAGGAGGATCAAGTTCCGAAGCAGTCTCGTTTCAATCGTTCGATTGGAAGAGATAAACCGGAAAGTTCGAACTCCTCCACGGCCGACATTATGGCTCAAGCGGCTAATATCGTGAGGATAACGCTTTACGAGCTACTGCGATTATCAAAAGAAACCAGAGAGGCGTTACAGGAGGCCCTAGCTGACTCGGAAGTGTTTCTCACTCAAGTCGAGCCAAGTCACGAGCTGCCTGAATCTTTGGCCCAACAGTGCAATCTCGCCACCAAGCACATCCCTTGCATAACTTTCACTAAGGAGGATATGCAGACGAAGAATTCCAAACATGATAGGCCACTGTATTTTACCGGGTACATTGGCTCCAGCGAAGTCAACCGGATCCAAGTTGATCCGGGTTCTACTGTGAGCATCATGCCCCTCCGCCTGATGTACAAACTCGGGATTCACGCGATGGTGGCATCTGAACCTGATAATTTACGGATTTAACACCAATGGGTCTCGGCCACTTGGTAAAATCCGAATAAAGTGCCAAATGGGTGATTTGAAGTCCGAAGTCACATGCTATGTGATCGATGCGGAGACTTCTTATAACTTATTATTGGGTCGGCCTTGGATCCATAATAATGTTATAGTCCCCTCCACTCTTCATCAGTGTCTAAAATATGTTGACACTAATAATGAAGTCAAGACGGTGGTCGCGGATAAACAACCGTTTAAGGGGTTGGAGAACTACTTCACTGACTGCCTCCTTTACGGTAATGAGTCCGATACTGAATCATCGACCCAAGGCACGGACAGCGGTGAGGAAGCTGATGTCGAAACCGGGCTTGATTATGAGGGGGGTTTTGTTATAAATAACATTGTACCCGCTGTAATCAATCTTGACGATGAAGACTCGTCGGATAAAAGTTGTAATTGGCAACTTGCCGACAATGCAATAAATGGTGACTTAGAATACTCCCCGTCTTTTATTAATGTAATTAAAGTTATGCGATGATCTGAGCGCACATGCCGATCAATCGTCATGTGTAACAGCGACTCGAGATTCCTTCGGAACAACACTTGTCATCCCCGCCAAAACAGGAGGTGAGAAGGATTTAATTTACGGTATGGGAGAATGATATCCACCACCAGACCACTTCTTGAACAGGGATACTGATGACGATGAGCCCGGCTCACATCTATGTAGATATAGATAGTCCAGAAGCACGAGATCTCATGAAAAAGTGGGGGTACGACCTGGTAAGAGGCGAAGGTCTTTGTTTCGGGCGAGGTCGCCGAGTTGCACCCGAAGCTGCGCATGTCCCAAAAGGGAAGCCCTTGAATTATTATGGATTCAAAAGAGGGTTCGGTTATGTATCTTCTTTAGAAGATGAATGTTGCTAGTTCATTGACGACCAAGTGTCCGACGCAGGAGACGGACATTCATCGGATTCCTCAGCTTGGGACTCTGATGTCAGCATAGGAAGACCCGTGGATCCATCACCTCAATATGCAATACGGGGACCGGTTCGAGCAAAGGGAACCTCCGACCGAAGATGCCGTAGTTCAAGTCGATATGGGTGACGAAGCCAATCCAAAGCCTATATTCATAAGCGGCAGTCTTCCTCCGAAAGAGAAAGAGGAACTGATCGCTCTCATCCGGGAGTATATCGATGTTTTCGCCTGAAACTACGAAGATATGCCAGGGCTCGACCCGAACGTGGCTACCCATCGCCTCAATATCAAGCCGGATGTCAAACCAGTCAAATAACAGTAAAGTCAGTTTCGTCCGCAAATCATGGAATCAATCGTTACAGAAGTAAAGAAGCTCATAACGTCAGGTTTTATCAGAGAAGTGCAGCACCCGGATTGGGTGTCAAATATTATTCCGGTTCTAAAGAAGAATGGGACAATCAGAGTCTGCGTCGACTATAGAGATCTGAACGCCGCATGCCCAAAAGATGATTTTTCTCTTCCAATCACGGATGTCATCATTGACAACACATGCGGATTCGAAAGAATATCTTTTATGAATGGCTTTTCAGGTTATAATCAAATCAAAATGCACCCAGATGATGCGAAATACACGGCGTTCAGAACTTTCCTTGGCGTCTTCTGCTACACGGTCATGCCGTTTGGCCTGAAAAACGCGGGCGCCACTTATCAGCGAGCCATGACGAAGATTTTTCACGAACACCTTCGGAAGACGGTTGAATGCTACGTCGATGACCTAGTCGTGAAAAACCACGACAAGAATGACCACATCAAAGACCTGAGAACGGCATTCAATCTCATGCGGAGTCATCAGTTAAAGATGAATCCCACTAAATCTTTTCTCGGAATGTCCAGCGGCAAATTCCTTGGATTCGTTGTCACCACTAATGGTATTCACATTGACCCAGATAAAGTGAAGGCGATAAAAGAATTACAACCCCCGAGAAGCTTAAGAGAACTCAGAGGGTTACAAGAGCGATTAGCGTACATCCGGCGGTTCATATCAAACCTCTCCGGGAAATGCCAGCCATTCTCTAAGCTAAATAAGAAAGGAGTATCATTTGTTTGGGGCAACGCCTGTCAAAAGGCATTCGAGAATATCAAAGCATATCTAGCGAATCCTCCCGTTCTCGTTGCACCGAAGTCAGGTAAACCATTCTTGATTTACATCAAGGCTATGAACCACTCGTTAAGCACTTTGCTCACGCAAGACGATGACAACGGTCACGAGCAAGCGGTGTATTACCTCAATCGGACGTTAGTAGGTGCTAAATCCCGCTATCCGATGATCGAGAAGGAATGCCTAGCGTTAGTGTTCGCGGTTCAAAAGATGCGACACTACTTAGTTGGATAGACGATCTACGTTATTTTCGACGTAAACCCCGTCCGGATATTTATGACGCAACCAGCCTCTATGAATTGGCGTTTGGCGAAATGGGCCTTGCTCTTGTCCCAATACGACCTGCACTTCAAGCAACAGAAGTCAGTCAAGGGACAAGCAATTTGAGATCTTTTGGCAGCTAATCCAATAAAGGATACGGCCGAGTTGTATGATGACTTGCCAGATGAAACCCATGAGGTCAACACTACGTCACATTAGCAAATATGGCAGCTATACTTTGACGGAGCTTCTCGAGCAACCAACATAGCAAGCACCCCCGGATGTTCTAAGATTTTCGCAGGAGTTGGAGTTGTCTTAGTTTCCCCGGGGAAACACGTGATGTCGCGGGCTTACTCGCTAACCGAACCATGCTCCAATAATATGGCTGAATACAACGCCTTACTTATTGGACTCAGTTTTGCCAAAGAGCTGGGGGTAGAATATCTCGAAACTTTTGGAGATTCTCAACTTATAGTTAAACAGGTTCGTGGGGACTATGAAGTCAGGAATCCGGACTTGGTTTCGTACCACCGAGCAGCTATCGAGATGGCGGATTCGTTCGAAGAATTCTTCATTGAGTACATCCCACGCCTTAAGAACGCATACGCCGACGCATTAGCGGCATTAGCGGTATCGTTAGCGCAACCTCCTGAGTCCAAGCAGCTGATCACTGTGAGAACTCACCAACTCTTCGTGCCAATATATGGCGAAGGAGTCGACGACAAAGAGGTGGTCATCAAAGAGGTGCACACAACCCGAATTAAATTAGAGCCCGGGGATTGGCGATTTCCTATAATAGATTATGTCCTACATGGTATTTTGCCTGAAGATGTAAAGGAGAGGGAATCAATCCGACGAAGAGCGCCGAGGTTCTTTTATAACTTCGAGACCCGGGCGTTATATAAATTAGGTAGATGCGACGACTTCTTTGCCGATGTCTTTCAAGCAAAGAAGTAGAGTAAGTTCTTAGGGAAGCATGTAGTGGAGAGTGCAGCGCACATCAACCTGGTCCCAAGCTTTATGATCACATCAGAAGAATGGGATACTTCGTAGCGATGGTTAATGATGCAATCGATGCGGCTCGAAAGTGCCGCGTGTCAAATACCGCGAACTACATCATCGACCCCCAGAGCATTTACATCCTTCGGCTACTTCATGGCCTTTCGAGACGTGGGGGATGGACATCGTGGGTCCTATTTTCCCTCCGTCAGTTAAAGGTGATCGGTTCATCCTCGCAATCACCGACTACTTCTCTAAGTGGGCTGAAGCAATTCCACTAAAAGAGGTGAAGACGAACAACGTCATCAGATTCATCAAGCATCACGTCATCTATCGACACGGTGTACTAAGGCGGATCGTGCATGACAACGGTCCTCAATTCGTCAGCAATGCCTTCATCAGGTTTTGCGAGAAGTTCAAGATTCAAGACGTCTCGTCGACGGCTTATTATCCTGCTGCTAACGGTTTAGCTGAAGCGTTCAACAAGACAATCATTAAGATCTTGTCGAAGCTCGTGAAGACCAATAAGCGTGATTGGGATGATAAACTCGGAGAAGCACTCTGGGCATATCGCACCACGATTCGCACGCCAACTGGAGCTACCCCATATTCTACGGTATCACGGATGTGAGCGGTGCTCCCATTGGAAATCAAATTCCATCACCGGATCGCCCTACTTGGCTGAGATGACGACGGAGGAACAACATAAGAGACGCCTTGAAGAGCTTGAGATATTGGATGAGAAGCGCCTGGAAGCTCAACAACACATTGAGTTTTACCAAGCCAGAATGTTGAGAGCTTTCAACAAGAGAGTCCGACAGAGAAGCTTCAAGGAAGGAGACACGGTCCTCATTTGCTTTCGGCGATCGATAATTCTCGACTCTAAGAAGAAAGGTAAATTCGAACCCAAATGGGAAGGACCGTTTGTGATAGACAAGGTTGTTCTCCACGAACTTTCAAATCCTTCCACGTTATAGATGGTGCTGTCCCCATTGCCTCGAGCACGTCTATCGACAAGTTGTTGTGGCAGGTCTGAAGGATGAACTCTTCTGTTATTGGATCCCGGCAGTTCATTGCCTTGTTCCGGAATCGTTTGACAAAAATATCCACAGTTTCTCCGTCCTTCTGCTTCTCGTCGAGCAATGTCCCGATCGATACTTCGGTATCGTCGTCGAAGAAATTGGTGAGGAAGCTAGACTCCATGTCGTCCCAGCTGTGAATGCTCCACGGCTTGAGGCGGTACCAATCGGCGGCCCCGAAGGGTACCTACGAATGGCCGAACCATCGGGGGCTCATTAGGAAATAACTCAGAGTGCGACTTGAAGTAAATCAAGTCTTTGCGTCGGGAACCCTTCCGTCAAATGGTGTGAAGTTTATTAAATTAAACTTAGGCAGTGCGGGATTGATTCCCACTCCCTGGGTATGGGCAATGAATACTGTCTTCTTCACCTCTTGGCGGAAATCAATGAGTTGATTTTGCTCGAGGTCTTTGATCTTCGCTCTCATGAGCAGCGGCATCTACGTTATGTCGGTTGCGTGGTTGGAGGTTATCATCCTCTTGTGCTTCCTCACAGTGCGAATGTTGTCATCTTGATCGGCGTCGATCGCGTGACTCGATTCACCTTGATGTTTTGTCAAGGCTTGGATCTGTTGGTCATGCATTTCTCTCATCGTCTGCATGGCCAACTCCATCTCTAACTTGAAGTTTTCCGTTGTTTATTCAGCGCCGTCTAGCATTTTAGCCACTTGATGCATGCGATCATAAAGCGTTTCTTGGGGCTCCTTCACTAGATACGGTATGATCGAGGCGATTGAGCCAATATCCGACGCATCATCCTCGCGGGTATCCCTTTGAAGTTTGTCGTTATCACGGACCGTCGGATAGTCGGACCATAAGCGAGTTAACCGTTGCGATCGAGGTAGCCGTGACGGCGGTTCTTTCTTTGGTCATATTATTAGTGACCTCGGCAATTCATCCTCGGGATGTCATCCTTCTGCGGAATCGCCTTGACCTAGGTCTTGGCGTGTTGGTGCTAAGTCTCTGGAAGACCGAGACCCTTTACGGAGTTTCTTGGCGGCAATCACACTCGAGAGCACCGTTTTGATGAGCTTAGAGCACAAACATGGCTGTGGTGGGAGAGCTCTTCGAGCCTTCTTCGTACCCCGATGCGGTAATATAACTTCGGCGGCATGAGTGCGGAGCAACCTCTTGTGTGTTGGCACGATCTCGGGTATAGCGTCCTCATCGTCGGATAAGCGTCTTCTTCGAGGATGAATTATTTCATCAAAGCTGCGAAAGTGACTTCGTCTTGACTTCCGCTGCGTGAGTGTGAAGTCTCGTGAGACTCTCGGACTTGACTTTCAGTCCGATAGGAGGGCTGCGAGTCTTCTTGTCCTTGTTGGGCGGGTGCGACCTCACGCATGAGTGACCCGTGATTCTCTCGAAGGACGGGCGATCTTTGATAGTTGGTTTGGTGGTGGTGGTATGTCGGCCATGCCGGTTGAATCTGAACACCTTTGACTTTGGCCGTCGGACTTGGACTTTGGCTGAATTTACTGCGCCTGTAGCCGGCTTAAGAGTCGGGGCGAGGCTGGAGTGTGGGCGATCTTAGGTTTTGGGGCGTGCGGTAGGGTTGGGGCATCGTTAGACTTGGGCCTCCAAACACGGTGGTATGTTGGCGGCTTCTTTACCACCTCCTTCTTCAATTCCACGATGTAAAGGAGAGGGAATCAATCCGACGAAGAGCGCCGAGGTTCTTTTATAACTCAGAGACCCAGACGTTATATCGTCGTGGGTACGACGGCTTGCTGCTTCGATGTCTTTCAAGCAAAGAAGTAGAGTAAGTTCTTAGGGAAGCATGTAGTGGAGAGTGCAGCGCACATCAACCTGGTCCCAAGCTTTATGATCACATCAGAAGAATGGGATACTTCTGGCCAACGATGGTTAATGATGCAATCGAGTACGCTCGAAAGTGCCACGCGTGTCAAATACACGCGAACTACATGCATCGACCCCCAGAGCATTTACATCCTTCGGCTACTTCATGGCCTTTCGAGACGTGGGGGATGGACATCGTGGGTCCTATTTTCCTCCGTCAGTTAAAGGTGATCGGTTCATCCTCGCAATCACCGACTACTTCTCTAAGTGGGCTGAAGCAATTCCACTAAAAGAGGTGAAGACGAACAACGTCATCAGATTCATCAAGCATCACGTCATCTATCGACACGGTGTACTAAGGCGGATCGTGCATGACAACGGTCCTCAATTCGTCAGCAATGCCTTCATCAGGTTTTGCGAGAAGTTCAAGATTCAAGACGTCTCGTCGACGGCTTATTATCCTGCCGCTAACGGTTTAGTAAGCGCTCAACAAGACAATCATTAAGATCTTGTCGGCTCGTGAAGACCAATAAGCGTGATTGGGATGATAAACTCGGAGAAGCACTCTGGGCATATCGCACCACGATTCGCACGCCAACTGGAGCTACCCCATATTCTCTGGTATACGGATGTGAAGCGGTGCTCCCATTGGAAATCCAAATTCCATCACTTCGGATCGCCCTCGCAACTGAGATGACGACGGAGGAACAACATAAGAGACCTTGAAGAGCTTGAGATATTGATGAGAAGCTACCGAAGCTCAACAACACATTGAGTTTTACCAAGCCAGAATGTCGAGAGCTTTCAACAAGAGAGTCCGACAGAGAAGCTTCAAGGAAGGAGACCTGGTCCTCGCTGCTCGACGATCGATAATTCTCGACTCTAAGAAGAAAGGTAAATTCGAACCCAAATGGGAAGGACCGTTTGTGATAGACAAGGTTGTTCTCCACTTAACTTTCAAATCCTTCCACGCTATAGATGGTGCCGCCCCCATTGCTCGAAAGCACGCCTATCGACAAGTTGTTGTGGCAGTCGAAGGATGAACTCTTACGTTATTGGATCCCGACAGTTCATTGCCTTGTTCTGGAATCGTTTGACAAAAATATCCACAGTTTCTCCGTCCTTCTGCTTCTCGTCGAGCAATGTCCCGATCGATACTTCGGTATCGTCGTCGAAGAAATTGGTGAGGAAGCTAGACTCCATGTCGCCCCTCGCTGCGGAATGCTCCTCGCTTGAGACGGCGGTACCAATCGAAGGCAGCCCCCCGAAGGGTACCTACGAATGACCGAACCATCAGGGGCTCATTGCCGGAAATAACTCCGAGGTGCGACTTGAAGTAAATCAAGTGCTGCGTCGGGGAACCCTTCCCGTCAAATGGTGTGAAGTTTATTAAATTAAACTTAGACGGCACGGATTGATTCCCACTCCCTGGGTATGGGCAATGAATACTGTTTCTTCACCTCTTGAGCGGAAATCAATGAGTTGATTTTGCTCTCGAGGTCTTTGATCTTCTCGCCTCATGAGCAACAAAGATTCACGCTATGTCCAGCAAGGCGGGTTCGTGAGGGTTATCATCCTCTTGTGCTTCCTCACAGTGCGAATGTTTGTCATCTTGATCGGCGTCGATCGCGTGACTCGATTCACCTTGATGTTTTGTCAAGGCTTGGATCTGTTGGTCATGCATTTCTCTCATCGTCTGCATGGCCAACTCCATCTCTAACTTGAAGTTTTCCCGTTGTTTATTCAACGCTTCGTCTAGCATTTTAGCCACTTGATCTGCATCGATCATAAGCGCTTTGGGGCTCCTTCACTAGATACAAGATGATCGAGGCGATTATGAGCCAATATCCGACGCATCATCCTCCGCGGGTATCCTTTCGAAGTTTGTCGATTCGACCGCCGGATAGTCCCGACCGCAAACGAAGTTAACCGCTATGGCGCGCCGAATAGCCCGTGACGACGGTTCTTTGCCGGTCATATTATTAGTGACCTCTGGCAATTCATCCTCGGGATGTCATCCTTCTGCGGAATCGCCTTGACCTAGGTCTTGGCGTGTTGGTGCTAAGTCTCTGGAAGACCGAGACCCTTCGAGTTTCTGACAAAGAATCACACTCGAGAGCACCGCTTTGATGAGCTTAGAGCACAAACATGACTGCGGACGAGCCGAGAGCTCTTCGAGCCTTCTTCGTACCCCGATGCGGTAATATAACTTCGGCGGCATGAGTGCCGGAGCAACCTACTGTGTGTTGGCACGATCTCTCGGGTATAACGTCCTCATCGTCAGATGAAAACGTCTTCTTCCGAGGATGAATTATTTCATCAAAACTGCCGAAAGTGACTCGTCTTGACTTCCGCCTGCGTGAGTGTGAAGTCTCAGCAGACTCTCGGACTTCGACTTTCAGTCCGATAGGAGGGGCTGCAGGAGTCTTCTTGTCCTTGTTGGAGCGGGTGCGACCTCCTGCATGAGGAGTGACCCGTGATTCTCTCAGAGGACCCAGACGATCCTTGATAGTTGGTTTGGTGGTGGTGGCTGTAATCGGCTTCGCCACCGGTTCAGATACAGACACCTTTGACTTTGAGGCGCCGTCGGACTTGGACTTTGGCGCTGAATTTGCAACGCCTGTAGCCTTCGGCTTAAGAGTCGGACAGAACCGGAGTGTGGGCGCCTTAGGTTTTGGGGCGTGCGGTAGGGTTGGGGCATCGTTAGACTTGGGCCTCCAAACCCGTGGTATGTTGGCGCTTTACCACCTCCTTCTTCAATTCCACGAGCTTGTTATACCAACGCCGTGCTCGCAAGAAGTGCACGACGCTCCGGATACGCCTCGCTGCGGAGCGTTTCGCTGACACGGGCCCACTCGCTGGTTGACGGCTTGATGGACTGCCGACGCTGAGGCCGAGCCTCGCAGAAGTTCGATCTTAGATCCGCCGTAGCGGACCCCATCCATGGATTGCACGGCCTTGGCGTATTCGCGCGCCATGCTTTGTCGTCGCCTTTGGCGGGCTCGCTTGGAGAGCGCGGGCGCGTCATCGGCGTTCATCTCGGGCGCCGTGGTAATCGGGACTTCGGGCGCCAAAGGGGATTTTTCGCTACCTGTGGCAGCGGGGTTGGACTCGCCGTCCTGGGACTCTACATCGGAGGCCCATCGGGTTCTCCTTGTAGCAGAGACCTTCTTGGAGCGGCGGGGGGAACTGGATCTGGAGGAGGGTGAGGATAGGTACTCCTCGAACTTCTCCTGATCGAACTCGAACTCGACCTCTTCCTCCATCGGGATAAGAATCCACGGTTGCGGCACGACGACCTCCGATCTGAGGCCGGTGGCTCCCACTGTGGTCGCCAGCTTGTTCCGATCCAGGTGGAGACACGGGTTACGGAACTTCTGAGGCGTGAAGGGGCTCGTTTCACGAAGGAAGCGAAGCCTAAGGGATCACACTCACGAAGGAGAGGATGGCGGAGTGGGTGAGATCTACTAGGAGAAATCAGCCCTTCTGATACGTGCCGACCGAATTAAACACCTGGCGTTGAAGATCGGCGTCGGTGAACTTCGTGCTCGCCGGTGCTTTCCGGGCGTGCGTCGGCGGCTCGTGGATCTCGCAAGAATTCTTGAAGATCGAGAAAGTCGGACCCGAAAATCCCGAAATACCGGCTGCGAAATCGTCCAACCTCGAAATGAAGAAAACCCCCTATTTATAGAATGGGGGTGGGGCTGACAAGTGGCTCGGCCGCTTGGCGAAACCACCTCGGTGGCCAGTGGCTCCGACCATGGTGGTCGACCCGCCACTACTGGCGAGTAACTTCGGCCAAGTTAACCAAGGTTCGCCGTTCGCTATTTTTCCGCCGTTTAGCCGTTTTCTCGGTCTCGGGCTTAGGTCACGCCTATTCGACTCTTGGTCTTCTCAGGGCTTAGGTTCCGTCGTATTTGGTTCGGGACTAACTCTTGGTTTGTTCGGTTCAGCGATCTGAAATCCGATTATGCATTTCAAGTCGGTTTAAACCGTGCTTGTGACGCCGTGGGTTTGTCGTCGGGTTCGCATCTTAACGATTCGACATCCGTATCATCCGATGGGTTGTCATTCGCCGACTCCCCGTCACGAGTTGGTTTCGGGGATCTTGTAAGTATTTTTCAACGCCTACAAAGGTCTACTCAAACGGTGCGTACCGCTTAATCACTCAGAATGGCGACAGGCAATTAATGCCGATAAATGGAAAGTTCCTGAAAAAATACTACCCTTAGTACGTTCGGGATAACCCATATTGAAGGGAAGTTCCTCAGGAAATAATTCTCCATTGTCCTTGAGGATAACCCTAAATCTATCCTCCACCATAAATTTCCTCACCGATCAAACTCATTGGCGATGAGTCTACTAAACAAAAATCTTTCGGGTCCAATCCACCAGCAGAACCTCCTCTTGATTCCTTTCAATGAACAAGAGGCCCACTTTCAAAATTGAGATCCTCTTCTGATAAACAGAAGGATTCCATCTTCCCCACTTCGCTCAAGCCTTTCCATGGTTAGAGCCGAAGCTGGGATTTCCTCTCGATAAACGAGAAAGTCATTTCAAGATCAGGTAGCGAATCCTATAAAAGCGATAGCTATCTGAATCTTTTCTCCTACTTCGGTTATGCCTTCCCATGGTTAGGGCCGAAGTCGGAGTTTCATCTCGATAAACGAGAATTTTATTTTCAGATCAGATAATGAATCCTATAAAAGTGAAAGTTATCTGAATCTCTTTTCGATTCTCGGAGTGGAGATCCCACTCTTAGTTTCACCCCTTCCGATTCTCGAAGTGGAGATCCCACTTTTAGTTTCTTCCTCCTTAGAGATAGAATATAAAATTCTTCCTCTCCAGAGGCAAGAGATAGGATATAAAATCCTTCCTCTCTTATTTTGGTTTCGTCTTTACCCTAAATGAAGATTTGGAGATAGAATATAAAATTCTTCCTCTCCATCGTCGGGAAAGAGAATATAAAATTCTTCCTTTCCCACATCAATCTGATTTTTCGTTTACGGTTTAGTCTTTTTTCCGATTGAAGAAGAATCCAAGTTTCATCTTGGGGCATTTTATCCCGAAGCCTAAGAAGGGATAAGCCAACGCCTATCTCGCGTTGCCGGTTTAGTCTTTTCTCCGATTGAAGAAGACACCAAGTTTCATCTTGGGGCATTTTATCCCGAAGCCTAAGAAGGGATAAGCCAACGCCTATCTCGCGTTGCCGGTTTAGTCTTTTCTCTTATTGAAGAAGACACCAAGTATCAACTTGGGGCATTTTATCCCGAAGCCTAAGTAGGGATAAGTCTACGCCTAACAAGCGTTGCCAGTTAGTTCCTAATTGTTCGGGTAGTCAATTCCCGTAAAAGATGACGAAGTCTATGTATTCAACATCATAGCAACAAGTCTAAGAGAGTTTCATTCTCTTAGCACAACGTTACGTGTGGAACGGGTTTAGACAATCTGCACGCTAGCCCGATTCAAACGGTAATCGGTAAAGGCTAATCAAATCCGTTGATGACTGGGGGTTGGCCAATAATCCTAAAGCCAGCGCCTACCACACGTCGCCGGTTTAGTCTTTTCTCCGATTGAAAAAGACACCAAGTATCATCTTGGGAAATTTTATCCCGAAGCCTAAGAAGGGATAAGTCAACGCCTACCACGCGTTGCCGGTTAGTCTCTTTTTCGTAAAAGATGACGAAGTCTATGTATTCGACATCATAGCATTAAGCCTAAAAGAGTTTCATTCTTTTAGCACAACGTTATGTACGGAACGGGTTGGACAATCCGCACACTAGCCCGATTCAAACGGTAATCGGTAAAGGCTAATCAAATCCGTTGATGGCTGAGGGTTTGCCAAAAATCCTATAAGCATGATGGCTAATAAAATCACAATGAACATCGATGAAAGGAAGATAGAGTTTTATTCAACTAATGAAGAATCAAGTCTTTCAAACTACAAGCATTCAAACATTAAGTTTACGACACAAGATTTGTTGTTCCAGCTGAGACAACTCATCGTTGTAAGCTTGATGGAGCTCCTCCTGTAACTCAGCTTTGAAAGATGCCTCATTCGCATTCAGTGTCTGTGCAGCGTTCTCCTCAATTTCGACCAATTTTTGTTCTAAGAGCTCCAGCTTCTTGGATAGGATGGTCCGAGCTTCCTCTTCATTGGCCCTGGTCAGCTGCAAAGTGCCTAAGTTCTCTTCCTTTGCTTGGAGTTCTCGCTTGAGTTGTGCTATGATGGGAAATAAATGATTACCTCCTAAGTTGTAAGCATACAACCTTGATCAAGTTATAGTATATAAGATTATCGATCCCACGAGGAACGGGAAGTAGGAAGAGTTTTGTTCAAGTTTTGGTTCTCAAATTATGCGCATGACAATTAGGAGTTATTCAAATAAAATGAAAGTGAGAAAATGGTGAAAGTGGTGGTGAAGAGGCTAGAGAGAGTGGTTGTGGATTATGTGCAAAAGAGGAGAAAATAAAGTTGAGAATGTGGTTGTGGTTATATGCACATAATAACAAAACTAGGTTTGAGATTATATGCACATGGAGGGAATATGAGATTGAGAGAGAAGTAAAAATCAATGAAATCAAGAAGCAAGAATAAAGGAAAATAACAAACAAATGAAAAGCAAGGATAAGAGGAAAATAAAGAAGGTAAAGTATGGAGGATTAATTGTAGATATGAGGAATCTAGAGTAGATCCACTTAGCTTATCTCAATCTCACAAGAATGAGTTGGATTTGTTAGCTAGTTTCAAACAATTTCTAGGGATCCCACAAATATTAGCTCCACACTTAGAAAAGGGTAATTCCCTAGAGGGTTCTAGCCTCAAGGTGAATTAAAGAAAAGAAAAATCTATTCTAGAAAGTAAATACAAGAATTAAATACATTGCATGAAAGTAAATTGCATGAAATTAAATTGCATGAAAGTAAATCTAAGCTACAAAGCAATTAAATGAACAAGAAAGAAAATGAAAAAGAAATAAAATAGAAACTAACAACTCCTGATCTTAATCTAATCCTCCTTTTGGTCCTTGGATTAGAAGAAGAGAAAGGAAATTGAAGGGTGAAAAATTTTATTTATTGTGTAACAAAAGTTATAATTTTGGAAGGTCTTCTCAATTAAGAGTAACCCTCCTCTCCAAATGGAGTTTTACAAAATATTTCACAATCTCAAGCCCTCACTCTACCCCTCTATTTATAGATAATAAGAATCTCTCACAACCTTTGGATTTGCCTTGATCCCCAAGTAACACTCACAACCATAGGATTTAGGTTAGCCCCTAAACAATCCTCATAGCCATAGGATCTCTCCAAATAATCTAGACCATTGATTTAATCCTTGAGAGATGGGTTTTGTGGGCTTTATTTCTTTTGTATTTAATTCCTTTAAGACTCTTGGGCTTCTCTTAAATGCTCTTGGGCTTCTTAGAATTTAACTTGGCCTTCAACTAATTGAATATATATCACTTATATTCGGATTTCTGTCATAACCCGCTGCTACTGATAAAATTTTGAGAATCTGATAATTTGGATGGCTCCGTCTCGTCGCGATAGGTGATTTTCATATATAATATGTTGAATTCTGCTTCCCGGATTGAGAGATATCGCCTTTTCTTTGCGGTTGACCATCTTGAGCACGAATTTGACTTTATTTTTTCCATATTTGATTTGATTCTTAATTGTAAGCCAAGTTATTTATAATTGACCAAGAAAGTGATGTAGGAAGAGTTTTGTTCAAGTTTTGGTTCTCAAATTATGCATGACAATTAGGAGTTATTCAAATAAAATGAAAGTGAGAAAATGGTGAAAGTGGTGGTGAAGAGGCTAGAGAGTGGTTGTGGATTATGTGCAAAGAGGAGAAAATAAAGTTGAGAATGTGGTTGTGGTTATATGCACATAATAACAAAACTAGGTTTGAGATTATATGCACATGGAGGAATATGAGATTGAGAGAGAAGTAAAATCAATGAAATCAAGAAGCAAGAATAAAGGAAAATAACAAACAAATGAAAAGCAAGGATAAGAGGAAAATAAAGAAGGTAAAGTATGGAGGATTAATTGTAGATATGAGGAATCTAGAGTAGATCCACTTAGCTTATCTCAATCTCACAAGAATGAGTTGGATTTGTTAGCTAGTTTCAAACAATTTCTAGGGATCCCACAAATATTAGCTCCACACTTAGAAAGGGTAATTCCCTAGAGGGTTCTAGCCTCAAGGTGAATTAAAGAAAAGAAAAATCTATTCTAGAAAGTAAATACAAGAATTAAATACATTGCATGAAAGTAAATTGCATGAAATTAAATTGCATGAAAGTAAATCTAAGCTACAAAGCAATTAAATGAACAAGAAAGAAAATGAAAAAGAAATAAAATAGAAACTAACAACTCCTGATCTTAATCTAATCCTCCTTTTGGTCCTTGGATTAGAAGAAGAGAAAGGAAATTGAAGGGGTGAAAAATTTTATTTATTGTGTAACAAAAGTTATAATTTTTGGAAGGTCTTCTCAATTAAGAGTAACCCTCCTCTCCAAATGGAGTTTTTACAAAATATTTCACAATCTCAAGCCCTCACTCTACCCCTCTATTTATAGATAATAAGAATCTCTCACAACCTTTGGATTTGCCTTGATCCCCAAGTAACACTCACAACCATAGGATTTAGGTTAGCCCCTAAACAATCCTCATAGCCATAGGATCTCTCCAAATAATCTAGACCATTGATTTAATCCTTGAGAGATGGGTTTTGTGGGCTTTATTTCTTTTGTATTTAATTCCTTTAAGACTCTTGGGCTTCTCTTAAATGCTCTTGGGCTTCTTAGAATTTAACTTGGCCTTCAACTAATTGAATATATATCACTTATATTCGGATTTCTGTCATAACCCGCTGCTACTGATAAAATTTTGAGAATCTGATAATTTGGATGGCTCCGTCTCGTCGCGATAGGTGATTTTCATATATAATATGTTGAATTCTGCTTCCCGGATTGAGAGATATCGCCTTTTCTTTGCGGTTGACCATCTTGAGCACGAATTTGACTTTATTTTTTCCATATTTGATTTGATTCTTAATTGTAAGCCAAGTTATTTATAATTCTGACCAAGAAAGTGATGTGTGTTGAGATTTTGCTTCTAAACTTAGTTGTGGGCTTTGGATTTAGACATTTTGGGCTTCATTAGAGATCTTTTGGGCTTGAAATAATCTTCATTTGGGCTCTTATTCAATAATACTCCATTAGCCTGCAAATTAAGATAAAAATAGTTATTAGCAGGATATTTATTCATATAAAATAGGTAATTAGGGTATAAATTTGTAATTAAAATGTGATATTTAAATACCCCCACACCTAAACTTTTGCTAGTCCTCTAGCAAAGAAAATAAAAAGAAAACCTAACTCACTTTCGCGAGAATGTGATTGTATTTAAGCATACAACAAGCCTTTAAACCCTAGGTTATCCTAGTGGGCGAGTTGTAGTCTCGTGAGGGTTTACAGTGAATATACCCACAAAATTCAGTCAACTTGCCAATTTAAAGAAGTTAATGAAATAATTAATTCCTTTGATATATTCAACCATTCCAATTGAAGTTGGTTATCTTGAAGAAAATGTTTTATCATAACTCCAATGTAATTTTCTTAAGAAAATCCTTCCATTATAGTTATACAAAACTAAGTTTAACTCAAAATTTAATGTAAAAGTTTTGAAAAGAACATGCTAACTCTTTGTTTTAAACAAACTTCAAGTCTTTTAATCCATTTAATTCTTCAAGAACATATACAAATATAACTATATATAAAAACATGGTTAGTATGATTTTTATTATTATTATTTTTATTTACTCTTTATTCCTTGGTGGTTTTGTTCTTTTAATCGGGCTTTCTAAGTGACCATTTAGCGAGTTTTGGGCCAATGAATCCCAACCCAATTGGGCTTAGGTCATTAAGCATAGAAATACTCCTCGGGCTTAATTACTCAGTCAACTTAGGCTTAGTAAAATAGAACCATCAATGATTTTAAGAGAAATTTTTCTTCTTTTGTTAAGTTAGTATAATATATATATGTGTATATGTATATATATTCTGAACAATATTTGGATCAAGACAACTTGAAAAATTATTTTCAACTTTAAGTTAGGCATGCAAAAATTTCATTACTTTAATTAAAAATCTAAGTTAAAACTTAAGTAAAGTATACTACTTTGAAAATCATTTCTTAAAAATTTATTTGGAGTTATCATAAAAGGTAAACTTAAGTATAGAAATAACTAAGGATTAGAAGACTTAAATTCTATCAAATAGATCAATTATTAATCAACTCTATTAAGTTGGCAAGTGACTTTTTTATGAAAAGAGGAAAAAATGACATAAAAAGAAAAAATGGTAAGAAAAAGAGGAAAAAATGAAAGATAAAGAGCAAAATGACTAATTCCCACCCCACACCTAAATTTTGCATTGTCCTCAATGCAAATTCTATTATGCACAAAGTAAAGCAGATAATAATTGAAGCACTTACATTTGTTAGGCTAGCTTGAACAATGACAAAAATGCAAATACCTTCAAGATAAGGGGTGGAGCCAAAATTTATTCTCTTTTCTTTTTTGAAATAAAGAACAACAAGAGACTCTCACATGAGAGAAGAATAAATTCTTTTATTATTATGAGACAAAAATAAAAATGTAGAATAAAAGATGAAACATGAGAAGCTCACATTCTACATTAAATCCTACCTTATTGCTAAAAATTCTACCCGAAATTTAAAGAATTTCAATATGATATAATCAATGATGTTCTCATATTCTAAAAATTCCAAGGTTTTCAATGATTTTTGCGACAAATAAAGGTAGATATTATTGGTGTTATGCATTTTGAACTTAGATTTTTGATTAATGAAAATTTGGCATTTTGATTCTTTGTTTCAAAATCTAAGCTCATCGAAAAGAGTTCTTTAAAAGTTAAATTACAAATGCATGTATTTGACACGGTTTCCTTATTCTCAAAAATCAAACTGAGAACGCTAAAATTTGTAGCTCCTCACCAAAATTTCCTCAAAACTTCGAGTCGATTCATTCTTTACCTCTGTTGAACTTTCTTGGATGTAATTGATTTGAAAGATTGATTATCAATATTATTTCTGGATTGAAAATATTAAGTTCGTGATCGATTCTCAAAAGCGACTTCATGTGACCGGTTCTACAGTTGATGAGAGCATTAGAAGTGACTAGAGCGGTCTTCCTAAGATCACGGGTATCGTCCTTTGGGATTGGAAGCGGGTTGCGTTTCGGGACTATGAAATCAACAGGAAAAATAAAGTCTCCAACCTTTATCAATACATACATTATTTCACCCATAGAGACCTTAACGGATCTATCGACTAAGCGAAGTGTGCATCTAGTTGGCTTGAGTTCCCGACACCTAGTTGTTGGTAGATTGAATCTGAGCAAGTTGACATTGGCCCCTAAGTCTAAAAGCCTTATCGATCTGAGTATTACCAATGATACATGAGATGGTAGGACAACACGGATCCTTATGTTTCAATGGTACGGACTTTGAGAGGACTTCAGCGATATTGGCGAGAAAGACTTTCTTTGGAACATTTATTTGCCTCTTTTGGTACATAATTCCTTTAAAAATTTGGCATAAGAAGGAATTTGTTCAATGACATCTAAAGAGGAATGTTGACCTTAACACCTTGAAAGTCTCTAGAATTTTCTCCTCACGAGAGGAGTGCTTTCTAGACTTGAGTCTATCACGGGTAAGGAGCAAGCTGGTTTAAACCGATCAAAATTAGACTCTAGTTAAGTTCGGGTTAAGGTCATCGAAGGGTGTGATTTACAGTAGAGACATCGAAGGAGAGAATTTGTTACGGTTCAAGGGTTTCGCTTAGAGGCATTCTAACACGATTATCGACTGTCTACGATCGTAGCGAATGGATTGCATTCACTTCAGCTTGGTAGATTGAACTTGATCCGTATCCTTCGGGTTGGGCGCGGGTTGACTTCGGAAAAGTTCCTTTCTCTCTCTCACTCATGGCATTAGCTAGTTGACCAAGTTGGGTTTCTAACCTAGCTATGGCTTGAGTGTTGGAAGTGAGGATTTGTCGATTGATTGCATGAAGGAATTCAAGCGTGTTTGATGTTTGAGTCAATAAGTTAGGTAGTGCGTGTAGAGATTTTAATCAAAGTTTCTAGACTCTTTTCGAGAACATTAAGGCGTTTATCATGATCGGCAATTTGAGGAGTGTGATTTGGATTGGTGATGAGGAGGCTGATTTTGAAATGGCAATTTGGTTGTTGAAAATTGAGAGGAGCTGCATTGCCCTAGAGAATTGTTGGGTTGAAGAGGAGTGAAATTTTGATTTCGGAGTTGTTTCCATGGTTCCATGCAAAATTGGATGATTTCTCCAACTGGATTGTAGGTTGGAGAAAATGGATCATTCACCGGACTGGAATGCGGCGTTTATCGACCTAGTGGTGAGGATCCTAAAGAGGACATTCATCTGAAACATGAGATGGAGATATCTGATTATGATAACTGGCGAAACTTGGTTGATTTGGTGGAACTTCGTTCTTTGACTTCTAAAGCTTCTAACCTACGCATGATTGTAGCCATCTTTACTTCAGAGGCTATGTTCGTTTCTAAGGAAAGACCACTGGTTTTGGGTTGGGAAACTGATGAAACACGGTCATCACAATATTCCCACTGCATGGTTTTCTCGGATAAACTCTCTAAAAAGTTTCAAGCTTCATTGGCATTTTTCTTCATGAAATCCCCTTGACACATTGACTCTAAGGAAGTTTTTGAAGAATAATCCAATTCTTCATAAATGATTTGGCATAATCACCACTTTTCAATACCATGGTGAGGACATTGGATAAGAAGATCCTTAAATTTATCAAAATACTTCCAAAAAGGTTCTCCCGGGATAATTTTAAAATTTTGAATGCTGTTTCTAAGCTTGACCGTTTTGTGGATAGGAAAGAATTTTTTCAGAAAAACTTTTACAAATTCACCCCAAGTTGAGATGAAATCTGTGGGTAAGCTATACATCCATTTTTAGCTTTGTCCTTAAGGGCAAATGGAATAAATCGGAGTTTGATCGCATCTTCAGTTAAGTCCCTCATCTTAATCTGAGGCAAACTTCTTCAAATTCGGAGATGAAAATGTAAGCGTCTTCGGTTTCTACTCCTAGGAATTTGAGAAGCATGTTAATAAAATGCGGTCTAAGTTGAAATTTGTTCCATTGACCTCGAGGAGTTTTATGCAAGAGGGATTGCATTTCTAGTGGGGTAACAAACATCTTGAAGAACAGGTGGGTTGGTATTGGCCATTTCGTTTGGTTCAAGAGATGGATCAAAAGCAATTAAGCGATTGGTATTATCCCTAACCCAAGTTTGCATACACAAAAATCAAAATTTTTTTTATGAAAAGGACAAGAGAAAAATTAAGAAGATGATGAAAAAAAAAAGAAAAAGGAGAAACTAACTAAAAGCAAATCAAGGCAATCACTTTTCAATCACCTAACTCTAGGGTTAAGCCTAAACTTGACTTAGACCGACTCCTAACCAAAAATTCCCTTAGTGAAAAGATCAAAGTTTACTCGGGTAATTAGCCGGTGGGATAGTACTAGAGGAGATCAAAGATTAATTAAGTACCTCTTTCCTTCGGGCCTACCAACCCCTAAACCTTGCCTTAGACACCAATTAATCCAAATAAACTTGGACGGTTCACTTAAGGATTTCTTGTTCCTTAATGAGCTCGAATCCTTAGGGGCCAACGTCTAATCAAATTTTAATAGGCTTGGGTAAGTGTAGTGAGGAATTAGTGATTTTTGGGCTAAGGAAATGGTGATGAAATCCCTCACCTTATCTTGATTAATGGGTTTTGCCCTTAAGATATTTTCAAGTGTGTGCCAAATCAAGATGCTCAAATCACTTGGTGAATTCCTACTATTATATGAAATGCAACCCTAGGAATTAAAAGCAACTAAAAAGGATGCAAAAATAAAAATCTTTTTATTTTTTATTATGGTCGACAATCAAAGAAATGAAGTTTATTAGGGTCGACAAGGGTAAAAATCTTTTATTTTTATTTTTATTTTTTATCCTAATTGTCTCTAATGTGAATGAACTATCTAAAGGGTGGAATTGAGAATACTAGAAGGAAGAGTTACCCATGTCGCTATCAAAACCTCGTTGGAGGCAATTCTTCAATCTTGAGTCTTCAACTCTTGATCTTCAAGCTCCAAGTTCCTACACAAAGAAAACACACAAAATAAGGAACCAAAGTCAATAAAAATCCTAGTTATGCACGTTCCCGGCATGGTAAAAACTTGATGGGAAATAAATGATTACCTCCTAAGTTGTAAGTATACAACCTTTATCAAGTTATAGTATATAAGATTATCGATCCCACGAGGCGGGAAGTAGGAAGAGTTTTGTTCAAGTTTTGGTTCTCAAATTATGCATGACAATTAGGAGTTATTCAAATAAAATGAAAGTGAGAAAATGGTGAAAGTGGTGGTGAAGAGGCTAGAGAGAGTGGTTGTAGATTATGTGCAAAAGAGGAGAAAATAAAGTTGAGAATGTGGTTGTGGTTATATGCACATAATAACAAAACTAGGTTTGAGATTATATGCACATGGAGGAATATGAGATTGAGAGAGAAGTAAAATCAATGAAATCAAGAATCAAGAATAAAGGAAAATAACAAACAAATGAAAAGCAAGGATAAGAGGAAAATAAAGAAGGTAAAGTATGGAGGATTAATTATAGATATGAGGAATCTAGAGTAGATCCACTTAGCTTATTTTAATCTCACAAGAATGAGTTGGATTTGTTAGCTTGTTTCAAACAATCTCTAGGGATCCCACAAATATTAGCTCCACACTTAGAAAAGGGTAATTCCCTAGAGGGTTCTAGCCTCAAGGTGAATTAAAGAAAAGAAAAATCTATTCTAGAAAGTAAATATAAGAATTAAATACATTGCATGAAAGTAAATTGCATGAAAGTAAATTACATGAAATTAAATTGCATGAAAGTAAATCTAAGCTACAAAGCAATTAAATGAACAAGAAAGAAAATGAAAAAGAAATAAAATAGAAACCAACAACTCCTGATCTTAATCTAATCCTCCTTTTGGTCCTTGGATTAGAAGAAGAGAAAGGAAATTGAAGGGGTGAAAAATTTCATTTATTGTGTAATAAAAGTTACAATTTTTGGAAGGTCTTCTCAATTAAGAGTAACCCTCCTCTCCAAATAGAGTTTTTACAAAATATTTCACAATCTCAAGCCCTCATTCTACCCCTCTATTTATAGATAATAAGAATCTCTCACAACCTTTGGATTTGCCTTGGCCCCCAAGTAACACTCACAACCATAGGATTTAGGTTAGCCCCTAAACAATCCTCATAGCCATAGGATCTCTCCAAATAATCTAGATCATTGATTTAATTCTTGAGAGATGGGCTTTGTGGGCTTTATTTCTTTTGTATTTAATTCCTTTAAGACTCTTGGGCTTCTCTTAAATGCTCTTGGGCTTCTTAGAATTTAACTTGGCCTTCAAATAATTGAATATATATCACTTATATTCAGATTTCTGTCATAACCCGCTGCTGCTAATGAAATTTTGAGAATCTGATAATTTGGATGGCTCCGTCTCGTCGCGATAGGCGATTTTCGTATATAATATGTTGAATTCTGCTTCCCGGATTGAGAGATATCGCCTTTTCTTTGCGGTTGACCATCTTGAGCACGAATTTGACTTTATTTTTTCCATATTTAATTTGATTCTCAATTGTAAGGTAAGTTATTAATAATTCTGACCAAGAAAGTGATGTGTGTTGAGATTTTGCTTCTAAACTTAGTTGTGGGCTTTGGATTTAGACATTTTGGGCTTCATTAGAGATCTTTTGGGCTTGAAATAATCTTCATTTGGGCTCTTATTCAATAATACTCCATTAGCCTGCAAATTAAGATAAAAAAAGTTATTAGCAGGATATTTATTCATATAAAATAGGTAATTAGGGTATAAATTTGTAATTAAAATGTGATAATCATGCTATCTCGGCCTCACTCGAAGCAATGAGAGAATCGATGTGGCTCAAGGATGCTGATTTCTCGGCGAGGACAGTCTTAACCTGATCTACCCGGCCTTGCCGCACCTCAACCTCGAATTCATTAAGAACTTCGAGCGGCGTGCCACACATCGGGCGAGGACCCATTCGATCGACCACATATGATGAAGCACCCATAAACTGCGGCTCAGTAGCCGAAGATCGAGTTCGAGCGATCAAGATCATCGACAATTTCACAGGCTAACTTCGGAAAACCGGCGTCCCTTATCAAAACAGTCCAGCGGATCAAGGATGCGGCCTAAAGCGGCGGAGGAGAGCCCTTTATGAAGAAGGCGGTCAATCACCATGTTCATGAGAGAGAAAAATGACCGGACTTCAATGCAAATGATGAGCCGATCAGGGTCATCGGCCAAGATCAGCGCCTTAGCCAAATCGTGAAGCTGAGATATATACCCTGCAAAATAAGACAGTGAGCACATCAGAATCTTAAATCATGGACCGGTACAGACGTCCTTAGCTGGATAACTAGTACCTGGCTCAATCGGCACCATTTCATAGTTTGACGGATCCATCAGAACATGAACTGCTACTGACGCGTCCACTATTGCAGTTGGTCTCATGGCACGTTCATCAGGCATAGCCGCCGGCATGGTAACCAATTCTGAAGGAGCATCAGAATAAGGAACGCCTGCTAATGACAGAACGAATTGTAGTTGTATTTGTCATAAATGGCTAGTCCTACAATTAATGGAAGAAAGAGCCTATACCTTTAGAGGTATGAACCTTAGCAATCACGGGGATCTTTGGCTCAGGCGATATATCATCGGGAAGATGATCATCTCGAGGAGAATCATAAGTCAAATCCATTTCGGGGATGTCCATAGGCAAGCCGGCTTCATCAAAATCTTCTAACGAGAAATCTGACACGAGGAGACAAAGATGAAGAAAATAAAGTTAAGAAACCTGCAACGGGTGGAGATAATTTACCTCCTATAGGGGGCATTGTCTCTTTAACCCTGATATCCTTATTTGCCTCCCTCAATTTCTCTAAAAGAGCAAGCAGCATAGAGGTAATTAGGGGAGGCACGGGTTCCGAGTCATTCAACTCCTGCACTCGCCATCTAAATGGAGTATTACCAATGATAGATGTACCTGGAATTGTTGAATCCGGTCCTACATCGGTAGTCTCATTAATCCTAATAGATTCTGTGGAATCTTCCATCACGAACTCATGCATCTGTTGGGTGAAGCTAGGTTCCTCGAGAGGAGCAAAATCATGGTGAGGGAGATCGAAATCACTCTCGCATCCGCCTACACAAGAGGTGAATGAATGTGAGTTTTAAACTCGAGGAATTAAGTGCCAGAGGCGATTGAGCATTACCTCCTACGCTAACGAAGTCATCACCGGTTAAGTTGTTACAAAAGCTCGCGGATCCACGTGTGTTTTGTGGACTAACTTCTTCCGCTTAATGGCTGGATTTCCAGCTCGAGAGGCACGAAGATCCTCCACTTTGGCGACCATACACGAAGTGACAAAATAATGTCAATAACTCCAAAGAGGAGAAAGATGAAGAAAGAGGAAATGTGGACAAACACGGCCCAACATCTTCTTCGTCGATCAGTCTTCTCTTGAGTGGTCTTGGCGGTGAATATCTCTTCTCCCCTATCGTGCGCGGCGGAGTCTTACGCCAGCGTCTGTGTGACCGGTACGCTTCTGAATCATCAGAGCATTAGCCTTGGAAGTCTCTTGACCACTACTTGGCGAGATCGTCTCACACAGTCGGGTTCATCGGTTGCTAATAGCCATGTGCAATATAAGAATGTCGGCTCAAGCGGACGATCGGCCTGAGAGGCCCGAACTTGGCACGGTGCACCGGTCATACTCGGCACCGGGCTCGGACACGTCTACTAATCCCCCACGAGTTCGAAGTTGTCGACATGGATTTCCGACATAAAGCTGATCATAACCAAATTGGCGAGCGAATCGGCAAGGCAGATATGGCTCTATGAAACACTGATTCCTAGACCGGAAGGTTAAGTAGCCTGGCCTAATATTCACAAGCCAATTAAAGCAGCCGACGTCAAGAGAGGTCCGGCTCGCCCCCGGCATCTCTTCATCGATCAAGGACTCACCGTACTGGTCGGAGAATTGGGGAAAGCACCTAGAGAAAATCCAGCCCTTATGAATCTGCAATTCCCTTCTCGCATCTAAAAACACTCGTCCCTTCCATTTGTAGCTTTCCAATAATTGCAATAAGGGGATAGAGGGATCTGCGATACTCGGCGCTGTCATCATATCGGGACGATGAAGGACAAACCAAGCCATCAAGTAAGTATAGGGGAGCTCCACCTTTGTAAGAGGAATCCAAGCTGACGGCCCATCCTCTACCTGAATAGAGGTATTAACTATCTACCGAAGCCCACGATGGATGTTAGCCACCATCAGGGAGAAAGCTTCTTTTGTGGCGGTGAGCTGCGGGATAAAGGACCTCAAAGATAAAGCATCGCCCGGTGATATGGTACCATGCACCTCTTCAACGGGCGAGATAACCGGCTAGGAGAGTCGTCGGTGAATCGGCTTTATGGCATGCCGCGAAATATCACGAACTTGGTACTGCGGAAAACCACCTTGGTACTCCTAGTAGTATAAGAGCGAGCGTCGGACTTCTGAATCAGTTCGTTGACCTCTGAAGGAGAGAGTGGTGCTAGTTCACAAATCGCCTCACCAGAATCGCTCTCCAGATTCTTGAACAAGTAACCTGCAAACTGCTTCACACTCACTTGCGGCTTACCCTTCTTTGCTAATGGCTCAGTCTGTGCCAAAGCAATGTGATAATGACAAGTGAGATCCCATAAAGTATCGTGACAATCAGGCATACGATCTTTCAGCTGACTCAGTTCGCGATTCGAAGGGAAGTACTCTTGGTATAGCATCCTCCCCATCGGTAAGCCGGACACTTGATGCATTTCATGAAGAGCCAATCCGACTCTCCATGCACGGTCAAAAAGTGTTTGAATGCGGATCGCGGTAGCGGCGTGAAGAAAGGATGAGCTTTCGGCCCATACATGGTAACGCGGATGGTGCATATAAACGCATGCGTGTAGTTCCTCGCTCCATCGGTGAGTACATAGTTTGTCATTTGAGCCCACCAGTGTTTGTCGAAGAGTGGAGCCAGCCGTAAAATGCGTGTCGATGCGGCATCTCGTTAACCATGAGGCGATTCCTCAATGTATGAGCAGCAGTAAATATATCACCACGGGGTGGTGCATCCAAGCCTAGTACACCAGGACGTAATCCGACAACACGATTACGGTCCGAGCTCAGAGTCGCCTTGTGGGTAATATACCCACAATGAATGCCGTCACGTTCCTCTGTCAAGCGCCACGACATCTCACGTGTCACAGCTTGATTCCTTAACTCAACCAACGAGCGATGGCGAGGTATCGACGGGAGATATAAAAGCCTAACTTCATCTTTATGCAACCCTTTGTTTGCTCGATAAAAGCGAATCACGGGTCTTTAACGGAATCCCCGAATAAGTAATCCGTCTTGTTCAGAGGCTGAGTGGAGCCGGTGTCTCTCATGAGCGGTGCGTCAGTCATCAACAGGCGGAGCACATGGAGACTTCCTTCTTATATCACCTGAATGGTCTCCTTGAGATGTACGGTGCAAAGCGAGAATGCCGGAATAGCGAAGGAATATCGAAAGTGGTATAATGCTCGCCACGACGTCCATCAATCGCATGAGGAGGGAACACTCCAGAAGGATACTCAACTGCAAAGGAGCGATCAAAATTCGTTAAATCCAACCATGAAGGACATCGTAAAAAGCAGCGTAGGGCGTAGAACTCATCTCATAAACCTGTGAGATAGAGTCACGACCTTATAGCGGGTGAAATGATTCCGGCCACATTATGCACGCATAGGACAACATATAATGTCGCACACATGAAAGCGGCGGTATACCC
This sequence comes from Asparagus setaceus, assembly GCA_012295165.1. Lineage (NCBI taxonomy): Eukaryota > Viridiplantae > Streptophyta > Magnoliopsida > Asparagales > Asparagaceae > Asparagus > Asparagus setaceus. Next base: position 60,110,395 of record CM022701.1, read on the forward strand.
CATCGGCGTGACATATCGGCATAGAATCGCCCCATAAGATAGGAGTTGACTAAGCAAAGCCTATCTTTTAAGTGACGACCCTCACGAAGGAGAATCGCGGCTCTTTTAAGCGACGACCCTCACGAAGGAGAATCGCGGCTCTTTTAAGCGACGACCCTCACGAAGGAGAATCCCGGCTCTTTTAAGCGACGACCCTCACAAAGGAGAATCGCGGCTTTGCCCAGTTTGCCTCACAAAGGAAAATAAAGTGGGAATGCAATAAACCAAATGTGGGTGTTGGATGCATTGAGAGGTGGGAAAACTCACCAGAAAGTGATGGAGGCGCACTCGCAGGTAACGGAACAGCGCGTTGGCTCCTCGGAGCACGGGATCTCCTTGATGACATCTCGACCTGCAAAGAGGAATCATACAGTCGAATCGAGAAATACAAAGGGAATTGTGAATTCAGAACCAAAATCCTAAGAGAGCATATGAGATTTCTTGGTGAATTGAATTGAACCTACAAGGAGCATATGCAGGGCATCGGGTTTGATTCTTGCTCGAAAACCTCTCCTAACCAAATTTGGCCGTAAAATAACCAAAATACCCCTGGGACCAGGTTGAAATTTTGGCCACATAGGTCACCTTCAAGTCCAAAAATTTCAGCCACCCAAATAGCCCTCAAACCCGAAGTTTTGGGGCTATTTTTGCACAAAACCCCCTGAATTTCAGCCCTTTTGCGCAAAACTCCCTGAATTTCAGCCACAACTTGCATATAACCCCCCCAAATTTTGGCCAAAAAAAATTCAGGAATTCCCAGTGACCATTGGCATACCAACCCTCCAAACTACAGTCTAATTTTTGCACAAAAGCCCCTCAAACTTCAGCCCTCTTTCTCATGACCAAAAGCCTTCAAACTTCATGCAATTTCACCCCCAAAAACCCTAATTTCAGGTGTGCAATCAAAACCCTAATTTCTTACACACCTACCTCCTAATTTGCATGATGAAATAAAGATCAAATATGCAAGAGTTATAAGGGTTTACCTGAAGAAAAGCTCGAGCTTGAATCTGAAAGAAAGTGCTCGAAAGGCTCGAAGGAACTCAAAAAGCATGCAGATCTGGAGGAACCCATGAATCCAGCATGTAGAGGAGGCTTTGATCTCTGATGTTCTTGGAGTTTGAGGGAGATGAGGTGAGAAAAAGAAGAGAACAAGAGAGAAAAGGGGGTTTGCTCGGCCGAACCTAGAGAGAGAGAGGGAGAGAGGCCGAACTTCTTGAAAAGAGAAAGAGAAAGAAAAGAGAGGGGGGGGGGCATATTTATAGGGGAGAGGGTTTTATTTGGGCCCAAACCCAATAGAAGAGGGAAAGAAGAAAAAGAAAGAGGGAAACCTAGTTGAAGCCAGGTTTGACCAAACCAAGTTGTAGTGGGTGGGGAATCCTAAACCTAATCAAAGAAGATTTGGAATCCTAGCTACAAGGGGGTTTGGAATCCCAGTTACAACAGGATTTGAAATCCCAGTTACAACAGGATTTGGAATCCCAGTCATAACAGGATTTCGAAAATCCCAGTCCCAACAGGATTTCCGTAATCCCTATCCCAATAGGATTTCGAGAGTCCCAGTCCCAATAGGATTTCGGTAATCCAGTCTATGAGTTTGGAAGTCGGTCCCAGCGAGTTTGGTAATCGATGCATAGCAGGATTTGGAATCCCAGTTAAAATAGGATTTGAAATCCCAGTTACAACAGGATTTGAAATTCCAGCCACAGCAGGATTTGGAATTCCGGTCATAGCGAGTTTGAGAATCGGTCGAATTTGGGAGTCCCAGTCACAATAGGATTTTACTTATCCTAGTCCCAGCAGGATTTCAGTAGGATTCGGTCAATCCTAGTCAGAGTAGGATTCGACCAAACTTGAGTCCCCACTAATTTCCTCTCTCCCACACGAGGTCTTCACCCATCGAGGGTCAATTCTCATATGGTTCGAGTTGTGCGAACCCTAAGCCTACTCTAACCAGGTATACGAGTATAAACTATTTCCTAATTTTTGTCGAGAAGTTCCTGGAGAATAGTTTCATATTCTTAAGGATTACTCAACAACCCCCAATTTCCTCCCGCCGGAAATACTCCAATAAGGTATAGAAGTATAAACTATTTCCTATTTTGGCGAGAAGTTCCTGGAAAATATCTTAAGGATAACTCGACCACCTCCGAATGGGTATATGAGGATAAACTAATTCCCGAAACTCCAGTGGACGCATGAGTATAAACTGTGTTGACGCTAGCCAATGCATCGTAATCGCCGATTGAAGGTTGAATGTCAAGGGAAAATTGCGGCCGATCAGCGTCGCATCTCAAGAAAATTCCTCGGCTGTGGTCAATCACGCAATGGCGTCTAGCGGAGTTCACCTATTAAAGGCGAATCCCAATCTCCTACCACGTGGTTAGGCCTCGCCAGCGGCGCGTCGGAGAATTAGCCAATTCAAGGCTAAGCCTCATGAAATATGAAGTTGGATGGTCGGTTCGGCGACAACTCACGGCATGAGCTAAAGCAAATAGTTCATTCATCGGCTTGATTCAAGACTTCAGCGGCGGTCGGATAATAAATGCGACACAGCGACACTTTCGATCATCCTACAAGGCCTTTGGATAGTCGAAAGAAATGGAGAAATCAAGATTGAAGCCATTTTGAGTCTGTTATACCGTGAAGGTTGGGGCCTATCATATCAAAGTATTCCGGCTTCTTCTATAAAGAGCAGCGAAACACTTTGGAGGGTATCTGTGGCGTTGAAAATTGCCTATACACTCCGAACACGGCTTGTGATAAGGAGTTGGCGATAGGCTAGCCATACGACGACATAACGTGAACCGTCGATATATAACAACAAGTCACCGCGGCATAGCGCATAAAGCGAGTCGACGAAGCGTCCAAGTCAATAAACCAAGTCGACGAAGTGCATAAAACAAGTCAGCGTCGAGGCTAATAAAGCGATGAATCCGCGTGCGGCGAAGGATGAACCGATTTTGAAGCTCCGGATCGGTGAAACCGATAAACTGAATCGAATCGGTTCGGAACAGGAAAATGGCGAAAACACGAAAAGCGAGCGCGGGTGACTTCGGCGAAACCGAGCCACTTCTAAGTGGCTCGGTGGCGAGCCACTAATAATTAACTTGGTAGAACCACTACTGAAAGTGGCCGGTAAAAGCCTAGCCACTTGCAAGTGGCTAAGCGAACCTCGAGCCCGATTCGACCGTTATCCATTTTTAGAGGCTATAAATATAAGGTGTAAGGCTCATTTGCATAGATCCGAAATTTTGGTGAGACGAGGAAGCTCTGTCGGATCAAGATCTGAGTTTTGGCGATAAAGGCGACGCTTTTGATGATCCAGATCTAGCTTTTTGTGGAGACGATCAACTTCGACATCAGATCTACATCATTTCCTTGAGATTAAACCTTGTTTTGATCTCGAGAAGAGCTTTGATTTTGCTTGGTCGATCTCATTTGTTTTGGGCTCTTGTTTCCTTCGTGAAATAACCCCTTTTGATCGTGTAGATCTCGCACCAGATCCAGATTACGCGGTGGTCCACGGACGGAAAAGAACCCCGGCATAGGCAAAGACACCCACGCAAGCGAGGACCCGATAAACGGATCCCGCGTTTATTTTAGGGAGATAAAGTTGTAATTTTTATTTGATTGTTCGTTGTAAAGCCTTATAAAAAGGCGATCTTTTTTCTGAATCTCGTTTGTAATTCCATAAAGGTGTAATAGATTCGAATCAATGACAATCATGCCAACTTTCCCCGCGAATAGAAGCTTAAGCAGTTCCTACTGACCCGGAAGCTTTATGAGAGCAAGCTCTAAAGGGGGCCATCGATGTGCATGATGTTGGATTGGCCAAATGTTTTGAGAACATTAGGTCTTTATTCCACTAGCGATTTGGTCTACTTGCATGTCGCATTTCTTAGCTATGGACTAAACTATTTGTAATAATTTAGCTCTTTTTAGTAATAATAAAGAATTTTTTTAACATCCGACGACAGACGTGTGCTAACGTATCATGCAAGTCTAGAATCGTTAACGATTCTTGTGGGGAAAATGATCGAGTTGTGGAATTCAACTAATCCTTATAAAGAAGGGAGTCGATAGAGGTGTAATGTTAACTAGTCTATGGGATAAACTGAGAGAGGTGTGATGTTAAAGTATTAGATTTGTAGAATAGGTATTGTTCACGTGTGTAGCGTTAACATAGCAGCACTAAGAATTTTGACAGAGGTGTAGTGTTAACGTGCCAAATGACTTGACCGATGGAGGTGTAGTGTTAACCAGTCAGGTTTGTAGACGGTTAAAATATACTCTATTGGACCAACGCTCAGTCCGAGTCTAAGAAGTGAAGACCCATGGGCTAAACACTTCAGATGGGCTCAAGCATCAGCCTGTGGTAGGCTACAGTGAAGTTCGCCTGGATCACATGCAAACATGACTGTATCCAAGCCAAAGAGAACCTAAGTTTGAGTCAATCCTCAAGTCCGATTCAGGGTCGAGTCTGAAGGCGTCCTCAAGTCGGACTTTGAGTCTAAGTCGAAAGGCATCTCCAATTCAGACTCTGGGTCGAGTCAAAAGGCATCCTCAAGACGGATGAGTCAATAAATGAGTTCAAGTCGGATTCTGAGTCAAATCTGAACTTATTAAAGCTTGCCCAAGCCATAGCGAAGCTCGCCCAAGTCATAATGAAGAACACTCTCAAGACCAAGTCAAAGTGAAGCTTCATGCAAAGTTCACATAAAATGAGCTTCGCCCAAATAGTCCACGTGGGCCACATAGCAAAGTTCACCGAAGCCATAGCGAAGTTTGGCAAAGCCGAAGCCGTAGTGAAGCCTGCCAAAGTTATAGCGAAGCTTGTCCAAGCAGTAGCGAGTTTTGTCCAATAGCCCACGTGGGCTGTGTCACCCATTCTGGCGAAGTTTGCTCATGGTCATTATTGATGAACTTTGCATGTGATCATTATTGGCGAACCTCACCCATGGCCGTTATTAGCAAACCTTGCCCATAACCGTTTTAAGAAGCTACTTTTAAGGAAACGGTTCATCCCACTAACTCACCCATTTAAGTGGAGCTAATGATCACCAACTCACCCATTTAAGGAGAGTTAAGGCCCACTAACTCACCCACTTAATGCTCCCAAGCCTATAAATAGGCATGATCAGCGTGAAAGAGGGGGCAAAGGAAAGGTCTTGGGGCTAACATTGTTCTTGGCTAGGCTTCTTGCCATTGAGAAAAGAGAGAGAGATTTAGAGGCTACATAGACAAAGAACCCATCTCTCCTCCAATCTCAATGATCTTCATAGATAATTATCATCGGCTAATCATTTGGCCCGATCAACGATCCTTGTGAGGAAGGATTCGTTCTCTTTAGCTAGTCATCTAGCTTAATCAATAGTTCATGTGAGAAAGGATTTGTTAATATTTCTTCATCCAGAGAAGACTGCGTTATCTTCCGAGAGATTAGAGATTATCAATCAACGAAAGACCCATTGTCTTAGTCGGACCGTCAACGGAGTAAAAGATTGATGCTCCTTCGCACACAGAAAAGAACCCCAAGAAATATAAAATTTTCCTTAGCGATTGTATTCTTTTTATTGTAATCTATGTCAATTGCAATATAAAAGACCCAAAATAGGATGGTGACTCCGCTGGGGACTTCCTTCTCAACCAACGAGAAGATGGTATCGCAGTCCGACACTAAGGCCTTAGGGTCTGTCGCTGAATTGCTGGTCATTGAATTTGACCAAGCAATGTTTGAGGAATTCATTTTCTCTAACAAATTATCCATGGCCACCACTATAAGCTGTTATAGGATGTACCGCAATGTGAGAATAGGGTCAAATTTGACCCTCGCACATGTCAAGGAGAACTTCGCTAAAGACAACTTGAGCTTCGTTGGAAGCCAAATGAACTTCACCCAAAGCAGAGAAGTGTCATCCCTCACCACAAATGAGAACCACGATGATCACACATCTTCTGATTTTAGACATCAGTCCACAACCCCTTTGGGGTTCACTTTAAGGCATCTCGCGATGCTCGCTACGTTTCTTTAACAGAAGTAAAGAATGGGGGTAGTCCCTCATCTAAAAACCGACAAGGGAATAACATCACCCACAACAATTCCTCCTCCAAATCACAAACTCTGACTCATGATAAGGACTTGATTGACCACACTAGCCGAAGGTCAAAGCAACGTCATCATAGGCGATGTTCGCTAGATAAAATCCAAATAGGAGAAGTTGCCCCTAAGAAGAGCAATTGCCTCAGCCAAGTTGGAGCTCGCACTAATCTAAGAGAGTTTCTCTCTCTAAAGAGGGCATGCCAGAACCAATATTGCATGACCCTAAGGGAAATCATCACGTCAGTCAGCAAGGTGAGCCTCGCAGAAGACAGCCCTAGCTTCACTCACTGGAGGCAGAGCAAACTTCGCCCAGAGTGAAGACAACCCTAGCTTCGCCCAAAGCGAAGAGAGCCTCACAGAAGATAGCCCTAGCTTCACTGGAGGCAGAGCGAACTTTTCCCATAGTGAAGAAAATCCCAGCTTCGCCCAGAGTGAAGTGAACCATGCCAGAAGTAGCCTCAGTGCCGCTGGAGGTAAAATGAGCTACGCCCCGAGCGAGGTCCTAGCGACCCTCGCCCTGAGCGAAGGTCATGATGTTTAAGCATCTCTCAGACGCCAAAAATGGGGGTTATTCTCTAATTTAAATTTGCCCATGGCGATTCTAAGTCTCAATCACAAGTTCAGAGATGAAGTTATAATTGACCACGTCATTCGTAGGTCAAAGCAACATCATCTTAGGCGATGTTCTAATGCCAAAAGCCAGCCTAGTGAAGTTGCTCTCAAGAAGAGCGACCGCCACATCAAGTATGTACATCTCCATCTATCAAAGAGTCGTTATTTACCTATCTAAGCACATTCCCCAAACCTTCAGAGTTTAGGGATAAGCGGTTACGGTGATCTCATAAGAACAAGGCGACTTTCAACCTTGATCCCTAAGAGTTCACGGTTAATATGACTAGTATAACTATGGAAGAGGAAGATGATAGCCCGTCAGATCCAAGATACTCTCCCGGCATAAGGAGCATACTTTCTAAGACTGATGATGTCTATCACCATACTAGATCGAGACAGGAGGTAACTTTTCCCATAGATTATTCCTTCGTGAGGATACCTATTCAACGAGCTCCTTTAAATGTGGATAATCCTCCCGCTAGTGGTACTAACTCAGCCATAGCATCAAACACAACTCAAGTCAAGAGCGAGAGTGGATTGCCAACATGGCAGATTGAGAGGCCATCGATAATCTTATTTGTCAGTTTGAGGCCCAAAAGAAGGCATCAAACGAACGCTTTTATCGACTCGAAAATATGCTTCAACAACTGCTACTCACTTCCCAGCCCCCTGCGAGCACTTCAAAAGGGAAGCATCCAGTTAACATCTCCGTCAATAAGGAGTCACTGCACCAACAAGATGTTTTCTCCTCTCGATTGGAATCTACAACATCCAGTACACTAAAGACGAGGCATAAATTGAAAACACTCAAAAGTCTCCAAAACCAGCTCAATGCTCTTACACAGAGGACCTCGCTAAGGAAGGTTGGGATCACTCGACCTTATCCCATCAAATGGGACTCCATTCCCTATCCGATGAAGTTTAAGCCATTGACGTTACACACGTTCAATGGCAAAAGTTCCCCGAACCAACACATCTACTACTTCCATTAGCAAACGGGAAATATAGTAGGGAATGACGCCATCAAGGCGCGAATTTTTATTGGCACCCTTCAGGGGGGTAGTCTTTGATTGGTTTCAGAATTTACCCGAAGGATCAATCAAATCCTGGGCTGACTTAGAATCACAGTTCTTGTCCCAATTCCGCGAGGACCAATCTGCTTTAACAATGACCAGGCTACTTTCAGAGAAACAAAGGGGCGATGAATTGGTCAGAGACTACATCGAGTGATTTCGCAATTTAAGCTTACGTTGCTGAGACATGTCGCTGCCGATGTTGCTCCAAACATGCCGGCACAACTTTCTCAGCCAAGTGGAAGCCCACATGGGTGTTGTCAAGGCTAATTCGTGGAAAGATCTAATTGAGCAGGCGGAGATTGCCGAGAAATCCACTGAGAGATTCGATCAACATGATCCATGGTCAAGCTTTGAAGACGATGATAGTAAGACAAGACAATCCTCTGATGATGAGAACGAGACAGGACAATCCTCCTGATCGAAGTTAAACACTCTCCGAATCTCGTCGAGCGGAACCATCAACCCAGCCTCCTACGACTATGGCAACGCTTCTTTAGCAACGGCAAACCAGCCTCTTATGACCATGGCAATGTTTCCCCAACAATGCCACCCTAGTTTGTCAACTTCGTCTTGTAGGACATGAGCCCTTAATGGCAACACCATTTTCTTTGGTACAACCTCTGCCGAAGCAATTAGTTGTCAAGTTCAACATCACACCTCTGACGACGGCCTTTACACCCTACATGACATTAGAAGTTAGCACTCTGCGGGTCCTCATGATGAAGCCAGAATCTCTGAGTTCCAGGTTTGTGAAATCAAATCATTTTGTCCCTGAGTGGGAACTCTATTTTAACGGCGCATCGCAATGGAGCTATGAAGGAGTTATTGTCATAGGTGTGGAGGTAGTGCTCTTCACTCCCCTTGGCTACGTCATTCCTCAGACATATTCATTGGCCGAGCCTTATTCTAATAATGTGGCTGAATATGACGCCCTCATAATTGGCCTACAACTCGTCTAAGACATGGGTGCCAGATATCGTGAAGCCTATGGCAATTCTAAGCTGTTCGTCAATCAAATCTAGGGGGAATACGAGGTCTGACACAACGATCTCTCCTACCATACTATGGCCTTGTCTACCAAGCACATCGTGGTAGCTAACCACCAGCTGTGTTGTCCCAAGCTAATCTTGGAAGCCAATGAGATTCGCACCACACCCAGGGTTTTTAAACTCAACGATTGGTGTTACCTGATTGTCAACTACGCCTTGCATGGCATAATGTCGAATCCCTATCCAAAGGAGATCGCGTCGCTTCTTCTATGATTCTGTCACATAGGCATTGTACTGCCGATCATTCGACGGCTTATTACTCTGATGCTTATCACCAAGTGAAGCTCGGGAGGCAATCAAAAAAGCCCACGATGGTACATGTGGAGCTCATCAACTTGGTCTTAAGCTTCAAGACCGACTTTGTTGTTTAGGCTATTACTGGCCAACGATAATTGCGGGACACAGTGGCCTATGCTAAGACATGCTGTGCGTGTCAATTTCGCGCTGACTTCCTGCATCAACCTCTGGAAGAATTACATCTGATTGTCACCTCATGGCCATTCGGGACATGGGATATGGATATTATTGGGCCAATTAGCTCGCCATCTGCTAAAGGCCATCGATTTATTCTGGCCATCACTGATTACTTCTCCACATGGGCTGAAGTCATTCCGCTTAGAGAAGTCAGGACTTCTAATGTGGTTAATGTTTCCTTTCTCATTGACAAACTCATTTACAAACTTCAATCGCTTACAAATAAATTCTCGTCATGAACTTTAGTCACTCACAACGACTTAAAAAAGAACGCCTTTTTATAAGGCCTACAATGAGAAAAAGAATAAAAGATTACAGCTTTCTCCTTTTTGAACAAACGCGGGACCCGTTTATCGGATCCTCGCTTGCGTGAATGTCTTTGCCTGTGCCGGGGACTCTTTTCCGTCCGTGGACCACCGCGTAATCGAGATCCCGATGCTGGATCTGAGGTGAAATCTATAGATCTGTGGGGATTATTTCACGAAGAAAATAAACGCTGACGGGAACTACCTCACGAAGGAGATAATTGCCATAGTGGGTGAGATCGACCAAGCAAAATCACACACGGACCCTGGGATTAAGACCAAGCTTAATCCAGAGGGTAGATCTATAAATTTTACCTCAGATTCCTCACTTGATGCTCGTCGGATTGCCGGAGTTGATCGTCGGAGTTGATCTCCGGAGTTGATGAAAGGTCAGATCTCAATCCTGTAGAGCTTCAGCCTCTCTAAAAATCCAGATCTCACTTTGGTAGAGTCTCCCCTTTCTCCCAAAAATCTAGTTCTCTGCAAATGAGCCTCGCACCTCATATTTATTGCCTCTCATGCGGATACGGGTCGAAGCTGGGCCCAAAAAAGCGCTGGCCACCTAGGTGGCTCGGCCTTGGCTGAGCCATCTTGACCGAGGTGGCTCGGCCACCGAACCACCTTTGCCTTGGCCGAGGTGGCTCGGCCACCGAGCCACCTTGGCCTTGGCCGATCCACTTTGGCCGAGGTGGCTCGGCCACCGAACCACCTTGGCAGAGGTGGCTCGGCCACCGAGCCACCTTGGCCTCGGCCGAGGTGGTTCGCCTTGGCCTGCTATTTTTTGATCTTTTTCTAACTTTTTGACATTCCGATCCTGTTGATCTGAGTTTCTAATGTTTTGATTATGTTGATCCATGTCTAATTTTGGCTCGGAGTCATCGGTTTTGTCGATTCGCGTGCTCGCGGTTGGATTTATTCTGTCGCTTGCACGCGACCTATCGCTTCATCGATTTTGACAGTTTGCGTCGATTCACTTCATTCACTAATCTGACACTTCGCGTTGGGTTCATCTCACCGATTGGACGCGATTCATTCTCTCGTCGACTTGGACGCCTTGTCGACTTCGCTTGAACGCCGTCGACTTGCTTCATGCGTTGGTGTCGTTTTATGACGTCAATGGTCGGTCACCTCGTTGTCGGATGGCTTGTCAATTGTCAACTTACCGCCACGAGTTATGTTCGGGAACTTATAGGTAATTTTATATGCCTACAGATACCCCTCCAAAGTGTTTCGGTCTTGCTCTTTTATAGAACAAGCCGAAATACTTTGGATATGATAGGCCCAAACCTTCAGTCGGCATAACAGGACCGCTCCGAGTCTTGATTTCTCCATTTCTTTCGGACTATCCAGTGCTTTGTAGGATGACTAAAAGTGTCGCGATGCTATATTTATTGTCTGACCGCTGTCGAAATCTTGACCCGAGGCTGATGAATAAAATATTTGCTTTAGCTCGTGTTGGTGAGTTATCGTCGAACCAACCATCCGATTCTTTAAAACCTTCAATCGACGAATTCTCCATTGCATCGTATTTAGTGTAGGGCTAACCACAGTGGGGAGAAGACTGAGGGTTTCATCCTTTAATCGCTGAACTCTCTATTATGATGCTTGTTGTAGGACTGACCACAGCGAGAGGAACTTTCTTGATATGTGACGTGTTGACCGGCGTCAGAAATTTTCTCTTAAAATTCTACCTCCGATCGGCGATTTTTCGTTACGACGCGTTGATCGGCGTCAACACAGTTTATACTCATACGTTCACTGGAGTTTCGGGAATTAGTTTATCCTCATATACCCATTTGGAGGTGGTCGAGTTATCCTTAAAACATAAAATATTTTCTAGGAACTTCTCGCCAAAATAGGAAATAGTTTATACTCATATACCTAATTGGGTAGGATTGAGGCACATAATTGAGCAGGGTGAAAATTGACCCTTAATGGGTAACATCCTCGTGTGGGAGAGAGAGAGCAAAAGGAGGAGGCAAACGGATGAGGATTTGAGTTTGGTCGAATCCTCCTTTGACTAGGTTTGGCCGAATCCTATTGTGATTAGGTTAGGCCAAATCCTCCTCTGATTAGATTTCCAAACCCCTTTTAATTGGGTTTACCCAAATCCTCCTTTGACTAGGTTTGGCGAATCCTATTGTGATTAGGTTAGGCCAAATCCTCCTCTGATTAGATTTCCAAACCCCTTTTAATTGGGTTTACCCAAATCCTCCTTTGATTAGGTTTAGCCAAATCTGCCTTAGCCAAATCCACCTTTGATTAGGTTTAGCCAAATGCCTTAGCCAAATCCACCTTTGATTAGGTTTAGCCAAATGCCTTAGCCAAATCCACCTTTGATTAGGTTTAGCCAAATGCCTTAGCCAAATCCACCTTTGATTAGGTTTAGCCAAATGCCTTAGCCAAATCCTCCTTTGATTAGGTTTAGCCAAATCTGCCTTAGCCAAATCCACCTTTGATTAGGTTTGGGCTCAAATAAACTCCTCTCCCCCTATAAATAGGACCGGCCCCCTCTCCTTTTTTTTCTTTGCAAAATTCGACCCTCTTCTCTCTCTTGTTCGGCCGAACCCCGCCCCCCTCTATTTTTTTTCTTCTTGTTTTCTTGTTTTCTTTCTTCATCTCACCTCTTTTAAACCCTTAAAGCATCAGAGCTTCAAGCTTCCTACACGCCCAGTTCATACTTTTTAACCTTCTCAAGCCCCTCGAGTGCCTTCCTTCAGATTCAAGTCCCCGAGCCTTTCCTCAGGTAAACTCCCATAACTTTTGCATATTTGATTTTTGTTTCATCATGCAAATCTGGGGGTAGATGTGTGAAGAATTAGGATTCTGATTTCACACCTCAAATTAGGGTTTTGGTCATAAACAAGAGGGCTGAAATTTGAGGGGTTTTATTGCGAAGATTGGGCTGCGATTTGAGGGATTGATGTGTCAATAATCGCTGGTGTTTGCATTGGCCGAAATTTGGGGGGCATATATGCAAAAGATGACTGAAGTTCAGGGGGTTTCATGCAAAAATAGCCCCACAACTTTGGGTTTGAGGGTTACTCGGGTGGCTAAAATTTTTTGGACTTGGAAGTGGCTTAGATGGCCGAAATTTCAACCTAGTCTTAGGGGTATTTTGGTCACTTTGTGGCCAAATTTGATTGGGAGAGGTGTCCGAGCGAAGATTAAACCCGACATCGGTGCATATACTCCTTGCAAGTTTAATTAGAATTTGACCAAGAAATCCCATATGTTTTCTTAGGATTTTGGTTCAAAATTCATAATTTCCCTTTATATCCAGATTTTTGATATGTTTGGTCCCTTTCGCAGGTAGATATGTCATCGGGGAGATCCGTGCTCGAGGAGCCGGTCGGTACGCCTTGCTGAGTCGTCGCATCACTTCTTGGTGAGCTTTTCCACTTCGGTACCTTAAAACTTCGCATATAGCATCTTGCATCCCCACTTTGTTCTCCTTCATGAGGCCAGCAGGAGCGAGCGATTCTCCTTCGTGAGGGTCGCTGCTTAAAAGATAGATTTTGCTTGGTTAATACCTATCTTAAGGGAACGATTCCATGCCATATTATATCACGTAGGATGGGGTATGTTGTCGCTTTATTTGTGCGATGGCATACATTGTCCTATGAGAGCGTAACATGGTTGGAATCGTCTCACCCGTTATAAGGTGGTGACTCTATCTCATAGGTTTACGAGATGAGTTCGACGCCTTACATTGCCTCTTGAAATATTCTTCATGACTGAATCTAACGAATTTTAACTACTCGTTTTCAGTTGAGTATCCCTCCGACGCGTTTCCTTCTAATGCGGTTAACGGACGCCGTGGCGAGCATTATGCCATTTTCGACATTCCTTCGTCTATTCCAGTCATTCCCCAGTTTGCATTGAATACATCTGCGGAGACCATCCGGTGTCTGGCGAGTCCTCGTGTGCTTCGCTATTGATTCTTGGCGCCACTTTCGTGAGGGATACCAGTTCCACTCAGCTTCTGAAGAAGACATATTACTTGTTCGGAGATTCCGTTGAAGATCCGGACACACTTTTATTGAGGGCGAACAGTGGCTACATAAAGATGACGGCGGGCTTTTATATCTTCCGCAGATACCTCGCCATCGCTCGCTAGTTGAGTTGAGAAATCTGGCCGTGACACGGGAGATGTCGTGGCGCTTGACGGAAGAGCATGCCGGCATCTATTGTGGGTATATTACCTACCAGGCGACTCCGGGTTCGAACAGGAGTCGTGTTATCAGATTACATCCTGGTGTATTAGGATTGGATACACCGCCTCGTGGCGATATATTTACTGTAAAGAATGGCTTGGTATATTCTCCAACATTGGGTCAGTCTGCATGTTAGATTTCGGGAAAATATATCCGAGCCCATGTCTAATTCGATTGAAATAATTAATGCTTTCCCCTTTTGGTATGAAGGGGGTTATCGGGACCTGTGGTCCTGGTCAAAATTCATCCTTTATTTTAGGGTGAAATTGTAACCCATTTTCACCATTATATGATGGGATTGCTTGTCGTAATGAGAAAACTCTGGTGTTTTTTCAACTTTGTCGCCTGAGGCCGGTGGATACGGTTGTGGTTCAACTTTCCCAAGGATGATAGCCTCTTGAGTGCTTCTTTTGGCTAGAACCATAGAGCTACCCAAAGATGGCGTCATCTGAGCTACCTAACTATTGGTGAGTCGAATAAAACTCATTTATGGGCATGTACAAAGCTGGTTCTAAAGCTAGCCTAGAAAGTAAGGCATCGGTCTTTGAGTTTTCATGCTTAGAGCCAGAAGAACAGTTATAAGCAAACTCTACATTATCATTAAAAATCTTATCTCCCTAATTTTTTGTAGACTGGTCTGTACAAAGACCTTCCAGGGTGATTATAAGGGGTTCCATCTCCCAAATGTGACCCTTGTCCTGGTCAGATTCACTACCTGCCTCGTTTCCACTATTGAGATCTTCTAGAATAGCAACCTCGATTGTCTGCTTTTCATCATAGAGGAGGGAATCTGTGAAGTAGTTCTCCACTCATTTGAAGGGATGCTTCTCGGCATAAACATTTTTGACCACCCTCTGCTTGTCGACATACTTGAAGCATTAATGAAGTGTCGATGGGACAATAATATTAGAATAGATCCACGGTCATCCCAAGAGCAAGTTGTAGGGCATCTCTACGTCGATGACGTAGCATGTGACCTTTGTCTTCAAATCATCAATTTGGCACTTGAGACAGATCTTTCCTAGTGACCGACTACTGGTGGAATTAAATTCAAAAATGATAGTGGTTATCCTAGACGCTTATAAAGTAGAATGCTCAAGAAGCTAAGGAGTCTTCGAGGGATAATGCTCAAGGCAGATCTAGGATCGATGTGGATTCGCTCGATCTTGGTTGAACCGACATACCCTATATGGATAGTAGAGGGGTCGATTGTGATTAGGATCCTTGATGAGCATGCCCTCAGGCGTGAACATGATGCAAGGTGTCCCTGATGACACTAGTAGCATTGCCTTTGATCATTGACTTGAGGAGGCTCGGGCATGTGAGTGAGGGCTTCATTGTTCGTCAATGCTTCCCTCTAAGCTTCCCTCACATCCTTGGATAAATGTAAAAGTTCATGCAAGGCTATATGAGTTGGGATGTTGGCTAATTGAGCCAATATATCATACCAGAATGGAACTTTGAGTCCAGCTGACGGTGGCTTCAATTCCTTATCAAATTGTGTCTCCTTTTATTAGGCACGTTTGGAGTGCTTAGAAGGTGTTGATTGATCGTAATTCCTCAAGTAACCCCTTCTTGATCTTGTACCTACTGGTGTTGCCTTGTCCGATTGTATACCCATGTCTATTTTGTCCTCCTCCGAATCTGTCATCGAAGAAACTTGTAAAGATTCTTCACATACAATTGCAGAGATGGTATTACAAGTCTTCATCTTGCCCTTGGTGCTCACATGGGGCGTGGGTTTGGGAGAAGTCCAGAGCTCATTTTAAAGAAGGTCAGGATGGACCCACATTATCTCACCTTTGTTAGTCATGAGAGGGACGAAGCCTTGACTCTGATAAATGTCTGTATTTTATCCTTAAGGATATAACAGTTCTTCCTCAGCTATCCCAAATCCTATGATAGAGGTAATAATTGGGATCATTGGTTTTCCCAACTTCTTTAGGGCTTCGAACTTTGGGAAGCTTTAATCGGTTGCTCTTGTTGAGCACATGGAAGATGGCAATGGTGTGGTCATCTTTGAAAGAGTAGTTCCATTGGATATTCTTTCGAGACTCCTTCTTCTGTTTGTTGGATTTTTCAACCTCGACAGCGAATGGTTCCGTCGTCTTTGATTGGGACGACTGCCCCTGCTTGTTCTTATCCCCTTTGCGACTAGAGTGGGGATCAAATTTATTAAAGCATTCAGTTAGAGTTATCCAAGTCTTTTTTGATTCTAGAAGTGGAGATCCCACTTTTAGTTTCTTTTTTTTTTCACCGGAGATAGAATATAAAATTCTTCCTCTCCAGCTCCTTTTCGAGTCATCTTAGGCGTAGGCGAGTGGAGTCTCATCTTTCCTCCGGTTTAGTCTTTTCTCCGATTGAAAAAGACACCAAGCTTTGTTTTGGGAAATTTTATCCCGAAGCCTAAGTAGGGATAAGTCTACGCCTAACAGGCGTTGCCGGTTAGTTCTTAACGGTGAAAAGAATAAAAGCTCACATATTCAACATTGTGGTAGGTAGTTATTAATAACACCACAATTGACACCTTACACGTGTGGGGAATTTTATCCCGAATCCTAAATAGGGATAAACCAACGCCTACCACGCGTTGCCGGTTAAGTCTTTTCTCCGATTGAAGAAGACACCAGAAGCCAAGTCTGGGGAGTTTTATCCCAAAGCCTAAGTAGGGATAAGTCTACGCCTAACAGGCGTTGCCGGTTAGTCTCTTGTCCGTAAAAGATGACAAAGTCTACGTATTAAACATCGTAGCGCCAAGTCTGAAAGAGTTTCATTCTTTTAGCACAACGTCACATGCGGAATGGGATCAGATAATCCACATGCTAGCCCGATTTAAACGGTAATCGGTAAAGGCTCATCAAATCCATTGATGGCTGGGGTTGGCTAATAACCCTAAAGCCAACGCCTATCACGCGTTGCCGGTTAGTCTCTTGCTCGTAAAAGACGACAAAGTCTACGTATTCGATATCGTAGCTCTAAGCCTAAAAGAGTCTCATTCTTTTAGCACAACGTCACATGCGGAACGGGATTAGATAATTCGTACGCTAGCCCAATTCAAACGGTAATCGGTAAAGGCACATCAAATCCGTTGATGGCTAAGGGTTTGGCAAAAATCCCATAGGTATTGTGATTGATTATTTCAAATTAGAAATCGTAATTCAACCAATGAAGGGTCAAGTGTTTCAATGAGGAGATTATGGTTATCTAAACAGCAGGTTCACAGTAAAAGATTGGTTGTTGAATGACTCATCGTCGTTGGAGCTTATTTTGCAACTCAGCCTCGAAGGACTCCTCGCTGCCGTTCGATATTTTCGAAGCTGCCTCCTCAACTTCAGCAGCTTTTGTTTTGAGAGTTACAGTTTCTTGGACATGATGGTTAAGCGCTACCTCCTTCGCTGACAAGGTCATCACCAGCCAGGGCTCCGGATATTTATTCAATAGGGCTATCACCCATCAAGGGTCAATTTTCATCCAGTTTGGTTTGTGCGGGCCTCAATCATACTCCAATAAGGCATATGAGTATAAACTATTTCCTATTTTTGTCGAGAAGTTCCTGGAAAGTATTCTTAAGGATAACTCGACAACCTCCAAACGGGTATATGAGGATAAACTATTTCCTATTTTTGGCGAGAAGTTCCTTAAAAATATTTTAAGGATAACTCGACAACCTCCAAACGGGTATATGAGGATAAACTATTTCCTATTTTTGGCGAGAAGTTCCTTAAAAATATTTTAAGGATAACTCGACCACCTCCAAATGGGTATATGAGGATAAACTAATTCCCAAAACTCCAGTGAACGTATGAGTATAAACTGTGTTGACGCCGTCTAACACGTCGTAATGAAAAATTGTCAATTGGATTTCAAGAAAAAATTCTTAATGCCAGTCAACGCATCGCAAAAGAGAATTCACCAATTGAAAATCTCAAGAAAATTCCTCCCGCCATGGTTAGTTCTACGATGAGCGACGCAATGGAGAATTTGCTGATTCAAGGTTAAGTCTCAAGTAATCGGATAGTCAGTTCGACGATAATTCACCAACACGAGCTAAAGAAAATAGTTCAATCATCAGCATCGGGTCAAGATTTTGACAGTGGTCAGACAATAAATGCAGCACCGCGATACTTTTAGTCATCCTACAAAGCACTGGATAGTCTGAAAGAATTAGAGAAATCAAGACTCAGAGCCATTTTCAGGTCCTGTTATACCGACTGAAGGTTTGGGCCTATCATATCCACAGTATTTCGGCTTCTTCTATAAAAGAGTGAGACTGAAATACTTTAGAGGGGGTATCTATAGACGTTAAAAATTACCTATAAGTCCCCGAACATAGCTCGTAACAGTGAGTTGATAATCGACGAGCCATCCGATTATGTAACGGCGAACCGTTGACGACACAACAAGTGACCGCGACACAAACCCTCTCATCAATATACCCTACGCGAGTTTTGGTACATCCTTCTAGCCGGTTAGTGGTAGCGAGGGGTCAAAAGCGGCAGCCTGCCTTCGAGTCGAGGCCAGAAATTACAAAAGCTCTCTCGCTACGAACCGTCAACTGATTCCGGGGCCTTAGCGAACTAACACGCTAGGCGTTGACGTCGCATGAAATGAGTCGGCGAAACGTGCAAGTCAATGAAGCAACAAATCATGCGAGCGAAGGGATAAACTCAACTTTAAAGCCCCGGATCAGCGAAAATTGATAAACCTGAATCAAATCAGACTCGAAACACCGGAAGACAGCAAAAAAGACCGGAAAACAAGCCGCTTGGGCGGCTCGGCCAAAACCGAGCCACTTCCAAGTGGTTCGGTGGCCGAGCCACTTCCAAGTGGCTCGGCCAAAGCTGAACCACATGGAAGTGGCTCGGTGGCCGAGCCACTTCCAAGTGGCTCTTGAAAGTGGCTAGGTGGGCTTTGGGCCCAGTTTCAACCGCTTACCCACTTTTGAGGCTATAAATAAGAGGGAGGGGGCTCATTTGCACAGAGATTCAGAATTTTGGAGAAAAGAAGAGACTCTGCCGGATCAAGATCTGACTTTTAGCGATAAAGGCAAGGCTTTTGAAGATCAAGATCTGACTTTTGGCGATAAATACGAGGCTTTTGAAGATCAAGATCTAACTTTTGGGGAGGCGATCAACTTCGACATCAGATCTATATCATTTCCTCGAGATTAAACCTCATTTTGATCTCGAGAAGAGCTTTGATTTCACTTAGTCGATCTCATTTGCTTGGGCTCTTGTTTCCTTCGTGAAATAACCCCTCTTGATCGTGTAGATCTCGCACCGGATCTGGATTACGCGGTAGTCCACGGACGGAAAAGAAGTCCCCGACATAGGCAAAGACACCAACGCAAGTGAGGATCCGATAAACGGATACCGCGTTTGTTCAAAAAGGAGAAAAAGTTATAATCTTTTTGATTGTTCGTTGTAAAGCCTTATAAAAAGGCGATCTTTTTTCTGAATCTCGTTTGTAATCCCATAAAGGTTGATTGAATCCCGACTTTTCCCGCGAACAAGATGGCGACCACAGTGAGAGCTAACGATCTCAGATCTGAGATTGTCGTGCCGCAGCCGCGGATCGAGATCTTACCTCCAAAGAAAGCTTTCTCATGGAGGAGGACGCAAGAAGACAACCCTCGCTCAACCGTTGCTGAGATGTCCCCATGTGACTTCATTCCGACAATCCAACAAGCCGGGGGTTCAGATCACAATTTGTCGACTTCGTCAAATAGGGCGCGTCAAAGGCGACGCCAACGCCAGGCTCGTCAACTTGCAAAGGCCTTGGAACAGGTTGATGGAATCCGCTACTATGCAGACTTAGAGTCCAGGAAGCGTCGGCCGTCTCAAATCGCTTGCAATTCCTCCAAGCCATCGACCGACGAATGGGTTCTCGTTAAGAGAACTCGTTCGACCCTGAAGGATCGTATTCAAAAACACCGTGCACGTGCCGTTCAAGCTCGCGCTCTTGCAAGAAAGGCACAAGACATGAACAAGAAGGAAGTGGTCAAAAAATCACAAAAATCCCGTCAAGTCTGGGTGCCAAAGTCCAAGACAGCGCAAAAATCAGAGAGCAAGATGGCCGAATCCTCCTTCCAAAGCCGACACAGCCCAAGCCGCTTCGGCCCCGAGATTGGGGATCGCGTATGCACTCCCGTCAAGCCGATCACTACTCAAAGGTGTCCTGTCATATCCAAACAAACCAAAACACCTCAATGTACGTGTTCATGCACCGTGCATAAGAGAATTCTAGTTGCGTCTAGACTGGGGGTTCATGACGAAGCCAAGGAGCCGTTAAGACTCCACGCTCGCAAGGAGGTGGTCTTAAATGAGCGACTCCTGATACGACCTTGGATCATTCAAAGGCGACAACAAATAAGTCCGAGAATGTCAATAAGGTTCTTCATCCCCAAAAAAAGACGTGTTCGTCAAAAGACAATGTTATACTTGGGGTACCGCACCAACAAGCGATGGATTGCTCCAATGAGTTGCACCATCAGGCTGGGGGTGTGAAGAAATCCCAAAAGGAGAGTGTTCAAGAAACCAGCTCTCACTCTCCATACAGGAGACCTATCAGGGTAGTATCGTCAAAATATAGCTTCCCCAGGACCGTTTCACAAAAAGTCTCGATGTTAGAAACTTCTGAAGGCGTCGGCCAAGCCAAAACGCTTCCACCAGAGAAAATCCTCCCTCCAGAATGATGAATTCCTTGAAGTCACCATCAACATGGTTGGTAAAGAAAAGTCGGCAATTACTTCAAAAGTCTCTAATCCTGATTTTTCTCTTGGAAGAAAAATTAATTCAGGGATAGCTCAACGGATGTCTCAGCTCCAACTAGAAGCCGTCGGACATAGGGATTACCTAGAGATCCATGAAGGACTATCCTCAGTGATGAACTTTCGGATACTTGCTCATAATCACCTCGATGATATAATGTCGGCCGCAGGACAAGCTTCGGGGCGTTCATGGTCACTCGACCGGGTGACCCAAATAATTCAGGGCGCTCTAGCCGGCGAAAAGAACTTCAAGTTCGAAATGGAGATGGCTATCAGCGAGATGAGAGATGCATGACCAATAAATCCGAGCTCTGACGAATCATCAGGGTGAAACAAGTCGTCGCAATAACGCCGACCAAGAGGAAAGCGACTCAGACAGGGACGAAGATCGCAATGCAAATAACCAAAACTCTGAGGTGGTCTCATTGTTATTCCTCAAAATCATCTGAAGGAAAATGCAGGCGAGGATGAGATGATGAAAGAGCTGGAGGATAAGATCAACGCCCTGATTTCCGCTCAAGAGGTAAAGAAGACTGGGATGCCATGTCTGTACCCAAGAGAGTGGGAGTCGATCCCATATCCGTCAAATTTTAATTTGATTAACTTCACACCGTTCGACGGAAAGGGGTCCCCCACCCAGCATTTGGTCTATTTCAAGTCCCACTTAGGGGTTATTTCCGGTAACGAGCCCCTAATGGTTCGGTCATTCATTGGCACTCTTCAAGGATCTGCCTTCGATTGGTACCGCCGTCTCAACCCAGAGAGCATCAATAGTTGGGATGACATGGAAAGCTCGTTTCTCAATAACTTCTTTGACGACGTCACTGAAGTGTCGATCGGAACCATTTTGGACGAGAAGCAAAAGGATGGGGAATCAGTTGACAGCTTTGTTAAATGCTTCCGCAATAAAGCAATGAATTGCAGGGATCCTGTCACGGAGGAATTCATTTTGCGGACATGCCACAATAATCTCTCCATCGATGTCTTGGAAGCACTGGGGGTTGTGCCATCCAAGACCTGGAAAGAGCTGAAATAGCGCGGGGAGCAAGCTGAACGCTTCCTCAAAAGAAAAAAGACTGAGAGAGGCCAACCGATGGCTAACGAACCTATAACTGTTGATGACATTCATCAACAGCAACCTTAGTGGCAACGAAGGACTCCTAAGTTGAGATTCCAGGAGGGGTATTCTTTCGATGATGATGAAGTTCCAGCCATCTTCAAATATCTCCTCGCTAATAACAAAATCAAGCTGCCACCTATCATGAATCAGGAGGAAGCTAGCAATACATCGGATCTAAAGTACTGTTCGTACCACAGGAGGGTCCATCACCCCACCAAGGCTTGTATTACTCTGAAGAATAGCATTCAAGCCTTGGTTGATGCCGGCGTCATAATGCCAAAATAGGCCAAATGAGAATGGCAAACACTCCGACAGGCATATGAGTATAAACTGCTCCCTCCACACTCCGATAGGTATATGAGTATACTGCTCCCTCTAGACTCCGACAGGTATATGAGTATAAACTGCTCCCTCTCCTTCGATGAGTATAAGAGGTTAAACTACTCCTCCAATACTACAAAAAGGTATATGAGTCTAAACTATTTCCTATTTTGTTGGGAAGTTCCTAGGGAATAGTATACATATTATTCCTAAGAATAACCCGACTATGTGGCTGAATACAATATATCCATCAATGGACCCAATTGCACAAAAAAGCTGGGGGTGGATACGAGAGGATAAGAAGTTCCTGGAGAATATTGTACATAATATTCTTAAGGATTACCTGAAATCGACTTGATGACACCAGATGAAAGCAGGCCATCTGAATTCTAAATGTTCCCAAAGATGAAGCATGTCATATCGTCTTCAACCCTCTTCGGAACAATCACCGGGATCAATTTCACCAACCCCCACTGAGTGACTTGTACAAATCAACACCACCACTATTATTTATATTCCCACTCCTATTGTTTATTCAGTCAAACCTTCCTACAGTTAGGACCAAAGCCAAATTCCTCACTCAATTCCTTCCATGAACAAGAGGTCCACTTGCAAATCAAACGATCAAACCTTCCTACAATTAGGATCGTCTCAAAATTCCCATTTGGTCAAACCTTTAGGGCCAAAACCATAATTCCCTCTCGACAAACGAGAAGTCCGACTTTAGATTAGGTAACCAAACCTTCCGACAGTTAGGGTTATCCAAGTTTTTTTTGATTCTCGAAGTGGAGATCCCACTTTTAGTTTCCTTTTTTTCACCGGAGATAGAATATAAAATTCTTCCTCTCCAGCTCTTTTTTCAGGTCATGCCGACTGAAGGTGTAGGCCGGAATTGGAGTTTCATCTTTCCTATGGTTAGTTTTTTCTCCGATTGAAAAAGACACCAAGCTTTGTCTTGGGGAATTTTATCCCGAAGTCTAAGTAGGGATAAGTCTACGCCTAACAGGCATTGCCGGTTAGTTCTTAACTGTGAAAAGAACAAAAGCCCATATATTCAACATTGTGGCAGGTAGTTATTAATAACACCACAATTCACGCCTTACACGTGTGGGGAATTTTATCCCGAATCCTAAGTAGGGATAAATCAACGCCTACCACGCGTTGCCGGTTTAGTCTTTTCTCCGATTGAAGAAGACACCAGAAGCCAAGTCTGGGGAATTTTATCCCAAAGCCAAAGTAGGGATAAGTCTACACCTAACAGACGTTGTCGGTTAGTCTCTTGTCCGTAAAAGATGACAAAGTCTACGTATTAAACATCATAGCGCCAAGTCTAAAAGAGTTTTATTCTTTTAGCACAACGTCACATGCGGAACGGGATCAGATAATCCGCATGCTAGCCCGATTCAAACGGTAATCGGTAAAGGCTCATCAAATCTGTTGATGGCTGGGGGTTGGCCAATAACCCTAAAGCCAATGCCTACCACGCGTTGCCGGTTAGTCTCTTGCCCGTAAAATACGACAAAGTCTACATATTCGATATCGTAGCACTAAGCCTAAAAGAGTCTCATTCTTTTAGCACAACGTCACATGCGAGACGGGATTAGATAATCCGCACGCTAGCCCGATTCAAACGGTAATCGGTAAAGGCACATCAAATCTGTTGATGGCTGAGGGTTTGCTAAAAATCCTATAGGTATTGTGATTGATTATTTCAAATGAAAAATCATAATTCAACCGATGAAGGGTCAAGTGTTTCAATGAGGAGATTACGGTTATCCAAACATCAGGTTCATGGCAAAAGATTGGTTGTTGAACGACTCATCGTCGTTGGAGCTTATTTTGCAACTCAGCCTCGAAGGACTCCTCGCTGCCGTTCGATATTTTCAAAGCTGCCTTCCTCAACTTCAGACGCTTTTGTTCCGAGAGTTACAGTTTCTTGGACATGATGGTTAAGCGCTACCTCCTTCGCTGACAAGGTCATCACCAGCCAGGGTCCCGGATATTTATTCAATAGGGCTATCACCCATCAAGCGTCAATTTTCATTCGGTTTGGTTTGTGCGGGCGTCAATCATACTCCAATAAGGTGTATGAGTATAAACTATTTCCTATTTTTACCAAGAAGTTCCTGAAAAATATTCTTAAGGATAACTCGACAACCCCTAATTTCCTCCCACTGTGATACTCCAATAAGGTATACGAGTATATACTATTTCCTATTTTTGGCGAGAAGTTCCTAAAAAATATTTTAAGGATAACTCGACCACCTCCAAATGGGTATATGAGAATAAACTAATTCCCAAAACTCCAGTGAACGTATGAGTATAAACTGTGTTGACGCCGTCCAACATGTCGTAATGAAAAATCGTCGATTGGATTTCAAGAAAAAATTCCTGATGCCAGTCAACGCATCGCAAAATAGAATTCACCAATTGAAAATCTTAAGAAAATTCCTCCCACCATGGTTAGTTCTACGACGAGCGACGCAATGGAGAATTCACCGATTCAAGGTTAAGTCTCATGTAATCGGATAGTCAGTTCGACGACAATTCACCAACACGAGCTAAAGCAAATAGTTCATTCATCAGCCTCGGGTCAAGATTTCGACAGCGGTCAGGCAATAAATGCAGCACCGCGATACTTTCAGTCATCCTACAAAGTACTGGATAGTCCGAAAGAATTGGAGAAATCAAGACTCGGAGCCATTTTCAGGTCCTGTTATACCGACTGAAGGTTTGGGCCTATCATATCTAAAGTATTTTGACTTCTTCTATAAAAGAGCGAGACCGAAACACTTTAGAGGGGGTATCTGTAGATGTTAAAAATTACCTATAAGTCCCCAAACATAGCTCGTAACAGTGAGTTAACAATCGATGAGCCATCCGTTTACGTAACGGCGAACCATTGACGACACAACAAATGACCGCGACGTAAACCCTCTCATCAAGATGCCCTACGCAGAGTTTTTGGCGGTCCCGCTAGCAGGTTAGTGGGCGGGGGGTCAAGGGGGCAGCGGCCCCCTTGTGGGTCCGGGGCAGCGCCCTAGAAAATTTTTTAAAAGCTCTCTCCTTTCTAAACCGTAACCTGATTCCGGGGCCTTGACGAACTGATGCGCCAGGCGTTGACGTCGCATGAAATGAGTCGGTGAAGCGTGTGCAATTCAATGAAGCAACGAATCACGCGAGTGAAGGGATAAACCCAACTTTGAAGCTCCGGATCAGCGAAAATTTATAAACCTGAATCAAATTAGACTCGGAACACCGGAAGACGGCAAAAAAGACCGGAAAATATGCCGTTTGGGCGGCTCGGCCAAAACCGAACCACTTCCAAGTGGCTCGGTGGCAGAGCCACTTCCAAGTGGCTCGGCCAAGGAAGAGCCACATTCAAATGGCTCGGTGGCCGAGCCACTTCCAAGTGGCTCGGCCAAAGCTGAGCCACATGGAAGTGGCTCGGTGGCCGAGCCACTTCGAAGTGGCTCATGGAAGTTGCTAGGCAGGCTTTGGGCTCAGTTTCGACCGCTTACCCACTTTTGAGGCTATAAATAAGAGGGAGGGGGCTCATTTGCATAGAGATCCAGAATTTTGGAGAGAAGAGGAGACTCTGCCGGATCAAGATCTGACTTTTGGCGATAAAGACGATGCTTTTGAAGATCAAGATATGACTTTTGGCGATAAAAGCGAGGCTTTTGAAGATCAAGATCTAATTTTTGGGGAGGCGATCAACTTCGACATCAGATCTACATTATTTCCTCAAGATTAAACCTCGTTTTGATCTCGAGAAGAGCTTTGATTTCGCTTAGTCGATCTCATTTGCTTGGGCTCTTATTTCCTTCGTGAAATAACCCCTCTTGATTGTGTAGATCTCGCACCGGATCCGAATTACGCGGTGGTCCACGGATGAAAAAGAAGTCCCCTGCATGCATATTGACACTCATCGCAGAAGTTTGGATCCGATAAACGGATCCCGCGTTTGTTTAAAAAGGAGAAAAAGTTATAATCTTTTTGATTGTTCGTTGTAAAGCCTTATAAAAAGGCGATCTTTTTTCTGAATCTCGTTTGTAATCCCATAAAGGTGTAGCGAATTCAGTCAATGACAATCATCTCGACTTTTCCCGCGAACAAGTGCTCATTTTCAAGAAGGTCAGGATGGACCCACATTTCTCACCTTTGTTAGTCATGAGAGGGACGAAGCCTTGACTCTGACAAATGTCTGTATTTTATCCTTAAGGATATAACAGTTCTTCGTCAGCTGTCCCAAATCCTATGATAGAGGTAATAATTGGGATCATTGGTTTTCCCAACTTCTACAGGGCTTCGAACTTTGGGAAGCTTTAATCGGTTGCTCTTGTTGAGCACATGGAAGATGGCAATGGTGTGGTCATCATTGAAAGAGTAGTTCCATTGGGTATTCTTTCGAGACTCCTTCTTCTATTTGTTGGATTTTTCAACCTCGACAGCGAATGGTTCTGTCGTCTTTGATTGGGATGACGGCCCCTGCTTCTTCTTATCCCCTTTGCGACTAGAGTGGGGATCAAATTTATTAAAGCATTCAGTGGGCTTCTTGGCAATTTCTGCCTGCTCCACCAATTCTTTCCACGAGTTTGCCTTAACAGCATCCATATGAGCTTCTATGCGACTCAGGAAATTGTGCCGACAAGTTTAGAGCAACATTAGCAATAGCATGTCTCGGCATCGCAAGCTAAGCTTGCGAAACCACTCAATGTAATCTCTGACCGAATCTTCGCCTCTTTGCCTTTCAGAGAGGAGCTTGGCCATGGTCACAGCGGACTGCTTTTCATAGAACTGAGACTAAAACTATGACTCCAAATTGGCCCAGGACTTAATTGATCCTTTGGTCAAATTCTAGAACCAGTTGAAGGCTACCCCCTTAAGGGTGCCAATGAAGAGTCTCCCCTTGATGGCGTCATTTCCTACTATGTTTCTTGTTTGTTGGTGGAAGTAGTAGATGTGTTGGTTGGAAGAACCCTTGCCATCGAACGTGTTCAACATCAGCGGCTTGAACGTCATTGGGTAAGGAACTAAGTCCCACTCAATGTGATAAGGTTGGGTAATCCTAACTTTTTTTTGCTCCGTTCTCTGTGTCAGAGCACTGAGGTGATTCTAGAGACTTTCAAGAATCTTCGTCTCATGTTTCGCCTTTGGTGAATTAGATACCTCCAGTTCTAAATGAGAGGAATGAATATCATCATGATTCGACGGTTCTTTCTCGAAGGAAACATCAATAGGTTGTCTCCCTTTGAATTATCTCTGGGAGAACGAGAGACACGTAGTAACTATTGCAGCATGCCTTTAATCCACTTGAAGCGCTCGTCAGATGCTTTTTTCAAAGCTTTCGTTTGATGAATAAGGTCATCATGGGCATCTATCCATCATATGTACAACCCACCGCCGCTCTTGACTTGAGCTAGGAGTTGCATTGGATGCTATGATAGAGTTTGCGTCGCTAACAGTAGGTAGATCCACTTATGATGAAACTCGTGGTGTGTGCATCCTTAGGAGAGACTAATCAAAGCGGATGGCTGCCCCTTGCCTTGACCTTGTATGAAGATAAACACCATTTGGGAGTATGCTTCCAATGTCAGGAGAATATCTTGCACCAAAAGGACTATCCTCTTCTTCATCATCCTCATTGGTCACACTGGTCATATTGACCGTGAACTCTTGGGGATTGTTTATGTTCCTTCGGGAATGTCTTCGCCTTTTATTCTTAGCCTCTGAAGGCTCAGCAGCTAGGCTGAGATGACTGAACACCGAGGACTTATATTAGCAATTTGTTTGAACTACCATAATAATTTCTTTTAAGGTCACGCAATGCTGACATAGCCGTGCCCTTTTTAGATAAAGGAAATCCATAAGATTAGGGGGAGTCTCGGTTTGGCCGAGATGGTGATCATTCTTCTTGAGAGCAACTCCCCCTCCTCGTACTTTAGCAAGTGAATGTCACCTATGACGACGTTGTTTTGACCTATGGTTGGCATGGTTAATTGAGTCCTTATCACATGATAGAGCTTCTGACTTGGACAAAGGATCACCAAGGGTGATAGTTTTCCCTTGTAGGATTTTGGATGGAGGATAACCCCCATTCCTTGCTTCTGCTAAAGAAGCACATCGAGCATTGTGAGATGCTTTAAACCAAACCAAAGGGGTTGTGGATTGAAGTCTAAAATCAAAAGACATATGAACATCCATTTCTTCGCTTTGGCAAAGTTTTTTTGGTTTTTAGTGAAGCCAAGACTGTTGCTAGCAAAGGTCACCTTGCTATGGGGTGAGGGTCGACTCTGACCCCATTTTTGCACTACGGCGAATCTTACGGTAGCTTCTAGTGGTGGCCGTAAGTAATTTTTTAGAGAAAATGAATTCCTCAAACTTTGGTAGGTCAAATTCAATGACCAGCGATTTAGTAGTGGACCCAAGGGCCTTATTGTCAGACTGCAACATAATTTTCTTATCAGTTGAGAAAGTAGTCCCTAGCAAAGTCGTCATCCTATTTTAAGTCCAAAAAATTATAATAAACTAGAGATTACAACTTCGAGATCATAATAAAATAAGGGAAAAAATTTATAGCTGGGTTCTTTTCTATGTGCCGAGGAAGTGTCGATCTTGTACTCTGTTGATGGTCTGAACAATTAATGATGGGTCTTCTTGCTAAGTTTAGAAGGTTTACCGAAGTAGAGCCAAAATCCAATCTCTGATGATGAGTAATCTCCCTGGTGGGCAAAAACGAGTGTTTACCTTTTATAGTCGCAAGTGCACAACCATTGTCAAGTTATAGTATTTAAGATTGTCGATCCCACGAGGAACGGGAAATAGGAAGTGTTTGATTCAAGTTCGGTTCTCAAATTATGCGTGACAATTAGGGTTTTATTCAAGATAATATGAAAATATGATGAAGTGATGAGAGAGTGGATTTGGATTGTGTGTGAAAGGAATCACAATTAAAAAGACGAGAAGTCAATAAGAGAGATGAAGGAATCTAGAATTGAATCCACTAGCTAACTCAAATTATAATCTACTGAAAAATTCTCTTTTACCACATCTCATATTAGATTTATTAAGCATAAGATATCAAACCACTTAAGGAAAGCATAACTTATCAAATTATCACCTAATTGAAATTCAAACTCATGAAGAGAGTAATAACAAGATAATAATCCTAGAATTCATAAGCATAGCCTATCAAACCACTTAAGGAAAGCATAAACTATAAAATTCTTCTTCTATCGATTAGTTCTCTAGTTGATTAACCTAAACATGATCTTTTAAGCATAAGAGAGATGATTCATAAACACAAAAGAGATTAGACTAGTTTCATGCAACCTAGATCCCCACAAGAGTTTAGTTCAACATCTTGGGAAATTCAAACAAATAGAAAAAGAAAGAAAATAAAAAGAAAGAAAAATTCTAAACTAATCTAACTACAAAGCAATTAAATCTAAACTACAAAAGCTATTAAATCTAAACTACAAAGCAAATAAATCTAAACTACAAAGCAAATAAATCTAAACTACAAAACAAATAAATAACAAGAAAGAAAAAGAAATAATAAAGAGAAATAAAGAGAAACACGCAACTCATCATCATCAACTCATCCTCCTTTTGGTCCTTGAACAAGAAGAAGAAGATGGGATTGAAGGAAAATATTTATTTATTGAGGAAAAATTATTACAATGAAAGGTACTCTAAAACAAGAGCAACCCTTTCTCTCCAAAAGGAGTTTTACAAAATATTTCACACCTATAAACCCTCGAGATACTACCCTATTTATACCCCAACGGAGTTGATGTGAACCATTGGATCAAACTTGGCCAAAAGGAAGAGAAATCTTTCCTTAATTGAATCTAGCTGGCACCAATCGGTTGGCGATCGGTTAATAACCGGTTAGCTAACCGGTGGCCAACCGGTTGGTCAACCGATTGGTTCCCAACGGATTTTGTCTTTTCTTGATATTTTGCACTAATTCTTCTTGGATTCCCTTGGTATCTTGGGCCTTCGTTTGTCTTGATTTTGGGCTTCAAAATTGGTAGAAATTGAGAGAATTTGAGTCATTTGAGCTTTTATTCATTAATACTCCATTATTCTCGCAAAATAAGATAAAACATATTATTAGTAACATATTTATTGATATAAAATAGATAGTGAGGTTATTAAAATGTCATTAAAATGTGATTATCAAATACCCCACACCTAAATTTTTGCTAGTCCTCTAGCAAGGAAGAAAAATAAAAAGAAAGAAAGAAAAATCCTAACTCACTTTCAGAATCGCGGTTGTATTTAGCGCATACAACAAGCCTTTAAACCCCTAGGTTACCCTAGTGGACGAGTTGTAGTCTCGTGAGGGTTTGCAGTGAATATACCCACAAAATTCAGTCAACTTGCCAATTTAAAGAAGCTAATTGAATAATTCAAAAATTCCACAAGTCGGTTAATACTCAAGAAAACGTTTTTATCATGATTTCAAAGTAAACTTCTTAAGAAAATCCTTCCATTGTAGTGATACAAAACCAAGTTTTTCTCAAAGATTTAATTCAAAAGTTTTGAAGGAAACATGCTAACTCTTTGTTTCAAACAATGTTCAAGTCTCTTAACCCATTTTGAAAAATCAAGAACATATACCGTTATTTCCATATATATAAAAACATGGTTAGTTTTTTTTTTTTTTCTTGGTAGTCTTGTTCTTTTTAATCGGGCTTTCTAAGTGACCATTTAGTGAGTTTTGGGCCAATGAATCCCAACCCAATTGGGCTTAGGTCATTAAGCATAAAAATACTCCTCGGGCTTAATTACTCAGTCAACTTAGGCTTAGTAACAAAGAACTACCGATGATTTTAAGAGAAATTTATTTGGTGCCCATTTTTCGCACTCTTTTTGTTAAGTTAGTATAATATATATATGTGTATATGTATATATGTTCTGAAAAATATTTGGATTAATGCAACTTAAAGAATCATTTTCAACTCTAAGTTAAGCGCATAAAATTTCATCACTCGATTAAACATCCAAGTTAAACTTTAGTAAAGTATACCACTTTGAAAATCATTCTTTCGAATTTATTTAAAATTATCATAAAAGGTAAACTTGAGTGTATAACTAACTCGGGATTAGAAGACTATTAATCAACTCTATTAAGTTGGCAAGTGACAAATTTTATTATTATTATTATTATTTTTTTTTTAAAGAAAAGAAAATGAAAAATAAATAAGAAAAAGAAAATGAAAAATGAGAAAATGAAAAATGACTAAAATCTGAGAGAAATTTGACTAAGTCCCACCCCACACCTAAAATTTGCATTGTCCTCAATGTAAATGCAGAAAGTAACATGGAGAAGAGTGGAAGCACTTACGGATGTTTGGATGACACGGAACAGAAAGAAAAGCGCATTTACGGTAATGCAGGGGAGGCGAAACCAATTGTTGTTGTTTTTATTTTTATTTTATTTTTATTTTATTTTTATTTTTATTTTTATTTTTATTTTTATTTTATTTTTATTTTTATTTTTATTATTATTATTATTATTTTTTTTAAAATTTTTTTTAAAATTTTTTTTATTAAAAGAACAAGAAACTCTCACATGAGAGAAGAATAAATTCTTTTATTATTATTGTGGTACAAAAACAAAAATGTAGAATAAAAGATGAAACATGAGAAGCTCACATTCTACATTAACTCCTACCTTATTCTTGAAAATTCTACCGAAATTTAAAGAATTTCAAAATGATATAATTCTTGATGTGCTTAAATTCCAAAATTTCAGGGTTGTTAGTGATGTGTGCAAAGAATGGAAGGTAGGTATTAATGGTTGTATGCTTTTGAACTTAGATTCATTATTAACAAAATTTCATCAAAATGAAATCTTGTTGTTTTCTATTTTCTACAAATCTAAGTTCATTAACAAAGGGTTCTTCAAATGTTGGCATCAAGATGCATGTATTCAACATAATTCTCTCGCTCAAGGACTTGATTATTAACACAGTTGCATTTGTTGTGAATGGATTGCATTCACTTGATCTTGAAAAGTTGAACTTGACAGCGTTCCTTGGATTGGTCACGGGTTGACTTCGAAATGATCCTTTCTCTCTCTCACTTATAGCTAGCTAGTTGACCAAGCTGGGTTTCTAATCTAGCTATGGCTTGAGTGGTGGAGTTGAGAATTTGTCTGTTGATTGCATAAAGGAGTTCATCGTGTTAGATGTTTGAGTCAACAAGTTAAGTGAGTGCGTGTAGAGGTTTTAATCAAGGCTTCCAAACCTCTTTCCAACACATTAAGGCGTTTCTCAACATTTGAAGGAATATGATTTGTAGATTGATGATGAGGAAACCGATTTGGAAATGGTGATTTGATTGTGGGAAATTGGTTTGAGAATTGAAAAGCTGCGTTGCCCTAGGGAATTGTTGGTTTGAAGAGGGAGTGAAATTTTGATTTCTGAGAAATTACCACGATTCCATGCAAAATTCGGATGATTTCTCCAACCCGGATTATAGGTTGGAGAAAATGGATCATGTCGGATCTTTGGAATCACGACATTCATCATTCTAGAGATTGAGTGTTTCCTACAGTGGACATTGCTCAAGCATGGGTCGTAGAAAGACGATTATGACAACTGAGGCGAAACTTGATTGATTTGAGCCGAGCTCGTTCTTTGGTTTCTAAAGTTTCTAACTGCGTAGAATTGTAGCCATCTTAGCTTCAGAGGCTATGTTTGACTCTAAGGAAGGACCTCTAGAAGCTGGATTGGGTAGCGATGAATCCGATGTTCCCCTGCATAGTTTTCTGGATAAATTCTCTAAAAGTCCCAAGCTTCATCGGCATTTTTCTTCATGAAATCCCCTTGACACATTGACTCTAAGGAAGTTTTTGCGGGATAGTCCAATCCTTAAGTAAATGATTTGGCACAATCGCCATTTTTCGGACCGTGGTGAGGACATTGGATGAGGAGATCCTTAAACCTATCGAAATACTTCGAATGGCTCACGGGACAATCCTAAAATTTTGAATCTTGTTTCGAGCTTGACCGTTTTGTGAATTGGGAAGAATTTTTTAGAAAAACTTTTACAAAATCAGCCGAGTTGAAATCGAATCGTGGGTAAGCTGTCTGACCATTTTTTGCTTTGTCCTTAAGAGTGAAGGGAATAAATCGAAGCTTAATTGCATCCTCAGTTAGGTCTTTCATTTTAATCATGAGGCGACTTCTACAAATTGAGAGATGAAAATATATCGTCTTAGGTTTGTTCCTAAGAATTTTGGAAGCATGTTGATGAAATGTGGTCGGAGTTGAAATTAGTTCCATTTGCTTGGGAAGCTTAATGCATGAAGGGATAGCATTCCTAGTTGGGTAGAGATATCTTGAAGAGCGGGAGGATTGGCCATTTCGTTTGGTTGAGAAGTTGAATCGAGGCGAACTAAGCG
This sequence comes from Asparagus setaceus, assembly GCA_012295165.1. NCBI lineage: Eukaryota > Viridiplantae > Streptophyta > Magnoliopsida > Asparagales > Asparagaceae > Asparagus > Asparagus setaceus. The sequence goes on from CM022701.1 coordinate 60,143,902, forward strand.
ATTGGTATTATCCCTAACCCGTTTGCATGAACCAAAATCAAGAGATTTTTTAATTAAAAAATGAAAAATGAGAAAATGAAAAATAAATAAGAAAAAGAAAATGAAAAATGAGAAAATGAAAAATGACTAAAATCTGAGAAATTTGACTAAGTCCCACCCCACACCTAAAATTTGCATTGTCCTCAATGTAAATGCAGAAAATAACATGGAGAAGAGTGGAAGCACTTACGGATGTTTGGATGACACGGAACAGAAAAGCGCATTTACGGTAATGCGAGGGGAGCGAAACCAATTGTTGTTGTTTTTATTTTTATTTTTATTTTTATTTTTATTTTTATTTTTATTTTTATTTTTATTTTTATTTTTATTTTTATTTTTATTTTTATTTTTATTTTTATTTTTATTTTTATTTTTATTTTTATTTTTTTTTTTAAAATTTTTTTTATTAAAAAGAACAAGAAACTCTCACATGAGAGAAGAATAAATTCTTTTATTATTATTGTGGTACAAAAACAAAAATGTAGAATAAAAGATGAAACATGAGAAGCTCACATTCTACATTAACTCCTACCTTATTCTTTGAAAATTCTACCCGAAATTTAAAGAATTTCAAAATGATATAATTCTTGATGTGCTTAAATTCCAAAAATTTGAGGTTGTTAGTGATGTGTGCGACAATGGAAGGTAGGTATTAATGGTTGTATGCTTTTGAACTTAGATTCATTATTAACAAAATTTCATCAAAAATGAAATCTTGTTGTTTTCTATTTTCTACAAATCTAAGTTCATTAACAAAGGGTTCTTCAAATGTTGGCATCAAGATGCATGTATTCAACATAATTCTCTCGTTCGAAGGACTTGATTATTAACACAGTTGCATTTGTTGTGAATGGATTGCATTCACTTGATCTTGAAAAGTTGAACTTGACAGCGTTCCTTGGATTGGTCACGGGTTGACTTCGAAATGATCCTTTCTCTCTCTCACTTATAGCTAGCTAGTTGACCAAGCTGGGTTTCTAATCTAGCTATGGCTTGAGTGGTGGAGTTGAGAATTTGTCTGTTGATTGCATAAAGGAGTTCATCGTGTTAGATGTTTGAGTCAACAAGTTCGTGAGTGCGTGTAGAGGTTTTAATCAAGGCTTCCAAACCTCTTTCCAACACATTAAGGCGTTTCTCAACATTTGAAGGAATATGATTTGTAGATTGATGATGAGGCCGATTTGGAAATGGTGATTTGATTGTGGGAAATTGGTTTGAGAATTGAAAAAGCTGCGTTGCCCTAGGGAATTGTTGGTTTGAAGAGGAGTGAAATTTTGATTTCTGAGAAATTACCACGATTCCATGCAAAATTGGATGATTTCTCCAACACGGATTATAGGTTGGAGAAAATGGATCATGTCGGATCTTTGGAATCACGACATTCATCATTCTAGAGATTGAGTGTTTCCTACAGTGGACATTGCTCGAAGCATGGGTCGTAGAAAGACGATTATGACAACTGGCGAAACTTGATTGATTTGAGCGGAGCTCGTTCTTTGGTTTCTAAAGTTTCTAACTGCGTAGAATTGTAGCCATCTTAGCTTGGAGGCTATGTTTGACTCTAAGGAAGGACCTCTAGAAGCTGGATTGGGTAGCGATGAATCACGGTGTTCCCCTTGCATAGTTTTCTCGGATAAATTCTCTAAAAAGTCCCAAGCTTCATCGGCATTTTTCTTCATGAAATCCCCTTGACACATTGACTCTAAGGAAGTTTTTGCAGGATAGTCCAATCCTTCGTAAATGATTTGGCACAATCGCCATTTTTCGGACCGTGGTGAGGACATTGGATGAGGAGATCCTTAAACCTATCGAAATACTTCCAGAATGGCTCACCCGGGACAATCCTAAAATTTTGAATGCTTTTTCTGAGCTTGACCGTTTTGTGAATTGGGAAGAATTTTTTTAGAAAAACTTTTACAAAATCAGCCCAGGTTGAAATCGAATCTGTGGGTAAGCTGTCTGACCATTTTTGCTTTGTCCTTAAGAGTGAAGGGAATAAATCGAAGCTTAATTGCATCCTCAGTTAGGTCTTTCATTTTAATCATGAGGAGACTTCTACAAATTGAGAGATGAAAATATATCGTCTTGGTTTACGTTCCTAAGAATTTTGGAAGCATGTTGATGAAATGTGGTCGGAGTTGAAATTAGTTCCATTTGCCGGGAAGCTTAATGCATGAAGGGATAGCATTCCTAGTTGGGTAGCAGATATCTTGAAGAACGGGAGGATTGGCCATTTCGTTTGGTTGAGAAGTTGAATCGAGGCGAACTAAGCGATTGGTATTATCCCTAACCCGTTTGCATGAACCAAAATCAAGAGATTTTTTTAATTAAAAAAATGAAAAAGTTAGTGAGATGGTGAAAAGAGAAGAAGAGGGAAGAAGAAAAAAATTAACAAATCAAGGCAATCACTTTTCAATCACCCTAACTCTAGGGTTAAGCCTAAACTTCAGCTAGACCGACTCCTAACCAAAACTCCTAAGTGAAAAAAATCCAGTTTACGTGGGTAATTAGCCAAGTAAGGATAGTACTAGAGGGAGATCAAAGATCAATTAAGTACCTCGTTCCTTGCAGGGCGCTTACGCAACCCCTAAACCTTGCCTTAGACACCAATTAATCCAAATAAACTTAGACCAGTTCACTCAAGAATTTCTTGTTCCTTATTGAGCTCGAATCCTTAGGGGCCAACGTCTAATTCTTTTTAGGAGGCTTGGATTTGTGTAGTGAGGAATCAGTGATTTTTGGGCGAAGGAAAGGGTGATGAAATCCCTCACCTTATCTTGATTAATGGGTTTTGCCCTTAAAAATATTTTCAAGTGAGTGTCAATTCAAAATGCTCAAATCACTTTGGTGAATTCCTACTATTATATGCAATGCAGCCCTAGAAATTAAAAGCAACTAAAAGGATGAGAAAGAAAAATATTTTTTTTATTATGGTCGACAAGAAAGAAAGTCAGTTTTTTTATATATTAACCTAATTGTCTCTAATGTGATGAACTACCTATAGGGTGGAATTAAAAATACTAGAGAGAAGAGTTACTGCATAAAAGCAATGCAAAGCCTCGTTGGAGGCAACCTTCAATCTCGAATCTTCAACTCCTTGCCTTCAAGCTCCTTTTGTCATTCACAATAGACAAACACACAATTTAAAGAACTAAGAAAAATTCCTACTTAACACCGTTCCCGACAGCGGCCAAAACTTGGTGGGCAAAACAAGTGTTTACCTTTTATAGTCGCAAGTGCACAACCATTGTCAAGTTATAGTATTTAAGATTGTCGATCCCACGAGGAACGGAAATAGGAAGTGTTTGATTCAAGTTCGGTTCTCAAATTATGCGTGACAATTAGGGTTTTATTCAAGATAATATGAAAATATGATGAAGTGATGAGAGAGTGGATTTGGATTGTGTGTGAAAGGAATCACAATTAAAAGGCGAGAAGTCAATAAGAGATGAAGGAATCTAGAATTGAATCCACTAGCTAACTCAAATTATAATCTCTGAAAAATTCTCTTTTACCACATCTCATATTAGATTTATTAAGCATAAGATATCAAACCACTTAAGGAAAGCATAACTTATCAAATTATCACCTAATTGAAATTCAAACTCATGAAGAGAGTAATAACAAGATAATAATCCTAGAATTCATAAGCATAGCCTATCAAACCACTTAAGGAAAGCATAAACTATAAAATTCTTCTTCTATCGATTAGTTCTCTAGTTGATTAACCTAAACATGATCTTTTAAGCATAAGAGATGATTCATAAACACAAAAGAGATTAGACTAGTTTCATGCAACCTAGATCCCCACAAGAGTTTAGTTCAACATCTTGGGAAATTCAAACAAATAGAAAAAGAAAGAAAATAAAAAGAAAAGAAAAATTCTAAACTAATCTAACTACAAAGCAATTAAATCTAAACTACAAAAGCTATTAAATCTAAACTACAAAGCAAATAAATCTAAACTACAAAGCAAATAAATCTAAACTACAAAACAAATAAATAACAAGAAAGAAAAAGAAATAATAAAGAGAAATAAAGAGAAACCTGCAACTCATCATCATCAACTCATCCTCCTTTCGGTCCTTGAACAAGAAGAAGAAGATGGGATTGAAGGAAAATATTTATTTATTGAGGAAAAATTATTACAATGAAAGGTACTCTAAAACAAGAGCAACCCTTTCTCTCCAAAAGGAGTTTTACAAAATATTTCACACCTCTAAACCCTCGGATACTACCCTATTTATACCCCAACGGAGTTGATGTGAACCATTGGATCAAACTTGGCCAAAAGGAAGAGAAATCTTTCCTTAATTGAATCTGCTGCACCAATCGGTTGGCCGTCGGTTAGCCAACCGGTTGGCTAACGGTTAATAACCGTTGGTCAACCGATTGGTTCCCAACGGATTTTGTCTTTTCTTGATATTTTTGCACGAATTCTTCTTGGATTCCCTTGGTATCTTGGGCCTTCGTTTGTCTTGGTTTTGGGCTTCAAAATTGGTAGAAATTCAGAGAATTTGAGTCATTTGAGCTTTTATTCATTAATACTCCATTATTCTGCAAAATAAGATAAAACATATTATTAGTAACATATTTATTGATATAAAATAGATAGTGAGGTTATTAAAATGTCATTAAAATGTGATTATCACTCCCCCTCCTTTTAAAGAGAGAGAGAGAGAGAGAGAGAGAGAGAGAGAGAGAGAGAGTTAGTGGCCATTAATTGTGGATTAGTGGCCACTAGCTTAGGAGATAATGGGGGTGATCCGTTTCCTTAAAAGAATAGCTCTTGAAATGGTCATGGGTGAAGTTCGCCTATAACCGTTATGGGCGATGCTAGCATGAGGCTTGAGTGAGCTTTGCTATGGCTTGAGGTGTGAGCTTCGCTTCAGGGACCTTTGCTTAGGACCTCTTGTGGGCTTGGTTCATAGAAGTCCAATGTGAAGATGCCTTTCGACCTAACTTAGAGTCTGGCTTGAGGACAACGTTTGACTCGACCTAGAGTTTGACTTGAGGATGACTTTTGACTCGACCAAGAGTCCAACTTGTAGATGATTCTTGACTTAACCCAGAGCCCGACTTGCAGATAATTTTCAGCTCAGATTTGGATATCCTTCAATTCTGATCGGTTAAACCAAAATTAGGCATATGGTTAATCACATGAGACTCAAGCGAACTTCACCATGGCTTAGGTGAGCTTCACCATGGGCTTGTCTTTGGGCCCATCCGAAGTGTTTAGCCCATGGACGTTCACTTCTTGGACTCGTGTTTGGCTCGAGTATCAGATTCATGTTATCTATACTGAGCATTGGTCCATGAGAGAGCTTGTATATTTTGACCGTCTACAGTCCTGATCACAGGAATATAGAGTATTTTGTTAGTGTTCAACAATGTTACTTTCTGTGGGGTTATTTCCCAATTATTAGAGACATTAGTCATACATGAGGAGTAATCAAAATGGATAACTTTGTCAACCATTACACCGCCTTTTCAATAGCGTCATTGCAAATAGTGCTAAGATCTATTACACCTGGTTTGATGATAAGAGTAGGGGTCTTGGTCTGCTTCACATTCGCTTTAGTGATGTCATGGGAATCCTCAATAGCGAGCACATTCGCCATGTTGTCAATGCAGCAATCATCCTGGTAGAGTCACGCGTCGACACAGTAGCTCTCGAGGCCTCTAAAGAGCAGCTCATCCTCATAGTTCCATCATTCAATCCTATTTGGATCATTGTATTTGATGCACTGGTGCAAGGTAGAGGGGACAAACATATTTTTGTGGATCCATGGTCACCCTAAAAGGACGTTGTATGACGATTTAGTATCAATGACATAGCATGTCACATCAGACTTGAGCTCGCCGATCTGGAGCTTGAGCTTTATCTTCCCCAACAGATCACTGCTGTTAGCATTGAAGCTGAAAATATTGTTGTCAGTGTGGCAGAGTCAGCGTAATGATATATGAAGGAAGTGCATCGTTCTCCTCGTGATGATGTTAATGGTGGATCTAGGGTCAACTTGCATGTGCTCTATCTTCGATGATCGTAAGTACCCTGTGAAGTAACGTGGCCTTATATATTTGATGGATGGTATGAGAATGTCCCTTTCAGAGAATGTTACCATTGGAAAGTCCCTTTCCACGCGGTAGCATCACGTGCATGAGGGTGAAGCCTTTCTCTCTGATGGTTGGATTTGTGTGTGGTTAACTTTGGGATCACTCTGAGCCTCCTACAGCGCTGCTTTAACCTTAGGGGCTAGTTAGAGCAACTGCCAAAGCATCACCCTCACCAGAAAAATGGTCGTGACCTGCTAGGCCCTAGCCTATTGCTACTTGCACTTAGGGGTGTAGGAAGTGGAACCATCATTGGGTTGGTTGTCTGATTGACCAGTGGGGCTTGCTGTTCATCCTGATTAACCCAGCCTTGTTGCTGGTGAAACAATCTTCGACTCCCGAGTTCTTCTCATGCATTCTGAGTCGCGATAGCTACCAATGCTTCTGCCTCTCCAAGTGCCTTGGTTGATGCTTCTTCTTCTTCTGACACGACTAGTGCTGCAATGGCTTCATCTTCTAAGTCAGTAAGTTTGGGCATTGGCCCCTCGTCATCACTGTAGAGGACTGTCACAACATTACACATCTTTCCCTTATCGTTGCATTTTCCAACTCGGCTTAGCAGAGGTCCATTGCTTATTTTTTTATGAGATTGGGGTGAACCCACATGAGGTCTCCCCCAGAGAGAGTGACAGGAGTCAGTCCTTTGCCCTATTGACCATGTCAATCATAGTTAACAATCGTTAGTTCTACTTTCATGATTGGTACTACCCCATCTACAGCACTCACACTCAGTAGATCCCCAAATTGAACTGAAATCATGTTCACTGAAACCTTCTCTGATCTTCCCTTAGCTCCAAAGATCCAAATTCGTACAAAGTTTGAATCTTTTCTCTCAACACCCAATGTAGTCCTTTGAAGGGCGCCCTACGAAGAGGTGAAAGATGCTACAGTTTGGGTCATTGGCGCACCCTTCTTCTTTTAGTTTCTTTGGTTTTCCAAGTTTGATGAATCCTCCCTTGATAAGCGTTTTGGCTACTTTTGGGATTGCTTCCTGCTTACAGACATAAACTATGTCAGAATCTTGCTTGAACTAATTTTGTTGTTGTGAAGGACCTTCCCCTTAATGTTGCCTAGACGGAGATACCCGATTGTAGTTAAGGTTAGCATGAGATGGTAGTTGTTGTTCGCATTCTTGTTGTCATTTTGATTCTCATTCTGCCATCTTGATGGTTGTGATTGAGCTCGTGTTCCGTATGGCATGCGGTACATAGACTGCCATCACTACCTTAACTTTCCCGATGTGCGGTTTAATGGCATTAGGTTTACTTTTGCCTCCACCATTATCCATCTTATCTGGGATGTCTCCGAGCTGAATGGTGGCAGCTTCAGCCCTCTCAGTATATTTTATCAGTTCTTTCCAGGTTTTTTTGAATTAGTGACACCTAAGTGCTTGATGATGTGATCTGGCAGGCCATCTCGGTATGCGTCAATAACTAACTTTTTAGACATTGCACCCTTCAATTCAAGGCTGAGTTGGTGAAATCTCTCAATCTAAGTTTGGATCTTCTCTCCTGGCTTGTAGACTTTATTTTTGACTCTTTAACAGGTCACTTCAAAGTCGATTTGATGAAATCTCTCGTTGAATTTCTTTTTCAAGTCCTTCCACGAATTTATAGAACTTAACGGTTCTCAAACCAGTAAAGGCCCCTTGAGTGAGCCAAAGAACATTCTCACCATAATGATATCATTTTCCAACTATAGTCTAGCTTGGTCTTCAAAATGGAAAAGGTCTTGTTGAGATGACCCAGTGTCATTGAAGCTTTGAACTGTGATAGCTTTATACTTCTTAGGATATGGTATGTTATCCCAAAAAAGTCGGATAGGCTTGGAGGTCCCATCGTTTGCTCTCCTTGACTTTTTTTAACGTCATCTACTTTAGCTATCAATTGAGCTATGAGAGTGGCAATAGCAGGATCTATTTTCGTAGTGGTTCATAATGACCTACACCGTCAGACCAATTTGAATGCTCTTCTTGATGGCCAAGTTGTTCATTATGAGGTGGAGGCACCACCTGAGTAAACATGGCGCGCGCCGTCTCAATGACAGGGCGGTTAGGTAATCTTGTTTGCTCCATGTTTGAGTGTGGCACTTCCAATATGGTGTTAGGGCTACCCTATGGTGGATCAGTCACCTTTTCCAAATTAATCATCTCTCGGGCAAGTCGCGAGTCTTGCTAGAAATTGGTGATCTCCTCCATAATCCTAGTATTATGATTCATTAAGGAGTGATTTAGCCACCTTTGAGCATTTGCCAACGTTTGCATCTATTCTTGCATATGTTCCATCATGTCCATTAGCTTAGGATTTTCTGTACTCAAAGGTCGACTTCTTCTGGAGGATCACGAAGCTATTCGGAGTGTTCACTTTTGTCGTTCAACACAGGCTCCTTCCGTTTTGAACTTGCTCCCTCTTGATGTGATGCCATGTGAACTTCTGGTTTCCATAATTGTCGAGAGCTCACTGTACTATCTAAGGCACAAGCCGAGTATTTGTCTCCGGCAACCTCCTCATATATTGGGTTCATTACACCAAGGGCTAGGGCTCACGGAGATGACTTGGTCATTTTTGAACGAGTTCTGTATGCGAGTCCATGATAATACTTTGAAAATTTATTTGAGTCCTCCTCTTGTTGCCCACCTTTGGAATGGACGGATCTACGCCATCAATCCATCATGTGGACATGAATAAACACGGGCTCATCTTCTGGCACATTTTCTTTGGGATGGTCTTCTCTTTGATTGGGTTTGGGTGAGACCCACAGATAATCATTCAAAAACTGATGCCCTTGAGGACTAAGTTTCCATCAGATGGGGTAAAGGAGACTCAATCAGACCCTCGGCATGGGAGCATATGGTGCAACATTGGACGTGTCTGATTTATATGACATGGTATTAGCAATGTTAGGGAGTTACAGTCGTTGCCCCTTTGATGGCTGCGGATTGATTGATAACTTTCATTCTATCATAAGAGATCATGGGTGTTTTTCCTTTAGATAGTCCCGAAGATCGTTGATCAATTCCAGACTGATAACCCCCCGCAGGGCTGACGATCTTCCTGTTCCTGGCCCTAACAACATGTGGACTTTAATTCTGGATGACACTGTGGCCAACTTAAGATGTTCATTCATTCTGGCCCTCTGATGGGCCCTTCTTCTCGCATGTCGTGAAATTAAGACATGCATTTCATCTTAAAGTGCAGATGGGATTGTTTGTGGCAACTGTGCAGATCTGCAAGATTTAGTATCCCCTGTCGTGCTAGCTTTTGATGATGAACTAAGCAAAAACTGCTTCTGGATTAACTTATAACTCCACAGGATCTACTGACATGTCCTCGCGGAGTTAAGCGTACGCAAGATAGTTAGGGTTAGCCAACACCCATCTTTGTCTTGTTCACTTGGATGGCGTCACTCGGTTTTGCCATGCTTAGTTATGCTAGGCGCCAGGACTGTGTCATCTACATTGCGGGAGGATTCACACTTGGAATTTGCCAAAAATTCGATAACTCTAGTGGTAGTGAGACTCTCGACTGCAACTGTACGGCTACGCGGAGTTGAGACTCTAGCAACTTTCTGTGCTCGTTTGGGGCTTCTGTGAGTGCTTGAGATACACTTCATACATGACATAGTCAATTTCATCTGTGATGGTCTTGACAATTGTCTTGGGTGCTATGTTATTATAGTGCGACACAACTTTCTCATTAGAGGAGACGCCACTCCCCAGTGGAATTGCCATATATTTTTGGGTTAAAAATTTTGTAAAGATTGGAGACAATGAAATAGTCATTCTCTGCTTTTAATCTCTTAGAAAAATAACAAAATATTACAGTGTCTTCTGATATAATTTCAATTGTGGGAAGCTGTACCGAAAGAGACTAGGTGTCAGCTCCATTGACCATATGAATAAAATAGCACTTTTATTTATGTAGCCAAGTGGGATTGAACTAATATATTTTGAGGATGAGATGAAGAATGAAATTGTTATGGAGGTTTTGCCTCGTTGAACAAGAAAGAAGAGTGCTAGTAATGACCACGGTAGATTGTTATGTGGCTATGTCAACACAAGATCAAAGATCAAGTGTAAGGACTAGAGATGAACAAAGTTTGCAAAACGAACTTCTTTCCCGCACAGCTAGAACCTCAGGAAGTTGAAGAGCAAGTGGAGAATAGTAATAGCACAACTAAATTTGGCCCCTTCAAAATATAATGAAGCGTGGTATTTATAAGATTTATGTTGTCTGCGCACAGAGTTCGTCTGCGTGCAGTTGGGGCGTGTTTGTGTGGCAACCATGCTGCCAACTGATGGGGACTAAATGATGTCCTATAGTTGTAAGTATACAACTTATCAAGTTATAGTATAAAAGATTATCGATCCCACGAGGAACGGGAAGTAGGAAGAGTTTTGTTCAAGTTTTGGTTCTCAAATTATGCGCAAGACAATTAGGAGTTTATGTACATGGTGAAAGTGATCATGATGAGGTTAGAGAGTGGGTTGTGGATTATGTGCAAAATAAATAAAACGAGGAAGAAAATGTGTTGTGGAGAGATTGAGATTGTGAAGGTGAATAAGTGAAATTAAAGGCAAAATGAAAGTGACAAAATGGGGAGATTAGAGAATGAAAACGGATGTACGCGAATAAACCAAAATGAGGATGAGAGAATGTGAGAAGTAAAAAGGAAAAGAAATCAAGAGAGGAGAAAGACAATTAAAGAAAAATAAACAAATGAAAAATAAGGATAAGTGCAAAATCAAGAATGTAAAGTATGGAGGATTAGTTAAAGATATGAGAAATCTAGAGTAGATCCACTTAGCTTATCTCAATCTCACATGAATGAGTTGGATTTGTTAGCTAGTTTCAAACAATCTCTAGGGATCCCACAAGTATTAGCTCCGCACTTAGAAAAGGGGTAATTCCCTAGAGGGTTATAGCCTCAAGGTGAATTAAAAAAAAAGAAAAAAAATCTATTCTAGAAAGTAAATACAAGAATTAAATACATTGTATGAAAGTAAATTGCATGAAATTAAATTGTATGAAAGTAAATCTAAGCTACAAAGCAATTAAATGAACAAGAAGGAAAATGAAAAAGAAATAAAATAGAAACCAACAACTCCTGATCTTAATCTAATCCTCCTTTTGGTCCTTGGATTAGAAGAAGAGAAAGGAAATTGAAGGGGTGAAAAATTTTATTTATTGTGTAATAAAAGTTATAATTTTTGGAAGGTTTTCTCAATTAAGAGTAACCCTCCTCTCCAAATGGAGTTTTTATAAAATATTTCACACTCAAACCTCTCTCCCTCAACCCCTATTTATAGCCTACAGCAATGCACATGAGCCATTGGATGAAACTTGGGCTCCAAGGATCAAATCTTAGTCACAAATCGAGTTAGTTACGGACCAATTGATTGGCCAACCGGTTGGCCAATCGGTTGGTGAACCGATTGGAATTTGAAAAAACTAAAAATATAGTTAGCTCCGTCTCGTCGAGATAGGCGATTTTCATATATTATATGTTAAATTTCACCTTCCGGATTGAGAGATATCGCCATTTCTTTGTGGCTAGCATCTTGAACATTATTTTTATTTGATTTCTTTTTATATTTGATCCTTACATCTTTGGCTTCTGTAGATTGCTCGGCTTGATCTCCAGCTTTAGTAAAAGGTTGAAAAATGAGAAAATTTGAGTTCTCTTTTTAGCCTTTATTCATTAATTCTTCATTAACCTGCAAATTAAGAGAAAAGTAGTTATTAGTAGGATATTTATTTATATAAAATAGGTAATGAGGGTATAAATTTGTAATTAAAATGTGATAATCAAATACCCCCACACCTAAATTTTTGCTAGTCCTCTAGCAAAGAAAAGAAAACCTAACTCACTTTCGCAGGAATCGCGGTTGTATTTAGCGCATACAACAAGCCTTTAAACCCCTAAGTTACCCTAGTGGACGAGTTGTAGTCTCGTGAGGGTTTGCAGTGAATATACCCACAAAATTCAGTCAACTTGCCAATTTAAAGAAGTTAATAAAATAATTAATTCATTCGATATCTTCAAACATTCCAATTGAAGTTGGTTAATACTCAAGAAAACGTTTTTATCATAACTCCAATGTAATTTTCTTTAAAAAATCCTTCCATTATAGTTATACAAAACCAAATTTAACTCAAAATTTTAATTTAAAAGTTTTGAAAAGAACATGCTAACTCTTTATTTTAAACAAACTTCAAGTCTTTTAATCCATTTAATTCTTCAAGAACATATACAAATATAACTATATATAAAAACATGGTTAGTATGATTTTTTAAATTTTTTATTTACTCTTTATTCCTTGGTGGTTTTGTTCTTTTTAATTGGGCTTTCTAAGTGACTATTTAGCGAGTTTTGGGCCAATGAATCCCAACCCAATTGGGCTTAGGTCATTAAGCATAGAAATACTCCTCGGGCTTAATTACTCAGTCAACTTAGGCTTAGTAAAATAGAACCACCAATGATTTTAAGAGAAAATTTTCTTCTTTTTGTTAAGTTAGTATAATATATATAAGTGTATATGTATATATATTCTGAATAATATTTTGGATCAAGACAACTTGAAAACTTATTTTAAACTCTAAGTTAGGCATGCAAAATTTCATTACTTTAATTAAAAATCTAAGTTAAAATTTAAATAAAGTATACTACTTTGAAAATCATTTCTTAAGAAATTTATTTGGAGTTATCATAAAAGGTAAACTTGAGTATAGAACTAACTAAGGATTAGAAGACTTAAATTCTATCAAATAGATCAATTATTAATCAACTCTATTAAGTTGGCAAGTGACTTTTTATGAAAAGAGGAAACAATGACATAAAAAGAAAAAATGGTTAGAAAAAGAGGAAAAATGAATAACATAATGAGCAAAATGACTAATTCCCACCCCACACCTAAATTTTGCATTGTCCTCAATGCAAATTCTATTATGCACAAAGTAAAACAGATAATAATTGAAGCACTTACATTTGTTCGGCTAGCTTGAACAATGATAAAAATTCTGCAAATACCTTCAAGAAAAGGGGGTGAAGCCAAAATTTATTCTCTTTTTTTTTGAAATAAAGAACAACAAGAAACTCTCACATGAGAGAAGAATAAATTCTTTTATTATTATGAGACAAAAATAAAAATGTAGAATAAAAGATGAAACATGAGAAGCTCACATTCTACATTAAATCCTACCTTATTGCTGAAAATTCTACCCCAAAATTTAAAGAATTTCAAGATGATATAATCAATGATGTTCTCAAATTCGAAAATTCCAAGGTTTGCAATGTGTTTTGCGACAAATTAAGGTAGGTCTTATTGGTGTTTTGCATTTTGAACTTAGATTTTTTATTAAAGAAAATTTGACATGTTGGTTGCTCTTTCAAAAATCTAAGTTCATCAGAAAAGAGTTCTTCGAATGTTGCATTCAAGAGGCATGTATTCAACACAGTTTCCTCTTTTTGAAAAATAAAACCTGAATTTTTAAAGATTTCCAGTTCCTCATGAAAGATTTCCTCAAAACTAATGTCAGATTCATTCTCTACTTCTGTTAAACTTTCTTGGATGTAATTGATTTCGAAAGGCTGATTATCAATATTATTTCCTGGATTGAAAATATTAAGTTCAGCAGTCAGATTCACAAAAGACAACTTCATGTGACCAGTTCTACAGTTGATGAGAGCATTAGAAGTGGCTAAGAACGGTCTTCCTAAGATCACGGATATCTGTCCTTTGGGATTGGAAACGGGTTGCGTTTCCAGGACTACAAAATCAACAGGAAAAATAAAGTCTCCAACCTTTATCAATACATTTATTATTTCACCCATAGGGACCTTAACAGATCTATCGCTAACTGAAGTGTGCATCTAGTTGGCTTGAGTTCCCCGACACCTAGTTGTTGGTAGATCGAATACGGAATCAAGTTGACACTGGCCCCTAAGTCTAAAAGCGCCTTATCGATACGAGTATTACCAATGATACATGGAATGGTAGGACAATCTGGATCCTTATATTTCAATGGTACAGACTTTGAGAGGACTTCACTGATATTGGCGGCGAGAAAAACTTTCTTTTGAACATTTATTTGCCTCTCTTTGGTACATAATTCCTTTAAAAATTTAGCATAAGAAGTAATTTGTTCAATGACATCTAAAAGAGGAATGTTGACCTTAACCTGCTTGAAAGTCTCTAGAATTTTCTCCTCCTAAGAGGAGTGCTTCCTAGGCCTGAGTCTATCCGGGTAAGGAGCAACTGGTTTAAACCGATCAAAATTAGACTCGGTTACGGTTCGGGTTAAGGTCATCGAAGGGTGTGATTTACAGTAGAGATATCGAGAAGGAGAGAATTTGTTCTGGTTTAAGGGTTTCACTTAGAGGCATTCTAACCTGATTATCGACCTGTCTACCTGATCGTAGCGAATGGATTGCATTCACTTCAGCTTGGTAGGTTGAACTTGATCCCGTGTCCTTCGGGTTGGGAACGGGTTGACTCGGAAAAGTTCATTTCTCTCTCTCACTCATGGCATTAGCTAGTTGACCAAGTTGGGTTTCTAACCTAGCTATGGCTTGAGTGTTGGAAGTGAGGATTTGCCCGGTTGATTGCATGAAGGAATTCAACGTGTTTGATGCTTGAGTCAACAAGTTCGTGGTCTGTGTAGAGGTTTTAAGCAAAGTTTCTAGACCCTTTTCCAGAACATTAAGACGTTTATCATGATCAGCAATTTGAGGAGTGTGATTTGCAGATTGGTGATGAGGAGATTGATTTTGAAATGACAGATTTGGTTGTTGAAAATTGAGAGGAACTACATTGCCCCTAGGGAATTGTTGGGTTGAAGAGGGAGTGAAATTTTGATTTCCGGAGTAGTTTCCCTAGTTCCATGCAAAATTCGGATGATTTCTCCAACCTGGATTGTAGGTTGGAGAAAATGGATCATTCACCGGACGCTGGAATGCAGAGTTTATCTGACTTAGTGGCTGACCGGATCCTAAAAGAGGACATTCCTCTGAAACATGAGATGGAGACAGACAGTTATGACAACCTGAGGCAGAAACTTGGTTGATTTGAGCTGGAGCTCGTTTTTTGACTTCTAAAGCTTCTAACCTACGCATGATTGTAGTCATCTTTGCTTCAAAGGCTATGTTCGTTTCTAAGGAAAGACCACTGGTTTTGGGTTGGGAAACTGATGAAACACGGTCATCACAATATTCCCACTGCATGGTTTTCTCGGATAAACTCTCTAAAAAGTCCCAAGCTTCATCGACATTTTTCTTCATGAAATCCCCTTGACACATTGATTCTAAGGAAGTTTTTGAAGAATAATCCAATCCTTCATAAATGATTTGGCATAATCGCCACTTTTCAAGACCATGGTGAGGACATTGGATAAGAAGATCTTTGAATTTGTCAAAATACTTCCAAAAAGGTTCTCCTAGGACAATTTTAAAATTTTGAATGCTGTTTCTAAGCTTGACCGTTTTGTGGATAGGAAAGAATTTTTTCAGAAACACTTTTATAAATTCACCCCAAGTTGAGATGGAATCTGTGGGCAAGCTATACAGCCATTTTTTAGCTTTGTCCTTAAGGGCAAATGGAATAAATCGGAGTTTGATCGCATCTTCGGTTAAGTCCCTCATCTTGATCATGAGGCAAACTTCTTCAAATTCGGAGATGAAAATGTAAGCGTCTTTGGTTTCTACTTCTAGGAATTTGGGAAGCATGTTAATAAAATGCGGTCTAAGTTTAAAATTTGCTCCATTGACCTCGGAGAGTTTTATGCAAGAGGGGATTGCATTTCTAGTGGGGTAACAAACATCTTGAAGAACAGGTGGGTTGGTATTGGCCATTTCGTTTGGTTCAAGAGATGGATCAAAACGAATTAAACGATTGGTATTATCCCTAACCCAAGTTTGCATACACCAAAATCAATTTTTTTTTATTTTTATGAAAAAGGACAAGAGAAAAAGTTAAGAAGATAATGAGAAAAAAAAAGAAAAAGGAAAAACTAACTAAAAGCAAATCAAGGCAATAACTTTTCAATGACCCTAACTCTAGGGTTAAGCCTAAACTTGACTTAGACCAGCTCCTAATCAAAAATTTCCTTTGTGAAAAGATCAAAGTTTACTCAGGTAATTAGCCAGGTAAGGATAGTACTAGAGGGAGATCAAAGATCAATTAAGTACCTCTTTCCTTGCGGAGCGCCATACGCAACCCCTAAACCTTGCCTTAGACACCAATTAATCCAGATAAACTTGGACCGGTTCACTTAAAGATTTCTTGTTCCTTAATGACCTCGAATCCTTAGGGGCCAACGTCTAATCAAATTTTAAGAGGCTTGGGTAAGTGTAGTGAGGAATTAGTGATTTTTGGGCTAAGGAAAGGGTGATGAAATCCCTCACCTTATCTTGATTAATGGGTTTTACCCTTAAGATATTTTCAAGTGTGTGCCAAATCAAGATGCTCAAATCACTTGGTGAATTCCTACTATTATATGAAATGCAACCCTAGGAATTAAAAGCAACTAAAAAGGATGCAAAAAATAAAAATCTTTTTATTTTTTATTATGGTCGACAATCAAAGAAATGAAGTTTATTAGGGTCGACAAGGGTAAAAATCTTTTTTTTATTTTTATTTTTATATTTTTATTTTTTTATCCTAATTGTCTCTAATGTGAATGAACTATCTAAAGGGTGGAATTGAGAATACTAGAAAGAAGAGTTACCCACGCAATCGCTATCCAAAGCCTCGTTGGAGGCAAATCTTCAATCTTAAATCTTCAATCTTGAATCTTCAACTCTTGATCTTCAAGCTTTAAGTTCCTACACAAAAGAAAACACACAAAATAAGGAACCAAAGTTATTCAAAATCCTACTTATGCACCGTTCCCCGGCAACGGCGCCAAAAACTTGGTGGGTAAATTTTGAGTGATTACCTTAGTTGCAAGTATACAACCTTTATCAAGTTATAATATTTAAGATTATCGATCCCACGAGGAACGGGAAGTAGGAAGAGTTTTGTTCAAGTTTTGATTCTCAAATTATGCGCATGACAATTAGGAGTTATTCAAATAAAATGAAAGTGAGAAAATGGTGAAAGTGGTTCGTGAGAGATAAGAGAGAGTGGATTGTGGATTATGCGCAATAAAACGAGGAAGAAAATGAGAGTGGAGAGATTTAGAAAATATGTGTGATAAAAACAAGGAAGAAAATGAGTGTGAGGGGATTTAAAGATGGAAGTGGTAAAGTGAAAATAAAAGAAAATGAGTGTGAGAGAAGGAGGGTGATTGTGATTTGTGTAAATAAAAAGAAAAAGAAATTAAGAGAGGAGAAAGACAACAAATGAAAAATAAGGATAAGAGGAAAATTAAGAATGTAAAGTATGGAGGATTAATTAAATATATGAGGAATCTAGAGTAGATCCACTTAGCTTATCTCAATCTCACAAGAATGAGTTGGATTTGTTAGCTAGTTTCAAACAATCTCTAGGGATCCCACAAGTATTAGCTCCACACTTAGAAAGGGGTAATTTCCTAGAGGGTTCTAGCCTCAAGGTGAATTAAAGGAAAGAAAAATCTATTCTAGAAAGTAAATACAAGAATTAAATACATTGCATGAAAGTAAATTACATGAAATTAAATTGCATGAAAATAAATCTAAGCTACAAAACAATTAAATGAACAAGAAAGAAAAAGAAGAAATAAAAGGAAAACCAACAACTCCTGATCTTAATCTAATCCTCCTTTTGGTCCTTGGATTAGAAGAAGAGAAAGGAAATTGAAGGTGAAAAATTTCATTTATTGTGTAACAAAAGTTATAATTTTGGAAGGTCTTCTCAATTAAGAGTAACCCTCCTCTCCAAATAGAGTTTTACAAAATATTTCACACTCAAACCTCTCCCCTCAACCCCTATTTATAGCCTACAGCAATGTACATGAACCATTGGATGAAACTTGGGCTCCAAGGATCAAATCTTAGCCACAAATCGAGTTAGTTACGGACCAATCGATTGGCCAGCGGTTAATGTCGGTTGGCCAATCGGTTGGCCAATCGGTTAGTGAACCGATTGGAATTTGAAAAAACTAAAAATACAGTTAGCTCTGTCTCGTCGAGATAGGCGATTTTCATATATTATATGTTAAATTCCGCCGGATTGAGAGATATCGCCATTTATTGTCGATTGGCCAACCGGTTGGCCAATCGGTTGGCCAATCGGTTGGCCAATCGGTTAGTGAACCGATTGGAATTTGAAAAACTAAAAATACGATTAGCTCTGTCTTATCGAGATAGGCGATTTTCATATATTATATGTTAAATTCCGCCTTCCGGATTGAGAGATATCGCCATTTCTTTGTGGCTAACATCTTGAACATTATTTTTATTTGATTTCTTTTTATATTTGATCCTTGCATCTTTGGCTTCTGTAGATTGCTCGGCTTGATCTCCGGCTTCAGTAAAAGGTTAAAAAATGAGAAAATTTGAGTTCTCTTTTTAGCCTTTATTCATTAATTCTTCATTAACCTGCAAATTAAGAGAAAAGTAGTTATTAGTAGGATATTTATTTATATAAAATAGGTAATGAGGGTATAAATTTGTAATTAAAATGTGATAATCACCAACTGTTACATCCATCAGTTCGCCGATTTTCATTAAATGAACTTGTTGATCATTATGGGCGCTTCCTCTTCAGTCACTCGAATTTAATGTGGCGTTGTCCCCCATCCCCGCGTAGCCGGAGGGATGTCATCATTATTATTACTTCTGTCAAATTAATTAAATGCATAGTGGCCACCTAAACTTAGCGTGAGCGGTTTGAGCTTGTACGCTGGATTTGGAAGTGCGTTGCATCAGGACCATGTGCCTCGACTTGTATGTGGCGCCAACTTTGCCAAGTTAACAAATTAAATGGGCATCAGCATGATTAGACCATTGATGGAGAGGTCAAATCCAGTTAGCAACGCCTCGTCTTCCATACGACCCATGAAGTCTGAGCTTTACGGAATTGGTCTGTGCTTATCTTTATACTGTTTGAAGAGTAGCTTCAGTGGTCACGCCAGTTTTGGCTTACGCGGAGTTTAGGTTTGCGCAGGGCTGTGTTCCGTGGAGTTATGTCATCTCTTAGAAAGTTTGTTTTAGTTGGATTTGGAGCTTGTTTAGTTAGCTTAGAGTCTTGAATTCTTCCTTCCTTTAGTCAATTTTCTTAGCTTCATAGGGTTCCTGTGATATTATTCGAATGACCCAATTTTCCTTGGGAGTCCATTATCATGTTTAACTGATCTTGTTGAGTGGTCTGCACTTTTTGACTACCTACAACAGTGGAGGTGAATGATTTGTTAGAGAAGGAAGAAATTATGTGGCGTCATCGTTCTTGAATATATTGGTTATGTGAAGGAGATCAAAACAATTTTTTTTCCACGATAAAGCTATAAACCGTCGAAAAAGAAATGATACAGGACAAGATGGGAAACATGTGTTCAAAAGATGAGGATGTCTTTACTGTCGCAATCAAATACTTTGATAATTTGTTCTCGGCTTAGGAGGAGTGTCAGATGGATGCGGTGTTGATCTCGGTTTAGCCGTGTGTTGATGATAGAATGTGTTCAGAACTCAAACATGCTTTTGTCAGTAGGATGTTCGGAAGGCTTTATTTGATAGGTGTCCGACAAAGTCCCCAGGACTTGGCGGTATGTCTCCTCTTTTTTTCAGCATTTTTGGCATGAGATAGGTAGTGATGTAGTAGGTTTTTTCTTTCAATTCTTAGAAATAAGGCCATGCATGCTGAATTAAATCACATACATATTGCTTTGATTGCAAAAATAAAAAGTCCTGTAACGACTTTTTAGTTTAGGACAATTAGCTTATTTAATAATATTTGTACAAGATTGTAGCAAAATTGATACCTAACAGTTGTAAAAGTTTTTGTCAATAATTATTTCAGAGATTCAAAGTGCCTTTATTCATGTTCCACTGATGACCAATACTATTTTAGTTGTCACAGAAGGAATCAATAGAGGTTGGGCAACAATGGTCATATGGCCTTAAAGCATATGATCGTGTCGAGTGGAGATACTTGGAGGAGATCATGCGAAGATTGGGTGTTTGCAAGCAGTGGATTAGTCTCATTATGCTGTGTGTCAGGTTGCCTACGTTTTCTATCTTGCTTAATGGAGTGCCTGAAGGGAGGATTGTTCCTTCTCATGGTCTTCATTAGGGAGATCCTCTCTCACCTTATTTATTCCTACTATGTGCAAAAGGATTTTTAGCTCTAATAAGGAAGGCTACAAAAACGGGTTCTTTGCATGGAATTAGAATTAGTATAGGTGACCTAACTATTTCTCATTTGTTTTTTGCGGATGTCAGTTTGTTGTTTAGAAAAGCGTCAACCAGAGAGTGTGATGTGATCCTGGAGTTACTAAGGACATATGAGTTGGCGTCAGGTCAGAAGATCAAGAGAGGGCAAGGAAATTCTCATCAAATGCATGGCGCAGGCAATTTTGATATGTACTATGAGTGTTTTTGTTTACCGAATTCTTTTTGTGAGGATATATAGAAAGTGATTAAGTGTCACTCTTCATTTGCTACAGCCTCGTTGGGTAATCTTCATATATTTGGAGAAGTATCATGGCGGCAAAGAAGGTTCTTGATAAAGGCTGGTTTTGTAGAGTGGGTTACGGTGAATCTATTCGGATTTGGGATGATAGATGGATTTCTTCAAGCGCTATTTTTTTTCTCATTTCTTCAAGCCCGAGGACAACGAATCCTATTCTTAGCATTCTTTTGGGGCAATATAATTACAAAGATAGAATTATTTAGAATATGAAGAAAATTGGATGTTTACTGTGAATTCTGGTTATTATTTAGATTGCAAGCTATTCTATAATAGAGAAGATATTATTTTAGGTGGTGTTAGTAAGAATTATTGGTGTTCTCTATGAGCTTGTAAAATGCTAAAAAAGATTTGTGCTTTTGGTTGGAGAGTTAGCTAGGGGAATTCTTACAACTGGAAGTGTGTTGCAATAGAAGAAAATCTTACATTATACTTGTTGTCCTTTATATAACATGACGGAAGAAACCAGTGAGCATCTCCTCCTCTCTTGGCCGACATCAATTCAAGTTTAGAATATTTGTTCTCTTTCTCTGTTTCAGGCTCGGTCTGGTACAAGTGCTATCGTGGAGTGGTGGGAGAAGGTCTTGTGTCATTTTGGTTGTGAAAGTTCAGAAAATTTTCTGATTATATCATGGTTTTTATGGTTGAATCGGAATGCAAAAGTGTTTGAAGATGTTGCCCAAATAGCGTTTGTTGTTGCTGCAAAAGCATGCCTTGAGGAGTTATTTCGGCAAATGTTGCTGAATTCTGATGGTCTCCGCCAACTACAAGTACTATTAAAATGAATGTTGATGCTGCTTGCAATATTCAACTCGGTTTTGCTGGAATTAGTGTTGTTTTCCGTGCCGGTCAAGGTTTAGTTCTTTGTGTCCTTTCTAGCCCTCTTGATCAACAGTTTGAACCTCTTGTGCGCAAATTATTAGAGATTCAATCATGGATTACAAGTAGATCATGATGCAGGTTTCTCAAGTTTATTGTTAATTCATATTGTTTGTTAGCGATTACTGCTTTAAATTTTGGGAGATTTTTCTTAGTGCCCTTCGGACATATTGTTGTTGATATCTTGCTACTTGCTCAAGGTTTTGTAAATCCTAGCTTTGGTTACATATGAGGAGAGAAGACAAATCTTGTGGCTCATTCTCTTGCTCAAATAGGAGCAAGAAATAGGCAAAACCAAGTTTGGAGCGATGTTATTCCTCTTTACTTGCAAGACGATGTACTTAATGGTTTTTTGCGATATATTGAACAAAATGAAGTGCTTTACCATAAATAAATAAAAGAATGTGGAGATGAAGAAGAAGTAGTCATTAGGATTTTAATTTAGATTTGGAACGTGGAATGACGAGGTTAGTTTAGTTGTTAATTCCACAGTCAATTTGAAATTTGGTGTTTCATTTATTTGGACTTCCAAACTCCACTCTGTCTAAATCTTTCAATCCTAGCAATTTGTGTCAACATTTGTAAGAAATTTTTTTAAATTGTGACACTTTAGGGTATAGCATCAAAAGTTGTAACAAAAGGCAAGCTTCCTTTAAATAATTAATATTGTAATAGATAGATATTCTACTTTAAATACAAACCAAATTATAAGTGGAATTCATATATTACCTTCCTTCGAAACATATATAATCCCTGGATTTTATTTCCAAAAGTAACTTTACATTCACTATCCTACAAACTAAACACAAAATTAAAATCTTGAATAGTTGAGAATTCGTTAGATTTCTAACTTTGTCATAAAGGCAGCATACACATCCCACATTCAAATAACCTCTTTAAGAATTATCTTAAAAGTCCAAACACATTATCATAACAAGAATTTATTATATGATCTATATTTCTCTGAAAAAATTACAGAAAATCCCCATGTAATTTTAGAACTAGCACATTTTACACATTTTACCCCTCCCTCCCTCCCTCCCTCATACTGTTTTCATTAAACAATATCACAGGAGTACCACGTGACGGCCCATGTAATGGTCAAAATATCCCACGGCACTATTTATTTTGTTAAGAAAATAGATAGGGAGATTTTTACCATTGCATGGTTCACATGACAGCCATATGACCTTTTAGGATAGGCAAATCAAAATAAGACGGCAGGAATTTTAATTTTAAAATTTTAGAAGAATTTTTTGTCATGACCACAGGCCGCTTTTCTTTAATTCTCAATTTATAATAACTTACAAAATTTAGATTTCAGCTTTTGATCCGATTTTAAGGATCCAAATCAAAACATTAACTTGTTATGGGAGCATTTGGCCTCATTTTGTCCCCTAAATCCACCTCAATAATTTTATTTTATATATAATCATCACACTTTAATGGAAAAAGAATGTAGGTTTATCCTACATACCAATGTGTACAGGTCTAGTAAACTCAATTAACCTTCAGTTTGAGAATAGTAATCAAGTTTCTAGGGTAAACTAAAAGAAACCTGTTATTTAATTAGCTAAAAAGAGTTAGTTAAGGGATTGTGTTTAGTTAATTTGTAGGGCTCAGCTACATAAGAGGAGAAGCAAGCAACATGGCTCGCCCATAATTTTTCCCCCTCCACATTGCCTGCCTAATTTGACTTCCCTTGCCATCCAAGCAAATGAGCAGCTCCCCTCTCTGTTCTCCATAAAAAATTATCGTTTATTTCCTTTTATGTTTTATTAATTAATTAATTCGGCCGGTTGACCTGACTCCCACAGTATCAGTCTCCCCCACCCACCCGCCTCCCCGATCTACCCGCCTACCCACCTCTCTCCTCCTTCATCCACTTGTCACCAACGACTCCAACCGAGGCCAACGGGCTCTCCTCATCCACAACCAACCAACACCCCAACTGTAGCCCTTCAAATTTACCATTCTACCTCTCCTCACTTAGCTTAGTCTTGCACCATCCAAACTCACTAACTAATAGCAGCACCCACCACAACAAAACCAACCACCCAACCTCCTCTTTAATCTTAACAAATTCCTCCCTCTATTTTTACTAATTGATTACTGTACAATGGCTATGATCATTGACCAACAGCAGCAAGCTTACAAACACTACTGCAGAATCTGCAACAAAGGCTTCGGCTGCGGTCGGGCCCTCGGCGGCCACATGCGGGCCCACGGTATCAACGACGACGGAGGCGGAGGCGGCAATGCCGACGGCGACGATGATCCGGCAGGTTGTGGCGAGTGGGGATCCGACCCGCCGGGCAACAAGCGGATGTACGCGCTTCGTACCAACCCGAACCGCCTCCGAAGCTGCCGTGCGTGCGAGAACTGCGGCAAGGAGTTTGTCTCTTGGAAATCCTTCCTCGAACACGGCAAGTGCAGCACCGATGACGATGAGCCCGAGGACAACGATTCCAGCTTCCTGTCGTTATCGGATGCCGACAATGATTTCGATCGTCGAGGCTGTGCCGGATGGACGAAGGGGAAGCGGTCACGTCGAGCGAGTTATAATAATAAGATGGTCGTGTGTCCGTCTACCGAGGAGGAGGATCTCGCTAACTGTCTTATGTTACTTTCTTCCGCTCGTGTCGATCCGGTGTTTGCTTCAGTGGAGCCAGAGGAGTCGTGCGCATCGGCGAGTAAGGAGGACCGGCGACAGATTGCTGCGGCTGCTGCGGCCAATGCCGAGAGATCGAAGGCCGCGATGGTGCGTTCAGCAGCTAATTATACAGTACCGAAAGGGATGTTCGAGTGTAAAGCTTGCAAGAAAGTTTTCACTTCTCATCAGGCGCTAGGTGGACATAGAGCCAGTCATAAGAAGGTTAAGGGGTGCTTCGCCGCAAAGCTTGATGACATCGACGATCCACCAGTAGAGGATGATACAGCTATCGAAAATGAGCAGAGTCACGATGTGTCGGCAATGGCGATTGTGCCGTTTAACAACGTCCCGCTGGCGGTGACGCCGCTGAAGAAGAAGTCAAAGGTGCATGAATGCTCGATATGCCACCGGCAATTTGCATCAGGTCAGGCTCTCGGCGGGCACAAGAGGTGCCATTGGATCACGTCGAATTCAGGTCACGACCCGAATCCAATGGCGAAGCCTCACCATCATCCACAAACGCATCAAGAACAGAACAACCGGATCAGTACTAATCATGAGCTAACGTTGAGACCGATGTTCGACGCATCAGAGACGCTCGACCTCAATCTTCCGGCAAGTCACGACATCGGGAGCCCATTGAGGCTTGACGTGCCGACAGCGTTGTACTTGCAGCAACCGTGGGGTGATCAGAAGAAAAAGGGTGTAGCTACTAGCGGTGTGAAGGATAAGAAAGAAATTGATAATGAAAATGAGGGAGGATGTAGTGTTGATAACAAGACTGATGATTACATGATGGAGGATGAGATTGATAGCAAGGTGAAATTAGCAAAGCTGAGTGAGCTCAAGGATATGAATGTGGGAGGAGAGTCTCCTTGGTTGCAGGTGGGGATTGGTTCTTCAGAGAATCAGGGAAGTGAGCCATGCTAACTGCATGGGCCTAACCGGGAAAAAAAAAAGAAAAAAAATTGGGACAGTATAATTTTTTAACATTTTCTTTCATACTGTTGTTGTTGTACCAAGAGACTGTAATTGTAGACCCAAAGGTTTTCAATTTTACTTGGGAAATTCATTTATTTATTTTTTTCGCCCTTTTCGGTTTCAGAAAGGTGTAATTAAAGTAGGCCTGTCTCATGAAGGCTAGGCTAATTAAAGTTTCGAATAAAAATTATTCTTTTAATTCGCTTTAATTTTTTTATTGTCTAGCTTGGATTTTCTGGAGCACTTGGGCTGGTGTTGGGATATATCTGAATCCTTTTTCTTCTCCAAATACAAATCGTTTTCTTATTCGTCATCCTATTCCTTTTCTTGAAAAGGATATAGGGGTGTTTTATTTATATTCTGAATTTACTTTGAAATTGGACAATGACTAAAGATTTTGAAGGTGAAAAATATTTAAACTAAAGTATTTGAAAGAAGTTACCAGTATAAGTACATAGATTTAAAAGCCAAATGATTCGAGATAAATTATATTTAATTTAATTTAGTTTTTCAATGATGGAAGGCAAAGATTGCATTGATATACATTTGTTTTTTTTTTTTTTTTTGAGCGAAAAAGGATGAGGAGTAAATCCTCAGCCTTGTTGCATAAAAGAAGAAATAGTTGTTACATTTTCAGACCACACCCCCAACTCCAAAGATGTGGTCAAACAAAAGTAACTACTTACATCTAAAGTTCAAATTCCCCCCCACTCCATACACAGCAAAATTAGCCAGGGGGTATAGTACCTGATACCATAACCACAACCACAAGTTTAAGTGAACTAACAAAAGTATATTAACAAACATCCAAACTGTTATCATCACAGCTTTAATCCACCACCATGGGATTATCTTCAAAGCCATCAGTAGGGCCATCATCATACACCACCATTCTCCTGTCTTCATTCCTCACTAATACTAATATTACCTAGCCAAAAATTAGCAAAATAATTAGCTTGTATTGAAAGATCAAGAGCATGTTTAGCTTTCTGAGAAAATATACGATTGTTGCGTTCATTCCAGATAACCCATAAAATTGCACTGCTATTAACTTCTCATTCTAATCTTCGATTAGCAGGCACTATAGAAATTCTCCACAAAGGCCACAACTGATCCAGAGAAAATATATCACTAAGATCAACATGCAGATCCAGTTTATGCAGTAATGTTCTCCAAATAGAAGATACAAAAGCACACTGTATAAAAATATGATCATGACTTTCATTTATCTCACCACACAGACTACAAATAGGCTCAACAACCATCTTTTTTTTAATTAATCTATTTTTAGTATTTAACTTTCCTTTTAAAACAAGCCATAGAAAGATTTTGACTTTATGCGGGACAGGCATTTTCCATATATCCACATATTTGTATCTCAAGCCACCATCAACGCAAAATTGATATGAGGATTTAACCGAGAATTTAGTATCCCAGTTCCATATTCTTTTTATCTTCACAATTTTCATCTCCCACAGTAGCTATTAACTCTCTCAACTTGAGATAAGAAACCACTTTACTACCCATTAGCTGTTTATTGTATCAATTTTCCATGCTAAGAAATTGAGAATTTAGGATTCCGCATTTGTTATCAATGCAGAATCTAGAAGTCTATCCACAATCATAGAAGATCAGAGAAGGTTAAAAAAATCTTTTACCATATACATAACTAAGCTACAATGGCAACATACAAAACGTTCCATTGATTGGCGCCATGAGCCTATTGCCATTTTCGTCAATTAGGCGATATGCTCCATTTGAGTAGACTGTCTCTACTACAAACAGGCCTTCCTATTTGGGTTAAAATTTTCCTTTAGTCTTGTGTGTCATGACCATGGGTCGACAAACGGCTATGACCAAGTAGCCTTCTTTGAAGGATCGTTCTCTGACTCTCCTATTGAAGGCTCTCGAAATCCGTGACTGGTAGATCTCGATTCATTACTGAGCTTGAAGTCTCAGCTCATCTAGCGCTTCTAGTTCTTGGAGACGCTTTTGATGATATTCTTCGATCGTCATCTTCTCGGCAAGGGCCATTCTTAATGACGGTGTAGGCGTTGAAAAATACTTACAAGATCCCCGAAACCAACTCGTGATGGGAAGTCGGCGAATGACAACCCATCGGATAATACAGACGTCGAATCAATGAGACACGAACCCGACGGCAAACCCACAGCGTCACAAGCACGGTTTAAACCGGACTTGAATAGACGATCAGATTTCAGAACTGTTGAACCGGAACAAACCAAGAGTTAATCCCGGAGCCAAATACAGACGGAATCTAAGTCCAGAGAAGACCAAGAGTCAGAATAGGCAGGACCTCAGCCCGAGAGACCGAGAAAAACGGCAAAACGGCGAAGCGGCGAGAAAGATACGGCAAAAACGGGACCTCGGCCACCATGGCGAGGTGGCTCGACCAACTTGGCGAGGTGCCTCGACCAAGTGGCGAGGTGGCTCGACCAACTTGGCGAGGTGCCTCGACCAAGTGGCCGAGGTGGTTCGGCAAGTGGTCGAGCCACTAGTGGCGACCTACCCCAATTCTATAAATAGGGGGTCTTCCTCGGTTGGGGTTGGATTTGGTGGATTTGGGGATTTTCGAAGGAATCTCGCGAGATCTACAGTCGTCGTTACAGCGTTCAAGCAAGCGATCACAAGTTCGATCTACGTCCGGATCTTCAATCGCGAGGTAAGCGAATTGGTCGGCTCTGAGAATAGCGTGATTTCTCCTAGTAGATCTCACCGCTCGTGATCCTCTCCTTCATGAGTGTGATCCCCGAAGGCGATCCTCTCCTTCGTGAGGGTGATCCCCTTAAGCGCTTCGTTTCCTTCGTGAAACGAGCCCCTTCACGTCTGTAGTTCCAGAACCCGGGTTTCCACCTGGATCGGAATTGCGCGGTGGTCCACGGACGATTTAAGTCCCCGGCACAGGCGAAGAACCCACAAAAGCGAGGATCCCGTATAATAGAGATCCGAGCGTTTGTTCATACCGGAAAAAGTTGTAATCTTTTGTTTTCATTGTACGCCTTAAAATAAAAGGCAAATTTTTCTTTGAATTTTGTTGTAGGCCCAAGAAGCTGTAAGCAAGTTCAACGACAATGAATAACAAAACAATTTTCCCTGCGAACAAGCTGGCGACCACAGTGGGAGCCAACGACTTCAATAAAGAAGCCGTCATGTCGCAACCGCGGATCCCGATCCCGGTCATCGAGGAGGTCGAGTACGAATTCGACCAACAGAAGTTCGAGGGCTATCTCTCCTCCTCGTCCAGATCCAACTCCTCCCCCCGCAAGTCCAAGATGGTCTCCACTGCCAGGAAGACCCACTCGGCCTCAGATGCGGAGGCAAGGAAGTCCAACCCTACCGCCGTCAAGACTACAGGCGACGGTGATACCCCGGCCCTAACAACGGCCAAATCTACTGAACCCCTATCTGTGCAAGGGGTCGATCCCGCTAATGGCGTCGTGACTCTCTCTAAGAGAGCCCGTCAGAGGCGACGTCAGCGCCTGGCAAAATAATTAGCCCAGGCAAAAGAATCAATGGACGGGGTCCGCTATGAGGCGGATCTAAGGTCTAAGTTGACTCAGAGACTGAAGTCTGAGATTGTAGCCGATTCCTACAAACCGGCGATAAATGAATGGGTCCGAGTCAAACGGAATCGTTCACGCCGAGGCGTATCCGGAGCGCCAGCGCTCGCAAGCCGTGACTTTGGTGCAACAAGCCCGCGAGTTGAAGAAGGAGGCGGCCAAGAAGTCGTCAACAAATTGGCTAGTTTGGAAGCCCAAGTCCGTCGAAGCTTCAACTCCGACGAACCTGGCATCCAAACCCAGCTCTGCCGAGGCCCGACTCCTGCTCAGCTCAAATTGTGAGCACCTCAACAAAAGTTGTATCGATGCCGAAATTACCTCCGGCGTCTGCATCCAAACTTTCGGCAAAGCCAACTCTCGCCACGACCAGCGGGCTTACCATCAAGGATCGCCTGGGTCCGCTAAAGGAATCGTGGGTCACTCCTAATGCAGGGGGTCGCACCCACAAAGACAAGAAGATTCCTACAGCTCTCCATACCGGATTGAAAGTTGAAGTCCGAGAGTCCGCCGAGACTTCACGCTCACACCGATGAAAGTCAAGGCGGGTTACTTTTGGCAGTTTTTACGAAACTACCGCCCTCGGAAGAGCGTTTTCATCGGCGATGAGGCGTTATACAGAAGATCGTGTCGATATACGGGAGATCGCTCCGGCACTCATGCCGACGAGTTATACTATCGTACTGGGGGTACGAAGAAATCTCGAAGAGGTTCCCCCAAGCCAACACAGTCATGCTTATGCTCCAAGCTTATCAAAGCGGTGCTCGGTGTAATTGTAGTCAAGCTTGAAAGGGTATCGATCTTTGAGACTCACCACAGAAACGCCAAGACCTAGGTCAAGGCGATTCAGCAGAAGATCAGCACCTCGAGATAATGAGTTGCTAGAGGTCACTAAGAACATGACCAGTAAAGAACCGTCGTCACGGACTATTCCCAGCGCATCGTAATGGTTAACTCGTTTGTGGTCCGGGACTATCCGACGGTGCAATTACGACAAACTTCTGAGAGGGATACCCGCAGAGGATGATGCGTCGGATGTTGGCTCCGCAATTGCCTCCGATTATACTGTATCTAGAGAAGGATGCCCCCAAGAAGTGCTTATGATCAGTACAGATCAAGTGGCTAAAATGCTAGACGAAGCATTGAATAAGCAACGGGAAAACTTCAAGTTAGAGATGGAGTTAGCCATGCAGACGATGAGAGAAATGCATGACCAACAGATCCAAGCTTTGACAAAACATCGAGGTGAATCGAGTCAGCGCATCGACGTCGATCAAGATGATAGCGATTCAGACCAGGAGGAAGTGCAAGAGGATGATAACCCTTTTGAACCACACAACGCTGGGCATAATATAGATGTTCTTGCTCATGAGAGCGAGAAGATCAAAGACCTCGAGAGCAAAATCAACTCATTGATTTCCGCTCAAGAGGTCAAGAAAACAGGTATTCCTTGCCCATACCCGAGGGAGTGGGAATCAATCCCATACCCGTCTAAGTTTAACTTAATAAACTTTACACCGTTTGACGGGAAGGGTTCCCCGACGCAGCACTTGATTTACTTCAAGTCGCACCTCGGAGTCATTTCCGGCAATGAGCCCCTGATGGTTCGGTCATTCGTCGGCACCCTTCGTGGAGCTGCCTTCGATTGGTACCGCCGCCTTAAACAGGGGAGCATCAATAGCTGGGACGATATGGAGTCCCTGTTTCTCTCCAATTTCTTCGATGACGATACCGAAGTATCCATCGAAACGTTACTCGATGAAAAGCAGAAGGACGGAGAAACTGTGGATATCTTTGTCAAACGATTCCGGAACAAGGCAATGAACTGTCGGGATCCGATAACAGAGGAGTTCATCCTCCAGGCCTGCCACAATAACTTGTAAATAGACGTGCTCGAGGCAATGGGAACAGCACCGTCCAACACCTGGAAAGACCTGAAGGTCCGGGGTGAACAAGCCGAAAGATTCCTCAAGAGGAAAAAGGCGGAAAGAGGCCAGCCGACAACGAAAGCTCCGAAGCGTAACTTTGTCCCACGTGGCAAAGGGAAAGAGCAGGCCAAGACAGCGGTTGTGAACCAAACGTTCCAACTCCAACCGGCAGCGGCGGCATAACAGCGAGCGCCGCGAGGCACAATCCGATGTGGCGGCCGGGCCACAAAAACAGAAGGCCTCGGAGCCAAGATTCCCAAAGTCCTATTCCTTTAGGGACGACGAGATTCCCGGTCTTTTCAAGTATCTCGTGGAAAATAACAAGATCAAGCTCCCTCCGATTCAGAATCAAGAGGAAGCAATGAGGACGAACGACCCAAAATACTGCGCGTACCATAGGGCGGTTCATCACCCCTAAATCTGTTTCAGTCTTAAGGATAAAATCGGGCCTTAATTGACGTAGGGGTCATCACTATGAAGCCGTCCAAAGAAAAGAAGGTCGGAGCAAATGCGGTGTCCATAAGCTTTGGGTCAGTACCGTTGACATGGTTTGAGCCTAAATCGGTGGTCAAAGTCGCAATGAAGGCGGTGAATGATGACCCACGAACAACGCCGAGAAAGGACTTGTATCGTATCTGACCCCAAATGGCGAAGTCCCGTGGGTCCACCCGCACCGCTGAAGATGATCAATGGGTAGCTTCTTCTTCATCGAAGAAAAGTCAAAGCGGAAGGAAAGGCATGCCATGCTACTTCGCAATTATGGAGGAGATGACGGCGGTAGTGGCGTTCGGTGGCGAAGTGGAACACGAAGCCACGCCACCGAGGGGCGGACACGGTCACGAATACAAGTACGGAAATCCCGACCCAAATGCCAAGGCTGTCGAGCTAGGGGTACCAACAACTCCTCTCACTCAAAGCCGAAAGCCAGTGGTCGCCAAAGAAGCCACAGCGAAACAATCTCAAGAAGTTTAGCTCCCGAGGCAGTCTCGGTTCAACCACCCGATTAGAAGAGACAAATCGAAGCTCCAACTCCCCATATCGCCCGGCGTTATGGCCCAATTAGCTAATATTCCCGCAAGGATCACTCTTCTGGTATTGCGGTTGTCAAAAGAGATAAGAGAAGCTCTTCAAGAAGCCACGGCGATTCGAAGTCTTCCTCACCCAGTTAAGCCGAGCCCGGAAGAGTCGGCCCAACAAAGGTAACCTTATGCTAAGCACTTCCGCATCACTTTTACAAAGGAAGATATGCGGATGAGGAATTCCAAGCACGATAGGCGCTATACTTCACCGGGTATATTGGCTCTAGTGAAGTTAACCGGATCCAAGTCGTCCGGGTTCACAATGAGCATCATGCCCTAGCCTCATGTATCATCTTGGAATCCTCGCTTGTAAGTCAAGGCCAACAGCACGGTGATCTACGGATTTAACACCGGTGGTCTCGGCGCTTGGTAAAATCGGATAAAGTGCCAAATGGGGACTTAAAGTCCGAAGTCACTGCTATGTGATTGGCGAGACTTCCTATAACTTATTGTTGGGTCGACCTTGGATCCACGATAGCGTTATAGTCCCATCTACTCTTCATCGGTGTCTCAAATCGTGAACCACGAATAATGAGGTCAAGGCGGTGGTGGACAAACAACCGTTTAAGGGGATGGAGAATTATTTCAGCGATTCTCTCCTCTACGGTAATGAGTCGGCGAATCATCGGCCCAAAGGCACGGACAGCGGTGAAGAAGGCGTCACCGATGCGGGCTTGGTTAAAGTGGTGGTTTTGTTTTAAATGACATTGTACCCCTTGTAATCAATCTTGACGATGAAGAATCGTCAGATGAACATTGTAATTGGCAAATTGCCGATGAATTAATAAATGACGATTTAGGGTATCCTTTGTCTTTGAGTGATGTGATGACAGGTTTATACAACAATCCGGAGTTGCACCTACCAATTCGGTCATTTTGCTTTACACAAAAGCAGTTCTGAGACTCCTTTGGGACAACACTCGTCATCCCACGAAGATCAAGTAGTGAAAAAGACTTGGTTTACGGAAAAGGAGATGCAGTTCCAACCCCGAATCATTTCTTAGAAGAAGATGAAGATGACAATGGGCCTATCCTCCACACATTCAGATATAGTCCAGAAATACTGGGTATCATGAAGAAGTGGGGGTATAACTTGATACAAGGGGAAGGTCTATGTTTTGGGCGAGGTCCTCGAGTCCCTCCCAAAGCGGCATATGTCCCAAGAGGGAAGCCGGATAACTACTATGCCTTTAGAAGGGGATTGGGATACAAATCCTCCTCAGAAGATGAATGCTCGTGGCTGATCGATGATAATCCACCCGATGAGGGAGACGGGCATTCGTCTGATTCGTCGGCTTGGGATTCCGACACCAGCCTCGGAAAAGCTTTGAAGGCCTTAATGTCAAATATGGCTACGGTCGATTCTGCTACTATTGAGAGTGATGAAGATATGCCAACATGGGAAGACCCATGGATCCATCAACTCAAAGAGCAGTTTGGGGATAAATTCGAACAAAGAGAACCGCCCACTAAGGACGAGGTAGTCCAGGTTAATATGGGTGACGAAGAGCATTCTAAGCTCATAAACATCAGCAATACCCTTCCCTTGGAAGAGAAGGAAGAGTTGATCACCCTAATCAGGGAGTATATCGATGTATTCGCTTGGAGCTACGAGGACATGCCAGGACTCGACCCTAATGTGGCGACACATCGCCTCAACATCAAGGTGGATGTCAAACCTGTCAAGCAACCGCAAAGATGGTTTCGTCCACAAATTTTGCAGGCAATCGTTGACGAAGTGAAGAAACTCATAGAATCGGGATTCATCAAGGAAATTCAACATCCGGATTGGGTGGCGAATATCGTCCCGGTCATGAAGAAGAATGGTTCGATTAGGATGCATTATTAGATTCTGAGACTGAATCTTTGCGAAAGATGACTTTCCTCTTCTAATCACTGATGTCATAGTTGACAATACGTGTGGATTTGAAAGAATGTCGTTCATGGATGGTTTCTCAGGATACAATCAGATCAAGATGCACCCCGATGATGCCAAACACACAGCGTTCAGGATGCCCATCGGAATATATTGCTACACGGTCATGCCGTTCGGCCTCAAAATCGGCCACATATCGTGAGCAATGACTAAAATTTTCGGGATCATCTCGGGAAAACGGTCGAATGCTACGTCGACGACTTAGTCGTGAAAAGCCGTGACAAAGAAGATCACATCAAAGATCTTAAAATGGTATTCGAGCTCATGCGAACTCATCAACTAAAGATGAACCCTGCTAAATCCTTCCTTGGGATGTCCAGTGGCAAGTTCATCGGCTTCGTCATCACAGACAAAGGAATCCATGTTGATCCTGATAAAGTGAAAGCGATTCAAGATTTACAACCTCCAAGAAATCTGAGAGAACTCAGGGGGTTACAAGGGCGGTTAACTTACATCCGACGGTTCATATCGAACCTATCTGGGAAGTGCCAACCGTTCTCTAAGTTGAACAAGAAGGGCGTGTCATTTATTTGGGGCGGCCTTTGTCGGCGTTGAAGAGATCAAATCGTATCTCGCTAAACCTCTGTTCTTGTTGCACATGATGGAAAACCGTTTGATTTACGTCAAGGACGGATCACTCGTTAAAGCGCCTTACTAGCGCGGGGCGGCGGCGGTCCGAAACGGCGATATATTACAGGCGAACATTAGTCGGTCGCGAGTCGATACCCAATGGTGAAGCGGTGCCTTGCATTAGTGTTCGCGATTGAAAAATGCGGCACTATTTAGTCGGACGAGGCGATTTATGTTATCTCAAGCGTAAATCCGGTCGAATATTTATGACCAGTAGGCCTCAATGAGTTGGCGTTTGGCGAAATGGGCCTTGCTCTTGTCCCAATATGACTTGCACTTCAAACAACAAAAGTCGGTCAAAGGACAAGCGATTTGCGATCTCTTGGTACAACCCGACGGGCGTAGTCGAGCTATATGATGATCTTAGGATGAAGTCGAAGTCAACACTATCGCACCAACAAATATGGCGATTGTATTTTGTGAACTTCGGGCCACTAATGTGGCAAATGCCCTGGATGTTCTAAAATCTCTGCTGGAGTCGGAGTTGTCTTGATTTCCCCGGGGAATCATGTCATGCCCCGTGCTTATTCACTCACCGAACCGTGCTCTAATAATGTGGCCGAATACAATGCGCTACTTATTGGACTCGGTTTAGCCAAGGAGCTGGGGTCGAGTATCTCGGCGTCGGCAATTCGCAATTGATAGTTAAGCGGTCCGTGGTGGCTGAAGTTAGGAACCACGATCGGTCCCTATCATCGGATAGCCATCGAAATGGCGGACTCATTTGAAGAATTCTTCATCGAATATATTGCTACGGTCATGCCGTTCGGCCTCAAAATGCGGCCACATATCGTGAGCAATGACTAAAATTTTCGGGATCATCTCGGGAAAAGCGATCGAATGCTACGTCGGCGACTTAGTCGTGAAAAGCGTGACAAAGAAGATCACATCAAAGATCTTAAAATGGTATTGAGCTCATGCGAACTCATCAACTAAAGATGAACCTGCTAAATCCTTCCTTGGGATGTCGGTGGCAAGTTCATCGGCCGTCATCCGGACAAAGGAATCCATGTTGATCGATAAAGTGAAAGCGGTTTGGGGATAAATTGAACAAAGAGAACGCCCACTAAGGGCGAGGTAGTCGAGTTAATATGGGTGACGAAGAGCATTCTAAGCTCATAAACATCAGCAATACCCTTCCCTTGGAAGAGAAGGAAGAGTTGATCACCCTAATCGGGGAGTATATCGATGTATTAAGCTTGGAGCTACGAGGACATGCGGGACTCGACCCTAATGTGGCGACACATCGCCTCAACATCAAGGTGGATGTCAAACCCGCCAAGCAAATCAAGAAGATGGTTTCGCCCACAAATTTTGCAGGCAATCGTTGACGAAGTGAAGAAACTCATAGAATCGGGATTCATCAAGGAAATTCAACATCCGGATTGGGTGGCGAATATCGTCCCGGTCATGAAGAAGAATGGTTCGATTAGGATGCATTATTAGATTCTGAGACTGAATCTTTGCGAAAGATGACTTTCCTCTTCTAATCACTGATGTCATAGTTGACAATACGTGTGGATTTGAAAGAATGTCGTTCATGGATGGTTTCTCAGGATACAATCAGATCAAGATGCACCCCGATGATGCCAAACACACAGCGTTCAGGATGCCCATCGGAATATATTGCTACACGGTCATGCCGTTCGGCCTCAAAAATGCCGGCGCCACATATCAGCGAGCAATGACTAAAATTTTCCAGGATCATCTCCGGAAAACGGTCGAATGCTACGTCGACGACTTAGTCGTGAAAAGCCGTGACAAAGAAGATCACATCAAAGATCTTAAAATGGTATTCGAGCTCATGCGAACTCATCAACTAAAGATGAACCCTGCTAAATCCTTCCTTGGGATGTCCAGTGGCAAGTTCATCGGCTTCGTCATCACAGACAAAGGAATCCATGTTGATCCTGATAAAGTGAAAGCGATTCAAGATTTACAACCTCCAAGAAATCTGAGAGAACTGGGTTACAAGGCGGTTAACTTACATCCGGCGGTTCATATCGAACCTATCGGGAAGTGCCAACCGTTCTCTAAGTTGAACAAGAAGGCGTGTCATTTATTTGGGGCGGCCTTTGTCGGCGTTGAAGAGATCAAATCGTATCTCGCTAAACCTCTGTTCTTGTTGCACGCGTCGGAAAACCGCTTCGATTTACGCCAAGGCGACGGATCACTCGTTAAGCCTTTACTAGCGCAGACGACGACGGCCATGCAACAGCAAGATATTACCCGAACATTAGTCGGTGCGAGTCTCGATACCCAATGGTCGAAGCGTTGCCTTGCATTAGTGTTCGCGATTCGTAAAATGCGCACTATTTAGTCGGACGAGGCGATTTATGTTATCTCAAGCGTAAATCCGGTCGAATATTTATGACCCACCGCCTCAATGAGTTGGCGTTTGGCGAAATGGGCCTTGCTCTTGTCCCAATATGACTTGCACTTCAAACAACAAAAGTCGGTCAAAGGACAAGCGATTTGCGATCTCTTGGCTGCCAACCCGACAACGGACGTAGTCGAGCTATATGATGATCTTCCGGATGAAGTCCAGGAAGTCAACACTACATCGCACCAACAAATATGGCGATTGTATTTTGACGGAGCTTCTCGGGCCACTAATGTGGCAAATGCCCCTGGATGTTCTAAAATCTCTGCTGGAGTCGGAGTTGTCTTGATTTCCCCGGGGAATCATGTCATGCCCCGTGCTTATTCACTCACCGAACCGTGCTCTAATAATGTGGCGAATACAATGCGCTACTTATTGGACTCCGCCAAGGAGCCGGGGTCGAGTATCTCGCCGCACGCAATTCGCAATTGATAGTTAAGCAGATCCGTGGTGACTGCGAAGTTAGGAACCCTGATCTGGTCCCCTATCATCAGATAGCCATCGAAATGGCGGACTCATTTGAAGAATTCTTCATCGAATATATTCCACGCCGTAACGCTTTTATGCATGCATTGGCCGCGATTAGCGATCGCCGCACAACCTTCGACACCAACAACTAGTTACGGTCAGGACTCACCAACTCTTCGTACCAATATATGATGAGGTACAAGAAGACAAAGGGATAGTTACCAAAGAGGTATATACGACCCAAACTAAATTGGAGCCCCGAGATTGGCGCTTTCCTATCATCGATTACGTCTTACATGGTATTCTACCAGAAGACGTGAAGGAGAGAGAGTCAATCCGGCGAAGAGCTCCAAGATTCTTCTACGACACGGAGACCGGATGTTATATCGTAGAGTGCGATGGTCTTTACTCGATGCCTCTCAAACAAAGAGGCGGAAGAGGTCCTTCGCGAAGCACACGAAGGTGAATGTGATGCGCACCAGCCTGGTCCCAAGCTCTACGATCGAATCAGGAGAATGGGCTACTTTTGGCCAACAATGATTAATGACGCAGTTGTGTATGCTCGAGATGCCACGCTGTCAAGTTCACGCCACTATATGCATCACCTCCGTGAGCAAGCATATCCTTCGCCACATCCCCGCCATTCAAGACATGGGGAATGGACGCTAGGTCCCATTTTCCTCCGTCGATCAAAGCGTCGATTTATTCTAGCGATCACCGACTACTTCTCCAAGTGAAGCAATCCGTTAAAAGAAGTAAAGGCGAAAGTACCATCATTAAATTTATCAAACACCATGTCATCTACCGACATGGTGTTCCAAGACGGATCGTGCATGACAACGGTCCCCAATTTATCGGCAATTCCTTCATCGGGTTTTGCGAAATTCAAAATACAAGAGCGTCTCGTCAGCGACCTATAATCGGTACCAAATGGATTAGGCGTTCAACAAGACAATCATCAAAATTACGCCGAAGCTTGTGAAGAATAACAAGCGAGGCTGGGATGATAAACTTCGGAGAAGCACTACGGGCATATCGCTGTAACCCGTCGCATTAGCTGGAGAGCCGTATTCTCGATCTACGGGTGTGGCGGTTCTCCCATTAAATCGATTCGTCACTCCGCGCCAGCCCTTGCAGCGGAGATGGCGATTGAAGAACAACATCGAAACATCTCGAAGAGCTTCGATATGTTGGATGAAAAGCTCGAAGCAACAATGCATTGAGTTCTACCAAGCTAGGATGTGAGAGCTTTCAACAAGAAAGTACGACAACGGAGTTTCAAAGAAGGAGATTTGGTCCTCGCTGCTCGACGACCGATAATCCTCACTTCCAAGAAGAAAGATATATTCGAACCTAAATGGGAGGGTCCGTTTGTAATAGAAACGGTCTACTCTAATGGTGCGTATCGCCTAATTACCCAAAATGGCGGCCAGGCAATTAATCTTAGATAAATGGGAAGTTCCTGAAGAAATACTACCCTTAGTATCTTCGGGATAACCCGTTTTGACGGGAAGTTCCTCGTGGGATGAGGATAACCCTAGATTTGTCCTCCATCATAATTTCCTCCACCGATCAAATTCCTTGACGGTAGGTCTATAAATTTTCTGGTACATTACCAAAATCCCCTCTTGATTCCTTCTATGAACAAGAGGCCCTCAAAATCCCTTTCAGGAGATAGAATATAAAATTCTTCCTCTCCAAGCGTAAGATCCTTTAAGTGACAAGCGGAAGGGTTCTATCCATCCCTCTCCTAGGTAGCCGACCAAGGTACGCCGAGGTTTTCAAACCGGGTTGTCGCTGAAGGTCACGAGTTTCTTCGGTTCTCGAAGTGGAGATCCCACTTTTAGTTCCATCTTTCATCTTAGGTAGTGCCGATTGAAGGTATCTTGTAGGGTTTTCAAACCGGGTTGTCCTTTGAAGGTCACTGAGTTTCTTCGGTTCTCGGTGGAGATCCCACTTTTAGTTCCATCTTTCATCTTAGGTAGTGCCGATTGAAGGTATCTTGTAGGGTTTTCAAACCAGGTTGTCCTTTGAAGGTCACGAGTTTCTTCGGTTCTCGGTGGAGATCCCATTCTTAGTTCCATCCCTCTCCTAGGTAGCGCCCGGTGAAGGTATCTTGTAGGGTTTTCAAACCGGGTTGTCCTTTGAAGGTCACGAGTTTCTTCGATTCTCGGTGGAGATCCCACTCTTAGTTCCATCCCTCTCCTAGGTAGCGCCCGGTGAAGGTGCAGCGAGGTTTTCAAACCAGGTTGTCGCTGAAGGTCACGAGTTTCTTCGGTTCTCGGGCGGAGATCCCTCTTAGTTCCATCCCTCTCCTAGGTAGCCGACCGAAGGTACGCCGAGGTTTTCAAACCAGGTTGTCGCTGAAGGTCACGAGTTTCTTCGGTTCTCGGTGGAGATCCCTCTTAGTTCCATCCCTCTCTAGGTAGCGCCGGTGAAGGTGCAGCGAGGTTTTCAAACCAGGTTGTCCTTTGAAGGTCACTGAGTTTCTTCGGTTCTCGGTGGAGATCCCACTTTTAGTTCCATCTTTCATCTTAGGTAGTGCCGATTGAAGGTATCTTGTAGGGTTTTCAAACCAGTTGTCCGCCTCAAGGTCACCTCGAAGTTTCTTCGGTTCTCGGGCGGAGATCCCACTTTTAGTTCCATCTTTCATCTTAGGTAGTGCCGATTGAAGGTATCTTGTAGGGTTTTCAAACCAGTTGTCCACCAAGGTCACCTCGAAGTTTCTTCGGTTCTCGGGCGGAGATCCCACTTTTAGTTCCATCTTTCATCTTAGGTAGTGCCGATTGAAGGTATCTTGTAGGGTTTTCAAACCAGTTGTCCACCAAGGTCACCTCGAAGTTTCTTCGGTTCTTGAAGTGGAGGTCCCACTTTTAGTTCCATCCTCTCCTAGGTAGCGCCCGGTGAAGGTGCAGCGAGGTTTTCAAACCAGTTGTCCACCAAGGTCACCTGAGTTTCTTCGATTCTCGGTGGAGATCCCACTCTTAGTTCCATCCTCTCCTAGGTAGCGCCCGGTGAAGGTGCAGCGAGGTTTTCAAACCAGTTGTCCGCCAAGGTCACCCGAAGTTTCTTCGGTTCTCGGGCGGAGATCCCACTCTTAGTTCCATCCTCTCCTAGGTAGTGCCGATTGAAGGTATCTTGTAGGGTTTTCAAACCAAAGTTGTCCGCCAAGGTCACCTCGAAGTTTCTTCGGTTCTTGAAGTGGAGGTCCCACTTTTAGTTCCATCCTCTCCTAGGTAGCCGACCGAAGGTACGCTACCGAGGTTTTCAAACCAGTTGTCCACCAAGGTCACCTCGAAGTTTCTTCGGTTCTTGAAGTGGAGGTCCCACTTTTAGTTCCATATTTCATTATAGGTAGCGCCCGGTGAAGGTGCAGCGAGGTTTTCAAACCAGTTGTCCGCCAAGGTCACCCGAAGTTTCTTCGGTTCTTGAAGTGGAGGTCCCACTTTTAGTTCCATCCCTCTCCTAGGTAGCACCGACCAAGGTACGCTACCGAGGTTTTCAAACCAGGTTGTCCACCAAGGTCACCCGAAGTTTCTTCGGTTCTCGGTGGAGATCCCACTCTTAGTTCCATCCTCTCCTAGGTAGCACCGACCAAGGTACGCTACCGAGGTTTTCAAACCGGGTTGTCGCTGAAGGTCACCTCGAAGTTTCTTCGGTTCTCGGTGGAGATCCCACTCTTAGTTCCATCCTCTCCTAGGTAGCACCGACCAAGGTACGCTACCGAGGTTTTCAAACCAGTTGTCCGCCTCAAGGTCACCCGAAGTTTCTTCGGTTCTCGGAGTGGAGATCCCACTCTTAGTTCCATCCCTCTCCTAGGTAGCCGACCAAGGTACGCTACCGAGGTTTTCAAACCAGTTGTCCACCAAGGTCACCTCGAAGTTTCTTCGGTTCTGGTGGAGATCCCACTCTTAGTTCCATCCTCTCCTAGGTAGCCGACCAAGGTACGCCGAGGTTTTCAAACTAGGTTGTCCACCAAGGTCACCTCGAAGTTTCTTCGGTTCTCGGTGGAGATCCCAATCTTAGTTCCATATTTCATTATAGGTAGCGCCCGGTGAAGGTATCTTGTAGGGTTTTCAAACCGGGTTGTCCTTTGAAGGTCACGAGTTTCTTCGGTTCTCGGTGGAGATCCCACTCTTAGTTCCATCCCTCTCTAGGTAGCGCCGGTGAAGGTGCAGCGAGGTTTTCAAACCAGGTTGTCCTTTGAAGGTCACTG
Source organism: Asparagus setaceus (assembly GCA_012295165.1). NCBI lineage: Eukaryota > Viridiplantae > Streptophyta > Magnoliopsida > Asparagales > Asparagaceae > Asparagus > Asparagus setaceus. The sequence continues at coordinate 60,185,392 of CM022701.1, forward strand.
AGTTTCTTCGGTTCTTGGGCGGAGATCCCTCTTAGTTCCATCCCTCTCTAGGTAGCGCCGGTGAAGGTGCAGCGAGGTTTTCAAACCGGGTTGTCCTTTGAAGGTCACGAGTTTCTTCGGTTCCCAGTGGAGATCCCACTCTTAGTTCCATCCCTCTCCTAGGTAGCACCGGTGAAGGTGCAGGGGTTTTCAAACCGGGTTGTCCTTTGAAGGTCACTGAGTTTCTTCGGTTCTCGGTGGAGATCCCACTCTTAGTCCCATCTTACATCTTAGGTAGCGTCGTTGAAGGTATGTGCGAGATTGTTTGGATCAAGTCATCCGGTGAAGGGCGTCTGAACCCTCTTGATTCCTATAGCAGGCCCCTGTTATTGGTTTCATTCCGAGAAATAGAACATAAAGTTCCTCCTCTCTCACCAATTTAATCCTATCAACCAAAACTCCTTAATCCAAGATTCTTCTTGGGGTATTTTATCCCGAAGCCTAAGAAGGGATAAAGCCAACTTCTCACCGCAGCGTTGCGGTTTAGTCTTTCTCCGATTGAAGAAGACACCAAAGTTCGATTCTGGGGTATTTTATCCCGAAACCTAAGTAGGGATAAGCCTATGCCTAACAGGCATTGCCGGTAAATTCTTAGCCATTCGGGTTAGTCTTCCCGTGAAAAAGACGAAGCCTACGTATTCAACATCGTAGCATTAAGTCTAAGAGAGTTTCATTCTTTTAGCATAACGTTGTGTGTAGAACGGATTTAGATAATCTACATGCTAGCCCAACTCAAACGGTAGTTGGTAAAGGCTCATCAAACCCGTTGAGGGCTGGGGGTTGGCCAATAACCCTAAAGCCAACGCCTCACACGCGTTGCCGGTTTAGTCTTTTTCCGATTGAAGAAGACACCAGAGTTTGATTCTGGGGTATTTTATCTCAAGCCTAAGAAGGATAAAGCCAACTTCTCACCGCAGCGTTGCGGTTTAGTCTTTTAGATTGAAGAAGACACGAGTTTGATTACGGGGTATTTTATCCGAAGCCTAAGAAGGGATAAAGCCAATGCCTCACCGCATTCTTGGTTTAGTCTTTTCGATTGAAGAAGACACGAGTTTGATTAAGGGTATTTTATCCTGAAGCCTAAGAAGGGATGAGTCGTGTATCTGGCGTTAGGGTGGTCTCTTGCGGTAAAAGTACCGAGCCTATGTATTCAATATCGTAGCATTAAGTGCGAAAGAGTTTTATTCTTTTAGCACAGCGTCCGCGTCTTGAGCAGTTTGGACAATTCGCCGCTAGCTCAACTCAAACGGTAGTTGGTAAAGGCTAATCAAACCCGTTGATGGCTGAGGGTTTGCCAAAAACCTTAAAGTCAACGCCTCACACGCGTTGCCGGGTAGTCTATTCCCGTGAAAGATGACAAAGCCTACGTATTCAACATCGTAGCATTAAGTCTGAGAGAGTTTTATTCTTTTAGAATAATGTCACGTGCGGAACGGAGTTGGACAATCCGCACGCTAGCCCGATTCAAACGGTAATTGGTAAAGGCTAGTCAAAACCGTTGATAGCTGAGGGTTTGCTAAAAATCCTAGAAGTTGATCAACAGAGGGGTTAAGCGAGCAATGAACTTCATTTATAAAGGAATGTTGAGATAATCGTTTCAAGCAAAGTTATGATAATACATCTAAACAAAAATCACAACGGCGTGGTGAACAAAGAAACGAGAAAAGTCTGAGACCAAAGCAACATCGGACTTCATTGGTGCAATCTAGTAATGTGAAGGAAGCGAGGTCGGCTTTGGCGGCGGCTAGTTTTCCTCTGTTTAGCTCGAACCGAGCTTTGGCTTCCTTCTCAAGTTCCTTTTCGAGTCGCGGCAATAGCGGCTGTGTTCGGCGCGTCGCCTCGAGGACTTGCTTCTCACGTTCGATGGCATACGGACTCGGTGCACTCCGCGTGAAATTCTTCAAAGTCTTCTCCACTTGAACGGTCCTGATTCCTGTGCGATTGACATGGGTGTGGTACAAGTCTATCTGACGGCGCAAGTGGCATTGCCGCTAATATGAGTTCGCGAAAATAACCTCTTGCTCTGATATTCTCCTCTCACGAGATCTTGGCGTTCACGAGAAGCCTTGATCGAGCCTCGCCGATGAGTCGCCTCACCTCATTGCATGAATAAAAAGGCTAAACTATCCACACGATGCATAAGAGTTAGCCGGTGGTAAGCCTTTGCTCTAGCGGTTAGCGGTGAGGGCCACGACCTGTGAATCTCCCCAATCTACTCAATATGAATGGGTAGAAGACCATAAAGGTCGCCCATCTAACCTCGATAATAGAGATCACCTGTTTCAAACCATTCTCCAACAGCTGAAGGAGACCCATCATAGAAGCTGGAATCGGGGCAATGATTTTGGCGGGGCAATCTCGGCGATAGGTTGAATCCGTGGAAGTGGTCCGTCAAGATTAACACGAGGCCTCCACCCAGCTCTATACTCGAAGGGTTGGGAAATCTGGTTTTAATTTGGTGAGGAAAGCGGCGGATCGGACGATGGAAGCGATCCCTCGGACTCATCATCGAAATTATGATAGTAGGCTCGAGGCTTATTTGGTTTCCTCCAGCGTTTGCCTCCTGCTGATTCGCTTCCTCGGTGGAAAGAGGTATTCTCCCCGATGACCTTAAGAATCGAGACTTGACATTTGGAGCCTTCAAAATAGACGAGTAATCATCGGAGCATCCGTCTACTACAAGAGAACAAAGAGTTAACGGATCGTTTAGGAGGAATATCTTAAAAGAAAGCGCCGAAGGCTAGAACTCTTCTCGAAACCTATCGATTGAGTCACGGCCTTATAGCAGATGCGGCGATTTCACCGTATTGAATACTCGAGAACGATAAATATAGTCGTAAACAAAGCGCAATATATCCCGCTCTACGAGCATGGGTACAGATGAAATCGCCTGCTAGAGATAAAACCAATCTTTGAGCGTCAATCCCCATGAAGGAGAATCTCGGCTCTTCCCAATCGCCTCACAAAGGAGAACGGCTGGGTCGTGAACGAGTGTATACATGAGAAGATGAAACAGAATCTAAAACGTCGGTCCCCACAAAGGAGGATTCGGCTCTTCCCAATCGCCTCACAAAGGAGAGCGAAGCGGATACAACGATATATATATCGAAGGTAACGCCGGGCGCACTCACCGAAAGAAGGAGGCGCATTCACGCCGCGGCGAAGTTGATCGACCCTTGGAACATGAGATCTTCGCGACGACATCGAAACCGCAAAGAAAACGAATAAAGTCGATATGCCGTTGAAAATCAATAAAAAGGCATCGAAGAAGACTAGCGTACTCACAATCGCGGTAACAACCAACGCACCGACGCCAGCCAAAGGCATTGCGCCAGGCCGCGCCAGCTCGCCCGTAAGTACCGTGGTGCTCCCAGCCGCTACCAGCACTTGCGCGCCTATGCCGCTAAAGGCCGCTGCCGCTGCCGCCGCCCGACACCGCTTATCCGTCGCCAGCCGACATCGTTCTCCGCCTTGATTGCGCTTTGTTCATGCACAAAACAAAACAAAAAGAGAGAAAGAAAAGAAGAAGAAAAGACGCCGAAAACACTCGGCATGTACCTCGTTGTTTGAGAGAGATGAGGCGGCGAGAGCGAGATGAAAACAAGAGAAAAAGAACAAGAGGGGGCGGCCTAGGTCGAGGCAAAGGAGGATCATGGGTATTTATAACAACTCCTCTTGGGCCCAAATCAATTCAATTAGGACTCTAATCAGCCCGATTAGGAGTCCTAGTGGAACCCTATCCAAATGGCAAAATAGTGTCAAATCAGTCCGTTGATTGGCTCCTACCCCCTCCGCCATTTTTGGAAAGATTCTGAAGACTTATTCGGCAGGATAACACCTCGCGAAGGCCCCCATCGACGCCAATCAGCGTCGCCTAATCCTACTCAACTAGGAATCACAGTATAAAGCTGTTTCCTAATTTGTCGAGAAGTTCCCGGAAGAATATTTCCACAAAAAATATTCTTAGGGATAACTCGATCATGCGGATCACATTGACGCGTCGTCTAATCCTACTCCAAATAGGATTATGAGTATAAACTATTTCCTAATTCATCGAGAAGTTTCCGGAAGAATATTTCCATGAAATATATTCTTAGGGATAACTCGATCGTGTGGATTGCATCGACGCTAATCAACGCGTCGCCTAATCCTACTCCAAATAGGATTACAGTATAAAGCTGTTTCCTAGTTTGTCGAAGTTCGGAAGAATATTTCCAAAAATATTCTTAGGGATAACTTCGATCGTGCGGATCACATCGGCCAATCAGCGTCGCCTAATCCTACTCAACTAGGAATACGAGTATAAACTGTTTCCTAATTTGTCGAAGTTCAGGAAGAATATTTCCACAAAAATATTCTTAGGGATAACTTCGATCGTGTGGATCACATCGGCCGATCAGCGTCGCCTAATCCTACTCCAAATAGGATTACGGTATAAAGCTGTTTCCTAATTTGTGAGAAGTTCGGAAGAATATTTCCAAAAATATTCTTAGGGATAACTTCGATCGTCTTGGATCACATCGGCCAATCAGCGTCGCCTAATCCTACTCAACTAGGAATCACAGTATAAAGCTGTTTCCTAATTTGTCGAAGTTCGAAAGAATATTTCCACAAAAATATTCTTAGGGATAACTTCGATCGTGTGGATCACATCGGCCGATCAGCGTCGCCTAATCCTACTCAAATAGGATTACAGTATAAAGCTGTTTCCTAATTTGTGAGAAGTTCGGAAGAATATTTCCACAAAAATATTCTTAGGGATAACTTCGATCGTGCGGATCACATTGGCGTCGTCTAATCCTACTCCAAATAGGATTACGGTATAAGCTGTTTCCTAATTTGTCGAAGTTCAGGAAGAATATTTCCATGAAATATATTCTTAGGGATAACTTCGATCGTGTGGATTGCATCGATGCTAATCAGCGTCGCCTAATCCTACTCCAAATAGGATTACGGTATAAAGCTGTTTCCTAATTAGTAGAAGTTCAGGAAGAATATTTCCATGAAATATATTCTTAGGGATAACTTCGATCGTGTGGATTGCATCGGCGCTAATCAACCGTCGCCTAATCCTACTCCAAATAGGATTACGGTATAAAGCTGTTTCCTAGTTTGTCGAAGTTCGGAAGAATATTTCCATAAAAATATTCTTAGGGATAACTTCGATAAATGCGGATCACATCGGCCAATCAGCGTCGCCTAATCCTACTCAACTAGGAATCACAGTATAAAGCTGTTTCCTAATTTTCAGCGAGAAGTTCTGGAGAATAAACCCATATTCTTAAGGATAACTTCGATAACCCTTAATTTCCTCCACCATAATATCCAAAAAGGAATAATCGGCGAGGCATGAAAATCATGTTGACACCGGACAACGTGTCTAGTCTCGAAGAAACTTCTCCCGCTGTGGATAATCATATCCCAACAACGGTCAACGCGTCGCACTCACCGATTGAAGGCTAGGACGATGGTTGAAGACCAAATGGTCTCCTGTTTCGACAAGGAATCCTCGGAGGATACCTCCATGAAAAGATTTTTCCTCCCGCTGTGGTCAAACCAACAAGGAGTTCGTCGATATACGGAGAAGTCTAAAAGTCTGATGGTTAGTCAAACAACAACCGACCGACACGAGTTACAAACAAAACTCACCCACCAGCTTCGAATCAAGATTTCAACAAGCGGTCAGACAATAAATGCGACACCGACCTTATCGAAATCCTACAAAGCGGATGATCGAAAGGATCGAAGACTTGAAGCTAACTTTGGGACCCTCTGCCGGGAAGGCGGGAACCATCCGCGTCAAAAGTATTCGGGCTCGCTATAAAAGAACAAAGCTGGAACACTTTGGAGGGTATCTGTGGCGTTGAAAAATACTTACAAGATCCCGAAACCAACTTCGTGGCGGGAAGTCGGCGAATGACAACCCATCGGATATCTGAGCGTCGAATCGTTGAGACCACGAACCGGCGGCAAACCAGGCGTCACAAGCAGTTTCGCCGGACTTGAATAAACGTCAATTTGAAGCTGTTGAACCGGAACAAACCAAGAGTTAATCTCGAGCCAAATCTGAGCGGAATCTAAGTCCAGAGAAGACCAAGAGTCAGAATAGGCATGACCTCAGCCCGAAAGACCGAGAAAAATGGCAAAACGGCGAAGTGGCGAGAAAGATACGGCGAAAACGGGACCCTGGCCAAGTGGCCGAGGTGGCTCGGCCACCATGGCGAGCCACCTCGGCCAACTTGGCGAGGTGCCTCGACCAAGTGGCCGAGGTGGCTCGGCCAACATGGCCGAGCCACTAGTGGCCCGGCCTACCCCCCCTAATCCTATAAATAGGGGGGGTCTTCCTCAGTTCTGGGGGTTGGATTTCGGCTGGATTTGGGGATTTTCGGAAGGATTCTCGCGAGATCTACGAGTCGTCGTTGCAACGTTCCAAGCACCGGCGATCACAAGTTCGATCTACGTCAGATCTTCAATCGCGAGGTAAGCGAATTCGGGTCGGCTACAGAATAGCGCTGTGATTTCTCCTAGTAGATCTCACCCGCTCCGGCGATCCTCTCCTTCGTGAGTGTGATCCCCGAAGGCGATCCTCTCCTTCGTGAGGGTGATCCCCTTAAACCGTTTTCTTAGTGAAGCGAGCCCTTCACGTCTGTAGTTCCGGCAGAGTTTCCACGGATCGAATTGCGGTGGTCCACGGACGATTTAAGTCCCCGGCACAGGCGAAGAACCCACAAAAGCGAGGATCCCGTATAATAGAGATCCGAGCGTTTGTTCATACCGGAAAAAGTTGTAATCTTTTGTTTTCATTGTACGCCTTAAAATAAAAGGCAAATTTTTCTTTGAATTTTGTTGTATGCCCAAGAAGCTGTAAGCAAGTTCAACGACAATGAATAACAAAATAATTTTCCCCGCGAACAGACGGTATCTGAATTTCCAAAGGGATCACGGCTTAACATCCGTAGACCAAGGAAAATGGCGTGGAGCCAGTGAGAGTGCGGACTGTTGTTCGATAAGCCCGTAGACACTCTCCACGTTTCTCGTCCCAATCTTGTTTGTTAGAGGAAAAGAACTTCTTTAGAACATTGATGATAGTTTTGTTGAAGGCTTCAGCTAGACCACTAGCAGCTGAGTTGTATGGCGTGGAAGCCACATTTTGAATTCTAAACTTGTTGTAAAATTTAAAGAACGGTCGACTGATGAACTGCGAAACATTGTCGTGAACTATCCGTCTAGGGACACCAAATCGATAGATCGCGTGATGTCTCAAGAATTTGATCACTTGAGATGTCTTGACTTCTCTGAGCGGAACAGCTTCAGCCCATTTGGAGAAGTAATCAGTAAGGACCAGGACGAATCGATGATCTTTAGTGGACGGTGGGCTGATTGGCTTGATGATGTCCATGCCCCATGCTTCGAATGGCCATGAGGCAATAGTCGGATGTAATTCTTCCGGAGGTTGATGTAGGAAATCATCATGGACTTGACACGTATGACATCGCTTAGCATATGCTGCTGCATCTGCTATCATGATCGGTCAATAGTAACCTAGACGACGGAGTCGGTCCTGAAGTTTGGGACCTGGTTGATGAGCTCCACATGCACCATTGTGGGCTTCTTTTAATACTTCTTGGCTTCACTTGGTGATAATCATCGGAGCAACACACCGTCGAAAGATCGTCAGTATAACGTCTGCATAGCAGAATCATAGAAGAAGTGTGAAGCTCTTCTTTGAATGGAGATTGCTTGCTTCGGACTATCAGGTAGTATTCCGTGCAAGACATAGTCAATGATCGGGAATCGCCAATCATTGTCTTCGAAGCGAGTTAGCATGGCATGCACTTCGTTAGCTTCAAGAATTTGCTCTGGGTTTTTGGAGTTTTGGAAAAGAAAAAATTGTGAAGGAAAATTTGTTTTACGATTTAGATCCCGTTTGATGGGATTTTAAAATTGGCCCAAAATTTCTTACACAAAAGTTTATGAGCTTACTCATATGAAGTATTTTAGGTTTCTACCATGATTTGAAGAAATTTTTGGTGATTTTGACTGAAGGTTTTGCACTTTAAACCTCGAGTTTGAAGTTTGACGAATTTTTAAAAACTCGAGTATTGTTTTAAAGAATTTGTGTTTGATAAATGCAATCTTAATTATGAGTGATTGCTGATTCAAAAGTTTAAACAAATTATCACTTGGAATTTTAATTTTGACGAAGAGAAAATGTTTGCAAATTACACCCTGAATTTCAAAAAGACGTATTTTTGAAATTTGAGTTGAACGAAAAGTTTTGAACCAGGGATTTTATGATGTTAAAATACTTTTAAACATTTAAAGAGCCTTTTCTTGTTTGAAATGAAGGATTGTCTAAGGTTTTCCATTTCATATAACTTTGAATTGCAATAGTTGGTAAATTGACGATTTCAACCGCATTTGGATGTGTGCCAATAGAGTAACAAGTTGGATTTAGTTATTTCCTTATCTATAGTTGCCCAATAGAATGAACAGTTTCAGGGACAAAACTTTCTTAAGTCTGGTAGGATGTAATACCCCGTGTTGTCGAGACCAAAAAAATAATCCTGTGATCACTGCATTTTCAGCAATGAGAGATGAGATAGTTTCCTTTTTATTAATTTAAAGGAATCACTGCATTTTAGTTTTAAAATATGGGTTTTTACAAGGAATTGTGTATTAAAAAGGCTAAAAGGGTTTTAAGTAAAAAATGGTCAACCCGTTAATCTAAGAACCCTTATATAAGGCCATCCAATCATGGAGAAGGAAGAGGAGACTTTTTGGCATACGTTCGTCATCTTCGAGATCATCTTTTCGATAGAAAAACCCTCAAGCAAGTACCAACTTGCTTCCTTCCACCTTTGATTCTTTAATATGTTTAAAGTCTTTGCGTTAAACATATTTTGATCCATCATGATTATTTGTAATCTTTTCTTTGATGAATTTTTGAGTGTACATCAATATTTTTGGTGTAGAACATGCACTTATGTAATTTTGACCCTAGAGTCATAGAAATTTGATTAAAATCATAAACTATGTTTTATATATTAGTTTTTTATGGTAATATGTGTCATATTTTGTTTTACATGAATATAACAAGTTTTGATGATGTTTTGGCAAGTTTTACAAGAAACCAAGATGACAAAAATCGTGTTCTATTGATTCGTGACCATGCTATATGATCTAAGTATGTTAGGGTGTGTTAGGCAACTTCACAAAACTTGTTTTATGTGGTACAACTTCGATCCAATATCTTGGTTTTTAGTTTGGCAAATGTTGGATCCAAATTGAACTAGTTCTTTCTAGTTCAAAATTTAGTCCCTAAACTAGTTCTTTTGTGAACGAACCCTTACATGGTTCAACTTTATCCTAGTTAAGATAAAACTAGTATAGCCCACTTATATTTTCAAGTTGCCAAACACAACCTTAGAGTCATGTTTTCATGTTGAAAGAGTATATAGAAGTATCCCTAAGATTAGTACAGGAAAGATCTGAGAAAACCCTAGGTTAAAGTTGATGGGAATAAAATACAAGCGTTGCAAGTGCATAACAATCAATTTATAGTATTTAAAGATACTAATCCACGGGGAAAGAGTGTATTAGAGAAATTCTGAAGAGGATCTTGAAATGTGTAGGAAAAGAGATAGAATAGAGTTTGATTTGGGTGAGGGTTGTCACAAAATAAAATGCTAAAATAAGAGGGAAGAATGAGAGAAAGAGAAGAACAAAATAAAAGAAACTCAAAAGTAAATCAAATTAAAATAAGAAGCATATAAAAAGATAGAAAATCAAGAGAATAAAACTAGGAATCTAGGATTGAATTCACCAGCTAATTTGAATTTGAATTTAAGAACTCCTCTCCTTTTGTTCTCATATTACTTAGAATTATTAAGCATAGACTATCAAGTTAATAAAAACAAGTATAGCCTATCAAATCATATTCAAGCAATATTATCATTTATGAAAAGAAATAAAACTAGATAGTAACCCTAGAATTGAAAAAAACATGAACTATCAAACCACTTAAGATTAGTATAGCCTATCAAATTTTTTTATATTAATTAGTTCTCTAGTTGATTATCCTAAGCATGATCATTTTAAGGACAAACGAGAGCAATTTAAAACCAAAAGGAAATTAAACTAGTTTCATCCAATTTTAGAATTCCTACAAGAGATTAACTACTCATACTAGAAATTAAGAGCAAGAAATTAAAATCTAAACCATAAAGCATAAAAGAACAAGAAAATAAATCTAAAGCGCAAAGCAATAAAAGAAGGAAATAGAAAATCTACACTACAAAGCATGAAATAAAAGGGCAAGAAAATAATTATAAGCTACAAAGCAAAAAGGAAATTCATACAACAAAGCAATGAGTCTAAACTACCAAATCTGAAATAAAAACAAAAATAAAACCCAAAATATGAAATTCTAAAATAAGAAAATAAAAAGAAAAATAAAATTTACTTTGCAAGGGGGTTGGCCCCTTGTGAAGCAAATCTTCATCTTCATCATCAAAAGAGAAGAAAAACAAAAGTTAAAAAGGAAGAATTTTTTTTATTTATTGTAAATAAAAAGTTTATAATTTTTGAAGGCCTTCACAATTAAGAGTTTTCCTCCTTTCCAAAATAGAGTTTACAAAATTTTTACATCTCCTAATCTCACTCTCTACCCTTATTTATATAGCCTACAGCAAGTAACCATAGCCCTTGGATTAGTCTTGAGCTTTAAGAAATTAAAATTAATCATTGATACATTTACATTCTGACCTAATTGATTAGCTCATCGATTAGCTAATTGATTAGTGAATCGATTAGTTAAATAGCAATTTTGTTTTCTTTTGTTGACTTGTTGACTCGATTTCTTCATGTTATTTTGGCTTTATGGGCTTCCTTTAGGCTTCTAGCAGGCTTCAAGAAGAGGTACTTTGGGCTTCTTTTAGCTCTTATTTGATAATTCTTCATTACCTACAGATTAAGATTAAAAAATATTATTAGCAGATATATTTATTCAAATAGAATAGATAATGAGGATAAAAAATTTTAATTAAATGTAATGATCAAATACCCCACACCTAAACTTTGCTATTCCTTTAGCAAGGAAAGACAATTAAAAAGAAAGAAAAATTCTAACTCAATTTTGTAGGAATCGCAATTGTATTTAGCGTATACAACAAGCCTTTAAACCACTAAGTTATCCTAGAGGGCCGAGTTGTAGTCTCCTAAAGGTTTATAGTGAATATACCCATAAAATTTGGTCAACTTGGCACTTTGAATAGGTCAATATAAAATTAATTCAATGGATATTTTAAACAATCTAGTTAAAGTGAGGTTTTACTCAAGAAAATATTTTTATGCATAGCAGCTAAAGTAAATTTCTTAGAAAATCTGTTCATGGTTGTTATACAAAACCAAGTTCAACTTAGGGACATTATTTTAAAATTCTGAAGAGAACATTCTATCTCTTTGTTTCAATCAATTCCCAAGCCTCTTGATCATTTTATTTTCCAAGACTATATATATATATAATTTTTTTTCTTTATAAATTTACATATATCTTTTTACTCCATGGTGAGTTTTTTCTACTTTATCGAGCTTTTCTAAGTGACCATGTAATGAACTTTGGGCCAATGGATCCCAACCCAATTGGGCTTTGGTCATTAAGGGTAAAAATACTCCTCGGGCTTAATTACTCGGTCAACTTTGGCTTAGTAAGATAGAATCACCTTGGAGTTCAAGATTTTATTCATGCCCATTTTTCGCACTTTTCTTTTGTGTTAGTATATATACATGTGTGTGTGTGTGTGTGTATACACACACGTATATGTGTGTGTGTGCGCGCGCGCGTGCGCGTGCGTGTGTGTGTATGTGTATCGAACTTGAGAAATATTTAGATCAAGGGGACTTGTGAAATTGTTATACCCTCTAAGTTAAGCATGATAAAATTTTAATACTTCAAGTAAAGTTCTAAGTTAGATCTATAGACTTCAAAAATTATTTTTAAAAAATTATTTAGAGTTATCATAAAAGGCTAATTTGAGTATAAAACTAACTAAAGTTTAGAAAGTTTAGAAATTAATTAAGTAAATTAATTTTTGATTACGTTTATCAAGTTGGGCGATAATTTTTAAGGGAAAAAAAAGAAAAGGTAAAATAGAGAAAAGATTAGTCCCCACCCCCACACCTAAATTTTGTATTGTCCTTAATGTAAACTATATGATGCACAAAGTAAAGCAGATAGGAAATGAAGCATTTAGATAAAATAATAAAAATATGCAATTACCTTTGATTTGAGGAGGATGTAGCAAAAAATTTTCTTCCTCTTTTTTTTCATTTTCTTTTTTCTTTTTCATGTGCTGCAGTCCATAAATTAGAGATATATGTGCTGCAGCTCCTTTTTAGTCATCATTACATGCCAAAAATGCATAGAGAGAGAAAAAGAAACCAAAAAAATTCCCAAAATGCCCTTATCTCCTCCATTCTTTTTCTCTAGATGTAATGGCTATGGCTCCTCTCTTCTAACCCATCTCCTTCCTCCTCTCCCAATCTTCCTCTTTTTCTCTCGGACACTGATATACCCCTCCGCCATCGTCGATCTTGCGTGCACGCTCCGGCCATATTGTTCGCTCCTTTTCTCCCACTAATTTTCCTCGATCTCTCTTTCTTTCCCTCAAGAGATGGCGAAGAACACGGCGGATGAGGCGGTGCCCGAGGAGGATGAGGAGGAGCTCGAGGCCGCAAGTCCAATGGCTTGTATGTTAACTCTATTGGATTGAATAATAAGTCTAATTTGTTGAATATTAAGCGTAATGAATTATATGTTAAGTCCAGGTTCGTGTTTAGTCCAGTTTGGTTCATGTTAAGTTCAGTTTGGTTCATGTTAAGTCTAGTTTTTGGTTCATGTTAAGTCCAGTTTGGTTCGTGTTAAGTCCAGTTTGATTCATGTTAAGTCCAGTTTGGTTAGTGTTAAGTCTAGTTTAAATCATTTTAAAACAAGTTGAATTAGAGTGAACATGATTTAAATTAGATTTAAAAGGAATTTAACATAATTGAAATTAGACTTAAAAGGAATTAAATTAGACTTAACATGAATCAAATGGACTTAACATGAATCAAATGGACTTAACATGAAATTAGACTTAAAATAAGTTGAAATAGACTTAACATGATTAGTATTAAGTCTAATTCAACTTGTTTTAGATTTAAAATAAGTTGAATTAGACATAACATGATTTAAATTAGACTTAAAAGAAGTTAAATTGGACTTAACATGAATCAAATTAGACTTAATATGAAATTAGACTTAAAACAAGTTGAATTAGACTTAACATGATTCATGTTAAGTCTAATTCAACTTGTTTTAGACTTAACATGATTAGTGTTAAGTCTAATGTTAGAATCCAATTTGATTTAGCCTTAACACTAATTAGACTTAACATTAGACTTATTAGACATGACATTCCTCTATTTAAATTGGACTTAACATGAACCAAGTTAGGCTTAATATGAACCAAGTTGGACTTAACATGAATTAAAATAGACTTTAAAATGAACCAAGATAGACTTAACATGAACCAAGTTGGACTTAATATGAATCTAAATAGACTTAAAATGAACCAAGATGGACTTGACATGAACCAAGTTGGACTTAACATGAACCACGTTTGGACTTAACATGAATCAAATTGGACTTAATATGAAATTAGACTTAAAACAAGTTGAATTAGACTTAACATGATTCATGTTAGGTCTAATTCAAATATTTTAGACTTAACATGATTAGTGTTAAATCTAATGTTAAGTCCAATTTGATTTAGACTTAACAATTAGACTTATTAGACATGACATTCCTCTATTTAAATTAGACTTAACATGAATCAAGTTAGACTTAACATGAACCAAATTGGACTTAACATGAATCAAAATAGACTTAAAATGAACCAAGATGGACTTAACATGAACCAAATTTGGACTTAAAATAAACCAAATTTGGACTTAAAATGAACCAAGATGGACTTGACATGAACCAAGTTGGACTTAACTTGGTTCATGTTAAGTCTAATTCATGTTAAGTCTAATTCGTGTTAAGTCTAATGTTAAGTCTAATTTGGGCTTGAGCTCCTCCTCGTCCTCCTCCAGCTTCCGCCTCATTCTTCACCACCTCTTCGCCTTTAGTGGTGGAGACCGATCTGTTGTTTGACGGATCCTCCGACGAGAACGCCAATGAATTCGAGGTTTTGGCCGTTGCCATTGTTGACCAAATTTGAGCTTTTTTTGGTTTTGGGGGGAAAAGAAAGAGAGAGCGTGGAAAATTTGTGGGAGAAAAAAGAGCAAATAACATTGACTTTTTGTAAGTCATAGACCCCCAGATCAACAATATGGTCGGAGCGTGCACCTAATTTCGGTGGTGCCGGAGGGGGATGTCAGTGTCTAAGAGAAAAAGGAGGAAGATGAAGAGAAGAGGAAGGAGATGGGTTAGGAGAGAGGAGGAGAGGAGAGGAGAGGAGGAAGGGGGAGCCATAGCCAATAGATCCTGAGAAAAAAGAATGGAGGAGATAAGGACATTTTGAAATTTTTTTATTTCTTTTTCTCTCTCTATGCTTACTTGGCATGTAATGATGACTAAAAAAGGGCTGCAGCACATATATCTCTAATTTAAGGGCTGTAGCACATGAAAAAAAGTTAGAGAGGTTGCAGCACATGAAGTTTCAACTTTTGGGGCCTTGACACAATTTTCCCTTCTTTTTTCTCTCTTTTTTATTTATTTTTTTTCTATTTTTTGAAAAAAAAAAGAAACACTCCAAACGAGAGAAGAATAAATTCTTTTTTTCTAATTATGAGACTGTTCGCGGAAAAAGTCGGGATGATTATCATCGCTTGAATCCGTTACACCTTTATGGGTTTACAAACGAGATCCAGAAAACAGATCACCTTTTTATAAGGCTTTACAATGAACAATCAAAAAGATTATAACTTTTTCTCGTTTTTGAATAAATGCGGGATCCGTTTATCGGATCCTCGCTTGCGTGGATGTCTTTGCCTGTGTCGGAGACTTCTTTTCCGTCCGTGGACCACCGCGTAATCCGGATCCGGTGCGAGATCTACACGATCAAGAGGGGTTATTTCACGAAGGAAACAAGAGCCCAAGCAAATGAGATCGACTAAGCGAAATCAAAGCTCTTCTCGAGATCAAAATAAGGTTTAATCTCGAGGAAATGATGTAGATCTGATGTCGAAGTTGATTGCCTCCCCAAAAGTTAGATCTTGATCTTCAAAAGCCTCGCCTTTATCGTCAAAAGTCAGATCTTGATCTTCAAAAGCCTCGCCTTTATCGTTAAAAGTCAGATCTTAATCCGACAGAGTCTCCGCCTCTCTCCAAAATTTTGGATCTGAACAAATGAGCCCCTACCCCTCTATTTATAGCCTCAAAGAGGATAACGGGTCGAAACTTGGCCCAAAGCCCGCCTAGCCACTTCCAAGTGGCTCGGCTTTGGCGGAGCCATTTGGAAGTGGCTCGGCCTTGGCCGAGCCACTTGAGAGTGGGTCAGCCACTGAGCCACTTGAAAGTGGCCCGGTCTAGTGGCTCGGCCACCGAGCCACTTGGAAGTGGCTCGGTTTTGGCCGAGCCGCCCAAGCGGCTTGTCTTCCGGTCTTTTTCGCCGTCTTCCAGGGTTCCGAGTCCGATTTGATTCAGATTTATCGATTTTTACTGATCCGGAGCTTCAAAGTTGGGTTTATCCCTTCGCTCGCACGCGATTCGTTCCTTCATTGACTTGCACGCTTCGCTGACTCATTTCATACGACGTCGGTTCGCGATCACTTGTTGTGTCGTCAACGGTTCGTCGTTACGTCGTCGGATGGCTTGTCGATCATTCTCATCGTCACGAGCTATGTTTGGGGACTTATAGAAAATTTTTAACATCTACAGATACCCCCTCCAAAGTGTTTTGGTCTCGCTCTTTTATAGAAGGAGCCGAAATACTTTGGACATGATAGGCCCCAACCTTCAGTCGGTATAATGGGACCTGAAAATGGTTTCGAATCTTGACTTCTCCAATTCTTTCGGACTATCCAGTGCTTTGTAGGATGACTGAAAGTGTCATGGTGCTGCATTTATTGTCTGACCGCTGTTGAAGTCTTGAATCAAAAGCTGATGAATGAATTTTCTTGTTTTAGCTCGCGTTGGTGAGTTGTCGTCGAACTGACCATCCAATTTCGTGAGGATTAACCTTGAATTGGCGAATTCTCCGTTGCGTCGCTTGGCGTAAGCCTAACCACAGTGGGAGGAGATTGGGGGTTCGTCCTTCAATCGGTGGACTCTCCGTTATGACGCTCATTGCAGGACTGACCACAGCGGGAGGAATTTTCTTGAGATGTGACGCATTGACCGGCGTCAGAAATTTTCTCTTAACATTAAACCTCCGATCGGCGATTTTCATTGCGGCGCGTTGGTGGCATCAACACAGTTTATACTCATGCGTTCACTAGAGTTTCGGGAATTAGTTTATCCTCATATACCCATTCGGAGGTGGTTGAGTTATCCTTAAGATATTTTTAAGGAACTTCTCGCCAAAATTGGAAATAGTTTATACTCGTATACCTTATTGGAGTATCCCAATGGGAGGAAAATGGGGGTTGTCAAGTTATCCTTAAGAATATGAAACTATTCTCCAGAAACTTCTCGACAAAAATTAGGAAATAATTTATACTCATACACCTAGTTGGAGTATGATTGATGCCCGCACAAACCAAACCGGATAAAAATTAACCCTTGATGGGTGATAGCCCTATTGAATAAATATCCGGGGCCCTAGCTGGTGATGACCTTGTCAGTGAAGGAGGTAGCGCTTAACGATCATGTCCAAGAAACTGTAACTCTCGAAAGAAAAGCTGCTGAAGTTGAGGAGGCAGCTTTGAAAATATCGAACGGCAGCGAGGAGTCCTTCGAGGCTGAGTTGCAAAATAAGCTCCAACGACGGTGATTCGTTCTACAACCAATCTTTTGCCGTGAACCTGATGTTTGGATAACCGTAATCTCCTCATTGAAACACTTGACCCTTCATCGGTTGAATTACGATTTCTCATTTGAAATAATCAATCACAATACCTATAGGATTTTTGGCAAACCCTCAGCCATCAACGGATTTGATGTGCCTTTACCGATTATCGTTTGAATCGGGCTATCGTGCGGATTATCTGATCCCGTTCTGCATGTGACGTTGTGCTAAAAGAATGAGACTTTTTTAGACTTAGTGCTACGATATCAAATATGTACACTTTGTCGTCTTTTACGGGCAAGAGACTAACCGGCAACGCCTGTTAGGCGTAGACTTATCCCTACTTATGCTTTGGGATAAAATTCCCCAGACTTGACTTCTGGTGTCTTCTTCAATCAGAGAAAAGACTAAACCGGCAACGCGTGGTAGGCGTTGGCTTATCTCTACTTAGGATTCGGGATAAAATTCCCCACATGTGTAAGGCGTGGATTGTGGTGTTATTAATAACTACCTGCCACAATGTTGAATATGTGGGCTTTTGATCTTTTCACGGTTAAGAACTAACTGGCAACGCCTGTTAGGCGTAGACTTATCCCTACTTAGGCTTCAAGATAAATTCCCCAAGACGAAGCTTGGTGTCTTTTTCAATCGGA
The DNA here is from genome assembly GCA_012295165.1 of Asparagus setaceus. Taxonomy (NCBI): domain Eukaryota; kingdom Viridiplantae; phylum Streptophyta; class Magnoliopsida; order Asparagales; family Asparagaceae; genus Asparagus; species Asparagus setaceus. The sequence goes on from CM022701.1 coordinate 60,203,078, forward strand.
GAAAAGACTAAACCGGAGGAAAGATGAAACTCTACTTTCGGCCTACACCTTCAGTCGGCATGACCTGGAAAAGGAGCTGGAGAGGAAGAATTTTATATTCTATTACCGGTGAAAAAAACAAAAACTAAAAGTAGGATCTCCACTTCGAGAATCAAAAAAGACTTGGATAACCCTAACTGTCAGAAGGTTTGGTTACCTAATCTAAAGGCGGACTTCTCATTTATCGAGAGGGAATTATGATTTTGGCCCTAAAGGTTTGACCAAATGGGAATTTTGAGACGATCCTAATTGTAGGATGGTTTGATCGTTTGATTTGCAAGTGGCCCTCTCGTTCATGGAAGGAATCGACAGAGGAATTTAGCTTTGATCCTAATTGTAGGAAGGTTTGACAGAATAAACAATGAGAGTGGGAGTATAAATCACAGTGGTGGTGTTGATTTGTACAAGTCACTCAGTGGGGGTTGGTGAAGTTGATCCTGGCGATTGTTCCAATGAGGGTTGAAGAAGATATGACACGCTTCATCTTTGGGAACATGACCCACTTTCGTCCGGAGTCATCGAGCCGACTTCAGGTAATCCTTAAGAATATTATGTATAATATTCTCCAAGAACTTTCTATCTTCTCATATCCACCCCTAGCTTTTTGTGAAACTAGGTCCAATAAGGAGTGCACTGTATCTAGCCACATAGTCGGGTTATCCTTAAGAATAATATGAATACTATTCTCCAGGAACTTTCCGACAAAATAAAAAATAGTTTAGACTCATATACCTCTTTGGAGTAAGGAAGGAACAGTTTAACCTCTTATACGCAACGGAGGAAAGGGAGCAATTTATACTCGTATACCTGTTGGAGTGTAGAGGGAGCAGTTTATACTCATATACCTGTCGGAGTGTAGAGGGAGCAGTTTATACTCATATACCTGTTGGAGTGTAGAGGGAGCAGTTTATACTGGTATACCTGTCGGAGTGTAGAGGGAGCAGTTTATACTCATATACCTGTCGGAGTGTAGAGGGAGCAGTTTATACTCATATACCTATCGGAGTGTAGAGGGAGCAGTTTATACTCATATACCTGTCGGAGTGTTTGCCATTCTTGTTTGGCCTATTTTGGCGTTATGACGCCGGCGTCAACCAAGGCTTTGATGTTATTCTTCAGAGTAAAACAAGCCTTGGTGGGGTGATGGACTCTCCTGTGGTACACACAGTACATTAGATCCGAAGTATTGCTAGCTTCCTCCTGATTCATGATAGGTGGTAGCTTGATTTTATTGTTAGCAAGGAGATATTTAAAGATGGCTGGAACTTCATCATCATCGAAAGAATACTCCTCCTGAAATCTTAACTTAGGAGTCTTTTGTTGCCCCCAAGGTTGCTGATGATGAATGTAATTAGCAGTTGCAGGCGCTTTAGCCATCAGTTGGCCTCTTTCGGCCTTTTTCCTTTTGAGGAAGCGTTCAGCTTGCTCCCCGCGCTCTTTCAGCTCTTTCCAGGTTTTGGATGACATAACCCCCAGCACTTCCAAGACATTGATGGAAAGATTATTGTGGCACGTCTGCAGAATGAATTCCTCTGTGATAGGATCCCTGCAGTTCATAGCCTTGTTGCGGAAGCGTTTAACAAAGCTGTCAACAGACTCCCCATCCTTCTGCTTCTCATCCAAAAGGGTTCCGATCGATACTTCAGTGCCATCGTCGAAGAAATTATTGAGGAACAAGCTTTCTATGTCATCCCAACTATTGATGCTTCCTGGCTTGAGACGGCGGTACCAATCGAAGGCAGCTCCTCGAAGAGTGCCAACGAATGACCGAAACATCATGGGCTCGTTACCAGAAATAACGCCCAAGTGAAATTTGAAATAGACCAAATGCTGAGTGGGGGACCCCTTTCCATCAAACAGCGTGAAGTTGATTAGGCTGAACTTTGCCGGATACGGGATTGATTTCCATTCCCTCGGATATGGACACGGTATGCCGGTCTTCTTTACCTCTTGAACGGAAATCAAGACGTTGACCTTATCCTCCAGCTCTTTCATCATCTCATCCTCGCCTGCATTTTCCTTCAGACGATTTTGAGGAAGAACAACAGGACCACCCCCAGAGTTTTGGCTATTTGCGTTGCGATCTTCGTCCCTGTTTGAGTCGCTTTCCTCTTGGTCGGCGTTATTATGATGACTTGTTTCACCCTAATGATTCGTCAGAGCTCGGATTTGTTGGTCATGCATCTCTCTCATCTGCTGCATAGCCATCTCCATTTCAAACTTGAGGTTCTCTTTCTGCCTGGCTAGAGCGTCCTGAATTATTTGGGTCACCTGGTCAGGAGTGACCACGAACGCCTCCCAAGCTTGTCTCGTGCTAGACATGGTATCGTCAGAGGCGATTGCAAAGCAAGTATCCGAAAGTTCATCACTTGAGGATAGTCCTTCATGGATCTCCGGGTAATCCCTATGTCCGACGGCTTCTAGTTGGACCTAAGACATCCGTTGAGCTATCCCTGAATTAATTTTTCTTCCAGGAGAAAAGTCGGGATTAGAGACTTTTGAAGCAATTGCCGACTTTTCTTTGCTAACCTTGTTGATGGTGACTTCAAAGAATTCATCATCTTGGAGGGAGGATTTTCTCTGGTGGAAGCGTTTTGGCTTGGGCTTCGACGCTTCAGCAGTAAGTTTCTCAAACATTAAGACCTTTTGTGAAACGGTCCTGGGCAGCTACATTTTAATGATACTGCCCTGATAGGTCTCCTGTATGGAGAGTGAGAGCTGATTTTTTGAACACTCTCCTTATGGGATTTCTTCACACCCCTAGCCTGATGGCGCAGCTCATTGGAGCAATCCATCGCTTGTTGGTGCGGTACCTCAAGTATAACGTTGTCTTTTGACGGACACGTATTCTTTGGGAGATGAAGAACCTTGTTGATATTCTCAGGCTTATTTGTTGTCACCTTTGAACGATCCAAGGTCACATCAGGAGTCGCTCGTTTATGACCACCTCCTTACGAGCGTAGAGTCTTAACGGGCTCCTTGGCTTCGTCATGAACCCCTAGTCTAGACGCGACTAGAATTCTCTTATGCACGGCACACGAACATGTACATTGAGGTGTTCTGGTTTGTTTGGATGTGACAGGACACCTTTGAGTAGTGATCGGCTTGACGGGAGTGCATACGCGATCCCCAATCTCGGGGCCGAAGCGGCTTGGGCTGTGTCGGCTTTGGAAGGAGGATACGGCCGTCTTACGCTCTGATTTTTGCACTGTCTTGGACTTTGGCACCCAGACTTGATGGAATTTTTGTGGTTTTTTGACCACTTCCTTCTTGTTCAAGTCTTGTGCCTTTCTTCCAAGAGCGCGAGCTTGAACGGCACGTGCACGGCATTTCTGAATACGCTCCTTCAGGGTCGAACGAGTTCTCTTGATGAGAACCCATTCGTCGGTTGATGGCTTGGAGGAATTGCAAGCGATTTGAGGCGGTCGATGCTTCCTGGACTCCAAGTCTGCATAGTAACGGATTCCATCAACCTGTTCCAAGGCCTTTGCAAGTTGACGAGCCTGGCATTGGCATCGCCTTTGACGCGTCCTCTTTGACGAAGTCGACAAATTATGATCTAAACCCCCGGCTTGTTGGATTGCCGGAATGAAGTCGCGAGGGGAGATCTCGGCAACGGTTGAGCGAGGGTTGACATCTTGCATCCTCCTCCATGAGAAAACTTTCTTTGGAGGTAAGATATCGATCCGCGGTTGCGACACAACGATCTCAGATCTGAAATCGTTGCCTCCCACTATGGTCGCCAGCTTGTTCGTGGGAAAAGTCAGGATGATTGTCATCGCTTGAACCCGTTACACCTTTATGGGTTTACAAACGAGATCCAGAAAACAGATCGCCTTTTTATAAGGCTTTACAATGAACAATCAAAAAGATTATAGTTTTTTCTCCTTTTTGAACAAACGCGGGATCCGTTTATCGGATCCTCGCTATGGGTGTCTTTGCTGTCTTGGGGACTTACGTTTAGATGCGTGGACCACAGCGTATCTGGATCGGTCGCGAAATCTACGCGATCAAGAGGAGTTATTTCACGAAGGAAATAAGAGCCCAAGCAAATGAGATCGACTAAGCGAAGTCAAAGCTCTTCTCGAGATCAAAACGAGGTTTAATCTCGAGGAAATGATGTAGATCTGATGTCGAAGTTGATTGCCTCCCCAAAAGTTAGATCTTGATCTTCAAAAGCCTCGCCTTTATCGTCAAAAGTCAGATCTTGATCTTCAAAAGCCTCACCTTTATCGCTAAAAGTCAGATCTTGATCCGACAGAGTCTCCTCCTCTCTCCAAAATTTCGGATCTGAATAAATGAGCTCCTACCCCTCTATTTATAGCCTCAAAGCGGATAACGGGTCGAATTTGGGCCCAAAGCCCGCCTAGCCACTTCCAAGTGGCTCGGCTTTGGCCGAGCCACTTGGAAATGGCTCGGCCTTGAAACCGCGAAGTGGCTCGACCACCGAGAATACTGGAAGTGGCTCGGTTTTCACCGAGCCGCCCAAGCGCCTTGTCTTCCGGTCTTTTTCGCCATCTTCCAGGGTTCCGAGTCCGATTTGATTCAGGTTTATCGGTTTTTGCTGATCCAGAGCTTCAAAGTTGGGTTTATCCCTTTGTTCACACGCGATTCGTTGCTTCATTGACTTGCATGCTTCGCCGACTCATTTCATGCGACGTCGGTTCGCGATCACTTGCTGTGTCGTCAACGGTTAGTCGTTCCGTCGTCGGATGGCTTGTCTATTATTCTCGTCGTCACGAGCTACGTTCAGGGACTTATAGGCAATTTTTAACATCTACAGAGACATAGAGTAAAGATGCAGAATGAATGATTGGAAATAAAAAAACTCACATTCTACATCATCATCTACCTTATTGCTAAAAATTCTACCTTGAATTTTAAAGAAGTTTAAAATAATAAACTCTATGATGTGCTTAAATTTTGTACTCACCGAGGTTTTCAATAATTTCTACAGCATTTGATGGCAGGTTAGTAGAGGGTCATGCATCTTAAATTTTCGGTTACGATCAATTAGAAAACTAGTCTCAGATTTGAACTTAGGTTCTATATGAATGAAAGTTTGTCTTAACACAACCAGCTCTTTTTTTAAAAATTTTCTCAAACCCAAGGTTCATGGTTGAGGCATGATCAGCCAATTAGTCCACATCTTCTAAGAACCTAAGTTCATTAGTAAAGAGTTCTTTGAAGCCGAGATCGATAAAACTAGTGTCTAACTATGTGCTTTTCTTCCTGCAGACTTGTTCTGATCCTAACTCCTCTAACAATTTCATTTCTTTATCAAAGATCTCCTCAAAACTCAGGTTTGACGCAAACTCTTCTTCTAAGTCTTCACTTGATGTTCACTGAATGAAATTCACTTCTAGAGGTCGATCTAATGGATCACTCGGCTGGTTTCCTAGATTCAAGATGTGGAGATCTACAGTCATATTCCCAAAGGATAACTTTATTCAATCGGTTCTACAATTGATCAAAGCATACGAAGTGGCTAAGAAAGGTCTTCCTAAAATGACTGGGATCTGACCCTTGATATTGAAAACGAGCTGCATTTTTAAGACTATATAATCAACAGAAAATATGAACTCACCAACCTTAATTAGAATATTCTCTATCTCTTCCTTGAGTATCTTCATAGATCTATCAGCTAATTGGAGGATACAGCTAGTTAGTTTCAATTTTCCTATCCCTAGCTGTTTATAGACTAAATAAGGAAGAAGATTGATACTAGCTCCTAAGTCTAGAAACTATTAATAAAGGTAGTTCCTATGACACATGAAATAGCAGGATTGCCCGGATCATTATATTTGAGGGGATAGACTTTGAAAGAATGTCACAGATATTAGCAACTAAAAACACTTTCTTGGAAATATTGGTTGCTCTTTTCTTTGTGCACAAATCCTTCAAGAACTTTGAATAAGATGAGATTTGTTGGATGGTATCTGTAACACCCGTGAATTTTCGATTCGTATTTTCTAATATTTTTCGATACTTATTTTTTCGATATTAAATACTAAATAATATTTTAGATATTGGATATTTTATTAATCATATATATATATATATATATATATATATATATATATATATATATATATATATATATATATATATATATATATATATATATATATATATATATATATATATATATATATATATATATATATATATATATATATATATATATATATATATATATATATATATATATATATATATATAATGATAGAGGTTATTAATATTTAGTTAATAATATTATTAAATTAATTGTTACAAATTGTCATGAATATGTATATAATATTTAATTGTATTATCAATACGCGTTTGATGATATTAGTTCCACGTGCACTCCTCTACCACGCATGCAAACCCTAACCATAACCTAGCCCTATATATATATTATATTTAAGTTTTGAAAACCTAACCGTGCCACCCCATTACTCTCTCTCTCCTCTCTCTCCTCTCTCTCCTCTCTCTCCTCTCTCTCCTCTCTCTCCTCTCTCTCCTCTCTCTCCTCTCTCTCCTCTCTCTCCTCTCTCTCCTCTCTCTCCTCTCTCTCCTCTCTCTCCTCTCTCTCCTCTCTCTCCTCTCTCTCCTCTCTCTCCTCTCTCTCCTCTCTCTCCTCTCTCTCCTCTCTCTCCTCTCTCTCCTCTCTCTCCTCTCTCTCCTCTCTCTCCTCTCTCTCCTCTCTCTCCTCTCTCTCCTCTCTCTCCTCTCTCTCCTCTCTCTCCTCTCTCTCCTCTCTCTCCTCTCTCTCCTCTCTCTCCTCTCTCTCCTCTCTCTCCTCTCTCTCCTCTCTCTCCTCTCTCTCCTCTCTCTCCTCTCTCTCCTCTCTCTCCTCTCTCTCCTCTCTCTCCTCTCTCTCCTCTCTCTCCTCTCTCTCCTCTCTCTCCTCTCTCTCCTCTCTCTCCTCTCTCTCCTCTCTCTCCTCTCTCTCCTCTCTCTCCTCTCTCTCCTCTCTCTCCTCTCTCTCCTCTCTCTCCTCTCTCTCCTCTCTCTCCTCTCTCTCCTCTCTCTCCTCTCTCTCCTCTCTCTCCTCTCTCTCCTCTCTCTCCTCTCTCTCCTCTCTCTCCTCTCTCTCCTCTCTCTCCTCTCTCTCCTCTCTCTCCTCTCTCTCCTCTCTCTCCTCTCTCTCCTCTCTCTCCTCTCTCTCCTCTCTCTCCTCTCTCTCCTCTCTCTCCTCTCTCTCCTCTCTCTCCTCTCTCTCCTCTCTCTCCTCTCTCTCCTCTCTCTCCTCTCTCTCCTCTCTCTCCTCTCTCTCCTCTCTCTCCTCTCTCTCCTCTCTCTCCTCTCTCTCCTCTCTCTCCTCTCTCTCCTCTCTCTCCTCTCTCTCCTCTCTCTCCTCTCTCTCCTCTCTCTCCTCTCTCTCCTCTCTCTCCTCTCTCTCCTCTCTCTCCTCTCTCTCCTCTCTCTCCTCTCTCTCCTCTCTCTCCTCTCTCTCCTCTCTCTCCTCTCTCTCCTCTCTCTCCTCTCTCTCCTCTCTCTCCTCTCTCTCCTCTCTCTCCTCTCTCTCCTCTCTCTCCTCTCTCTCCTCTCTCTCCTCTCTCTCCTCTCTCTCCTCTCTCTCCTCTCTCTCCTCTCTCTCCTCTCTCTCCTCTCTCTCCTCTCTCTCCTCTCTCTCCTCTCTCTCCTCTCTCTCCTCTCTCTCCTCTCTCTCCTCTCTCTCCTCTCTCTCCTCTCTCTCCTCTCTCTCCTCTCTCTCCTCTCTCTCCTCTCTCTCCTCTCTCTCCTCTCTCTCCTCTCTCTCCTCTCTCTCCTCTCTCTCCTCTCTCTCCTCTCTCTCCTCTCTCTCCTCTCTCTCCTCTCTCTCCTCTCTCTCCTCTCTCTCCTCTCTCTCCTCTCTCTCCTCTCTCTCCTCTCTCTCCTCTCTCTCCTCTCTCTCCTCTCTCTCCTCTCTCTCCTCTCTCTCCTCTCTCTCCTCTCTCTCCTCTCTCTCCTCTCTCTCCTCTCTCTCCTCTCTCTCCTCTCTCTCCTCTCTCTCCTCTCTCTCCTCTCTCTCCTCTCTCTCCTCTCTCTCCTCTCTCTCCTCTCTCTCCTCTCTCTCCTCTCTCTCCTCTCTCTCCTCTCTCTCCTCTCTCTCCTCTCTCTGAGGAGAAAATTTTTTTAGAATATTTTAAGAGATTTTGTTGATTTATGAAAATAAAAAAATAGTTATCATTCATAAATAATATTAAAGAGAAAAAGTATATTTTTAATAGAAATATTGGATAATTTTGTCGAGAATTAGTTTAAAGGACTTTGTAGAAATTTATGTTGAAAACTACGCCATTTCATGTGGTTAACTTCTCCTTTTTGTATTTTCATGTTGCACCGTTGTCGATAGTTATTCACGCTATCGCTTATGATACATGACGACACGTAGAGTAATTGCATAATGCTATTCCATGTTGAGAAGTTTCAAGATCTAGATAGTGAGATTTTAGAATTATCGCTACATGTGTAATTAGCTATTCACTGATTGTGTTCTCGATCTCAGACGTTATTGATTATTCTTGTTTTACGAGCTTCATGCATTTATTATATTCTATTTATATTGCATTATTCATCGTCTTGTTGTATCCAGAACCGTAGTAGTTCATGACTTAGGGACTTGGTTCGTCATGAACATGACCTAGTGACATGTGTGTGTTGACCATGCTTAGGAGGTGAACCCGTGTTTGATATATCGGCATCGTTGACTTGATTTACCCGAGACTGTGGGATGGAAAAGTCTTGGTTCATGTATTCGGATGTGGCTGTTTATGTATCTTCCAGACCCGTGCCAAGTGATCTTATTTTCGCACTTGGGGCTGGTTTGTTGGGCCAGTGATCTTATTTTCGCACGTGACCAGTGAAATCGTTTCGTCACCTGAGTCCTGCTTGTGTCCGGACAAGCAAGAATTGGATTGCGCGTAGTCCTCAGACCGTAGATCCTCGGAAATTGGATGCGCGTAGAGGAATATGAACCGTCAGTTATCCGAATAATATGACATTGGACTCTTGTGAGATATAGACCCGAGACCTGTTATAGGATGGCTAGATAGTTAGAACACATGAGTTGGACATGTTGATGCTTATTCCCAGTTGCATGTTCCATCCGTGTATAGTTCGGGGTTAATATTTAGTTATTTATAATTCGAGACATATGGTATATACATGAGGATTTCCTTATTTGGATTATTTCGCTCGGCGTACTACGTCTCATTTTGTAGATTCCTAAATATTAATCTCACCCGGATTTATATGGACGGTCAACCGTATTGTTATACTTGATTTGTTCGTATTTCTCTGATTACTTGCATTCATTCGCATTATTATTATACTGCCATTACTTGTGGGATCTTGCCGTGTGTTATACACGCTGACGTACTCTATTCTCTTGGTGTACGTCAGATTTAGATGATAGACAGGTTCAGTATGGAGATGCACTTGAGCCGGGTTTTCTCAGCAGGAGAACCTTCCAGACGACGGAGTAGATCAAGCTGAACCTTAGTTTCCTTTTTATTTTCAGTAGTTTGATGAACCTTAGACTTCTTTTAGTATTTCCATTTTAGCTCAGTTGACATTTGTTTTTTGATTCTCTAGTCTTAGCTACATGTATTGTTTCAAACATGTGGACTCTTTTATAGTCTGGGATGTTATTTTTATTCTGGTGATATGTACTCCCTGTTCTGGATATTTATTTATTCTTATTGGCTGTGGTTGGGATCTGTGACTGTAACGTACTTTTATTATTACTTGACGCTTGGCGTATTAGAGTGAGGAGAAATATTTTTTTATTTATATTTTTTCTCAACCTAATACGTCGCGGGCTTATTCACGTACCGTTTCCATGTATTTTGGGAAGCGGGGCGTGACAGTATCTAAGAGAGAAATGCTAGCATTAACCTGCCTAAACATTTCTAAGATCTTCTCCACCCGAGGAGGATTCTTCCTAGGTCTCAATCTATCTGGAAAGGGAGCAATAGGCTTATACCTATCTAGATTGAGCTTAGGTTTAGTTTTAGGTTCTTGGTCATCAGAAGAGGATGGTGATTGCATACAGTTATCAAAAGGTGGGAGTGTTTGTTCAAGTTCAGCAAATTAGATAGAAGAAGGAGAAGCTTAGTCAGGAGGCATTCTAACTTGGTTATCAACTGTTTTCCTAACCTTAATATATGAATTGCATTTACTTGAGCCGGATAAGATAAACTTGATCCAGTTTTTTTAGGATTTGCAACTGGTTGACGCAAAAATTTTCTTTTCTCTCTCTCACTCACAGTACTGATTAATTGTCCTAGTTGGATTTCTAGTCTAGCTATGGCTTGTGTGTTGGAATTTAGCAATTGACCTGTTGTTCGCATGAAGGAATTCAGAGTGTTGGAGGATGAAATCAACATGTTGGTGATCTGTGTAGATGCTTTTATCATGGCTTCTAGACTTTTTTCTAAGAAGCTGAATCGTTTCTCATGGCCAGAACTTGGTGGAATAGGATGTATAGATTGATTATGAGGAGGCTGATTTTAGTATGGAAGATTGGGTTGCGGATTATGAAAATTGTGAGTGTTGAACGAATCTGTGTTTCCGCTAGGAAATTGTGGAACTAAAGTGGGAGTGAAGTTTAGATTTTCTAAGAAATTTGTCTAATTCCATGCAAAATTGGAATAATTTCGCCAACCCGAATTGTAAGTTAGAGAAAATGGATCATTCTAAGGACGCTAGAACGCAGCGTTTAGCTGATCTAATAGTTGAGTGTTTCCTAAGAGATGACATTCCTCTGAAAAATGAGGTGGAGATAGGTAGTTATAGGGAATAAAGTTGGTTGATTTGAGCTGGAGCTCGTTCTTTGATATCTAGGGCTTCTAACCGATGCAGAGGCTATATTTGACTCTAGGGAAATGCAACTAGATTTGGTTGGGGTAACTGCTGAAACTCTTTCATCATAGTGTTCCCACTATATGGTTTTCTCAGACAAGTGCTCTAAAATTCTCATGCTTTATCAGCAATTTTTTTTCTTGAAATCCCCTTGACACATAGATTCTAAGGATGTCTTTAAAGAATAATCCAGTCCTTCATAGATAATTTGGCATAAATGCCACTTCTCTAAACTATGATGAGGACATTGGATAAGAAGATCCTTAAACCTATCAAAATACATTCAGAATGGCTCCATGGGATTATCCTACAAGACTGATTGTTGTTCCTAAGCGTTATCATTTTATGAATTGGGAAGAATTTTTTTTAAGAAAACGGTAACAAATTCATCCTAAGTGGAAATAGAATTTGTGGGTAAACTATATAACCAATTTTTAGCCTTGTCCTTAAGAGCAAAGGGGACAAATCTGAGCTTAATTGCATCCTCAGATAACTCTCTAATCTTAATCATAAGACAAACTTCCTCAAACTTGAATATAAAAACACAAGCATTTTTGGATTTATTTCAAAAAAACTTAGGAAGTTTGTTTATGAAGTGAGGTCTAAGCTCATAATTACCACCTTTAACATCGGAAAGTCTAATGCAAGATGGATTGCATTCCTAGTAGGATAACACATATCTTGAAGAATAGGTGGATTCGTATTAGCCATTTCTTGTTCAAATTTAATCTGAACTAAGCGATTTGTATTGTCCCTAATTCAAACTTGCATACACTAATGAAAATTCTTTTAATTTTTTTCTTTTTTCTATATCGCTAAAAAACTAAGGGAATGATCTAAGAAGAAAGAAAATTTGTTTTTATATATAAAAAGTGAAAAAGTAAAAGATCTGAAAGATTTGTGAAAGGGAAGAAGAAGGAGAAAAGAAAACCTAACTAAACAAATCAAAAGTCAACTACTTGAATAATCACCCTTAATTCTAAGGTTAAGCCTAAACTCCTCTAGACTAGCTCCTAACCAAAACTTCTTTGCGAAAAGATCCAACTTTACTTAATCAGTTAGCCAAGTAAGGATAGTACTAGAGCGAGGTCAAGGACTAATTAAGTACCTCTTTCATTGCGGGGCACCTTACATAATCCCTAAACCTTGTCTCGGACACTAACAGAGTCAAATAAACTTGGTTGGGGTAATCACGAAACTCTTTCATCATAGTGTTCCCACTATATGGTTTTCTCGACAAGTGCTCTAAAATTCTCATGCTTTATCGCAATTTTTTTCTTGAAATCCCCTTGACACATAGATTCTAAGGATGTCTTTAAAGAATAATCCAGTCCTTCATAGATAATTTGGCATAAATGCCACTTCTCTAAACTATGATGAGGACATTGGATAAGAAGATCCTTAAACCTATCAAAATACATTCTAATGGCTCCATGGGATTATCCTACAAGACTGATTGTTGTTCCTAAGCTGCTATCATTTTATGAATTGGGAAGAATTTTTTAAGAAAACGGTAACAAATTCATCCTAAGTGGAAATAGAATTTGTGGGTAAACTATATAACCAATTTTTAGCCTTGTCCTTAAGAGCAAAGGGGACAACTGAGCTTAATTGCATCCTCGATAACTCTCTAATCTTAATCATAAGACAAACTTCCTCAAACTTGAATATAAAAACACAAGCATTTTTGGATTTATTTCAAAAACTTAGGAAGTTTGTTTATGAAGTGAGGTCTAAGCTCATAATTACCACCTTTAACATCGAAAGTCTAATGCAAGATGGATTGCATTCCTAGTAGGATAACACATATCTTGAAGAATAGGTGGATTCAGATAGCCATTTCTTGTTCAAATTTAATACTTAACTAAACGATTTGTATTGTCCCTAATTCAAACTTGCATACACTAATGAAAATTTTTTAATTTTTTTCTTTTTTCTATATCGCTAAAAAACTAAGGGAATGATCTAAGAAGAAAGAAAATTTGTTTTTATATATAAAAAGTGAAAAAGTAAAAGATCTGAAAGATTTGTGAAAGGGAAGAAGAAGGAGAAAAGAAAAACCTAACTAAACAAATCAAAAGTCAACTACTTGAATAATCACCCTTAATTCTAAGGTTAAGCCTAAACTCCTCTAGACTAGCTCCTAACCAAAAACTTCTTTAGCGAAAAGATCCAACTTTACTTAATCAGTTAGCCAAGTAAGGATAGTACTAGAGCGAGGTCAAGGACTAATTAAGTACCTCTTTCATTGCGGGGCACCTTACATAATCCCTAAACCTTGTCTCAGACACTAACAGAGTCAAATAAACTTAAACCGGTTCGCTCAAAAATTTCTTATTTCCTATTGAGCTCGAATCCTTAGGGGCTAACACCTAATGAAATTTAAGGCTTGGATTTATGTAGTGAGGAATTAGTGATTTTTAGGCTAAGGTAAGGGTAATGAAAATCCCTCACCTTATCTTGATTTGGGGTTTTTGGTCGTAACAGTATTTTTTAAGTTTGTACTCAAATCAAAATGCTCAAATCACTTTGGAGAATTCTAAGGGGTTGGCCCGTTGTGAAGTAAATCTTCATCTTCATTATCAAAAGAGAAGAAGAACCAAATTTAAAAAGGAAGAAATTTTTTTATTTATTATAAATAAAAAGTTTATAATTTTGGAATGCCTTCTCAATTAAGAGTGGCCCTCCTCTCTAAAATAAAGTTTACAAAATTTTTACATCTCTCTAACCCTCACTCTCTACCCCTATTTATAGCCTACAGGAATTAACCATAACCCTTGGATTAGTCTTGAGCTCCAAGAAATCAAAATCAGCCATTGATACATTTCTGTTACAACCTAAAAGATTAGCACATGGATTAGCTAGTTGATTAATGAATCGATTAGTTCGTAACAGATTTTATTTTCTTACGTTGACTTGTTGACTCTATTTTTTCATTGGGCTTTTGGCTTCATGGGCTTCCTCTAGGCTTCTAGTGGGCTTCAAGAAGAGGTATTTTAGGCTTCTTTTAGCTCTTATTTGATAATTCTTCATTACCTGCAGATTAAAATAAAAAATATTACTAACAGATATATTGATTCAAATAGAATAGACAATGAGGGTTTAAAAGTGAAATTAAATGTAACTATCAAAAGTCTTGAAAATCTAGACGTTTGGTGACTTAATTCAAACACATGGTCTCCAGTTCAGATGTGTAGATGGAATTTCAGACATCTCTGCTATGTTTTTTTGAAAATTGAAAATTGATTCTCTGTCATTTCAAAATTAGATGTCTAATTTCAAATGTCAGACATCTGGTTCATGACTTAGACGTCTGGCGTAGTAGTTCACACGGCTGAAAACATGTATAGTTTATTTTGTTTTGTTTTATGAGTCATTTGACCCCCCCCTAATTTTTTTCAAATGACTTTTGTTGATTTTAAAACTTTATCACGTTTCTCATTAAGTTTTGAGGCGTTCAAAGTTTTTGTTGGTGTTTTTGAGTTACGTTTACATAATTATCCGGTTGCACCAAAAAGTTTAAAAATATAATATTTTTTTAAATATGAGTTTTTAGCCCAAACTGTACACCGAGTTATTAAAACCATGAAAATGGGTTTGTTTGCAATATGTTATGATGGCTCTTGTGATTATGGTTTAGCTGTGGATATTATACCCTTTTAGATTACACATGCAACCCATGGGAATTAGGAGTTCAAATATCGGACGTTTGTCGCAATCAATGTGGTAAGTTTTAGCTGAGATTGTGGTGAGCTCAAGAAGTACAAACTTGCTGCCTATGGATTTATAGATATGATACAGAGAAGAAATAACATCGTTGAATAGTTAAAACTTGATTTTACCGAACTCTTAGAATTTGTATATTTCACGTTAAGTATTGAGTGACAATGAATAGAGTGTGGGTGTGGGGATTTGCAACCCCCATGCTTTTTGTGTTTGATCTCTCACTTGATAGTTAGTCGTACAATATAAAAAACTGAGATTAGACAACATCATGTGTAATCGCCTAAAAATGAGTTGATCGGAAAATAATGGGGTTTAGTGGGGGGGATAATAAATTAACTTTTTAAGATGTGAGATTTTTTATGGCCATTTTGATGAGTTTATTTCTAGAATTCCATTTTGGTGCCGAATTGTGATTTTGTTGTCCACCTTAAATTGACCAAAATTATTATTTAATCTCAAGTAACGTAAATTTAATTTTAAGTATGATAGTGTTAGGTCATCATATAACCTAAGTGCTAATCCTTCCCAAGGAGTCGACACGTGTCCTAGATTATCGAGGCCTTATCTCGACTCGACCCTAGGCAGGACGAGTCCATTGAGTCGTCACTCGACCCTTAACAACAAGAGCCAAGTCACAGAGCATTTCAACATTCACTATTGGAGTCGACCCTACTCCTCTTCACATCACAAGACCAAGTCGAGAACTTTCGAGGTTAACTAAAAAGGCAGTACTTAACGGCCCATTCGTAGAGCCGAGTCAGAAGGCGGTTTGTCCTCAAACCCCTCGCCGACAGCTAGTCAGCATCATCATTGCTCCAGCCACAAGAGTCTCCATGACTCATAACCCTCCGTCAGCATCATGCCTCCTTAGTCACCATCACATTGAGCTCATAGGTGACTCACCTCATCTATAGTCGACATCTGTAGACTATCTGTCGATTCACCTATCTGCTTGGACTCAGCCAAAGTTACATTTGCACCCCTCTTAGTTGGATATATATAGGCTCATCGCCTACTAACCAAGAAAAGCATTCTCGGATCAGGGTAACGCAATTTTCGCATACTTAGAACTTGTTTCATTGATCTCCTTCTCCACTCAAGCTTAACTCTAACATGATCATTGGAGGAATCACCGGAGAACCCAACTCCGGTCCTCCAACATGTTGTAATTTTGCAGAACTCCTATCCTACTAGGGAATTGGCCACCAAAAGGGACGAAGGAACCCCCAACATCTTCTATATTGACCCTAACCCCGCTACTGTTTGGGATTGGCCTCTAATCCCGCTGTTGAGTCCTCAGACATCAACATTGGCACCCACCGTGGGGCCTCTTCATCACTTTGTGAGGAAGAGAGCGATCCCCTGTGTTTGAGCTTCGGAATAAGAAGTTGCCACCACCATTTGAACGCTACAGCGGTCACGAAAGTCCACCAAAGAGTAAATGAAGAGTAAGGCTAGGACGGTAGGTTTGTCATTTAGTACACAAACATTTCAAGGGATACCTCCCCAAAACATAGTCAACTTAAGAAGGTCCTTCTATAAATTTTGTGTTGTGTACTAACCTG
This sequence comes from Asparagus setaceus, assembly GCA_012295165.1. NCBI lineage: Eukaryota > Viridiplantae > Streptophyta > Magnoliopsida > Asparagales > Asparagaceae > Asparagus > Asparagus setaceus. Next base: position 60,219,241 of record CM022701.1, read on the forward strand.
TATGCAGTCTTTGCTACTTGATCTTCATCGACTCGACAATGAAGACCTAAGACCTTGGCATCATTCTCATAAGTCCAAGGTATGTACCCAAGACCTTGGTGTTATTTTGAGTAAACCCAAGGCATGGGGTTGAGTCGCCCCCAACACGGTCAAATTTGACACTGATTATCACATTTTAATTATATTTTTATACCCCTATTACCTATGTTATATGAATAACGATATTACTAATAATCATTTTTATCTTATTTTGCAGGCTAATAAAGAAATAATGAATAAAAGCCCAAATGACTCAAATTCTCTGAATTTCTACCAATATTTGAAGCCCAAATCTGAAGACAAACAAAGGCCCAAGATACCAAATTGATCCAAGAGAAATTCGTGAAGAAAAATCAAGAAAAGACAAATTCGGTTGGGAACCAATCGGTTGACCAACCGGTTGGCTAACCGATCGGCCAACCGATCGGTTTGCAACAGATTCCGAATTAATGGTGGATTTCTCTTCCTTTTTGGCTAGGTTTGATCCAATGGTTCACATCAACTCCGTTGGGCTATAAATAGGGGTGAAGGCTGAGTGTTTTGAGTGTGAAATATTTTGTAAAAACTCCATTTGGAGAGGAGGGTCACTCTTCATTGAGAAGACCTTCCAAAATTTGTAACTTTTGTTACACAATAAATGAAATGTTTCACCCCTTCAATTTCCTTTCTCTTCTTCTAATCCAAGGACCAAAAGGAGGATTAGATTAAGATCAGGAGTTGTTGGTTTCTATTTTATTTCTTTTTCATTTTCTTCTTTATTTTCTTATTTGTAGAATAGATTTACTTTCATGCAATTTACTTTCTTGCAATTTACTTTCATGCAATTTAATTCCTTGCAATTTACTTTCATGCAATGTATTTAATTCTTGTATTTACTTTCTAGAATAGATTTTTCTTTTCTTTAATTCACCTTGAGGCTAGAACCCTCTAGGGAATTACCCTTTTCTAAGTGTGGAGCTAATATTTGTGGGATCCTAGAGATTGTTTGAAACTAGCTAACAAATCCAACTCATTTTCATGAGATTGAGATAAGCTAAGTGGATCTACTCTAGATTCCTCATATCTTTAATTAATCCTCCATACTTTACCTTCTTTATTTTCCTCTTATCCTTGTTTCTCATTTGTTTGTTATTTTCCTTTATTTTTGATTTCATTCATTTTACTTCTCTCTCAATCTCATATTCCTCCATGTGCATATAATCTCAAACCTAGTTTTGTTATTATTTGCACATAATCACAACCACACTCTCAACTTTATTTTCTCCTCTTTTGCACATAATCCACAATCCACTCTCTCTTATCTCTCCACATCCACATTCACCATTTTCTTACTTTCATTTTATTTGTACATAAACTCCTAATTGTCATGCGCACAATTTAAGAACCAAAACTTGAGCAAAACTCTTCCTACTTCCCGTTCCTCGTGGGATCGATAATCTTTTATACTATAACTTGATAAAGGTTGTATACTTGCAACTTAGGAGGTAATCATTTATTTCCCATCAGACACATAAGACCTTGGTACCCATTCGGGATAAAACCATGGCACTTCATCAAATTCGATCATCTTTTGACTCAAAAGACCTTGACATCATTCTCATAAGTTCAAGGCACGTACCCAAGACCTTGGTGTCATTGCGCATAAACCCAAGGCACGAGGTCGAGTCGTCGCCAGCACAAGGCACATAGCCAAGTCACCTTGACCCCAGGAATATCTGAAAACAAACTTGCACTCAAACAAAGAAGATTGCAAACTCTTAAAAACATATAAGAACGCAATCCCAAAGGTACACAGTTCAGATTGACAAAAATAAATCTTTTTTTTTCATATATTCGAAATATTTACAGTACAAAAATTGCTAACAAAAAAAAGAAAAAAGATACATATGAGCCCCTAAGGGGTCGGACTCAGAGAAGGTGCAGGACTGGGAGATGGAGCGACACTGAAGCTTTGTGTAGGCTTTGAAGGAGCAGCGTTGGGACCCAGAGCAGAAGTTGAGCCTGGTGGAGCAGCGGCGACGAAAGTTGGCGGAGGAGCCGATTGACGCACTGACCCTACCTCTTCGCCCCCTTCCTCTTCTGGTAGGCTTACCCAGCTGTCATGGGCCGAGCCCTCGCCTGTTCTCTCGGCCGACTCTTCATTGTCTTCATCACCATTCCCAGCACTGAGCATGAGCCCCCTCCTTTCCTGTCTATCTCCTGCAGAGCGCCAAGGCAGTTAGTCACTCTTGGAGGATAGTGGAATCGCTCAGGGTCAGTTTTGAGCTCGGCCGGAAGCTGCATCTCCATGTAGTCAAAGTCAGCCTTGCAAGCGAGCACCACCTTCACCTTCCCGAGAGTACCATTGTGGTAATCCTCATATCTCGAAACGGTAGGCCTCGGACTCCAGATGAGCAAGGTGACCCTGCCATGCTTGTATTTCACCCAAAGACGACTCACATTGTCTCTCGGCCTCCAAGGCTACTCGGGTGGCTTCCTGCGTTAGCTTTTCATGAGCCTACTCCTCCTTCAACTGATCTTGTAGAGTCTCAGTGTTCTAGCGAGCCAATCGAGCTCGCTCATAGGCATTTGGCCTTTTGACCATGAACTCCTTGGACAAGTATTTTTATCTTCTCGTCTCGCTCGCGAAGATCATGTTCAAAATGGCCGAGGTCTTCCTGGAGCTTGCTAATCTCAGCCGACTTCTTACTGTTCGAAGCTTTCAGGCCATTGACCTGTTGTTCTGTACTCCACCTCCTGGCACCATTTGCCCTCGTTTCCCTTCTAGGCCGCCAGCTCATCCTTTCTAGTAGCCAACGTCAGGAGAGTCGTCTCATGTGCAACCTTTCGAGCTTCTAACTCTTCTTGGAGCTTAAGGTAGAGATTTCGTGCATGCTCGAACCAAGCAAACAGTTCCTGCTCTACCAGGGCCCCTCGAAACATGTAGCCCTTCAGGGATTGATGTAGGCCGACATCTAACATCGCCGTGAGGATCTAATCATCCCGAGGTAAGAAGAACTGCTCAACAACCCTGGTCTGGGTGAGTCGGGACTCCAGAACAGACCCTCTTCTATCAAGATGCTGCATATGCTCAAATCTGAATTCTTCAAACAGCTCTTTGTCATAGCGGGGGCCGACTCTGGAAGACCCAATCAATACAGTTCACCCCATTTCTCCGCATCAAACTCATCGATGCGATGAGGGAACTGCCATCCAAATCCCTGAGTAGGGGATGCCCCTTCAGCTGCAGGCTCCTTTCCATGACGGTGGGCCGACTCAGCAGGCATTTCAAGGGAATCCTCTCTCTGCTGGGGCCTCGACCCCTTTGGTCTCGGCCGTGTTGATTTTGATCCCCTCTTCTCTAGCAAGGGAACCTATCATCGACAATGATGACATCTGGTAGCATGGCCGTGGAAGCTTCTTGTGTAGGAGTGGTAGGAGCCTCGTCCCCTACAGCTTCTTGGTGAAGCGAGATCTCATTCGCTGGTTGACTCACAACATCCCTCTGAGCAGTAGAGGGTGTACCCGCCTCCCTCGCAACTTTAGCCTTGTCTCTAGGAGCCCCCAGCACTCTTAGAGGGGCCTTCGCTGCCCACCTTCTTCAGCCACCTTTACTGCTTTTCAGACCTCTTGGCCTGAACTGTGGCAGAACTTGACCCTGCTAGTCGAGCCGCAATCTCGGTTGCATTGGCCTGTACCCTCTCAGCCTCTTCAGGGGCCAAGTCAGAGCGGAGGTGATTCTTCGGCCTCACTGAGGTCCCTCCCTGTGTTCAAGTAGGTGGAGCCACCGGCACCATCTCGGTTTCCTCTGAGCCTAGCATCAACACGGCCGACCGTGTTTCATCACCCACAGTTGGAGGAACTAAAGAGATGACGACAACTTGTAATACCGAGTTGTCAAATAGGTTCTCACTTCGGTGGGAACTCGTGTAGGCCCTGATCTTGTCGAGCGAATGCTTCTCGTCGCTCGATAGCAGAACTGGCCTCAGCACATCCTTCTTGATTTTGGGCTAGCTGGCGCAGGCCAAGATAGCGTAGTCTCCGGAGACCCACACGAACCTTTCTTTCCAATCCTTATTGGACTCAGGAGCGTTCGCGACAATCCTATGACCCCCCAAGATCTGGAGGTAATAATGGCCCTCCTGCTGGTTTACTTTCTTACAGATGAGGTGGCTGAGAATTCTCAGAGTCAGCTCGACTCCTAGCAAATGGCAGATAACGACGAACCCCACCAGAGTGGCGATGGAGTTCGGCTTCATTTGTGACAATGACACCCCCAAAGCTTTGAAGATGCGGCGGAGGAAGGGGTGGAGCGGCAAGCGCAGGCCATACTCCAGATGCTTTAGATACACCAAAGTTATGTTGTCGCCGTGGTCGAACACTACCTACATACGCGCCGGCGCCGATGGGGTGAACGCCCTAGGGATATCATACTTATTGTAAAGAGTTCCCAGCAGCGACAACGACACCTTCGAGTGGAATTTCCGAAGATGGTTGATCCAGGCCTTGTTCAGGGCTACCGAAGATGAAGACGCCATTGGTCTAGTGATTGCCAGAGAAGAATGCAAGGACTGGACGGAAATCGCTCACAAAAGAAGAAGATGTAGACGGTTAAAATATATTTAACTCAAGAAGTGAACTGATTATCACATTTTAATTACAAATTTATACCCTAATTACCTATTTTATATGAATAATTATCCTGCTAATAACTATTTTTATCTTAATTTACAGGCTAATGGAGTATTATTGAATAAGAGCCCAAATGAAGATTATTTCAATCCCAAAAGATCTCTAATGAAGCCCAGAATGCCTAAATCCAAAGTCCACGACTAAGTTTAGAAGCAAAATCTCAACACACATCACTTTCTTAGTCAGAATTATTAATAACTTGGCTTATAATTGAGAATCAAATCAAATATGGAAAAAATAAAGTCAAATTCGTGTTCAGGATGGTCAACCGCAAAGAAAAGGCGATATCTCTCAATCCGGGAAGCAGAATTCAACATATTATATATGAAAATCGCCTATCTCGACGAGACGGAGCCATCCAAATTACCAGATTCTCAAAATTTTATCAGCAGCAGCGGAGTTTGACAGAAATCCGAATTTAAATGATATATATTCAAGTATTTGAAGGCCAAGTTAAATTCTAAGAAGCCCAAGAGCATTTAAGAGAAGCCCAAGAGTCTTAAAGGAATTAAATATAAAAGAAATAAAGCCCACAAACCCCATCTCTCAAGGATTAAATCAATGGTCTAGATTATTTGGAGAGATCCTATGGCTATGAGTGTTGTTTAGGGGCTAACCTAAATCCTATGGTTGTGAGTGTTACTTGGGGGCCAAGGCAAATCCAAAGGTTATGAGAGATTCTTGTTATCTATAAATAGAGGGGTAGAGTGAGGGCTTGAGATTGTGAAATATTTTATAAAAACTCCATTTGGAGAGGAGGGTTACTCTTAATTGAGAAGACCTTCCAAAATTGTAACTTTGTTACACAATAAATGAAAATTTTCACCCTTCAATTTCCTTTCTCTTCTTCTAATCCAAGGACCAAAAGGAGGATTAGATTAAGATCGAGGAGTTGTTGGTTTTCCTTTTATTTCTTCTTTTTCTTTCTTCTTCATTTAATTGCTTTGTAGCTTAGATTTACTTTCATGCAATTTAATTTCATGCAATTTACTTTCATGCAATTTACTTTCATGCAATGTATTTAATTCTTGTATTTACTTTCTAGAATAGATTTTCTTTCCTTTAATTCACCTTGAGGCTAGAACCCTCTAGGGAATTATCCCTTTTCTAAGTGTGGAGCTAATACTTGTGGGATCCCTAGAGATTGTTTGAAACTAGCTAACAAATCCAACTCATTCTTGTGAGATTGAGATAAGCTAAGTGGATCTACTCTAGATTCCTCATATCTTTAATTAATCCTCCATACTTTACATTCTTAATTTTTCTCTTATCCTTATTTTTCATTTGTTGTCTTTCTCCACTCTTAATTTCTTTTTCTTTTTATTTACACAAATCACAATCACCCTCCTTCTCTCACACTCATTTTCTTTTATTTTCACTTTACCATTTCCATCTTTAAACCCCCTCACACTCATTTTCTTCCTCGTTTTTATCACACACATTTTCTAAATCTCTCCACTCTCATTTTCTTCCTCGTTTTATTGCACATAATCCACAATCGACTCTCTCTTATCTCTCACGAACCACTTTCACCATTTTCTCACTTTCATTTTATTTGAATAACTCCTAATTGTCTTGCGCATAATTTAAGAACCAAAACTTGAGCAAAACTTTCTACTTCCCGTTCCTCGTGGTATCGATAATCTTATATACTATAACTTGATCAAGGTTGTATACTTGCAACTTAGGAGGTAATCATTTATTTCCCATCAAGTTTTTGGCGCCGTTACCGGGGAACGGCGCATAAGTAGGATTTTTATTGACTTTGGTTCCTTATTTTGTGTGTTTTCTTTTGTATAGGAACTTGAAGCTTGAAGATCAAGAGTTGAAGACTCAAGATTGAAGAATTGCCTCCAACAAGGCTTTGGATAGCGATTGCGTGGGTAACTCTTCTTTCTAGTATTCTCAATTCCATCCTTTAGATAGTTCATTCACATTAGAGACAATTAGGATAAAAAAAATAAAAAAATAAAAATAAAAAAAAAGATTTTTACCCTTGTCGACCCTAATAAACTTCATTTCTTTGATTGTCGACCATTATAAAAAAATAAAAAGATTTTTATTTTTGCATCCTTTTTAGTTGCTTTTAATTCCTAGGGTTGCATTTCATATAATAGTAGGAATTCACCAAGTGATTTGAGCATCTTGATTTGGCACACACTTGAAAATATCTTTAGGGCAAAACCCATTAATCAAGATAAGGTGAGGGATTTCATCACCCTTTCCTTAGCCCAAAAATCACTAATTCCTCACTACACTTACCCAAGCCTCTTAAAACTGATTAGACGTTGGCCCCTAAGGATTCAAGCTCATTAAGGAACAAGAAATTCTTAAGTGAACCGGTCCTAGTTTATTTGGATTAATTGGTGTCTAAGGCAAGGTTTAGGGGTTGCGTAAGGCGCTCCGCAAGGAAAGAGGTACTTAATTGATCTTTGATCTCCCTCTAGTACTATCCTTACCTGGCTAATTATCCAAGTAAGCTTTGATCTTTTCATTAAGGGAATTTTTGGTTAGGAGCTGGTCTAAGTCAAGTTTAGGCTTAACCCTAGAGTTAGGGTGATTGAAAAGTGATTGCCTTGATTTGCTTTTAGTTAGTTTTTCCTTTTTCTTTTTTTCTCATCATCTTCTTAACTTTTTCTCTTGTCCTTTTTCATAAAAATAAAAAATTGATTTTGGTGTATGCAAACTTGGGTTAGGGATAATACCAATCGTTTAATTCATTTTGATCCATCTCTTAAACCAAACAAAATGGCCAATACCAACCCACCTATTCTTCAAGATGTTTGTTACCCCACTAGAAATGCAATCCCCTCTTGCATAAAACTCCCCGAGGTCAATGGAGAAAATTTCGAACTTAGACCGCATTTTATTAACATGCTTCCCAAATTCCTAGGAGTAGAAACCGAAGACGCTTACATTTTCATCTCCGAATTTGAAGAAGTTTGCCTCATGATCAAGATGAGGGACTTAACCGAAGATGCGATCAAACTCCGATTTATTCCATTTGACCTTAAGGACAAAGCCAAAAATGGTCAGATAGCTTGCCCACGATTCCATCTCAACTTGGGGTGAATTTATAAAAGTTTTTACGAAAAAATTCTTTCCTATCCACAAAGCGGTCAAGCTTAGAAACAGACATTCAAAATTTTAAAATTGTTGGAGAACCTTTTGGAAGTATTTTGACAAATTCAAAGATCTTCTTATCCAATGTCCTCACCATGGTCTTGAAAAGTGGCGATTATGCCAAATCATTTATGAAGGATTGGATTATTCTTCAAAAATTTCCTTAGAATCAATGTGTCAAGGGATTTCATGAAGAAAAATGTCGATGAAGCTTGGGACTTTTAGAGAGTTTATCAGAAAACCATGCGATGGGAACATTGTGATGACCGTGTTTCATCGGTTCCCAACCCAAAACCGGTGGTCTTTCCTTAGAAGCGAACATAGCCTCTGAAGCAAAGATGGCTACAATCATGCGTGGGTTAGAAGCTTTAGAAGTCAAAGAACGAACTCAGCTCAAATCAACCAAGTTTACGCCTCGGGTTGTCATAGCTGTCTGTCTCCATCTCATGTTTCGGAGGAATGTCCTCTTTTAGGATCCGGTTAGCCACTAGGTCGGATAATGGCGCATTCGGCGTCCATTGAATGATCCATTTTCTCCAACCTACAATCGGGTTGGAGAAATCATCCAATTTTACATGGAACCGGAAACTACTCGAAATCAAAATTTCACCCCTCTTCAACCCAACAATTCTCTAGGGCAATGCGGTTCCTCTCAATTTTCAACAACCAAATCGTCATTTCAAAATCGGTCTCCTCATCACCAATCGCATATCACACTCCTCAAATTGCGATCATGATAAGCGTCTTAATGTTACGGAAAAGGGTCTAAAACTTTGATTAAAACCTCTACACGGACCACGAACTTATTGACTCAAACATCAAACACGTTAAATTCCTTCATGCAATCAACAGGGCAAATCCTCACTTCCAACACTCAAGCCATAGCTAGGTTAGAAACCCAACTTGGTCAACTAGCTAATGCCATGAGTGAGAGAGAAAGGAACTTTTCCGAAGTCAACCCGCACTCCAACCCAAAGGACATGGGATCAAGTTCAACCTACCAAGTGAAGTGAATGCAATCCATTCACTACGGTCGTAGACAGTCGATAATCGTGTTAGAATGCCTCTAAGTGAAACCCTTGAACCGTAATAAATTCTCTCTCCTTCGGTATCTCTACTAAAAATCACACCCTTCGATGACCCGTAACTTGAACCGTAACTGAGTCTAATTTTGATCAATTTAAACCAGCTTGCTCCTTACCCTGATAGACTCGTGCCTAGGAAGCACTCCTCTCGAGGAGAAAATTCGAGACTTTCAAGCGAGTTAAGGTCAACATTCCTCTTTAGATGTCATTGAACAAATTCCTTCTTATGCCAAATTTTTAAAGGAATTATGTACCAAAAGAGGCAAATAAATGTTCCAAAGAAAGTCTTTCTTGCCGCCAATATCGGTGAAGTCCTCTCAAAGTCTCAGATCATTGAAACATAAGGATCCGTGTTGTCCTACCATCTCATGTATCATTGGTAATACTCGTATCGATAAAGCTTTTAGACTTAGGGGCGGTGTCAACTTGCTTCGTATTCGATCTACCAACAACTAGGTGTCGGGAACTCAAGCCAACTAGATGCACACTTGATTAGGCGATAGATGCATTAAGGTCCCTATGGGTGAAATAACAGATGTATTGATAAAGGTTGGAGACTTTATTTTTCCTGTTGATTTCAGAGTCCCGAAACGCAACTCGCTTCCAATCCCAAAGGACGATACCCGTTATCTTAGGAAGACCGTTCTTAGCCACTTCTAATGCTCTCATCAACTGTAGAACTGGTCACATGAAGCTGTCTTTTGGGAATCTGACTGCTGAACTTAATATTTTCAATCCAGGAAATAATATTGATAATCAATCTTTCAAAATCAATTACATCTAAGAAAGTTCAACAGAAGTAGAGAATGAATCTGACCTGAGTTTTGAGGAAATTTTTGGTGAGGAGCTGCAAATTTTAGCAGCCTCAGGTTTGATTTTTGAGAATAAGGAAACTGTGTCAAATACATGTATTTGTAATTTAACTTTTGAAGAACTCTTTTCTGATGAGCTTAGATTTTTGAAACAAAGAATCAAAATGCCAAATTTTTATTAATCAAAATCTAAGTTCAAAATACATAACACCAATAATATCTACCTTTATTTGTCGCAAAAATCATTGAAAACCTTAAAATTTTTAGAATATGAGAACATCATTGATTATATCATATTGAAATTCTTTAAATTTCGGGTAGAATTTTCAGCAATAAGGTAGGATTTAATGTAGAATGTGAGCTTCTCATGTTTCATCTTTTATTCTACATTTTTATTTTTTGTCTCATAATAATAAAAGAATTTATTCTTCTCTCATGTGAGAGTTTCTTGTTGTTCTTTATTTCAAAAAAAAAGAGAATAAATTTTGGCTCCACCCCTTATCTTGAAGGTATTTGCAAAATTTTTATCATTATTCAAGCTAGTGAACAAATGTAAGTGCTTCAATTATTATCTGTTTTACTTTGTGCATAATAGAATTTGCATTGAGGACAATGCAAAATTTAGGTGTGGGGTGGAAATTAGTCATTTTGCTCTTTATCTTAGTCATTTTTCCGCTTTTTCTTACCATTTTTTTTCTTTTTATGTCATTTTTCCTCTTTTCATAAAAAAAGAGTCACTTGCCAACTTAATAAAGTTGATTAATAATTGATCTATTTGATAGAATTTAAGTTTTCTAATCCTTAGTTAGTTCTATACTCAAGTTTACCTTTTATGATAACTCTAAATAAATTTCAGAAGAAATGATTTTCAAAGTAGTATACTTTACTTAAGTTTTAACTTAGACTTTTAATTAAAGTAATGAAATTTTTGCATGCCTAACTTAGAGTTGAAAATAAGTTTTCAAGTTGTCTTGATCCAAAATATTGTTCGAATATATATACATATACACATATATATATTATACTAACTTAACAAAAGAAGAAAATTTTCTCTTAAAATCATTGATGGTTCTATTTTACTAAGCCCAAGTTGACTGAGTAATTAAGCCCGAGGAGTATTTCTATGCTTAATGACCTAAGCCCAATTGGGTTGGGATTTATTGGCCCAAAACTCGCTAAATGGTCACTTAGAAAGCCCAATTAAAAGAACAAAACCATCAAGGAATAAAGAGTAAATAAAAAAATTAAAAAATCATACTAACCATGTTTTTATATATAGTTATATTTGTATATATTCTTGAAGAATTAAATGGATTAAAAGACTTGAAGTTTGTTTAAAACAAAGAGTTAGCATGTTCTTTTCAAAACTTTTAAATTAAAATTTTGAGTTAAACTTGGTTTTGTATAACTATAATGGAAGGATTTTTTAAGAAAATTACATTGGAGTTATGATAAAAGCGTTTTCTTGAGTATTAATCAACTTCAATTGGAATGTTTGAAGATATCAAATGAATTAATTATTTTATTAACTTCTTTAAATTGGCAAGTTGACTGAATTTTGTGGGTATATTCCTTGTAAACCCTCACGAGACTACAACTTCGTCCACTAGGGTAACCTAGGGGTTTAAAGGCTTGTTGTATGCGCTAAATACAACCGCGATTGCTGCGAAAGTGAGTTAGGTTTTCTTTTTATTTTCTTTGCTAGAGGACTAGCAAAAGTTTAGGTGTGAGGGTATTTGATTATCACATTTTAATTACAAATTTATACCCTAATTACCTATTTTATATGAATAAATATCCTGCTAAAAATTATTTTTATCTTAATTTGCAGGCTAATGGAGTATTATTGAATAAGAGCCCAAATGAAGATTATTTCAATCCCAAAAGATCTCTAATGAAGCCCAGAATGCCTAAATCCAAAGCCCACGACTAAGTTTAGAAGTAAAATCTCAACACACATCACTTTCTTAGTCAGAATTATTAATAACTTGGCTTATAATTGAGAATCAAATCAAATATGGAAAAAATAAAGTCAAATTCGTGCTCAGGATGGTCAACCGCAAAGAAAAGGCGATATCTCTCAATCCGGGAAGCAGAATTCAACATATTATATATGAAAATCGCCTATCTCGACGAGACGGAGCCATCTAAATTACCAGATTCTCAAAATTTCATCAGCAGCAGCGGAGTTTGACAGAAATCCGAATTTAAATGATATATATTCAAGTATTTGAAGGCCAAGTTAAATTCTAAGAAGCCCAAGAGCATTTAAGAGAAGCCCAAGAGTCTTAAAGGAATTAAATATAAAAGAAATAAAGCCCACAAACCCCATCTCTCAAGGATTAAATCAATGGTCTAGATTATTTGGAGAGATCCTATGGCTATGAGTGTTGTTTAGGGGCTAACCTAAATCCTATGGTTGTGAGTGTTACTTGGGGGCCAAGGCAAATCCAAAGGTTGTGAGAGATTCTTGTTATCTATAAATAGAGGGGTAGAGTGAGGGCTTGAGATTATGAAATATTTTATAAAAACTCCATTTGGAGGGGAGGGTTACTCTTAATTTAGAAGGCCTTCCAAAAATTGTAACTTTTGTTACACAATAAATGAAATTTTTCACCCCTTCAATTTCCTTTCTCTTCTTCTAATCCAAGGACCAAAAGGAGGATTAGATTAAGATCAGGAGTTGTTGGTTTCCTTTTATTTCTTCTTTTTCTTTCTTGTTCATTTAATTGCTTTGTAGCTTAGATTTACTTTCATGCAATTTAATTTCATGCAATTACTTTCATGCAATTTACTTTCATGCAATGTATTTAATTCTTGTATTTACTTTCTAGAATAGATTTTTCTTTCCTTTAATTCACCTTGAGGCTAGAACCCTCTAGGGAATTACCCCTTTTCTAAGTGTGGAGCTAATAATTGTGGGATCCCTAGAGATTATTTGAAACTAGCCAACAAATCCAACTCATTCTTGTGAGATTGAGATAAGCTAAGTGGATCTACTCTAGATTCCTCATATCTTTAATTAATCCTTCATGCTTTACATTCTTAATTTTCCTCTTATCCTTATTTTTCATTTGTTGTCTTTCTCCTCTCTTAATTTCTTTTTCTTTTTATTTACACAAATCACAATCACCCTCCTTCTCTCACACTCATTTTCTTTTATTTTCACTTTACCACTTCCATCTTTAAACCCCCTCACACTCATTTTCTTCCTCGTTTTTATCACACACATTTTCTAAATCTCTCCACTCTCATTTTCTTCCTCGTTTTATTGCACATAATCCACAATCGACTCTCTCTTATCTCTCACGAACCACTTTCACCATTTTCTCACTTTTATTTTATTTGAATAACTCCTAATTGTCTTGCGCATAATTTGAGAACCAAAACTTGAACAAAACTCTTCCTACTTCCTGTTCCTCGTGGGATCGATAATCTTATATACTATAACTTGATCAAGGTTGTATACTTGCAACTTAGGAGGTAATCATTTATTTCCCATCATGAACGCCCATGGGCTAAACACTTCGAATGGGCCTAAAACGAAGCCCACAGAGGACATCAGCGAACGTCGCCTGATCGATCCCTGCCATAAGCCAAACTCTGTGTCAAGTTCGAGCCCAGTAGCGAAGCCCACCAGCAAAGCCCACCAGCAAGTGCACGATCAAATGGACCGAGTCAATCGTCTCCGAAGAAAGCGCACCCACGTTTTAAGCGACCCTCGCACACGCTCGTGGCGACCCCCACCCACAGCCTCTAGCGAACTTCGCCAAGGTCACGAAGTCCGTCCAACGGCTATTTTATAGCTATTTTCAGGGGATAACTGCTCCCCCATCATCTCCTACTTTAATGGCCACTTAATCCACAATTAAAGGGGCCATTAACTCTCTCTTTTAGCCTATAAAAGGAGAGGATATCATCCATTCAAAAAAGAAGGTTCGAAAAAATATAGAAACCACACACGCATTCGTGAGCTCTTTGAGAGATATTGCTAAGAGAAGACTGTGCTAGCGTCTAAGCAATCCACAATCAGCAAAAGACCCATCGTCTCAGTCGGTTCATCAATGGAGTACAAGATCGACGCTCCATCGGCACGCAGACAAGAACCCGCAAGAAAAAATAAATTTTTCTTCATTTCAATTGTATTTCTTTCATTGTAATCTGTGTCAATTACAATACAAAAATAATCCGAAACAGGATGATGACTCTGCTGGGGAATTCCTTCTCCTCCGACGAGAAGATTGTGTTGCAAACCGACACTTAGACCCTCGGGTCTTTTGCTAAAATGCTGACCATTGAATTTGATCAAGCGAAGTTCGAGGAGTCTATCTCCATGAGCTCTTCAATGGCAATTGCACACAGTTGCCGTAGAATTTATCATAGAGCAAATCTCGGGTCCAAAGTGACCCCCACGTGTGGAAAGGCCACCTTTGCCAAAGGGAGTTTAGGCTTAGCTGGAAGCCAAAAAAACCTCGCCAAGAGCGAAGAAATCTGATTCTCGCCTTGAGTGAAAGTCAAGATGTTAATACATTTGATCTCGTGCTTCAGTCATCAACTCCTTTAGGAGTTCGATTTTAAGCATCTCGTGATGCTCGCTATGCTTCCTCGATAGAAGCAAAGAATGGGGGTAATTCCTCATCAAAATTCCCTCATAGGAATAAAATCATCGCTGACGATCCCGCTGGCCAGCGTCGTCTTAAGCGATGTCTGCATTCTAAAACCAAAGTCAACGAAGTTGACACTAATGTTGATTTGCCAGAATTCATAACTCTGAAGAGAGCTCGCCAATGTTAGCATTGTGCGACTCTCAGAGAAGTAGTCTCAGCAGTCCAAGAAGGTTGCCAATGTAAAGAATCAGTCTTCAACCGTCTCGGTCCTGTTCTTGAGTCTTTAGGGGCTCGAACTAAATGACGACGACGTGCTCGACAAAGCAAAACTCAAGTCTTTACTGTCAACATGACAAGCGTCACTTCTAAAGATGATGAGGAAGATACGGATAGCTTCCCTGATCCGGTATACTCTTCAGGCATCAAGTCCATACTTCTAGAAGCGGAGGGCGTGTATCGCAATACCAGGCTAAGAGCAAGAGCAGCAATTCCTTTTGACTACTCTTCCATACAAATGCCGCAATCTTCGTCTCAAACAGATCAACCAACTTCTAGTGATGCCAACTCAGCCAAAGCAACGAACCCAACCCATGGTTCAAGCCAGGAATGATGGTGGGAAGTAAATGCAACAGACCGAGAAGATATTCTAACTCAGATGGCAATCCAGAAGAAGGAAGCGGATGACCGGATTGAACGTCTAGAAAAGATGATAGAGCAACTTTTATTGAATCCTAATCCTCAAGCAAGATCTTCAAAAGGGAAAAGGCCGATTAGTGAAAATCCTCCTGAAGAAGATCAAGAACACCAAAGCGACGCGGATTCCGAACAAGCAAGGTCAGAAGCGATGATAATCACAAAGCCAAGCAAGGAAGCAAAAGCCTTGGAAGACATCCAAAAGCAGCTCAACGTTCTTTCTCAGCGAACGGAGCTCAAAAAGTGGGGATTATCCGACCTTATCCCGTTGAGTGGGATATGGTTCCCTATCCCATGAAGTTCAAGCCGCCTGCCGCCTACACTATATGCATTTGATGGCAAAGGATCTCCGAACCAGCATATCTACTACTTCCATCAACAAACTTAGAATGTAGTGGGTAATGATACCATTAAGGCACGTTTCTTTATAGGTACCCTTCAGAGGTAGCCTTTGATTGGTTTCAGAACTTGCCCGAAGGTTCAATCAGATTTTGGGCGGATTTAGAATCTAAATTCCTCTCGCAATTTCACGAGGAACAATCCGATGTTACTATCGCCAAACTCCTTTCCGAGAAACAAAGTGGGAGTGAGATGGTCAGAGAATACATCGAGAGGTACCGCAGCTTGACATTCGATGTCGAGATATGCCACTACCAATGCTGCTTCAAACTTGCCGACATAACTTTCTAGCAAAAATTGAAGCTCACATGGGTGCTGTCACTGCCCACACTTGGAAGAATTTAATGGAACAAGCCGAGATAGCCGAAAAGTCATCGGAGTGGTTCAACTACTTCGAGCCCCGCGCTAACTTCAAGGGCAACAAGGGCAAATAGGGGCAAACATCACAACCGAAGGCCAAGGAAACTTTCGTAGTTGGAGTCCAAGGTCCCAATAACAACCAGCAAAGAGAACCCAGGAAGAACTTTCAGCGAAATTACTTGTTCAAAGACGAACATATAGTCGCCATCTTCCTTGTCCTCAACAAAGGGAATCGTCTGAAACTTCCAGAAGCTCGACGCCCGGAAGAAGTTGGAAAGACCAACGACCCCAACTACTGCCTCTATCACAGGATGTTAGGGCATCTGACGAAGAACTACTGCATCCTCAAGGATAAGATCTAGACATTCATCGAATCGGGGATTCTCAAGCTCAAGCCTGAGCAGAAGAAGGTCACTGCCAATATGGTGACACTTCAGTTCGGCTCCATGCCAGAGATTCAAACCCAAAATGGTGTTGTTCCCATTCCTACCGCAAGGATGGAGGTGGTAAATTATGACCGCCAAAATCAACAAAGCCGAGGCTTGGTTCCTCTCACCACAGCATGAGGGGAAATAATGTGGGTACATCCTGACCTCTTTCAAGATGAAGACTGGACCCTTCCAAAGTCCAAATTGAAGAGGAAGACTTGCAATACCATCTCCGCAATTATCGGAGAAGAATCTATGCATGCCACTTCACTCACCGACTCGGAGGGAGAAAAAGCGGCCTTGACGGGGACAAGATCCGGTAAGGATTATCTAAGGGATTACAACCAGCCAAGTACGGCCAAAACAACCCGAACCGGCCAAGCAAAAAGAGACTCGGTTTGATAAAGCCTTACAACGTCCTTTGAGCGACCCTAAGGCCCCCTTCAAATACGACATCATGACCTAGCTTTCCAACATTCCAGCTCGTATCACTTGGTATGAACTATTACGTTTGTCAAAGGATACAAGGGAAGCTTCGAAAGAAGCCCTGAACAACAGCGAGGCCTTCCTCGCCCACTTGACCCAACCTCCTCAAGACGAAGGACTTAAGCAATGCTATCAATGCCAACAGCAGAAGCCTTATATCACCTTCACTCCGGAGGACATGCTTGTCAAGGATCATCATCACAACCGACCCCTTTACTATACCGGGTACGTAGGGTCGTCAAGGGTCAAAAGGATTCACATTGACCCAGGCTCTGCCTTGAGCATAATCCCGTGAAGACTCTTGAGCATTCTAGGAATTCTCCTTCATAAGCTCTCAAAGACTTCTACGACCATACTCGGCTTCAACTCCAGCAGCGGTCGATCTCTTGGAAAGATCCGACTTAAGTGTCAGATCAGAAAATTAAGGACGGAAGTGACTTGCTATGTCATCGACGTCGAAACACCTTACAACTTACTGCTTGGACGACCTTGGATTCACTCCAACAAGCTTGTTCCTTTAACACTTCATCAATGTTTCAAATACATTGATGAACAGGGAAATCAACAGAGAGTCGAAGCTGAAAAGCATTCTTTCAAGGGGGGTAGAGAATTACTTCACCAACTCTCTCTTGTATGATGAAAATCATACAATCGAGATTGTCCTTCCCAATGATGAGGATAGTGGTAATGAAGCAGATGTTGAACTAAATCCCGTTGATGATTCCATCTGGGAGATAGATCCACTTGTAATTATCCTAGAGGACCTCTGTATCGACCAATCCGCCGAAAATCAGGTCGATTGGATCTTTAACGTGCTTATGATTACTCTTTAGACTCTGAGTCCGAGGACTCAAGAGTCGAAGCTCTGATAGCCAAACTGGCTTCTGAAC
Source organism: Asparagus setaceus (assembly GCA_012295165.1). Taxonomy (NCBI): domain Eukaryota; kingdom Viridiplantae; phylum Streptophyta; class Magnoliopsida; order Asparagales; family Asparagaceae; genus Asparagus; species Asparagus setaceus. The sequence continues at coordinate 60,236,834 of CM022701.1, forward strand.
CAGCATTGCGTATGTTGATAAACGAGTCGTACTCTACTCTTAAGCAACTTGACAACTTGAAAGACGCCACCTTCTTGGTTCTATCCAAACGGGATGATCTGGACGTAATCATCTTCGGAAAAGTTGAGACACAACGTTGCTTGTCAAACTCTGACGGAGAAGCTAAGGCAACACCGGAATTCTCCTGGTACAGCCCGCTGTCTCAGCAGATCATGGCAAAAATGGGATACAACCTTACTGTAAAACAAGGGTTGAATTTCAATAGAGGACTATGAGTCCCTTTGATCCCCTTCACACCGGAAGGCTAAGTTTTCGACTATTATAATCGAATTAAGTGTGGGCTTGGTTACACTTCTCCTGAAGCCGAACCACATACCGGGTCGACATCTGATGACTCAAGCTCTTCAGATACATTTGATTGGGATTTTGATGTCAGTGTCAGAGCCTTGTTCACGAGCAACATGGTTTCTTATGATCTAACCAGCGATCTTGATGAGTCCGAAGTGTTCGAAGATCCTGAAGATGATCCTTGGACAAAACAGCTTGAAAGACAATGGGAATCACGTTTCGAAGCTATAGAACCGCCCACCGAAGATAAAGTGGTTCAAATCAACATCGGCAGTGAAACTAACCCCAAGCCTATCTTCATCAGTGAAAGCTTATCACCCGTCGAAAGGGAAGAACTCATAGTTCTCCTTCAGGAATACATTGACGTCTTTGCCTGGAGATATGAATATATGCCGGGATTAGACCCCAACGTGGTTGTGCATCACCTTAACATTAACCCCAATATCAAACCAGTCAAGCAACAGCAACGACCCTTCCGTTCTGAGTTGATGGAGCAAATCGAAAAAGAAATCCATAAACTCATTGAGTGCGGATTCATCCTTGAAGAACAACACCCCGATTGGTTAGCCAACATCATGGTGGTGATGAAGAAGACTGGAAAGATCCGAATCTGCATCGACTTTCGAGACCTCAACCTCGCCTGTCCAAAGGATGAATTTCTTCTCCCCATCACGGACGTCATGGTCGACAATACGTGTGGATTTGAGAGGATGTCCTTTATGGATGGATTCTCCGGATACAATCAAATCAAGATGCATCCGGATGATCAAAAGCACACGGCCTTCAGAACACCTTTAGGAGTATTTTGCTACACGGTGATGCCCTTCGGTTTGAAAAACGCCGGTGCTACTTATCAATGCGCAATGAACATGATCTTCCGTGAGCATCTGCGCAAGACGGTCGAATGCTACATTGATGACCTCGCGATCAAAAGTCATTACAAGCATGATCACGTCAACGATTTAAGGACAGTGTTCGAAATCATGCGAAAACATCAGCTCAAAATGAATCCAACCAAATCCTTTCTGGGGGTATCATCAGGCAAATTCTTAGGGTTTATCATCACATCCAAGGGAATACACGTCAACCCCGAAAAAGTAAAAGCCATCCAAGAGATGCCGCCTCCGAGAAATCTCAAAGAACTCAGAGGCCTACAAGGACGACTAGCCTACATCCGAAGGTTTATCGCCAACTTGTCTAGGAAATGTCTACCATTTCAAAGACTTATGAAGAAAGGAGTTTCGTTCATTTGGGATGATGCCTGTCAAGAAGCTTTCAACGAGATCAAGCAATATCTCACAAAGCCACCGGTCCTAGCTTCACCAGTATCAGGTAAATCGTTCCTGATCTATGTAAGAGCAATAGACCATTCCCTTGGAGCACTTCTTGCTCAAAAGAATGACAATGGCCACGAACAAGCCATTTACTACCTCAGCCGGACTATGATGGGCGCCGAACACCGTTACAACCCAGTCGAGAAGGAATGTTTAGCATTGATTTTCACAATACAGAAAATGCGGCACTACCTCACCGGCCAAAGCATCCATGTCATTTCAAGAGTCAATCCGTTAAGGATTCTCATGACTAAGCCCGGATCACTAAACTCCAGGATAGCCACTAAACTCCAGGTTAGCCAAATGGGCGATATTGCTCTCGCAATATGACATGACGTTCATACCACAGAAAGCAGTCATGGGCCAAGCAATTGCTGACTTTCTGGCAGAACACCCCATTCCAGAGTCTTCCAAACTTTATGAAGACATCCCAGATGAAGTCTTTGAATCAAACACTGTCTCAAATCATCAAATATGGCAATTATACTTTGATGGCGCGTCAAGGCGAAACCACAAAGGTGCGATCGTTGCAGGAGTGGGGGTAGTACTAATCGATCCCCGTTGACATGTAATTCCTCGGGCTTACTCACTGACCGAGCCATGTTCCAACAACGTAGCTGAGTATAATGCTCTCGTAATCGACCTACAACTCGCTCAAGACATGGGTATAAAATACCTAGAAGCTCACGGTGACTCCAAGCTGATCGTGAACCAAATCAAAGGAGAATATGAGGTCCGTCACGAAGACCTCGTGCCTTATTATAAAGCAGCTTTAAAGCTTGCCCAATCATTCGAAGGCTTCTATATCAGTTACGTAGCTCGCCATGAAAACACCCACGCAGATGCTTTAGCATCCCTTACCGCCACACTTGCCTTGGCACCAAAGTCCACTAGGCGCATCACAGTGGATAACCATTACTTATGCTCCCCGGAGCATATTCTTGAAGCCAACGAAGTTCATGTTATGCCAACTCACTTCGAAGGTAATGATTGGCGGTTCCCAATCATTGACTACGTCTCACATGGGATTTTACCAGACAATCCGAAGCAGGCAGTCTCCATCCAAAAAAGAGCTCCGTGCTTTTTCTACGATTCTGCCACACAAACTCTGTACCGGCGATCTTTCGACTGCATTTTGCTCCGATGCTTATCACTGAATGAAGCCCGAGAAGCATTAAATGAAGCCCACGATGGTACATGTGGAGCTCATCAGCCGAGTCCCAAACATCAGGACCGACTTCGTCGCCTAGGTTATTACTGGCCAACAATGATAGCAGATGCGGTAGCATATGCTAAACGATGTCACGCGTGTCAAATCCACGCTGATTTCCTACATCAACCTCCAGAAGAATTGAATCCGACCGCCACCTCATGGCCGTTTGAAGCTTGGGGCATGGACATCATTGGGCCGATTAGCCCACCGTCTGTCAAAGGTCGTCAATTTATCCTTGCTATCACAGATTACTTCTCCAAATGGGCCGAAGCTGTTCCCCTCAGAGAAGTCAAGACATCTAAAGTAATCAGATTCTTGAGACATCACGTGATTTACCGATTCGACATTCCTAGACGAATCATTCACGATAACGGTCGACAATTCATCAGCCGACCATTCTTCAAATTCTGTAACAAGTTCAGAATCCAAGATGTGGCTTCTACGCCATACAACCCAGCTGCTAATGGTCTATCTGAAGCTTTCAAGAAAACCATTATCAAACTTCTGAAGAAGTTCGTCGCCTCCAACAAACGAGATTGGGATGAGAAACTTGGAGAATGTCTATGGGATTATCGAACAACAGTCCACACTCCCACCGGCTCAACGCCATTTTTCTTGATCTACGGATGCGAAGCCGTGATCCCCCTAGAAGTTCAGGTACCGTCATTGAGGATCGCCATTGCCGAGAAGATGACAATTGAAGAACATCATCAAAAGTGCCCCCAAGAATTAGAAGCGCTAGATGAGCTGAGACTTCAAGCTCAGCAAAGAATCAAGATCTACCAGTCACAGATTTCAAGAGCCTTCAACAGGAGAGTCAGAGAGCGATCCTTCAAAGAAGGCGACTTGGTCTAAGCCGTTCGTCGACCCATGGTCATGACGCATAAGACTAAAGGTAAATTCCAACCCAAATGGGAAGGACCATTTGTGGTAGAGACAGTCTACTCAAATGAAGCATACCGCCTAATTGACCAAAATGGCAATAGGCTCATGGCACCGATCAATGGGAGGTTTCTTAAGAAATACTACCCTTGATCCTGGCCAATCTTATATCCCCATAGAACTCCTGGTCATATTTAAGTTTCCACCTCTGAACCAGAAATATTGATCTTCCTGATCCAAAATCCAAACAAAATCCCCAAAGACTCATCAAGTTAACAACACATCTCTGCTTGACCCCAAATACATCATCACTGTTGATGGGAAATAAATGATTACCTCCTAGAGTTGCAAGTATACAACCTTTATCAAGTTATAGTATTTAAGATTATCGATTCCACGAGGAATGGGAAGTAGGAAGAGTTTTGTTCAAGTTTTGGTTCTCAAATTATGCGTGTGACAATTAGGAGTTATTCAAATAAAATGAAAGTAAGAAAATGGTGAAAGTGATTCGTGAGAGATAAGAGAGAGTGGATTGTGGATTATGTGCAATAAAACGAGGAAGAAAATGAGAGTGGAGAGATTTAGAAAATGTGTGTGATAAAACGAGGAAGAAAATGAGTGTGAGGGGTTTAAAGATGGAAGTGGTAAAGTGAAAATAAAAGAAAATGAGTGTGAGAGAAGGAGGGTGATTGTGATTTGTGTAAATAAAAGAAAAAGAAATTAAGAGAGGAGAAAGACAACAAATGAAAATAAGGATAAGAGGAAAATTAAGAATGTAAAGTATGGAGGATTAATTAAAGATATGAGGAATCTAGAGTAGATCCACTTAGCTTATCTCAATCTCACAAGAATGAGTTGGATTTGTTAGCTAGTTTCAAACAATCTCTAGGGATCCCACAAATATTAGCTCCACACTTAGAAAGGGTAATTCCCTAGAGGGTTCTAGCCTCAAGGTGAATTAAAGGAAAGAAAAATCTATTCTAGAAAGTAAATACAAGAGTTAAATACATTGCATGAAAGTAAATTGCATGAAAGTAAATTGCATGAAATTAAATTGCATGAAAGTAAATCTAAGCTACAAAGCGGTTAAATGAACAAGAAAGAAAAGAAGAAATAAAAAGAAAACCAACAACTCCTGATCTTAATCTAATCCTCCTTTTGGTCCTTGGATTAGAAGAAGAGAAAGGAAATTGAAGGGGTGAAAAATTTCATTTATTGTGTAACAAAAGTTACAATTTTTGGAAGGTCTTCTCAATTAAGAGTAACCCTCCTCTCCAAATGGAGTTTTTATAAAATATTTCACAATCTCAAGCCCTCACTCTACCCCTCTATTTATAGATAACAAGAATCTCTCACAACCTTTGGATTTGCCTTGGCCCCCAAGTAACACTCACAATCATAGGATTTAGGTTAGCCCCTAAACAACCCTCATAGCCATAGGATCTCTCCAAATAATCTAGACCATTGATTTAATCCTTGAGAGATGGGCTTTGTAGGCTTTATTTCTTTTGTATTTAATTCCTTTAAGACTCTTGGGCTTCTCTTAAATGCTCTTGGGCTTCTTAGAATTTAACTTGTCCTTCAAATAATTGAATATATATCACTTAAATTCGGATTTCTGTCGAAATCCGCTGCTGCTGATGAAATTTTGAGAATCTGATAATTTGGATGGCTCCGTCTCGTCGAGATAGGTGATTTTCATATATAATATGTTGAATTCTGCTACCCGGATTGAGAGATATCGCCTTTTCTTTGCGGTTGACCATCCTGAGCACGAATTTAACTTTATTTTTTCCATATTTGATTTGATTCTCAATTGTAAGCCAAGTTATTAATAATTCTGACCAAGAAAGTAATATGTGTTGAGATTTTGCTTCTAAACTTAGTCGTGAGCTTTGAATTTAGGCATTCTGGGCTTCATTAGAGATCTTTTGGGCTTGAAATAATCTTCATTTGGGCTCTTATTCAATAATACTCCATTAGCCTGTAAATTAAGATAAAAATAGTTATTAGTAATATCTTTATTCATATAAAATATGTAATGAGGGTATAAATTTTTAATTAAAATGTGATAATCAAATACCCCGACACCTAAACTTTTGCTAGTCCTATAGCAAAGAAAATAAAAAGAAAACCTAACTCACTTTCAGCAGAATCGCGGTTGTATTTAAGCATACAAAAGCATTTAAACCCCTAGGTTACCCTAGTGGATGAGTTGTAGTCTCGTGAGGGTTTGCAATGAATATACCCACAAAATTGATCAACTTGCCGGTTCTGAAGTTAATGAAATAATTAATTCATTTGATATCTTCAAACATTCCAATAGAAGTTGGTTAATACTCAAGAAAGCGTTTTTATCATAACTCAATGTAATTCTCTTAAGAAAATCCTTCCATTATAGTTATACAAAGCGAAGTTTAACTCAAAATTTAATTTAAAAGTTTTGAAAAGATCATGCTAACTTTTGTTTTAAACAAACTTCAAGTCTTTTAATCCATTTAATTTTTCAAGAACATATACAAATATAACTATATATAAAAACATGGTTATTATGCTATTTTTTTAAACTCTTTATTCCTTGGTGGTTTTGTTCTTTTTAATCGGGCTTTCTAAGTGACCATTTAGCGAGTTTTGGGCCAATGAATCCCAACCCAATTGGGCTTAGGTCATTAAGCATAGAAATACTCCTCGGGCTTAAATACTCAGTCAACTTAGGCTTAGTAAAATAGAACCACCAATGATTTTAAGAGAAATTTTTCTTCTTTTTGTTAAGTTAGTATAATATATATATATATATATTGTTGATGTATATAATCACAGTCACTAACCTCGAGTGAGTTTAGCTTTTAAGAGAGCGGAGTCCGCCTTCTCTCCTAATGCCAGTGTGATTCAGGTCAGGGACTGCTTCTGTGAGAAAGAGGGACACGTGGAAGAGGCGGAGTTGGGATCTCCGGTGGTTCCTCCGACGGTCAAGTTAGTAAAGAGGGAGATAGTCTAATAGAGCAGGAATTTTCTCAAGAAAAGATCACTTACTTGGTTTGCTGTTCACGTTGCTACTTATACTTAGGGTTGTGGGGGTATTTTTGTCTTTCCGTTGGCTAAGAAACCATTGCTGAGTCAGCCCTCTCTTCCACGTGTGAGCGGTGATTGGTGAGCATCTCTCACATGCCTTTCTGGTGGCCTTTACAGTGTCAAATGCGGGTAATTTGAGGGTTAGTGTGGTCTATTAGCCATTAATGGGATGGGATTGGCCGGCTGTGGCTGCATGGGTCGAGTGCCTTAAATCTGAGTGAGAGATGGGGAGTTAAAGAGTGTCGGCGCATTTAATCGCGATGTTGATGGGCTCGAGTGCCGTATAACCGTCGTTTGAGTGGAGGAAGCCACGCAAGATGAGGTAGGTGGGGCTGAGGCGGTGGCCGACTTCGCTTCGGCCTCTCGGGGCGTTCTTGAGGTAATCAAGCTGGAAGGGATGACCGGGGCGATTTTGCGTCGTCCACGAGGGCAGTGGAAGAGGGTCTAAATTAGCCTCGCATCGTTGGGAAAAGCCGACAATTGGTAGGGCGGGGCTATGATGGGTGGCGGGTTGGGAGGGCGACTAGCATCGCCTTTGGCGTCGTCAGGCGGACTAGCGGTTGGAAGGTGATAGGCGGTAGCCCCACGCCGTCCGATGGGGCGGCGGCGTGAAATGGCTCGAAGCAATTAATTAGCGAGGCGGACGGCCGTTACCGCCTTCAGCGTCGTCCGGGGAGAGTTGTTGATGGGCGACTTGCACCGCCTCTCGCGTCGGTTGTGGTGATAGTCATTTATTGGACCATGGCGAGTCGGTAAGTGTCGGCCGCCTTGTGGGTTGGTAGCGGAGGCTGCGTGTGCATTTTTCGTTGGCGAACAAGCGTTTATCGATGTCGGTGCCTCGTTTTTCTCCTTAATCAGCGGTTAGTGGTTATGACCATAACAGTTGGCCTTCGGCAGGTCGGTTGGAAGCGAGTCCAAGTGAAGCAACATCGCCGTAGGCGAGGGCTCGAAGGGGTTGAGCGTCTCATCGATGGGGCGTGGCTGATGTCGTGAGCGGTTCCACGGCCATTGGCGTTCGCCACGGGTGTGAAAGTGGGGCCCGTGGGAGCAGGTAGGGTTGCTTTTACGTCTCCGGCGGCGCCTCGGGAGTAGGGTTTCAATCTTCTCCGTTGATGCTTAAAAGGTGTGGCGTCGATGGGTTCCACCATATAAATCTGAGTGGTGAGTGGGGAGAAGGCATCCGCTTTTCTCTTCAACCACAAATTGAGGCAATTCTCCGTGGCGTCTGGTCTGGTATGGATTTCGATCGTCATAGCGGCTGCGAGTTACGCTCAAAAGGTTACTCGGTATGAGATGAAGTCTTTGTGCTCAGTTTGACATTAGAAGGGTTACAAGTTGGAGCTCGTGATCATCTCGATTAATGACCACGGTGAGCAGAGGCTCCTCGTATCTCAAGCACTTGGAATGCGACCTTGGTACGCGGCATACCTTTCTCGAAAGGTGTTTGATGAAGCTTGGTGTGTCTCAATGCAAATGGCCAAACTTCGATAGCCATATTAGTGCGGCTTCCGCAGTCATCATCGTTGGCTCTCGATTGACCAGCGATGGCGTCTTGAGCCACTTGGTGGCATTCTGATCGAAGCGCCTCATTACTATCTTCGGATGTCGGGAGAATTCAAGGTTGTCCTTGATTTGCCCAAATCGATCAAAGGGTGGAAAGATAGGTTAGATGCGGGTCCAGGGGCGACTTCGAATTTAGGGTGTGCATCTTGGCGGAGATTAGAAGAGAAACTCGAGCCTAAACCCTTGTCGGTAGAACACCGCCGTGAGTTAGGCGAGATCCTTCAATACGGGGCCGCGTACAATGGGCGCTTTGCTTGACAAATCGGTCTTGCGGCTTCATGGGATTTCTTCCACCCCTCGGCCCTTCCGATGGCGAGGGCTCATAGCGTGACTTCGGGGGATAGTGGGAGGCGTCGAGGTGCCTACCGCCGGATGAGAGTTCCTTGAAGAACCGAAGAGGGTTAGTTCGGTCGGCCAAGCAGCGGTGATGCGTCTTTGGAGGGTTCGCCTCGGCCGGGAGGAGGCGAAGGCCGGTGTGGGGACAACCGTTACAGAACGGCGAGCATACGAAAGTGTATCTTAAGCTGGACACGATTCGGAGGACTTCAGCGAAAAACCAGCCGTAGCCGGGGTGCTAAACGAGCGAGGGAGAGTGTGGAGCATCCGATAGAAGAGGAGTTATTAGAATCGGAGGAAACGAAGGGCGACCGACTATCGGCCGTGAGGAGAAGTCGGGCTCAGAACCAGTGTAACCGAAGCTATCGGGGAGAACTCCGGTAGAGCGGTATACAGAGGGTAATCGCGAGGCCGGGATCGAAAGTCGACCACCGAAGCGCCCTGCAAATCGAGAGAAAGGAAGCGGCGGTACTCGAGGGCGAGCTTTGTTCTGCGGGGTGGCCTTCCGCTATTACGGTCGAGTCGAGGAGAATGGAGTAAGGTGTGTGACTTCGATGATGGGAGCGCTCTCCCACAGCCGGGCGTTCTGAAGGAGCCGATCGCGAACATCGGTCTGGCCGGCGTGTCATTTGGACGTCCGCTCGTCGGTACTAAGGTCAAGCTATATCTGAGGAAAGCGGTAAGCGGTTTAGCTTGCACGAGGAAAGGGAGATTTTGAAGGCGATTCACGATGTCGGTGCATGTGATCTGCGGAGTTATCGGCTAGGGTTGTTTGGTGGAGGAAGAGGCATTCGGTCGGTGCGCCAAGGCCACAAGCCTATCAAAGGCTTCGAAGAAGCATCTACCTTCGAGCCGGCTCAGCGAGGATCTTGACCGAGTTATCAAGGAACTTCGATTAGGCAAGCCGAGCTTCGATGGCTGGCGGCGTGAAAGCGGAGGTTAAGGACAAGTCATTCGCGGGACTTAAAGCGTCCGGTGAAGGATCTGGTGAATCGGAGAACTCGGCGGCGTCTTGAAGCGGTGGGGGCGACTGGAGTCGTCCGCGAAGTTATAAAGCGCTGACTTAGCGATAAGCGCGAGTCGTGCTTGAAGGCGAGTCGCCGACCGCCAAAGCTCGGTTAAGCGGAGAATCGGTCGTCCGTGAATGGCTAGCGAGAGTGTGCTCAACTTAAGGGATCCTTGAGTAGAGGCGGAGAAAGAGCGAAATATTTGGAGTCAGCGAGTATCGGTCGTCCACGAGAGGAAAGCCGACCGGCCATCATCGAAGAATCTGAAGCCAGTATCTTTGGGGAAGGTTGAAGTCGCCTGACCGCAAGGCGGTAGCGATTTCATGGTTAAGCAATTACCGTCCGAGTATCGTGGTGTCCTGTGTCGGCCGATATCCTCAGGGCATAGCCGGCCAGATAGGTCTCCTCTCAAGATTTGAGGCGGTGGGGGCAGGCTACGACCTAGGTGACAACGACGCCGAGGAGGGAGAGGAGGACGGGTCATCAAGTGATGGTTCTTCGAGTGAGGCCGACTCGGGTCGGTAGCTCGGGTCTTAAGCATTCGTTTGTAATGTAATTGGCGGTGTGTGTATTTTGTACTCGTTATCAAATAAATGAAAGCAGTAGGAGTTTTTCCGTTCTCGTAGTTGTGTTTTGTGTTGTTTTCTATGGCTGAGGTGATTGGTGGATTGGTGGTGGGGCGTCGTGACTTGATGGCTCGCCTTGAAGAGCTAGCATGGCCTTAGTAAGATGGTCGACCAGGGGTAGTTGAGTCGGTCTTTGAGATTACTTGTTCTCGGTCTGATGGCTGGTACGTAGAGTGGGCTGCCCTTGGAACAAATAACGGGTTTAGTTTTCTAGGCACAACAGGGGGCGTTACTGTAGGGGATAAGGCTTGACGTCAGCGGTACCTTAGCCGTCAAAGGTGCTTCGAATTTTGAGCGAAGAGACGTGGGTCATAAAGGCGGGTTTTTCAATTTTCAAGAGGCGGTTCGTATCCGAGAGCCAATCCAGACCGTTAGATTTCAAAGTTGAACTGCCGCCCAGGAATAGACACGTGGGCGTTTTGGGTGTCTATATATGCCCTTACCCTATTTGGGGGTTCCTCTTCGCACTTTCTAAAGACTCGTCTCCTTCTTAATCTGCAATACTTTTAAGAGTTTTCTGCCATGGCTGCCTCTACCTCCGCCCCCATTGACAGGATTGCCAAGCTCAAGTCTTGGCGGTCGAAGCGAAGAAGAGGATCGGAGAGCTCCATGAAAGATGCGATCTTCGGGAGGATTAGCGGTTTCTCTTCGAGAGAAGAACGGCTATCGTTGATCATAAGCGGATAAGCTACCGCTATACATGGCGCATTTGGACAGCAGTTGCGCCTTCCTTTCTTGGCGTTAAGTGAAGAGGCATGCGGCGGCTTAGGGTGTCCCGATGCGGTTAAGCCCCTAGCGCCATTGCTCACGATAATGGCGTTTTGGTGATGTCATCAGTGAGGGTGGTGCGACTCTTGACTTTTGGCAATCTCGTCACGGTGAATTCGGCGAAGAAAGACACCCATTTCTTCTTTGGGTATGTGGGCGGTCGGTTTGTTGACATTAGGACTCGAACAAAGCTGGAAGAACAAGTTCGTTTGGGTTTTGGCGCCCGGCCAGGAGTGGCTTACCGTTCATGGCGGAGATCAACAAAGCGGCTGAAGAATCTTCCCTCTGCGGGCCGAAGCGCGACACAGACAAGTTCCGTCATTATTGAAGTCGCGGAAGGGCTACAACTTGTTCGACAACGCTTGAGTAGCGGGGTTGTCGTTCGTTCGACCGGCCAGGAATTGCGAGAAAAGAAGAAGAGTTGTTAGAGGCGCCCCCAACGGGTTAAAGATCAAGCGGGGTTCCGGCTCGACAAAAGCTCTTGAGCGCAACTCCATGAAGAAGGTCGGGGAGGAGAATTTCGGTACGCGAATGGCCAGTGGAGGAAGAGGTTTGAAGAGTTGGCGTCTATGTTGCGGTGAAGAGGGCTCTTCTGCGTCGGGGCGATCGGCCAAAGAAGAAGAAGAAGAAGAAACGAAAAAGTTGATGGGGTCGAGTTTGAGGGGCGGTGAAGTGGCGGTTCGAACGGTAGAGGTATCCGCGGGGAACTTCAACTGCGCTGGGAGAATTAAGCCCTCGCGGACCCTCTCACGGCGGCGGTATCAGAGGGAATCCGTCCCGAGTGAAATTCCGTCCATCGGTAGAGGTCGGTGAAGAGGCCCTGTCGGCCAGCGGTGGAGGCGTCTTCCGGCGAGCCCACTCAAAGGTCGGGGAAAGGCGGTCGTCTCGGATGACTTCGGCTCGGGCCGGACCTTTGAGTTTACTCAAGTGCAGGCATAGAGCTTTCTTTTAGCCACGGATTGCGAAGTGGCGGTTCGAGGTGGAAAGAGCTACGATCGGCTTATTGGTGATACGTGGGAAGGGTATTCGAAAGAGAACCCTCCCCAGCGGCGGGTTAGTCTCCGACCATTCCCTTCACAAGGATGAGTGCGGTGCTTCTCTGGGTGAGGCGGCTCGTCGCTTCGGAACAGTTCACCCTCCCTCATGATAGGGATCTCCTGGAGGAGACACCCTCGACCGGCCTTCGGTTAGCCCTCTTGAGTTACCAAACTTCGAGGGCTCTGGTCGAGGAGGAGCTTTCAGCCATTTGTCATGCGATGAAAGTGGTTGGCAACTGGCGAGGAGAGGCTGTGCGAGAGAAGAGGGTTGGAGAGGAGGGTGGCCGCCCTTGAGGCGGAGAAGGCAGAGGTTGGCACCAAATGGCGCATTGAATTGGAGGCTAAGCAATCTACGATCGCTAACCTCCAAACCCACCATTCAAAGCAGGCGGCCGTCATCGACAAAGGCTGAAGGAGAGTCGCCAGTGAAGAGACGGTTGAAGGCTCGAGAGGGAGATCGAGTGGAAGACTCAAGTTAGGGGAGGAGGCGAGGCAGGCGCGAGGCTCGAGGCGGAACTCTGGTCGCCCTCGATGAGTCAGCGGCTCATCGATCGGCTGAGACGGCCTTGGTCGATCGAAACCAGCTCAAGTTAGCGGCGTCGGAGGAGGGCAAGAAGGAGGTTGTTGAAGAGTATAGGCAAGGGCCTATGGGGAAAGTAGATTTGTCTAGGCTGTCAAAGCAGACTCGACTACTTAAAATCCCAACTTCCTTGGACGCTCTGAACATTGAGCCTCGCATATCCCCTAGGGTGGAAAGTTCTCTGCCCGTTACGCAGGGCTTGGAAGCGAGGCAGTCTAACAAGCGTAGGACAACCGATGAGGATGAGGGCGGCGAGGAGGGCGAGGCGAAGCGGAGAGGAGGAGATGGCGGCGAGGGAGGAGATTAGGTCGCTCTAGCACTTTGCCCGTTCTCTTTGTTTCGTTTTTGGCCGGAAAATCACCTTGTACTTGTAATATATTTCATTTATGAATGAAGCTTTGCTTGTGTTGTCTCACGTCAAGCTCTCCCCTCCCCTTTTTTTTTGGAATGCCCTTTAGGCTCTGCGGCAACAGCGACTTTGGCCTGAAGTGTTATTTAGGGTTTGTGCGATAGGGCAAATGGGTCGAGCGATGACCATGGCCCGGTCGGCTTGATTGGTAATTTTGCGTTCGATTGGCGGTCGGCCCAAGGTGAGTCGGGTCGACCACCGGGTGATATGGTTACGGACGGCTGTGAAGGGGGGCGCCAATTCGCCTCTCGAGTGGAGCGCAAATATCGTCAGCGGGCCGCCCTCTAATAGCTAACTCTTAGGTTTCTGGGATGGACGGTAGATCTCATTTAAAGCAAAGAGGCGTTTCGGCGATTCTCGAGGCGGCGATTCGGGTCTCCGTGATTTCCGAGGTGACACCTCGAGTTCCACATTTTTAATTTCCTCTGTTGATCACGAGGAGGCTTAGCATTTATGGGCTTCGTTATAAATAGGGGGGGGGAAGACAACTACTCCTGGTGTTCTCGTTTGGTTGGCGATTTTTTAGCTCTGATCGCCATTTTTAAGGTCTCGAACTGGGAGCGCCGGCGAGCTTCATTGAAAGATGGTTGGGGCGTGGAGGTGGATTCTCTCCCCAGAGTCCATCTCAGGGGTTTCATTTGAGGCGTCGTGGTAGTTCGATCATCTGTGAAGAAGGAAATCCCTTTATGCGTACACGGTGATAGAGTCGTTCCTTATCGTCCCTGCGCTCGTTTCAGTGAGGAATAGTGGGAGCGCCAAGTGTTTCTCCGAGGAAGAGCGGCCTTGTTTGCATTCATGGGTTCCGGGCTATTGTGCTGATATGAAACCATGGGTTCCGGGCTATTGTGCGATATGAAACCATGGGGTCAGCGTTTGCACCATGGTGCCCTTTCATTATACGCAACTATTGCGGTGCCTCCTTTCTCAAAGGGCAGTGGCCATTGGTGAGAGGGGACGACGAAGAAAGAGAAAGGAAGTTGAAGAGTAGCGATTGGAACGTCTGTTTGGACTTGTGTGTGTTTTTTTTTATTGTAAATTTTTGCTTGGAATATCAATGAAAGGTCGCATTTTAGCGATGGTGGTTGTCTATTCGACTCATCCTCGGCTCTTCTTTCTCTTTTCCCTCTTTTTTGTGTGGTCAGCGAATTACATTTTGTAGAACTTACAATGAACATAATAAGTAGATCGAAGGCAATTGGCCCTTGTGGAACTTACAATGAACATAATAAGTAGATCGAAGACGAATTGGCCCTTGTGGGGCTTACAATGAACATAATAAGTAGATCGAAGACGAGTCGGCCCCTGTGGGGCTTACAATGAACATAATAAGTAGATCGAAGGCAATTGGCCCTTGTGGGGCTTACAATGAACATAATAAGTACATCGAAGGCGATTGGCCCTTGTGGAACTACAATGAACATAATAAGTAGATCGAAGGCGAGTCGGCCTGTGGAACTTACAATGAACATAATAAGTAGATCGAAGGCAATTGGCCCTTGTGGAACTACAATGAACATAATAAGTACATCGAAGGCGATTCATTACAATGAACATAATAAGTAGATCGAAGGCAATTGGCCCTTGTGGAACTACAATGAACATAATAAGTAGATCGAAGACGAGTCGGCCCCTGTGGGGCTTACAATGAACATAATAAGTACATCGAAGACGATTCATTACAATGAACATAATAAGTACATCGAAGACGAATCGGCCCCTGTGGGGCTTACAATGAACATAATAAGTAGATCAAAGACGAATCGGCCCCGGTGGAAGCGACGACCCCGCGGAGGGTGACCGCGTAGGTCGGGTGCCTACGACTAGGGGCCTAGGTCTTTTGGCGGGGCGATCTCATTTTAAGGCAAAGAAGTAAGCTGAGCGGCTCCGTGGGAAGCGGCGACTCCGTGGAAGACGGCCGTAGGTGGTGCCTAGGACTTACGTGGCGCCTAGGTCTTTTCGGCGGGGCGATCTACATTTTAAGGCAAAGAAGTAAGCTGGCGGCTCCGTGGGGCGGCGACTCCGTGGAAGACGGCCAGCGTAGGTCGGGTGCCTAGGACTTCACGTGGCGCCTAGGTCTTCGGTAGGGCCGACCTCATTTTAAGGCAAAGTAAGCTGGCGGCTCCGTGGGGCGGCGACTCCGTGGAGAGACGGCCGCGTAGGTGGTGCCTAGGACTTCACGTGGCGCTAGGTCTTTTCGGCGGGGCGATCTACATTTTAAGGCAAAGTAAGCTGGCCGGCTCCGTGGGAAGCTGGCGACTCCGTGGAAGACGGCCAGCGTAGGTGGTGCCTAGGACTTACGTGGCGCCTAGGTCTTTTCGGCGGGGCGATCTCATTTTAAGGCAAAGTAAGCTGAGCGGCTCCGTGGGGCGGCGACTCCGTGGAAGACGGCCAGCGTAGGTGGTGCCTAGGACTTACGTGGCGCCTAGGTCTTTTGGCGGGGCGATCTACATTTTAAGGCAAAGTAAGCTGGCCGGCTCCGTGGGGCGGCGACTCCGTGGAAGAGACGGCCGCGTAGGTGGTGCCTAGAGACTTCACGTGGCGCCTAGGTCTTTTCGGCGAAGTCGACCTGTTTTAAGGTAAAGAGTAAGCTGAGCGGCTCCGTGGGGCGGCGACTCCGTGGAGAGACGGCCGCGTAGGTCGGGTGCCTAGAACTACGTGGCGCCTAGGTCTTTTCGGCGGGGCGATCATTTTAAGGCAAAGTAAGCTGAGCGGCTCCGTGGGGCGGCGACTCCGTGGAAGAGCGACAGCGTAGGTGGTGCCTAGAGACTTCACGTGGCGCCTAGGTCTTTTGGCGGGGCGATCTCGAAGTGGGTGGCGAGTGTAGGTGGCCTTGCTTCGGCCTATCGAGGAAGGATAACCCGACTTTATTTGGGCGAATAGGGCTCGTTCCTTAAGCGGAGCGGCGAGATCTCCGTCGCAACCAAGCGAGAAGAGTTCCTTGACCGGCTAAGCGAAGAGTTTATTATTTCGGTTTAGCGAGGAGGTTTCTTGACTCTACTTAGCGGGCCAGTCGGCTCACCCGATCTCGACGAGAAAATTGCCTTGATCGGCCCGGCGTGGTGGGTTTTCCTAATTGAGTAGCGAGTGGTACCTCTGGCGGAGAGTTGTCGGCGGTGAATTGGCGAGCGGTAACCTTGACGTTTCTTGCGCAATTTACGACAAACAACAATAATTAGAGGTAGAGTACTGAATTGTATTGGGAGGGAAAGAACTGAATTTACAACACTAAATTATCGAAAAAACTTCCTGAGGTGCTCTATGTTCCAGGGGTGTTGTAGGACTCTTCCATCAGGGCTTTTGAGTCGGTATGTTCCCGGGCGTGATTCTTCAAGGACGGTGTAGGGCCCCTCCCAGTTAGGAGCCAACTTACCACGCCTGGTGTCTTTGTCGAAGGCCGCCTTCCTCAGCACTAGGTCGCCGACTTGGAATCTTCTCGGTCGGACTTTGCTGTTGTAGTATCGGGCGATCCGTTGCTGATTGACGACTTGTCTGCGTAGAGCGGTCGCTCGGATCTCATCCACCAGGTCTAGCTGTCCTCGAAGTCCATCGGAATTCACTTCCTCATCGAAGTGTTGGAGTCGGATGGTGGGCATGCCGACCTCCACTGGGGTTACTGCCTCTGCTCCATAGGTTAACATGAATGGGGTTTCTCCGGTTGAACTCTTGTGGGTTGTCCTGTATGACCATAGGATGCTCGGCAGTTCTTCGACCCAATTGCCGATTGCTTGGTCGACCTTCTTCCTCAGTGTTCTCGGGAAAAGTCATTATCTTTTTCATCGGTGAAATCATTCTACCTTGATGGGATTACAAATGAGTTTCAAATAAAAATCACCTTTTTATAAGGCTTGTTACAATGAAAAAGGATAAAAATTACAACTTTCCTCCTTGTGAACAAGCGGGATCGTTTATCGGATCACCAAACTGCGTGGGATTCTTTGCTGTCTTGGGGATGTGTTCCGTGGACCACAGCGATTCCTTTCCCAAGTGTTGATCGAGCGAGATGCGGATGCGGATCTAGATCTAAAATCCCTCCTTTTGCGTGGGAATTCTTAGATCGTCGGATCGAGATCTAGCGAATCTGAGGAGATTAATTAGCCAAGGAACTAATCAGCGTAGTAAGCGAGATCGACCAGCGAACCCGTTACTCTTCTTGGATCAAGGCCAAGCTTGATCCAAAGGATGGTTTGTTGTTGTAGATGCGGATCACGAAAACTTTGGATCTCGGATCTCACCTCAGCGCAAGTCTAGATCTTGATCTCCTCTCCTTGGAAATTCTCTAACCTAGGCACACACAAGAGTTGGCTATCTCCTCTGTTTTTATCTCTCCGACCTCTGAAAATGAAACCCTAGCCGTCACTTTTATAGGTCTGGCTGGCGGATCTTGGTAGCCCAGGCAAAAGCCCATTGACCTTGGTGTCGCCCGGGCGAGACACCTCTGGAATGTCTCGGCCAGCGAGACACCTCTGGAATGTCTCGGCCAGCGAGACACCTCTGGAATGTCTCGGCCAGCGAGACACCTCTGGAATGTCTCGGTTTTGACCCGGCGTCGGCGTCTTCTCTCTGCTGGTTTTAGAGCTTAATTTGAGGCTTCAAAGTTGGGTTTATCCCTTCACTTTCGCACTCATGGCATCAGTTCACCAAGGTTCGAATCGGTGGCGGCTTCGAGAAAGGAGAGCTCTTTTCAAAAATTTCGATTGCCGGATATAAGGGCAGCTATGACCCCGCCGCTAACCGGCTAAGCGGGGCCGTCGAAACTTCTGCGTAGAAGTCTTGAGGAGGCGTTTACGTTGCGTTCACTTGTTGTGTCGTCAGCGATTTGCCATTACTTCATCGGATGACTTGTCGATTATTCTCCTCATCACGAGCTACGTTCGGGGACTTATAGGCAATTTTCAGCGCCTCTGAGATACCCCTCCAAAGCGTTTGGTCTCGCTCTTTTATAGAAGAAGCGAAATACTTTGGATGTGATAGGCCCGGACCGATTCGGTGTAATAGGACACAGCGGCTTCAAATCTTGATCTCTCGATTCTTCGGACTATCCGGTGCTTTGTAGGATAACTAAAAATGTCAGTCTTTGCATTTATTGTCGACATTGTCGAAATCTTGACTTCGATGGCGATGAATGAATTTTCTTATTTTTAGCTTCGTGGTGTGAGTTGTCGTCGAGCTGTTCATCCAATTCCGTGAGACTTAGCTTTGAATCGGTGAGATCTCCTTTGCATGGCTTGGCATAAGACTAACCCAGTGGGAGGATATTGAGGATTGACCTTTGATTGGTGAACTCTTCTTGTGATGCTCGTTGCGGGGTGACCACGGCGGGAGGATTTTCGAGATGTGGCGTTGTCAGGCCTCAAAATTTTCTCTTGGAATTCAACCTCCAATTGGCGATTTTTATCTGTGAATTGTCCGTCGTGAAATTTGAACCCAGTGGAAGCAAATTGGGGATTGTCGAGTTATCCTTAAGAATATAAAACTATTCTCCAAGAACTTCTCGACAAAATAGGAAATAGTTTAGACTCGTATACCTAGTTGGAGTATCGCGGTGGGAGAATCCTACTCCTTGTTGGAATAGAATTAGGTTATCCTCGGGAACTTTCCAATAAATTAAGAGCGGTTTATACTCATGTTCCTTATTGGAGTATTCGAGGGTTCGACCATCATGGGGATTCTTGTCCGTGGAGAAGGAACCCTTCATGAGTTGCATTCATTGTCTGGCCTAAGTTGATCCGTTGGTCGGTGGTTGGAATTGTGGTGACCATGAAGTAACTTGTCGGTTCCTTGTTCAAACTTCTAGGGACAACTTGGAGAGGCGAGGCGCAAATTGGCGTCTCTTTCCCCTTTGGAGATCAATATCTTTGCTTGAGGAGATCAATATTCACTTGTATACTATTAGTGCCTCGGTGGGAGTTTTCTTGCGGGGACGCATTTAAGATCTCCTTTGAGGAGGTGCTTGTGATAGGGCTCCGTCACAAAATGAAAGAAGCTAGGTGCATGGTTCACTGTGACCCTATACTCTCGGGGAGATCGATGAATCGGAGCCACGTAGGAGTAATGATTGACCCTTGTGTACATCCCGATTGACTCCATGCATCTAGGTTGACATATCCCATTTCTTGGTGCAATGAGGTCGGCTCTCTATGATAGCCCACACGGAAACACTTGAGTCTCCATCCGTTTAATTGGGGGACTAGTCTTGTTAGCTAGTTCATCCTCAATTTGGCGGTTTTGATGAATTCCTTTCTATTGGTAAGATGTTCCTCCAAAGCTAGGTATAGCGGTGGTTACTACAAGGTGCTTGAGGACCAATGCGGAAGTCGGTCGTCGGCGGTAGTTCCATTGTTGTTGTGACTTGCGATTTATCATTTTCAGCATCCGCGGCATTCATAGAATTCTTGGCAAACCCTCGGCCTTCAGCAGTTTGATTTGCCTTTACCGATTACCGTTTGAACCGGGCTAGCATCGCGGATTATCGAATCCGTTCGCATGTGGCGTTGTGCTAAAAGAATGAAACTCTTTTAGACTTGGTGCTATGATTTTGAATACATAGACTTTGTCACTTTTCACGGGTAAAGACTAGCGTGGCGTGTTGGCGGTGACTTTGGGGTTATTGGCCAACCCGACCCTCAGCGGATTTGATTGGCCTTCACCGATCACCGTTTGGACGGGCTAGCATCGCGGATTATCGAATCCGTTACGCATGTGGCGTTGTGCTAAAAGAATGAAACTCTCTTAGACTTAATGCTCACGATGTTGAATCACGTAGGCCATTACTCTTTATGGGCAAGAGACCACCCGGCAGCGTGGTAAGCGTTAGCTTCATCCCTTCTTAGGCTTGGGATAAAATACCCGAGAATCAAACTCGGTGTCTTCTTCAATCGGAAAAAGACTAAACCTGCAGCGTGTGGCGTTGGCTTTATCCTTCTTAGGCTTAGGGATAAAATGCCCCAAGATGAATCTTGGTGTCTTCTTTTTAGGAGTAGAGGCCCGAACGGATCGAGCTGGTGAATGGAATTGATTGTGGGAAAGGAAGAATTTTATATTACGTTTCCGATGTCGGAGAGGAAGGATTTTATATCCTGTCTCCAAGTCTTTGGAAAGAAAAATTTTATATTCTATTTCGGGTCTCCTTTTAATGCAGGTGAGGCGAACCCCAGTGAACATAAGAAAAGAAGGATTTTATATCTGTTTCTTAGTCTTGGAGAGGAAAATTTTATATTCTATCTCAGGAAGATGGAGAGGAAGGATTTTATATCCTGTCTCCAAGTCTTTGGAAAGAAAGAATTTTATATTCTATTTCGAGGTCTCCTTTTAATGCAGGTAGAGGCGAACCCCAAGTGCACATAAGAAAAGAAGGATTTTATATCTGTTTCTTAGTCTTGGAGAGGAAAATTTTATATTCTATCTCAGGAAGATGGAGAGGAAGGATTTTATATCCTATCTCCAGAAAGGAAACTAAAAGTGGGATCTCCACTTGAGAATCTCTTAAGGTGAAACTAAGAGTGGGATCTCCACTCAGAATCGAAGAGATCTGGTAGTTTTCACTTTTATAGGATTCACCACGATCTGAAGGTCGTTTATCGAGAGTGTTCCAATTTTAGTACTACGCCATGGGAGGCGTGGTGAAATGGAAGCGATGGAGGCTTTGTTCATCGAGAAAGTGATCTCAGAATTTGAAAGTGGACCTCTTGTTCATTGAAAGGAATCAAGAGGGATTTTGATAGAGGATCAAAAATTTTGTGGACCCCTTGCTTATTGAAAGAAGTCAAGGGAAACCTATTTGGTGGAGGGACGGAGAAAATTTTGTGGACCCACCGTCAATGAGTTTCATCGGTGGGGAATTACGGAGGAAAGGATTAGGGTTATCTCAGGAAAGTATTTCGAAAAACTTCCCTCCAAAGCGGGTTATCTGAAGGTACTAAGGATAGTACTTCTTGGGAACTTTCCATTGTCGGCATTAATTGCCTATCGCCTTCTGGGTGATAAGGCGATATCGCCATTGGAATAGACGTTTCAATCACAAGCGACCCTTCCCACTTGGGTTCAAACTTACCCTTCCTCTTGGAATCGAGAATTATCGATTAGTCGGCGGCGAGGACCAAGTCTCCCTCCTTGAAGCTCCTTTGTCGGACTTTCTTGTTAAAGGCCACGGACATTCTTGCTTGGTAAAACTCAATGTCTTTGTTGAGCTTCCAAGCTTTTCATCTAGCATCTCGAGTTCTTGGCTTTGATGTAGCTCCTCATTGTCATCTCGGTTGCGAGAGCAATCTGCGGAGGATGGAATCTGAACTTCAAGAGGCGGGGCTGCTTCACACCCATATACCCGAGTGCGGGGTAGCCCGGTCGGTGTCGCGAATCGTCGTCGCGTCGCCCGAGTGCTTCTCGAGTTTATCATCGGTCGCGTTTGTTATTTTCACGGCTTCTTGAGAATTTTAATGATCGTTTTGTTTAAGGCCTCAGCCAATCCGTTTCTGGCCGAGTTATGCCTTGATTGAGAGCGTCACGGATCTTAAATTTCTCATAAAGCGAATGAAGGCATTGCTAATGAGCGGGGACCGTTATCATATGCGATCGCCTTGGTACCGAGTGTCGATAGATGGCGTGGTGCTTGATGGTGAATTACATTCGCGGCTTTTACCTCCTTGAGGGAATCGCCTCGCCCACTTGAATGTCGGTGTCGCCGGGATAAACCGATCACCTTTGGCGATAGAGGAAAGATTGGGCCTACCATCCATGCCCCATGTCTCGAATGGCCAAGATGTGGTGGCGGGTGAAGTTGCTCGGGAGGTTGATGCGGGTAGTTCGGCGTGTATTTGGCGCGTGACACTTCGAGCATATCGCGACGCATCATTGACCATAGTAGGCGGTAGTACCCCATCATACGATCCGATCATAGAGCTTAGGACACGGTTAGTGCGCATTCTCCTCCGTGTGCTTCTTGGAGAACTTCCTCGCCTCTTTGTTTGAAGGCGTGAGTAGCAAACCGTTATACCCGCCGATAGGCGTCACGGGTTTCGTATTGTAGAAGAACGGCGGCCTACGGACTGATTCCGCTCCTTCATATCTTACGGCGGGATGCGGGTGCAAGGCGTAGTCAATAATAGGGAAGCGCCAATCTCGGGGCTCAAGTCCGACTTGGGTTGCATACACTTCCTTAGTGACTACCCTTTAGTCATTTTACGCCTGTCATAAATAGGAATGAATAAGCGGTGGGTCCTCCAGTGACCATTGCTTTCGATCTGGGAGGTTGCGCCAAAGACACTGCTAATCTTGCCCGGTATGCATCACGCGATACGGGCGGAATGTACTCGATGAAGAATCCTTCAAGCGAGTCCGCTAACTTCGATAGCGGCGATGGTATGGGATTAAATCGGGTTCGACCTCATAGTCCCGAGTGCGTTTGACAATGAGTTGGGAATCCCGAAGCTTGAGATATTCTACCCCGGCTCTTTAAGCGAAGCTAAGTCCAATGAGGGCGTTGTACTCTGCGACATTGTTAGGCGAGGGCTCGGTCGATGAATAAGCGAGGCATGACATGCTTCCCGGAAACTAAGACTACTCCGACTCCGTGATCTTAAGGCTATCCGAGCTTCATACGTTAGTAGCTTCGGGGCGCTCCATCAAAATATAAATGCCACACGGTAGTGCGAGTTGTGTTAACCTCATGGGTCTCCTCGGTAGATCATCAAATAGTTATTGGTATCCTTTGTTGGGTTGGGCGCCAAAATCGCGGATGGCTTGTCCCTTAATTGACCTGGCGCTTGAAGTGCGGTCATCTTGGGACAAAAGTAAAGCCATTCGCGGTAGCCAATTCATAGAGGCTGCGTCATGAGGCTGCGAGCGGATTTCGTTAGAAATGGCGTATGTCGTTTGCCCAACTAAGTAGTGTCGCATTTTACGAATCGCCAAAGACCGGTAGCGAGACACTCTTTCGATCATTGGGTAGCGAGATTCCGCACCTACCAAGGCTCGGCTTAGATAATAAACCGCTTTGCTTTCGTGACCGTGGTGGGTCGTCTTGTGCAAATAAAGCTCAGCGAATGGTTAAATTAAGCTTTGATAAAATCAAACGGTTTAGACTTGATTTTTAGATGCAGGAGGATTAGTTCAGTCGTTTGATATCTTGAATGCCTTCGGCGACGTCATCGGACAAAGGACACCCCTTTTTGTTCGGCAGAGAATGGTGACATTTTCGAGGTTGGAGATGGCGTCGGATGTGCGCTAATCGCCCTGTAATCCCCGAGTTCCCTTAGATTCTTTGGGGTTGCAATTCATTGATTGCCTTTATTTTGTCGGGGTCAATGTGGATACCTTTGTTGGTAACAACAAACCGAGAATTTGCATTTGGACATTAGAGGAAAGACTTAGTGGGGTTCATCTTTAATTGATGAGTCGCATGAGGTCGAATCTGATCCTCAAGTCACGGATATGGTCATCTTTGTCCGACTTTTCACAACCAAGTCATCGGCGTAACATTCGACCGTCTTCGAAGATGATCTGAAAGATCTTTGTCATTCTTGTATTTGGTAAGTGGCGCCGGCATTCTTCGATCCAAATGGCATGGTATGTAGAGAAGATGCACTGAAGGGTCTGAGCGCCGTGTGCTTTCGTCATCGGATGCATCTTGATTTGGTTGTAACGAGAACCCATCCATGAAGGACATTAGCTCAAATCCACATGTATTATCGGCGATCACCGGTGATTGGAAGTGGGAAGTCGTCTTTTGGGCATCGCGGCATTGGATCTCGTAGTCGACCACAGTTACGATCGTCCGTTCTTTTTAGCAGGAGCGATATTTGCCACCTAATCAGGATGTTGAACCTCGGGATGAAACCGAGCTATGAGCTTCTTTACTTCATAACAATTGCCTCCATAATCGTGGGCCGAAACGTCTACATTTGACGTTTGTGGACATCCACTTTAATGTCGGCGGTGCATTGCCACATTGGGGTCGAGCCGGCATGTCCTCGTAGCTCGGTGAAAACATCGATATACTCTCGACAAGAGCGATCAACCTTTTCTTTTCCTCTGGGGGAAGACTGTTGCTAATATTTATAAGTTTAGGGTGTGCTTCATTACCCATGTTGATGTGGACTACCTCGTCTTCAGTCGGAGGTTCCCTCTGCTCAAACCGGTCCCCATACTGCATGTTGAGGTGATGGACCCATGGGTCTTCCCATGTTGGCAATTCTTCATCTTCTTCCAATGTAGTGGGGTCCACTGTAGCCATGTTGGACATCAACCCCTTGAACATCTTGCCAATGCTGACGTCAGAGTCCCAGGCATCGGAATCGGATGAGTACTCGTCATCTAGGTTGGGTGGTTGGTTATTGATCAGCCAACAACACTCATCTTCTGAAGAGGATGCGTATCCCAATCCCCTTTTGAATCCGTAATAATTATCGGGCTTTCCCTTGGTACATATCGACCTTGGGTGGAGCAGGAGATCCTTAAAATAAAGTCCTTCTCCCAGCGCAAAGTCGTACCCCACTTCTTCATGAGGTGCTGCGCTTCGGGCTATATTTGGAAAGATGAAGTTTGGTTTATCTTCATGGAACCCGTCTGAGGAAGTAGTTGGTGGGAGTCAACTCCCCTGCCGTAGACTAAGTCCTTCTTGCGGCCTCCCTTCCCTTGGGCGGCGAAGTCGTCTTGGATGAAGTCTCGAAGGTGCTACGTATTACGGGATGACGAATTGGCATATGCAATTGAGGGTCATTATACAACTTTTCATTACATCATTCAAACACAGCGAGTACTCTAAATCATCTTTTATTTCTTCTTGACGAAACGCCAATTACAACTTTCATCGGAAGATCCCTCTTAGTCAAGATTGACTACTAAGGGTACAATGTCATTCGAACAAAACCACCTTTATAGTCAAGCGGGCCCGGTATCGGCGTCCTCACGCTGTCCGTGCCATGGGCGATGATTGATGTCGGACTCATTAAGTAAAGGAGAATCGATGAAATAATTCTCGGTCCTTTAAGCGGTTGTTTGTCGCGACCACCGTCTTAACCTCGTTATTAGTGTCGACATATTTGGACGATGGAGGGTAGAGGGACTATAACATGGTTATGGATCAAGGCGACCCAACAACAAGTTATAGGAAGTCTGCGTCAATGGCGTAGCGGTGACTTCGGACTTTAAGTCCCCATCGACACTTAATGCGGATTTTACCAAGTGGTAGAGACGGTGTTAAATCCGTATATCTGATGCCGGTCGAGCGAGCTTCGGCGAGGAATCGAGGCTATACATCGAGCAAAGGCATGATGCTCCGTGCCGGATCAACTTGGATCCGGTTGACTTATTTGGAACCAATGTACCACAATGAAGTAAGCGACTGTCATGCCGGCGTCTTCGTCGCATATCCTCCTTAGAGAGCGTGATGCGGGGAATATGCTTGGAGGCCACATTGCATTCCGGGCTGATGACTCGGCTCCTCACGGACTTGATTTAATGTGGGTTAGGAAGACCTGCGAGTGCATAGCGCTTCTCGTAACGCCAGCGGGTTTCCTTGGGCGGCCTCAATAGCTTCATTATAAAGTTATTCTTGCGGGATGTTGGCCAATTGTGCCATCACATCGGCGGTAGGAGAGCTTGTGTTCCCGGTCTATCCCTTCAATCGGGCGATTAAGCAAAGGCTGCCGGGGTTGCACCTCGGGATTTGCGGGTTGTTTCCCCCGTTACGGTGGCGTCCTCCTTAGGGGTGGCGAACCGTGGGGAATTATTACTACCCAAGCTCCGTTAACGTTTTAGCATTAAGGTTGGAGTCATCGGGGTATTTGTAAGCGTACTCCGCCCACTCCTGTGACAAAGGCTTCTGTTCCTCCTCGGACAAAGAACCGTAGGAATTTGCTCGTCGTCGTCGAGTAGAACGCTGAGGTAGCATTGCAAGATTTGCCCTTTCCTTGGACTTCCTTTTAGGCGAAGGCGTAAGCCTTGATAGTCTTTAAGTAAGTCGGGTGGACCCATAGGAGTTCACCATTTGGAATTTGTGTCGCGGCACTAACCCCTTCTCGGCTTGTGGGGATGCGTAATTCACCGTCTTCATTCCCACTTTGACCACGGTTTGGCGGAACCGGGTTGTAAACCTTGTCCCAAAGCTTATGGGCGTCGGCGTTTGCGCCCTTGCTTTCCCTTATTTGGTTTTGGGGTGATCACCCCGCTTCAATCAAAGCTTGGATCTTGTCCTTGGTTGGTAGCATGACTTGGTCGGTGGTGTATCGCCCTATGATAGCCTTGATGCCAGGGTCCGTCGTCCTTTGAGCTTCCTCTGGTTGGCGATCGGTGGTAGTTGGATCTTGTTGTTGTCTAGCAAGTACTTGAAGATCGGGCACCTCTTAGTCCACGAAAGAATCGTCTTAGGAAACACGGCGTGGGCGTCCTCGGTTTACGGGGCTGATTGTTCTTTGCGATGGGGTCCTTCTTCTTCTTTATTCTTTGTTGTGGCTGCTTGTGGAAAGTTTGATCGCATCAACATTCTTCATTGGCCTTCCCTTGTTAGGGGACAAAATTTTGGTTAGTGGATTTGGCGCTGTGACCTCGCTCGCCTTCTCCCTTTTGAGGAAGCCTTCGGCCTCTTCCCTCGGACTTTCAAGTCTTTCGGGTTTTAGGCGGTGCGGTGCCCATGTACGATCCGTCGTGAGGTTATCTTTGGCGGGTCTTGAGGATGAATTCCTCGTGATTGGAGTCGCGGCAGTTCATCGCCTTGTTGCGGAACCGTTTGACAAAATTATCCACGGTTTCTCCATCCTTACGCTTCTCATCCCATAGCGCGAGTGAAACCTGCGTATGCGTCATCGAAGAAGTTCGCCGGGAACATAGATTCCATGTCTTCCCGGTGTTGATCTTTGCGGCTTTGAGGCGGCGATACCAATCGAGGCAGCCTCGCGAGGTGCCGACGAATGACCGAACCATCAAGGGCTCGTTACGGAGATGACTCCCAAATGGCTCTTGAAGTAGATAAGATGTTGAGTGGGGACCCTCTCCCATCGAGCAGTGAAGTTTATTAAATTAAACTTGGGATAGAGATTGACTCCCACTCTCGGGTAAGAACACGGAATCCCGTCTTCTTCACTTCTTGGCGAGATGGCGAGTTGACCTTGCTCTCCAAATCCTTGATCTTGTCATTTTCACTTGTATTTTTGTCGGTGATTTTGAGGTGGGACCATGGTGTCATCATTGGCGTTACGCTCGCCGATGTTAAGGTCTTGCTCTTCATCGTGTGGCTATCCGTCAAATTGGCGTTGTTGCGGCTTATTTGCCCTCACCACAGCGATTAATCATGGCTTGCATCTGCGGTCATGCATTTCTCTCATCTGGCATGGCCATGTCCATCTCGAGTTTGAAGTTGTCTTTGTTTTGCCAAGGCTTCTTCAAGTAGCTTGGCCACCTGTTTGCACTAATCATGAGTGCTTCCGAGTATGACCTTCACTAGAGATGGTGTTATCGGATGCCATTGCTTAGGCGTCATCCGATACTTCATCTTCAGAAGGTACTCTTCGTTCGCGGTGTGCCTTGAAGGGATCCCGTTGCAATTAATTGATAGTTAGGCCGTCGATAGTCTGCAGGCCCTTAGCCGAGTCACCGTTGGGAGGGCTGCGGAATGCAGCGTGATGATGTTGCCTTGTTGGTCATATTGATGGTGACCTCAAGCGGCTCATCCTTGCCTTGGCGAGTGCATGTCTTCTTCGAGGCAGCCTTGACCAGGGTCTTGGTGGTTCGTTGGTGCTCGATCTTTGGAAGGCCGACACCCTTCCGGAAGTTTTATGGCGGCATTTACACTCAGGAAACGCGCCTAATCAATTTAGTACAAATGCAAGAGGATGTGGTTTTAGGCTTTGTCTCGAGACTTCTTCCTACCCGGCCGCGATAGTACAACTCGCCGGCATGAGTGCGAGCAACACTAGATGCGGCGACACAATCTCGGTATAGCGTCATCATCGGATAGCGGCGTCTCCATCGAGGTTGGGTTGGCGTCCGCGAAGTCTTTGAAATTCTGGCGCCTATGCAGCTTTTGGGTCGGCGTCTCGGCGAGGCTTTGGACCTCGATCCATAAACCGGTTGGTGGATTCTCCGTGACTTCCCGTCGGTAGGCGAGAGCTATCCCGGCATTGCGAGTTATCACGGATCTCTTCAACAAACTGGGAGTTGACCTTTCACCTTGATCCGTGAGCAGGACCTGGCGTTGAAATCACGAACCCTTATCGGAAGGGGTGTGGTGTTGGCGAGTCTTTGTGGAAGCCGGTGCATCGAAAAAGCTCACATGCGGGAGGTGAGTTCGACTTGCCGGTGACTTCTTGGTCACCTCTGCTCCTGGGGTTGAGTAGCTGAACCAGCGCCTGCGTGCGTGCGTGGGGAGCCGCGGCATTTTGGATCCGCCCGAGGGTGGGCGATCTCGCTTGGCGGATCCATTCTTCGATCGGCGGTTTAGAGGAGTTACCACCTATCTTAGTCTTAGGGGCTCGTGCCTGTTGGAACCGGATCCGGCTTGTATCGGACACCGTCCATGGATTCTGCTGCGTGTTACAGCGCAAAGGCGTTGTCGGCGCCGTTGGCGGGCTCTCTTTGAGAGAGTCACATCGCCTTCGGACTTTCCTCATTGGTAGGAGGAGGAGATCAGATCTGGCCTTTGGATGGCAGGGAGTTATTGCCGTCATTGTTGTTGGCTGGCCGGAGGCGTCGGCTTGGTCGGTGGCGCCTTGTGAGTCCTCCTTGCGGCGGAGGGCTCTTAGCATGCTTGAGAGGAAAAGAGTTGGATGAGGCAGAGATAGGCCTCAAATTTCTCTGAGTCAGTGCGTACCTCGACCTCTTCAATCAGGGATCGGAATCAGTGAGCTGCGGCACTGCGATCTCGGATGCAAGACCGGTGGCTCCCCGTAGTGCGCCCGGCTTGTTCGGGGAAAAGTCATTATCTTTTCATCGGTGAAATCATTCTACCTTGATGGGATTACAAATGAGTTTCAAATAAAATCACCTTTTATAAGGCTTGTTACAATGAAAAGGATAAAATTACAACTTTCCTCCTTGTGAACAAGCGGGATCCGTTTATCGGAACCACAAACTGCGTGGGATTCTTTGCTTGCTTGGGGATGTGTTCCGTGGACCACAGCGATTCCTTTCCCAAGTGTTGATCGAGCGAGATGCGGATGCGGATCTAGATCTAAAATCCCTCCTTTTTCGTGGGAATTCTTAGATCGTCGGATCGAGATCTAAGCGAATCTGAGGAGATTAATTAAGCCAAGGAACTAATCAGCGTAAGCGAGATCGACCAAGGCAGTTATTACTCTTCTTGGATCAAGGCCAAGCTTGATCCAAAGGATGGTTTGTTGTTGTAGATGCGGATCGAAAACTTTGGATCTCGGATCTCACCTCAGCGCAAGTCTAGATCTTGATCTCCTCTCCCTTGGAAATTCTCTAACCCTAGGCACACACAAGAGTTAGTGACTATCTCCTCTGTTTTTATCTCTCCGAGCCTCGAAAATGAAACCCTAGCCGTCACTTTTATAGAGTCTGGCGGATCTTGTGGCTGGGCAAAAAGCCCATTGGCCTTGGTGTCTCGCCGGGCGAGACACCTCTGGAGTGTCTCGCTCGGCGAGACACCTCTGATGTCTCGGTGGCGAGACACCTCACAGAATGTCTCGGTGGCGAGACACCTCTGATGTCTCGGTGGCGAGACACCTCTGAAGTGTCTCGGTGGCCGAGACACCTCACAGGTGTCGGCTGGTGAGACACCTCTGAGATGTCTCGACCAGCGAGACACCTCTGGAGTGTCTCGCTGGGAGAGACACCTCTGGAAGTGTCGGTTTTGACCCGGCGTCGGCGTCTTCTCTGGGGTTTTAGAGCTTAATTTGAGGCTTCAAAGTTGGGTTTATCCTTCACTTTCGCACTCATGGGCATCAGTTCACCAAGGTTTGAATCGGTGGCTATTTCGAAAGGAGAGCTCTTTTCAAAAATTTCGAGTGCCGACCATAGAGGCGGCCCTTGACCCCCGCTAGCTTAAGCTTCGCGGGACCGCAAAACTTCTGCGTAGGCGTCTTGAGGAGGCGTTTACGTTGCGTTCATTTGTTGTTATGCGTCAGCGATTTGCCATTACTTCATCGGATGACTTGTCGATTATTCTCCTCATCACGAGCTCGTTCGGGGACTTATAGGCAATTTTCAGCGCCTTTCGAGCTTCGGAGGATGCATTTATTAGCGGCTTCCGCCGGCCGTTACACTTAGGGTGGGCTCTGAAGCGAACAGGCTTGATCCCCATTCTTCACAAAAATCTTGGAATCTCTGGCTGGCTGGCCGGGTTATGGAGTGATGATGAATGGCGGGGGCCTTGACCTCTGATCGACTTCAAACAAAGCGGTGATGTTGCTCTCCCGATCTTAGCCAAAGGCTCGGCCGATCCATTTGGTGAAGTAGTCGATGGCGACTACTCGGGGAACTACTTGTTGCCCAAGAGGGCGGACTGATATGTGGTCCCCATTGGCGAAAGGAAGGGGTTGAAGATAGGAGTTAGCTCGTGGTGGCGGCTCAGGAATCTCAGCGAAGAGTTGACACTTCTTGCACTTGAAGCGAGCAGCGAGTCGGCCGCAATGGTCGACCAATAGTATCCACTGGCGTATGATCTTACGGGAGGGTTCTGCCCTGGATGATTACTGCGGAGTGCCTTCATGGATTTCCTTCAAAACATAATCGACTTGATTGGTCGAAGGCGAAGATAGGGTCCCAGCCTGATAGGGCGGTAGGGTAGAGGCGGCCGTCAATCATGAAATAGCGGCGGGAGGCTCTGCAAACTCTTTGCTTGGTAGGGTCGGTAGGTAAAGCCGGCCACCAAACTGGATGATAGAGATGCGTCGGCGGGATTCATAGGGAGTATCTGTTTGCATGACATCGAGGTGGGTCTGCGATCTTTGGGATCGCGGGAGTGTGTCGGCGAGGATGGGTCGGAGCTACTCAAGGCTGGTTGATCACGAGCCGACAAAGCGTCCTTTCGGCGTTAATGGCGCGAGGACTTGGACAATTTTGAAGTTGGCGGGGCAACGGTCCTTGACAATCTTAGTCTTGAACCATCCTCTTATCCTTGGCGGCGTATTGCGTTAACTTGATGAATGACCGGTTGAAATTAAATAACACAATCGACTTCGGCCTTGGCCAGAAGCGACCCGTAGGCCGATGATAGGGCCGTATTGACCTCATTGTTGGCGAGGGAAAGGCGATGGGCTGCTCTGTGGCTGCTCCTTGAGGCTCACATAAAGATGGCCGGCCCGCTCCTGTTTCATTTGAGGATCCATCCACTTTCAATTCCACAAGAAGCGACTTGAGGAGCGTCTCGAGCTTCGGGACATGGGGAGGTGTCATTTGTTGCCCATCCTCTTTAGGGGTGCGGGTTGGCGAGGAGACGGCGAGATCATTGGTTCGCCATCTGGCCGGATTCTATGAGGAAGTCGGCCAATGCTTGTGCCTTTATGGTGGTCACGGGCTCGAGCGCCGCGTCATATTCAGCGAGTTCTATCGACCCGCGACCATTCTCCCGGATGTGGTGGGGCTCCTAGGGATTTCTTCATCGGGAGGCTCGTCCGTCTGGCGATAGGGTATGCTTGAAAGTAAGGGCCGAAGTCTGAGGCGATGGTGATGAAGCGAAGGATGCTTTCGACCCGGGGTAGTTTAGTTCCCCGCTCTTAAGATCCGGTGACATAATAGGCCGGCTACGGATGTGGTCTTCCTCCCGAGGCCCGAGCTCACGGCTTCGAGAAGCGGCCAAATCTGAGTATAGGGTTTCCCCTTGGTGGGTTGGCTTAAGAAGCGGCTTGGTGCTCGAGATAGACCTTGAGCTCTCTGAAGGCGGTGCACTCCTCAGTCCCTCCGGCTTCTTCTTGGGATCTTTGGCCCCTCGAGTATCTTGAAGAAAGGAAGGCTTCTCTCGGTAGACTTGGAGAGAGCGCCCTAAAGGCGGCTATCTTCCGTTGAGCCACTGGATATCCTTCATGGTGTGCGGCTCGGGGAGTCGCTCAATGGCTTCTCTCTTCTCCGGGTTGATTTCAATTCCCCTTTGGGTGATCATAAATCCCAGAAATTTTCCCGATTGTACCCCAAAGCACATTTGGTGGGTTGAGCTTCATCGCGGTAGCGGCCGGAGGGTGGCGAAGGTTTCCTCAAGTCGGTGATGTGGGCTGCGAGTCGACTTCACCAAGATGTCGTCCACATAGGCTTCCACATTGCGGCGGTGGGGCTTGAAGATCTTGTTGACCGACCTCGATAGGTAGCTCCGGCGTTCTTGAGACCGAAGGGCATTACTTTGTAGCAAAAGGTGTCGATTCGGTGACAAAGGGCGTTTTCTCTTGATCATGCTCCACCATGCGGATCTGGTTGTAACTGGCGTCAAGCTTCGGCAAGCGATGTCACGCACTTTCGTCGACTAAGCGATCGATCGCGGGGAAGGGGTGGCCCTTAGGGCATGCTTTGTTGAGGTCGGTGAAGTCGGCGCCGTCCTCCATTGCCACTAGACTTCTTCACTAGGGCGGCGTTGGACAACCATTGGGATATTGGACCTCGAATGAAGTCGGCTCGGAGCGCTCGACCTCTTCTGCTGCCGCTTTTGGCTTCGGGCCCAGTGCCTCTTCTTACTGCCGGGCGGCGGCGTGTCGGTCGGCGAGGCTTCGTGGCGGAATGGCGTCGGTGAAATGCGGCATGTCTTACGGACCCCAAGCAAACACATCAAGATTAGATAAAAGAAAAGCAATTATCGCACCTCGTAATGGTTCGAGAGGTTGGACCCGATCTGGCGTCCTCTAGCCCTTGTGGTGATGGGGATCTCATGGAGGTCCTCAAGCGGAGTCGTCCTCTCGCTCCTTCTTCTCTTCAATGGAGAGCTGTCTTCTCGATAGGCGGTGGCGACTCCTTTTCCCTTGGTGGAAGGCGTAGCAAGCTCGGGCTTCCTTACGGTGGCTCGGACTATCCCCACCCCTCTCGATGTCGGGAATTTGATCATCGATGATAGGTGGGCCGGGATGGCTGCATAAGTGGTGGAGAGGCGTTGACCCAATATGACATGACATTATACCGACTTGATGTCCATTACTACAAGCTGGGCGTCCACGGTTGATTGTACGGGGTTGCTTGATCGGGGAAGGGTGATCTGTCCCTCACAGGCGAGAATGCCTGTGAAACCAATCGGGGGACCCGAGGCAGTGGAGTTTGGACTGTCGATACCCATCACGGTTGAGCAGCGTCCAAAACAATATGTCGTGAGCTCGGTGTCGATCATGATCCTCTTCACCTTAAAGCCGTAGATATCGGTGATATGGCGATGGGATCGTCATGAGGTGTTCGACTCCTTCAAGTCGGCCTCGCTAAAGAGATGGACACATCGTATACGCTTCTTGTCATGTTGTTCACCCATAAAGCATGCTTGGTACCTCTTTCGGTTATTGGATTCTCCCCTAAGGTGGGACCTCGTGATGGTGTTGATAACCCCTCGACTCCCTTGTCAGGCTTCCCGTGCTCAGGAGTGGGGTCGAGGTCGGGATCGAGACCGAGGTCGGGGTCGCCCTCCCCGGGTGCCGCCTCGATGGATCAAGTTCTTCAAAGCCTCTCTTAATGGGGTCTTCAATGTCCTTCTGAGAACACGGCAGCCTCTGTATCATGGTCATGGTCTCGGTGGTAGCGGCGAGTCGTCGTGGATCTCTTTTGTTGGTCCGTCCTCATCGTGGCGGGGGCTTGTGGAGGAGCCCTTCTCTTTGGGCCTTGTCGGGGCCAGGAGAGGAGGTGTTGAGGGCTGTGAACGGAGGGAGCATCTGCTCTTGTCCTCCCTCTATCAAATCGACCGTTGGTTGTTCTTGGGAGGAGGATTCCTTGGGATGTGTCCGCTCTTCTTTCGAAGGGTCCGCCGACTGGCGGGAGGGGTCACGGAGTGGCATAAGTGGTGGTGAGGAGGATGGTGAGGTAACAAGGCCGGGGAGGGCGCCAAACGGCCGTCGCCTTGTCGGACTCGCCGCATGCATCTTGTACGCCGCTTCTTCCATGTTCATGTAAGCGTGGGCTTTGGACATCAAGTGCTCGTAACTCGATGGGCTTCTTGTTGAGGGCTTTAGACAAGTCGCTAGGACGCACCGCTACCGAGTCAGCCATAGCGACTTTGCTCCCTTGGTCTTCGACTTCTAATCTCTTCGCTGGAATCTCTTGATGTAGGCTCACGAGACTTCGCCCGGCTCTTGCTTAGTGCGGATGAGCACTGCTGGAGGGTAGTTTGGGCTTGGCGTTGGCCAGAAATGGTGTATGAGCTAGCGGCTCGGTTCTTGAAGGCTGCCAATGGATTTCTTCTCCAGCGAATTCCACAAAGCTTGGCTCCCTGTCAAGGTGGCCAGGAAGCGGCGGATAGTCGCCGGTGCACATCATGATCATGGTGTTGTGGTAGTCTTGCGTGCTTTCGGCGGGTCTCTATCACCCGTGCTTGTCCATCGTCGGCATCTTGAACTTCTCGGCGGCGCTCTCATGATAGTCGGTGAAGGGGTGTTTCCTCAATGGCGTCGTGACCGGTGATACACTTGGTTGTAGTCCGTCAGGCCGGTGGGCGGTTGGGAGCGGCATCGCGGGCGCGGCGAGGTCTAGAGGTCAGGCTCGCATGCCTCGGTCGGAGAAGGGTTTTCGCCGGAGGTCGGCGGCGGCGGGGCCGGGCCATGTCAGCGCCTCGGCCTGCCTATGCAAGGGCGAAGGCCGCCTTTGGAGGTCTCGACTTGTCAATGTGAGGAGTCTCCGGGAGCCGGATCCGCCGGACGGCTGCGGTCGCCCGAAGGTGGAGTGGCTACCGGCGGTGGTCGGTCCAAGGTTGCCGATGGCGCTTCGTGTCAGCGAGAGCAGGGAGGCGAGTGAAGAGGTCATCCGCAAAAGCTTTGAGCTGGGTTTGCATGGTTGTTTGCATGGCGTGGGTGATCCTCTCGGTGGATTCCTGGAGTTGGGCTTGAGTGACATAGCCCACGGTAGGTTCCCGACAGGAAAGATCATCACCCGGACATAGCGCAAGAAGAAGAAAGGAGGCCTAACGGTGGGCACCAAGCTGTTGATGTATATAATCAGTCACTAACCTCAGTGAGTTTAGCTTTTAAGAAGCGAGTCCGCCTTCTCTCCTAATGCCAGTGTGGCGATTCGGTCAAGGGACTCTCCTGGCTGAGAAAAGAGGGACATGGAAGGCGGAGTTAGGATCTCCGATGGTTCCTCCGGCGGTCAAGTTAGTAAAGAGGAGATAGTCTAATAGGCGGGAATTTTCTCAAGAAAAGATCACTTACTTGGTTTCTTGTTCACGTTGCTACTTATACTTAGGGTTGTGGGGGTATTTTTGTCTTTAGTTGGCTAAGAAACCATTCTTTGAGTCGCCCTCTCTTCCGCGTGTGAGCGGTGATTGGTGAGCATCTCTCATCACCTCACGGTGGCCTTCTGAGTGTCAAGTGCGGGTAATTTGAGGGTTAGTGTGGTCTATTAAGCCATTAATGGGATGGGATTGGCCTTTGTAGGCTGCATGGGTCGAGGTGCCTTAAATCACAAGTGAGAGATGGGGAGTTAAAGAGTCGTCGGCGCATTTAATCACGATGTTGATGGGCTCAGTGCAGTATATAAGTCGTTTGAGTGGAGGAAGCCGCAAGATGAGGTAGGTGGGGCTGAGGCGGGTGGCCGACTTTTCGGCCTCGGGGCGTTCTTGAGGTAATCAGCTGGAAGGGGCGACTAGGGCAGCTTTTGGCGTCGTCCACGAGGGCGGGTGGCTGAAGAGGGTCTAAATTAGCCTCGCATCGTTGGGAAAGCCGACAATTGGTAGGGCGGGGCTATGATGGGTGGCGGGTTGGGAGGGCGACTAGCATCGCCTTCGCGTCGTCGGCGGACTAGTGGTTGGAAGGTGATTTGGTAAGCCCCGCGCCGTCCGATGGGACGGCGGCGTGAAATGGCTCGAAGCAATTAATTAGCGGGAGACGGCCGTTCCGCCTTCAGCGTCGTCCGGGGAGAGTTGTTGATGGGCGACTTACGCCTCTGGCGTCGGTTGTGGTGATAGTCATTTATTGGACCATGGCGGGGTCGGTAAGTGTCGGCGCCTTATGGGTTGGTAGCGGGGCTCGTGTACATTTTCGTTGGCGGAGGCGTTTATCCGTGTCGGTGCCTCGTTTTTCTTCTTAATCAGCTGGTTAGTGGTTATGACCATAACATATATATATATATATATATATATATATATATATATATATATATATATATATATATATATATATATATATATATATATATATATATATATATATATATGTGTGTGTATATGTATATTGAGAAAAATATTTGGATCAAGACAACTTGAAAAATTATTTTCAACTCTAAGTTAGGCATGCAAAAATTTCATTACTTTAATTAAAAATCTAAGTTAAAACTTAAGTAAAGTATACTACTTTGAAAATTATTTCTTGAGAAATTTATTTGGAGTTATCATAAAAGATAAACTTGAGTATAGAACTAACTAAGTATTAGAAGACTTAAATTCTATCAAATTAATCAATTATTAATCAACTCTATTAAGTTGGCAAGTGACAATATTTTTTTTTCTTTTTGAAAAGAAAACAAAATGACATAAAAAGAAAAAAATGACTAAGATAAAGTGCAAAAATGAATAATTCCCACCCCACCTAAATTTTGCATTGTCCTCAATGCAAATTCTATTATGCACAAAGTAAAAGCAGAAAGGAGGCCTAGCGGTGGGCACAAGCTGTTGATGTATATAATCCGAGTCACTAACCTCGAGTGAGTTTAGCTTTTAAGAGGCGAGTCCGCCTTCTCTCTAATGCCCGTGTGCGATTCGGTCAAGGGACTCTCCTCTGAAAAGGGACACGTGGAAGAAGCGAGTTAGGATCTCGATGGTTCCTCCGGCGGTCAAGTTAGTAAAGAGGGAGATAGTCTAATAGGCGGGAATTTTCTCAAGAAAAGATCACTTACTTGGTTTGCTGTTCACGTTGCTACTTATACTTAGGGTTGTGGGGGTATTTTTGTCTTTCCGTTGGCTAAGAAACCATTCTTTGAGTCGACCCTCTCTTCCGCGTGTGAGCGGTGATTGGTGAGCATCTCTGCCTTTCTGTTGGTGGCCTTTACAGTGTCAAGTGCGGGTAATTTGAGGGTTAGTGTGGTCTATTAGCCATTAATGGGATGGGATTGTGGCGCTGTGGCGCATGGGTCGAGGTGCCTTAAATCAAGTGAGAGATGGGGAGTTAAAGAGTGTCGGCGCATTTAATCACGATGTTGATGGGCTCGATGCAGGTATAACCGTCGTTTGAGTGGAGGAAGCCACGCAAGATGAGTGGAGTGGGGCTGAGGCGGGTGGCCGACTTCGCTTCGGCCTCGGGGCGTTCTTGAGGTAATCAGCTGGAAGGGCGACTAGGGCGCTTTTGGCGTCGTCCACGAGGGCGGGTGGTGAGAAGAGGGTCTAAATTAGCCTCGCATCGTTGGGAAAAGGCCGACAATTGGTAGGGCGGGGCTATGATGGGTGGCGGGTTGGGAGGGCGACTAGCATCGCCTTCGCGTCGTCAGGCGGACTAGTGGTTGGAAGGTGATAGGCTGAGCCCCCGCGCCGTCCGATGGGGCGGCGGCGTGAAATGGCTCGAAGCAATTAATTAGCGGGCGGCCGTTACCGCCTTCGCGTCGTCCGCGGGGAGAGTTGTTGATGGGCGACTTGCACCGCCTCTGGCGTCGGTACGTGGTGATAGTCATTTATTGGACCATGGCGGGAGTCGGTAAGTGTCGGCCTTATGGGTTGGTAGCGGAGGCTTCGTGTACATTTTTCGTTGTGAGACAAGCGTTTATCCGTGTCGATTGCCTCGTTTTTCTTCTTAATCAGCGGTTAGTGGTTATGACCATAACATATATATATATATATATATATATATATATATATATATATATATATATATATATATATATATATATATATATATATATATATATATATATATATATATATATATATGTATATTGAGAAAAATATTTGGATCAAGACAACTTGAAAAATTATTTTCAACTCTAAGTTAGGCATGCAAAAATTTCATTACTTTAATTAAAAATCTAAGTTAAAACTTAAGTAAAGTATACTACTTTGAAAATTATTTCTTGAGAATTTATTTGGAGTTATCATAAAAGATAAACTTGAGTATAGAACTAACTAAGTATTAGAAGACTTAAATTCTATCAAATTAATCAATTATTAATCAACTCTATTAAGTTGGCAAGTGACAATATTTTTTTTTCTTTTTGAAAAGAAAACAAAATGACATAAAAAGAAAAAAATGACTAAGATAAAGTGCAAAAATGAATAATTCCCACCCCACACCTAAATTTTGCATTGTCCTCAATGCAAATTCTATTATGCACAAAGTAAAAGCAGATAAGAATGGAAGCACTTACATTTGCTCGGTCGACTTGAAAAATGATAAAAAGTGCGTAATTACCTTTGATATGAGAAGGTGAAGTCAAAATTTATTCTCTCTTTTTTTTCTTTTCCTTTTTTTTTCTTATGTTTTTTTTTCTTTTTTTTTAATAGTGGGTTGGGCCTAATGGTCTGCAAATTTTTTTGGAAGGGCCTATATTAATGGGCCAAGAAAAAAAATTATATTAACTATGTAATATGTACCCTTTTATTTATTTAATATATATATATATATATATATATATATATATATATATATATATATATATATATTCTTATTTTAAAAAAATTTTGACTACATATAGTGTGGTTCATGAAGACCCAACACCTCCTCTTCTCCGAGTGTAGAAAATTCTAAAAATGATTTTAAACGTTGACCATTAACCTTGAGAATATGACCATTATTAGGATTTTCTATCTCGATAGCCCCATTTGAGAAAACTTGCTTAACAAAATACGGACCGTCCATCTTGATCTCAATTTTCGGGGAAAAGATGTTATCTTGAGTTGTAGAGTAAAACTTTTTGTCGGTGTGAAGTTCTTAGTAAAATTAAATTATCGTGAAAAATCTTGGTTTTTCTTTGTAAATTTTTGAGTTTATATATGCATCGTTTGAATTTCTTCTAACTCATTCAATTGGAGAATTCTTATTTTTCTGTAGAGTCTAAATCAAGATTCAAGCTGTTTAATAGCCCACATCGCTCGGTGTTCTAGCTCAGCGGGTAAATGACAAGCTTTTCCAAACACAAGTAAATGCGGTGACATCTCCAAATTTGTTTTGAATGATGTGCGGTATGCCCATAGAAGCGTCACACAATTTAACGGACCAATCTTTTACATTATGATTAGCGGTTTTCTCTAAGATTTATTTGATTTGTCGTTTGTGACCTCTACTTGATCAGCGGTTTGGGGGTGATAAAGTCGATAATTTGTGTGTGATCGAATATTTCCTCATCAAAGCCTCAAAGAGCGGTTACAAAAGTGTGTACCGTTGTAAGCTAATGATTGCTCGGGCCACTACAAGCCAGGGCAAAACATTCTCCTTGAAACTTGACAACAACCTTGTTGTCATTTGTCTTACAAGCAACAGCTTCAACCCATTTTGACATGTATTCTCGGCTACTAGAATGTAGATATTTCCAAAAGAATTTGGAAATGGTCCCATGAAATCGATACCCACAAATCAAAGAGTTCAGCGGTTAAGATGGGTTGTAGGGGCATCATATTTCTTCTAGTAATTTTTCCTAAGAGTTGACAAGATTCTGAGGTTTTGCAAAACTCATAAGAATCTTTGAATAGAGTTGGCCAATATAGCCCACCTTGGAGAATTTTTTCATTTGTTTTCTCGGGCCAAAGTGGCCCCACAAGCTTGTTGGTGACAAAATGTGAGAACACTCCTAATTTCTTCACTTGGAATGCACCTCCTAAAGATCGTCGGGACAATACTTGAGCAGTCTGAATCATCGATAGAAGTATCTTGCACAGGAAAGAAATGGGATCTATCTGTTTAGACCAATGAGAGGGATCGTTTAGTGACTAAGTAGTTTACAATATCGGCAAACCACGGAATAGATTGGACTTGTAGGAGTTGTTCATCACGGAAATGTTCATTGATTGGAGCGATTGAAGTTGGTGCGTTAGAGTCTAGAAAGATGATGCACTCTTGGGTTTTCTGCTCCCCTTACATCAAGAATTTGGATATCAAACTCTTGAAGTAGCGGGATCCATCGAATGAGCGAGCTTTAGCATCTTTCTTGGTCAAAAGATACTTAAGTGCGGCATGATCGATGAAGACTTTAGTCAAAGAACCAATGAGGTAGGACCTGAATTTTCTAAGGCAAAACTATAGCTAAAACTCTTTCTCAGTGACCCATTAAGCGTTCTAACATTTGATCAATGAGCGGAAGGGAAGTGATCTTCCGGGTAGCCAAATTGAGGTTTCTATAGTCTATCTGGACTTCGCCATCGGTTTGGATTGAGTGGGAATCAACTCATCGGCATCGTTTTGGATCACGGTGATCCCGATTTCTTGAACTACTTGGACGGACTTACCCAAGAACTATCGGAAATGGGATAAATGATCCCATGATCAAGACATTTTAGAATGTCTTTCCTAAACTTCTTTCATTCTGGGTTTAACCTCGTTGAGGATCTCTAGTAGGTTTGGCATCGTCTATCAAATGGATTTGGTGTTGCACAATTGTTGGACTAATCCCTTTGATATCAGCCATGGTCCATCCAATAGCTTCCCTATTCTCTCTTAAAATAGCTAAGAGGGCTTCCTTTTGACCAGGTGTCAAATCAGAAGAAATGATGACTGGTAGACTCTCATTCTCTCCTAAGTAGGCATACTCAAAATTTTCGGGTAAAGGTTTGAGCTCTAACTTAGGGGGTTCCTCAATGGATGGGCGAAGTTGGGTTCGAGGCTCTATATCCAAGGGTTCCGTTGCCGACCAATTCTGAAACATGATCAATCGGCGGATCTATCCTAATTTCACCATCGAAAGTCTCCTCCAAGACTAAGTCAGAAAAACAGAGATCTGACTCACACTCTCCCTCTTGTTGCTCACTGGAAATTTCCTAAATGAAGTTCACCTCTATGGGTTGATCAGATGGATCATTGGGTTGTTTTCCTAAGCTGAAAATGTTAAGATCAATAGTCATATTCCCAAAAGATAACTTTATTTGACCAGTTCTACAATTGATCAAAGCGTTTGAGGTTGCTAAGAACGGTCTACCTAAGATAACCGGGATTTGACCTTTGAGATTGGAAACGGGCTGCATTTCCAAGACGATGAAATGAACAGGAAAAATAAACTCTCCAACTTTGATCAAAACATCCTCTACCTCTCCCTTCGGAATTTTTACGGATCTATCAGCTAATTGTACGGTGCATCTTGTGGGTTTAAGTTTTCCTACACCTAGCTGTTGATAGACTGAATAGGGAAGAAGGTTTACACTAGCTCCTAAGTCTAAGAGTGCCTTATCAATATGGGTATTTCCTATAACACATGGAATAGTGGGACAACCAGGGTCCTTATATTTCAAGGGCATAGGATTCAAAACATTTCAGCGAGGTTGGCGACTAAAAGACCTTCTTAGGAACATTGGTGGTTCTCTTCTTAGTGCATAAGTCTTTTAAGAATTTTGCATAAGAAGGAATTTGTTCAATTAGTCTAAAGAGGGATGTTGATCTTGACTGTTTGAAAGTTTCTAGGATTTTCTCTACACGGAGAGAGTGTTTCCTAGGTCTAAGTCTATCTAGAAAGGGAGCAACGGGCTTGTACCTATCTAGATTAGGCTCAGTTTTGTGGTCATCAGATGGAGTTGTTTCATCAGAAGGATTGTGTTGGACAGGAGAAGGAGTTTGATCTGGTGGCATTCTAACTTGGTTATCTATTTGCTTCGGATCATAGCGTGTGGTGCATTTATTTGGTGGTTGAATTGGGCTTGATCCAATGTCCCTAGGGTTGACAACAGGTTGACTTGGAAATTTTCCTTTCTCTCTTTCACTCCGCGGCATTGGCTAGTTGCCCAAGTTGGGTTTCTAACCTAGCGATGGCTTGAGTGTTCGAGTTGAGCACTTGGCCGGTTGTTTGCATGAAGGAATTTAGAGTGTTGGATGATTGGGTCAACATGTTAGTGGTTTGTGTAGAAGCTTTAATCATAGCCTCTAAACCCTTTTCTAAAACACTAAGGCGTTTGTCATGATCGAACTTCGGAGGATTCTTGTTTGATGATGAGGAGGATCTTGGTTTGGAAAAGGCCGATTAGATTGTGAAAAATTATTTGGTGTGTTGAATGGAATTGTGTTTCCCCTAGGAAATTGTTGGTTTGAAGTGGGAGTGATGTTTTGATTTGCAGAGTAGTTACCCTGATTCCATGCAAAATTAGGATGATTTCTCCATCGGATTGTAGGTAGGAGAAAGCGGATCATTTCTAGGGCCATTTGGAATCGGCGTTCATCTGCTCTAGTGATTGAGTGTTTCCTAAGAGGGACATTCCTCGAAACATGGGTTGGAGAAAGACAATTATGACAACTGGGCGAAACGATTGATTTGTGATGGAGCTCGTTCTTTGACTTCTAAAGCTTCTAACCTACGCATGATTGTAGCCATCTTTGCTTCAGAGGCTATGTTCATTTCTAAGGAAAGACCACTAATTTTGGGTTGGGAAACTGATGAAACACGGTCATCACAATGTTCCCACTGCATGGTTTTCTCGGATAAACTCTCTAAAAAGTCCCAAGCTTCATCGACATTTTTCTTCATGAAATCCCCTTGACACATTGATTCTAAGGAAGTTTTTGAAGAATAATCCAACCCTTCATAAATGATTTGGCATAATCGCCACTTTTCGAGACCATGGTGAGGACATTGGATAAGAAGATCTTTGAATTTTCAAAATACTTCCAAAAAGGTTCTCCTGGGACAATTTTAAATTTTTGAATGCTGTTTCTAAGCTTGACCGTTTTGTGGATGGGAAAGAATTTTTTCAGAAAAACTTTTACAAATTCACCCCAGGTTGAGATGGAATCTGTGGGCAAGCTATACAACCATTTTTTGGCTTTGTCCTTAAGGGCAAATGGAATAAATCGGAGTTTGATCGCATCTTCGGTTAAGTCCCTCATCTTGATCATGAGGCAAACTTCTTCAAATTCGGAGATGAAAATGTAAGCGTCTTTGGTTTCTACTCCTAGGAATTTGGGAAGCATGTTAATAAAATGCGGTCTAAGTTCGAAATTTGCTCCATTGACCTCGGGGAGTTTTATGCAAGAGGGGATTGCATTTCTAGCGGGGTAACAAACATCTTGAAGAACAGGTGGGTTGGTATTGGCCATTTCGTTTGGTTCAAGAGATAGATCAAAACGAATTAAACGATTGGTATTATCCCTAACCCAAGTTTGCATACACCAAAATTATTTTTTTTATTTTTTTATTTGAAAAAGGACAAGAGAAAAAGTTAAGAAGATGATGAGAAAAAAAAAAAGAAAAAGGTAAACTAACTAAAAGCAAATCAAGGCAATCACTTTTCAATCACCCTAACTCTAGGGTTAAGCCTAAACTTGACTTAGACCAGCTCCTAACCAAATATTCCCTTAATGAAAAGAACAAAGTTTACTTGGATAATTAGCCAGGTAAGGATAGTACTAGAGGAAGATCAAAGATCAATTAAGTACCTCTTTCCTTGCGGAGCGCCTTACGCAACCCCTAAACCTTGCCTTAGACACCAATTAATCCAAATAAACTTGGACCGGTTCACTTAAGGATTTCTTGTTCCTTAATGAGCTCGAATCCTTAGGGGCCAGCGTCTAATCAAATTTTAAGAGGCTTGGGTAAGTGTAGTGAGGAATTAGTGATTTTTGGGCTAAGGAAAGGGTGATGAAATCCCTCACCTTATCTTGATTAATGGGTTTTGCCCTTAAGATAATTTCAAGTGTGTGCCAAATCAAGATGCTCAAATCACTTGGTGAATTCCTACTATTATATGAAATGCAACCCTAAGAATTAAAAGCAACTAAAAAGGATGCAAAAATAAAATTTTTTTTATTTTTTATTATGATCGACAATCAAAGAAATGAAGTTTATTAGGGTCGACAAGGGTAAAAATCTTTTTTATTTTTATTTTTATTTTTTTATTTTTTTATCCTATTTGTCTCTAATGTGAATGAACTATCTAAAGGGTAGAATTGAGAATACTAGAAAGAAGAGTTACCCACCTAATCGCTATCCAAAGTCTTGTTGGAGGCAAATCTTCAATATTGAATCTTCAACTCTTGATCTTCAAGCTTCAAGTTCCTACACAAAAGAAAACACACAAAATAAGGAACTAAAGTTAATCAAAATCCTACTTATGCACCGTTCCCCGGCAACGGCGCCAAAAACTTGATGGGAAATAAATGATTACCTCCTAGAGTTGCAAGTATACAACCTTTATCAAGTTATAGTATTTAAGATTATCGATCCCACGAGGAACGGGAAGTAGGAAGAGTTTTGTTCAAGTTTTGGTTCCCAAATTATGCGTGTGACAATTAGGAGTTATTCAAATAAAATGAAAGTAAGAAAATGGTGAAAGTGGTTCGTGGGAGATAAGAGAG
Source organism: Asparagus setaceus (assembly GCA_012295165.1). Taxonomy (NCBI): domain Eukaryota; kingdom Viridiplantae; phylum Streptophyta; class Magnoliopsida; order Asparagales; family Asparagaceae; genus Asparagus; species Asparagus setaceus. The sequence goes on from CM022701.1 coordinate 60,281,538, forward strand.
AGTGGATTGTGGATTATGTGCAATAAAACGAGGAAGAAAATGAGAGTGGAGAGATTTAGAAAATGTTTGTGATAAAGCGAGGAAGAAAATGAGTGTGAGGGTTTAAAGATGGAAGTGGTAAAGTGAAAATAAAAGAAAATGAGTTTGAGAGAAGGAGGGTGATTGTGATTTGTGTAAATAAAAGAAAATGAGTTTGAGAGAGGAGAAAGAAAACAAATGAAAAATAAGGATAAGAGGAAAATTAAGAATGTAAAGTATGGAGGATTAATTAAAGATATGAGGAATCTAGAGTAGATCCACTTAGCTTATCTCAATCTCACAAGAATGAGTTGAATTTGTTAGCTAGTTTCAAACAATCTCTAGGGATCCCACAAGTATTAGCTCCACACTTAGAAAAGGGGTAATTCCCTAGAGGGTTCTAGCCTCAAGGTGAGTTAAAGGAAAGAAAAATCTATTCTAGAAAGTAAATACAAGAATGAAAGTAAATTGCATGAAAGTAAATTGCATGAAAGTAAATCTAATCTACAAAGCAATTAAATGAACAAGAAAGAAAAAGAAAAAATAAAAGGAAAACCAACAACTCCTGATCTTAATCTAATCCTCCTTTTGGTCCTTGGATTAGAAGAAGAGAAAGGAAATTGAAGGGGTGAAAAATTTCATTTATTGTGTAACAAAAGTTATAATTTTTGGAAGGTCTTCTCAATTAAGAGTAACCCTCCTCTCCAAATGGAGTTTTTATAAAATATTTCACAATCTCAAGCCCTCACTCTACCCCTCTATTTATAGATAACAAGAATCTCTCACAACCTTTGGATTTGCCTTGGCCCCCAAGTAACACTCACAACCATAGGATTTAGGTTAGCTCCTAAACAACCCTCATAGCCATAGGATCTCTCCAAATAATCTAGACCATTGATTTAATCCTTGAGAGATGGGCTTTGTGGGCTTTATTTCTTTTGTATTTAATTCCTTTAAGACTCTTGGGCTTCTCTTAAATGCTCTTGGGCTTCTTAGAATTTAACTTGGCCTTCAAATAATTGAATATATATCACTTAAATTCGGATTTCTGTCAAAATCTGCTGCTGCTGATGAAATTTTGAGAATCTAGTAATTTGGATGGCTCCGTCTCGTCGAGATAGGCGATTTTCATATATAATATGTTGAATTCTGCTACCCGGATTGAGAGATATCGCCTTTTCTTTGAGGTTGACCATCCTGAGCACGAATTTGACTTTATTTTTTCCATATTTGATTTGATTCTCAATTGTAAGCCAAGTTATTAATAACTCTGACCAAGAAAGTAATGTGTGTTGAGATTTTGCTTCTAAACTTAGTCGTGAGCTTTGAATTTAGGCATTCTGGGCTTTATTAGAGATCTTTTGGGCTTGAAATAATCTTCATTTGGGCTCTTATTCAATAATACTCCATTAGCCTGCAAATTAAGATAAAAACAGTTATTAGTAATATCTTTATTCATATAAAATATGTAATGAGGGTATAAATTTATAATTAAAATGTGATAATCAACTATCATGTTAACAATAAACCTCTAAACGGTGATAAAATAATTCCCTACTGTTATGTTAACAATACACCTCTGAACAGTACCTATTTGACCAAATCGTCATGTTAACAATACACCTCTGAATGATTTCTCATCTCAAATGATCTGACCGGTTAACACTACACCATTGTCAGACCATTCTTGTCGGCCGGTTAACATTACACCTCTATCGACCTATTTTAGCACAATTGACTGGTTAACATTACACCTCTGTCAATTCGCTCATTCCGAAGTCGATTAGTTAACATTACACTTCCATCGATTTCCTACCGTTAAGTTAACATTACACTTCCAAACGGCAGTCGTCCTTTGGACACCTTCTTAACCGATCGATTAACGTTACACCTCTGTCGGTTATTCCATTTAGCATGTTAACATTACACTTCTGTCAAATATCTCTACACTGTTATGTTAACATTACACCTCTGAACAGTGTCAATCGGATCAAACTATTAGGTTAACACTACACCTCTGTCAGTTTGATCCCCAACATTTTCCTCCCCAGCAAAGATGTTACTACGATACGTTAACACTACACCTCTATCATGTACTCAAGATGTCATTACGATACCTTAACACTACACCTCTATCATGTACTCATCTTTAAGGAGATAAAAGTTTTTTTATTCATTAAAAAGAGCTAAAACGGTTATAAAAGGGTTCTACATGGAAAGCGGATAAAAAGCGTGTATTTTCGCAATACACTCGGCTACCTGGGAATACCGAACACAAGCACCCTTCTGAGCCCTTTCCTGCAAGACCCGAGGATTAACGGGAGCGGCCTGCAACCTGATAGCAGAAAGCTTCTTCGTTTCAGCTTAGAGCTCGGCAACTTGAGAATCCAACTCCTTTGTGAAGTCAGCTTGGTCAGATACAATTTTCGCCCTTCGAAGTTGAGCCTCTTCCAAGCGCACTTGGGCCGCGGCAATGGTTGCCTTGGCCTCATCAATTACTCCATCTTGTTCTTGAATAGCATTTTGGAGTTCCATCTGATAACCTTCAGCGGAGGCAATTCTGTCATTCAAACTTTGAACCTTCATGCTGATTTGCTCCATTTCCGCCCGAGCTGATTCACTAGCCTTACGATGAGTCTCCATCAGACGGCGGAACTCAAGCTCGGCAATGCCCTCAAGATCAGCCAGTCAAAGAGTTTGTAGCTCCCGACAACACGATTCAGCCTTATCAATCACTTGAGAGTGCGGGTCGATAACTCTCTCTGAGACTTCAAAGCAAGTGCAACATTTTGGTTGAACAAGCTCATCAAACTCTCCGTCAGGATCTTTATCTCCATCTCAACCAAGTCTTCAAGGTCAGGAGATCGAGGAATTTCTGCATGACCTGAAGCACCTGCTCCAGCAGAAACCACTATGGCATCAGTAGTAGTAAAAGAAGTAAACGGCAAGGTTTGCACAGGTTCGTTGCCAGAAATCAAATATGGAGCGAGTGTGACCAAGAGCTTCGATATAGTGGGAGGCACGGTAGATGTCATTTTTGCAGTAGACAAGGCAGCCGTTACCGCAACCATGGCTGTAGTCATCGATATGTCCATGGGTACAGCTTCAACATTTGTAGAAGAAACCCCCGGTTCATCAAGATCAACTACAAGTGCACTTGAGCCCTCACCCAAACGGAACTCGGAGCCTGAAGGTACCTCCTCCCTAACTTCTGCGGGCATAGGAGAGGCTGGATGATCATCATCATCTTCAGAAGACCCCTGAATAATCAGCCGCCACCGTGCTAATGAAGTCGGAACCAAATCAGGAGTCTCGAACGTCTCAACGACAAGTACAGGCTGTAAGGCACCAGAAGCACCTTCAAAGTTGATCGCGGATTCAAAGTGACCACTTACCGGGAAGGACACTGACATAATTTCGCTCATAACCCCAAAGTCCAATTCGTCATCTGGTACATGAGCAAGACGTCAGCTACTAAAACAAAGCCAATATGAAGAAGGCAAAGAGATTACCTGGCGCATAACCACTAATATCAGCTCTATCATCAGGCTTAGTTAAGTAGGCGTCGGTATCATCATGCTCTGAGCCCACTTGATCTTCGTCATCCAGAGGAATAGCTTCTCTCTCTACAAATAGAGAATAAATCAATGGAAAGCACTTCAAACAAGACCGACACACAAAAGAAATTACCTGAAGAACCAGCCAAAGGTTCTTGAACAGGGACCGTTAGAGGCTCTCCCCTAAATGTAGTAGAAGCCCCCGACCCAGTCGCAGGATCAGAAGTCACCAAACGCTGCTTTTTCGGAGGCGACGAAGAAGGAGAAGCGTATAATGGCCTCTTGCCTTTCCCTCGCCCTCCGCTAGGCACCTCTTGACGAGCCACGGGCTCGGTTGGTTCTCGAATACTGATCCCAACTTGCCTTGGAGTTGCAGGTGGCTCATTAACATGTACCTGAGGAGCAACTGGTTCAGCTGGAACGTTCGCCTAATCATCTAGCCTTCCTCCTTCTACTAGATAGTCACGGATTCCTAGAACCCTAGTTCTGCCACCCCTCTGGGAAGATTCCCGATATCGCCTAGAAATCTAAAATAAACTAGACTTGTTGATATGGAATCTGGGGTTGGGAATGATTACCTTGCTGTACCATGTAGGCGTTGAAAATTGCCTATAAGCTCCCGAACATAGCTTGTGATAAGGAGTTGACGATCGGTGAGCCATCCGACGACATAACGGCGAACCGTCAATGATACAACAACAAGTCACCATGATGCTAACGCATAAAGCGAGTCGACGAAGCACATAAAGCAAGTCGATGAAGCGTCCAAGTTAATAAACTGAGTCGACGAATTTCATAAAGCATGTCGACAAAGTGTGCAAGGCTAATGAAACGACGAATCGCGTGCAAGCGAAGGGATAAACCCAATTTTGAAGCTCCGGATCAGCAAAAACTAATAAACCTGAATCGAATTGGACTCGGAATACCGAAAGATGGCAAAAAAGACCGGAAAATAAGCCTCTTGGGCGGCTCGGCCAAAACCTAGCCACTTCCAAGTGGCTCGGCCAAGCCACTTCCAAGTGGCTTGGCTAAGGCCGAGCCACATGGAAGTGGCTAGGCGGGCTTAGGGCCCAGTTTTGACTGCTTACCCACTTTTGAGGCTATAAATAAGAGGGAGGGGGCTCATTTGTTCAGATCCGGAATTTTGAAGAGAAGAGGAGACTCTGCCGGATCAAGATCTGACTTTTGGCGATAAAGGCGGGGCTTTTGAAGATCAAGATCTGACTTTTGGCGATAAAGGTGTGTCCTTTGAAGATCAAGATCTGACTTTTGGGGAGGCGATCAATTTTGACATCAGATCTACATTATTTCCTCGAGATTAAACCTCGTTTTGATCTCGAGAAGAGCTTTGATTTCGCTTAGTCGATCTCATTTGCTTGGGTTCTTGTTTCCATCGTGAAATAACCCCTCTTGATCATGTAGATCTCGCGACCGATCCGATTACACCTGGTCCACTACGTAAAAGAATTCCCCAAGACAGCAAAGACACCCATTCAAGCGAGGATCCGATAAATGGATCTCGTGTTTGTTCAAAAAGAAAAAAGTTATAATCTTTTCGATTGTTCGTTGTAAAGCCTTATAAAAAGGTGATTTTTTTTCTAAATCTCGTTTGTAATCCCATAAAGGTGTAACGGATTCAAGCAATGACAATCATCCTAACTTTTCCCGCGAACAAGCTAGGGATCGATTCCCATTCTCTTGGGAGTCATCTCCGGCAACGAGCCCTTAATGGTTCGGTCATTCGTTGGCACCCTTCGTGGAGCTGCCTTCGATTGGTACCGCCGTCTCAAACCTAAACGTATTAACGGTTGGGATGACATGGAGCCCAGGTTCCTCGCCAACTTCTTCGACGACGATACCGAAATATCTATCAGGTCGCTTTTGGATGAGAAACAAAAAGACGGAGAAATGGTGGATAACTTCATCAAGAGGTTTAGAAATAAGGCAATGAATTGCTGGGACCCCATAACTGAGGAGTTCATCCTCCAAACGTGCCACAACAACTTGTCATTGGATGTGTTGGAAGCAATGGGAACAACGCCGTCCAAGACTTGGAAGGACTTGAAGGTACGTGGGGAGCAAGCCGAGCGATTCCTAAAGAGGAAGAAAGCGGAAAGAGGTCAGCCGACGGCAAACGCAAGTAAGCAAAACTTCGTCCCACGTGGCAGAGGGAAGGCGCCAGCAAAAACAATTGATGCAAATCAAACGTTCTAGTTGTAACCCCAACAACAGCCGCAACAACAAGCACCACAGCAATCATGACCCCAATGGCAACAACAACCGCAGAATCAAAAGTCGTCGGAGCCAAGGTTCTCCACGGTTTACTCCTTCAAGGATGATGAATTTCCCGGTATTTTAAAATACCTTCTGGAGAACAATAAAATTCATTTGCCGCCAATTATAAACTAAGAGGACGCAAAGAATGTTACAGACCTGAAGTACTACGCCTACCATAGAGCGGCGCACCACCCGACGAAGTCGTGTTATCATCTCAAGGACAAAATCTAGGCCTTGATTGATGTAGGGGTCATTACCCTGAAGGCGTCTAAAGAGAAGAAAGTGGGGGCGAACACCGTCTCCATCAGCTTCGGATCGGTGCCTTTGGATTGGTTCTAACCGACGCCCGTTGCGAAAGTTGGGATGAAAATAGTGAACGACGATCCTCATGGTCAGCGTGAGAAGGGACTCGTACCTCATACAGCCCCGAACGGCGAGATCCTCTGGGTTCATCCGGACTTACTCGAAGATGAGCAGTGGGCGACCTCTTCATCTAAAAAGAAGTCGAAGGGGAAGGGGAAGCTATGTCATGCCACTTCAGCAATCTTGGAGAAGGATGATGAGCAGATAATGACACTCCAACTCTCTAAAGAAGAACAGGAAGTCTTCGCCACCAGGAGTGGACATGAGTATCACTACAAGTATCCCGAAGCTCCTAATCTAAACGCAAAGACGTTGATGGAGTTGGGGGTAATGATGACTCCCCCTACGTGCACTGAAACATTGTAGCAACAGGTGTCCGCTAAAGAAAATACGGCCAAGCTAAAAGAGAAGCAATCCCAACAACAGGAGGATCAAGTTCCGAAGAAGTCTCGTTTCAATCGTCCGATTGGAAGAGATAAATCAAAAAGTTCAAACTCCTCATGACGCTTTGATATTATGGCTCAACTGGCTAATATCCCAGTGAGGATAATGCTTTACGAGCTACTGCGGCTGTCGAAAGAAATCAGAGAAGTCCTGCAGGAAGCCCTGGCTGACTCAGAAGTGTTTCTCACCCAGATCGAAACAAGTCTTGAGGAACCGGAATCTTCGGCACAGCAGTGCAACCTCGCTACCAAGCACATCCCTTGCATAACTTTCACCAAGGAGGATATGTAGACGAAGAATTCCAAACATGACAGACCGCTGTACTTTACCGGGTACATTGGCTCCAGCGAAGTCAACCGGATCCAAGTCGATCCGGGTTTCGCTGTGAGCATCATGCCCCTCCGCCTGATGTACAAACTCAAGATTCACGCGATGGTGGCATCTGAACCTGATGATTTCTGGATTTAACACGGTGGGTCTAGGCCACTTGGTAAAATCCGGATAAAGTGCCAAATGGGTGATTTGAAGTCTGAAGTCACATGCTATGTGATCGATGCGGAGACTTTTTATAACTTATTATTGGGTCAGCCTTGGTTCCATAATAATATTATAGTCCCCTCCACTCTTCATCAGTGTCTGAAATATATCGACACTAATAATAAAGTCAAGACGGTGGTCGTAGACAAACAGCGTTTAAGGGGTTGGAGAACTACTTCACTGACTCCCTCCTTCACGATGTCGGTCGAATCTTGAATCATCGCCAATGCGGACGGCGGTGAGGAAGGCGATGCGGCGGGCTTGATTATGAGGAGGGTTTTGTTATAAATGACATTGTACCCGCTGTAACTAATCTTGACGATGAAGACTCGTCGGATGAAAGTTGTAATTAGCAACTTGCCGATAATGAAATAAATGGTGACTTAGAATACTCCCCGTCTTTTATTGATGTAATTAAAGGATTGTATGATGATCCTGAATTGCACATGCCGATCCGATCGTCGTGTGTGATGCAGAAGCAACTCCGAGATTCCTTCAGAACAACACTTGTCATCCTCGCCAAAACAGGAGGTGAGAAGGATTTAATCTACGGTATGGGAGAATCATTCCCACCACCAGATCATTTCTTGAAGAGGGATACCGACGATGATAAGCCTGGCTCACATCTATCTAGATATAGTCCAGAAGCATGAGATCTCATGAAAAAGTGGGGGTACGACCTGGCGAGAGGTCTTTGTTTCGGGCGAGGTCCCCAAATTGCACCTGAAGCTATGCATGTCCCAAAAGGGAAGCCCTTGAATTATTATGGATTCAAAAGAGGGTTGGGTTATGTATCTTCTTCAGAAAATGAATGTTGCTGGTTTATTGACGACCAATTATCCGATGCAGGAGATGGACATTCATCGGATTCCTCAGCTTGGGACTCTGATGTCAGCATCGGCGAAATGTTCAAGGGGTTAATGTCAAATATTACTATAACCGACCCTACCACGATGGAGGATGATGAACAGATGCTAACATGGGAAGACCCGTGGATCCATCACCTCAATATGCAATACGGGGACCGATTCGAGCAAAGAGAACCTCCGACCGAAGATGCAGTAGTTCAAGTCGATATGGGTGACGAAGCCAATCCGAAGCCTATATTCATGAGCGACAGTCTTCCTCCGGAAGAGAAAGAGGAATTGATTGCTCTCGTCCGGGAGTATATCGACGTTTTCGCCTAGAACTACAAAGATATGCCAGGGCTCGACCCGAACGTGGCTACCCATCACCTCAATATCAAGCCGGATGTCAAACCGGTCAAACAACAGCAAAGACGTTTTCGTCCACAAATTATGGAATCAATCGTGGCGGAAGTAAAGAAGCTCATAACGTCAGGTTTCATCAGGGAAGTGCAGCACCCGGATTGGGTGTCAAATATTGTTCCGATTTTAAAGAAGAATGGGATAATCAGAGTCTGCGTCGACTACAGGGATCTGAACGCCGCATGCCCAAAAGATGATTTTCCTCTTCCAATCACGGATGTCATCATTGACAACACGTGCGGATTCCAGAGAATGTCTTTCATAGATGGCTTTTCAGGTTATAATCAAATCAAGATGCACCCAGATGACGCGAAACACACGGTGTTTAGAACCACCCTTGGTGTCTTCTGCTACACGGTCATGCCGTTTGGCCTGAAGAACGCGGGCGCCACATATCAGCGAGCCATGACAAAGATTTTTCATGAACATCTTTGGAAGATGGTTGAATGCTACGTCGATGATCTAGTCGTGAAAAGTCGTGACAAAAATGACCACATCAAAGACCTGAGAACAGCATTCGATCTCATGCGGAGTCATCAGTTAAAGATGAACCCCACTAAATCTTTTCTCGGAATGTCCAGCGGCAAATTCCTTGGATTCGTTGTCACCACTAAGGGTATTCACATTGACCCAGATAAAGTGAAGGCGATAAACGAATTACAACCCCCGAGAAGCTTAAGAGAACTCAGAGGATTACAAGGGCGATTAGCTTATATCCGGCAGTTCATATCAAACCTCTCCGGAAAATGCTAACCGTTCTCCAAGCTAAACAAGAAAGGAGTATCATTTGTCTGGGACGATGCCTGTCAAAAGGCATTCGAGGATATCAAAGCATATCTAGCGAATCCTCCCGTTCTCGTTGCACCGAAGTCAGGTAAACCGTTCTTGATTTACATCAAGGCGACGAACCATTCGTTAAGCGCTTTGCTCGTGCAAGACGATGACAACGATCACGAGCAAGCGGTGTATTACCTAAGTCGGATGTTAGTAGGTGTTGAATCTTGCTATCCGATGATCGAGAAGGAGTGCCTGGCGTTGGTGTTCACGGTTCAAAAGATGCGACACTACTTAGTCGGGCAGACGATTTACGTTGTTTTCGGCGTAAACCCAGTCCGGATATTCATGACGCAACCGACCTCTATGAATTGGCGTTTAGCGAAATGGGCCTTGTTCTTGTCCCAATATGACTTGCACTTCAAGCAACAAAAGTCGGTCAAGGGACAGGCAATTTGCGATCTTTTGGCAGCAAATCCAACAAAGGATATGGTCGAGTAGTATGATGACTTGCCAGATGAAACCCACGAGGTCAACACTACGTCACATTAGCAAATATGGCAGCTGTACTTTGACGGAGCTTCTCGAGCAACCAACGTAGCAAGCACCCCCGGGTATTCTAAGATTTCTACCGGAGTTGGAGTTGTCTTAGTTTTCCCGGGGAAGCACGTGATGCCGCGGGTTTATTCGCTAACCGAACCGTGCCCCAATAATGTGGCTGAATACAACGCCTTACTTATTGGACTCAGTTTCGCCAAAGAGCTGGGGGTAGAATATCTCAAAGCTTTTGGAGATTCTCAACTTATAGTCAAACAGGTTCGTGGGGACTATGAAGTCAGGAATCTGGACTTGATTCCGTATCACCAGGCGGCTGTTGAGATGGCGGATTCATTCGAAGAGTTTTTCATTGAGTATATTCCACGCCTTCAGAACGCATACGCTGACGCATTGGCAGCATTAGCAGTATCATTAGCGCAACCTCCTAAGTCGGAGCAGCTGTTCATTGTGAGAACTCACCAACTCTTCGTGCCAATATATGGCAAAGAAGACAATGACAAAGAGGTGGTCATCAAAGAGGTGCACTCAACCCGAATTGAATTAGAGCCCCGAGATTGGCGATTTACTATAATCGATTATGTCCTACACGGTATTTTGCCAGAAGACGTAAAGGAGAGGGAATCGATCCGACCAAGAGCACCGAGGTTCTTTTATAACTCAGAGACCCAAACGTTATATCATCAGATGCGGCGGCTTCTTTGCCGGTGTCTTTCAAGCAAAGAAGCAGAGAAAGTTCTTAGGGAAGCACACGGTGGAGAGTGCAGCGCACACCAACCGTGTCCCAAGCTTTATGATCGCATCAAAAGAATGGGATACTTCTGGCCAACGATGGTTAATGATGCAATCGAGTATGCTCGAAAGTGCCACGCGTGTCAAATACACGCGAACTACATGCATCGACCCCCGGAGCATTTGCATCCTTCGGCTACTTCATGGCCGTTCGAAACGTGGGGTATGGACATTGTGGGTCCTATTTTTCCTCTGTCAGTTAAAGGTGATCAGTTCATTCTTGCAATCACCGACTACTTCTCTAAGTGGGCTGAAGCAATTCCACTTAAAGAGGTGAAGACGAACAACATCATCAGGTTCATCAAGCATCACGTCATCTATCGACACGGTGTGCCAAGGCGGATCATACATGATAATGGTCCTCAATTCATCAGCAATGCCTTCGTCAAGTTTTGCGAGAGGTTCAAGATTCAAGACGTCTCGTCGATGGCCTATTATCCCGCTGCTAACGGTTTAGCTGAAGCGTTCAACAAGACAATCATTAAGATCTTGTCGAAGCTTGTGAAGTCCAATAAACGTGATTGGGATGATAAACTCGGAGAAGCACTCTAGGCATATCGCACTACGATTCGCACGCCAACTGGAGCTACCCCATATTCTCTGGTATACGGATGTGAAGCGGTGCTTCCGCTGGAAATCTAAATTCCATCACTTCGGATCGCCCTCGCAACTGAGATGACGACGGAGAAACAACATCAGAGACGCCTTGAAGAGCTCGAGATGTTGGATGAGAAGCGCCTGCAAGCTCAACAACACATTGAGGTTTACCAAGTCAGAATGTCGAGAGCTTTCAACAAGAGAGTCCGACAGAGAAGCTTCAAGGAAGGAGACCTGGTCCTCGCTGCTCGACGACCGATAATTCTCGACTCCAAGAAGAAAGGTAAATTCGAACCCAAATGGGAAGGACCGTTTGCGATAGACAAGGTCTACTCAAGCGGTGCGTATCACCTAATTACTCAAAATGGCGACAGGCAATTAATGACAATAAATGGGAAGTTCCTAAAAAAGTACTACCCTTAGTAGATTCGGGATAACCCATATTGAAGGGAAGTTCCTCCGAAAATAATTCCCCATTGTCCTTGAGGATAACCCAAAATCTATCCTCCATCATAAATTCCCTCACTGATCAAACTCATTGGCGGTGAGTCTACTAAACAAAAATCTTTCTGGTCCAATCTACAAGCAGAATCACCTCTTGATTCCTTTCAATAAACAAGAGGCCCACTTTCACAATTGAGATTCCCTTCTGATAAACAGAAGGATTTCATCTTCCCCACTTTGCTCATGCCTTCCCATGGTTAGAGCCGAAGTTAGAATTTCCTCTCGATAAATGAGAAAGTCATTTCAAGATCAGGTAGCGAATCCTATAAAAGCGAAAGCTATCTGAATCTTTTTCCCCACTTCGGTCACGCCTTCCCACGGTTAGGGTCGAAGTTAGAATTTCATCTCGATAAATGAGAATTTCATTTTCAGATCAGATAATGAATCCTATAAAAGTGAAAGTTATCTGATTTTCTTTTTGATTCTCGGAGTGGAGATCCCACTCTGAGTTTCACCGCCTGCGATTCTCGAAGTGGAGATCCCACTTTTAGTTTCTTCCTTCCTAGAGATAGAATATACAATTCTTCCTCTCCAGGAGCAAAAGATAGGATATAAAATTCTTCCTCTCTTATTTTGGGTTTGTCTTTACCCTAAAAGAAGACCTGGAGACGGGATATAAAATCCTTCCTCTCCACCGTCGGGAAACAGAATATAAAATTCTTTCTTTTCCACATCAATTTAATCTTTCATTTACGGTTTAGTCTTTTATCCAATTGAAGAAAAAACTAAGTTTCATCTTGGGACATTTTATCCCGAAGCCTAAGTAGGGATAAGCCAACGCCTACCACGCGTTGCCGATTTAGTCTTTTACAGATTGAAGAAGACACCAAGTATCATCTTGGGGCATTTTATCCCGAAGCCTAAGTAGGGATAAGCCAACGCCTACCACACGTTGCCGGTTTATACTTTTCTCCGATTAAAGAAGACACCAAGTATCATCTTGGGAAATTTTATCCCGAAGCCTAAGTAGGGATAAGCCAGCGCCTACCAGCGTTGCCGATTTAGTCTTTCTGATTGAAGAAGACACCAAGTATCATCTTGGGGCATTTTATCCGAAGCCTAAGTAGGGATAAGCCAGCGCCTACCAGCGTTGCGGTTAGTCTTTTGCGTAAAATATGACAAAATCTATGCATTGACATCATAGCATTAAGCCTAAAAGAGTTTCATTCTCTTAGCACAACGTTACGTGCGAAACGGATTTAAACAATCCGCACGCTAGCCCGACTCAAACGGTAGTCGGTAAAGGCTAATCAAATCTGTTGATGGCTGGGGGTTGGCCAATAACCCTAAAACTAACGCCTACCACGCGTTGCCGGTTAGTCTTTTGCCCGTAAAATATGACAAAATCTATGCATTCGACATCATAGCATTAAGCCTAAAAGAGTTTCATTCTTTTAGCATAACGTCACGTGTGGAACGGGTTAGAAAATCCACACGCTAGCCCAATTCAAACGGTAATCGGTAAAGGCTAATCAAATCCATTGATGGCTGAGGGTTTGCCAAAAATCCTATAAGCATGATGGCTAATTATTTCAAATGAAATCACAATGAACATCGATAAAAGGAAGATATGGTTTTATTCAACTAATGAAGAATCAAGTCTTTCAAACTACAGGCATTCAAACATTAAGTTTACGACCACGAGTTTGTTATTCGGTGGGACAACTCATTGTTGTAAGCTTGATGGAGCTCCTCTGTAACTTCGGCCTTGAAAGATTCCTCATTAGCATTCACGTCGTCGGCGGTCTCCTCAACCGACCAATTTTTGTTACGAGAGCTCGGTTTCTTGGATAGGATGGTCAGAGCTTCCTCTTCGTTGGCCACAGTGGTGCAAAGTGCCTAAGTTCTCTTCCTTTGCTTGGAGCTCTCGCTTAAGTTACGCTATCTCGGCCTCACTCAAAGCAATAAGAGAATCGATGTGGCTCAAGGATGCTGATTTCTCGGTGAGGACAGTCTTAACGATCTATCGGCCTCGGCGCACTTCAACCTCGAATTTATTAAGAACTCGAAGGCCAGGCCACGCCCGTGATGAGGACCCATTTGATCGACCACATATGATGAAGCACGTAAACTGCGGCTCCATAGCCGAAGATCGAGTTCTAGGCGATCAAGATCATCAACAATGGCCTGGACTAACTCTGGAAAACCGGCGTCCCTTCTCAAAACTGTCCGCGGGTCAAGGACCGGCCTAAACTGGCGGAGGGAGAGCCCTTTATGAAGAAGCTGGTCGATCACCATGTTCATGAGAGAAAAAAATGACCGGACTTCAATACAAATGATAAGCCGATCAGGATCATCGTCCAACATCAGCGCCTTAGCCAAATCGTGAAGCTGAATAACTCATACCTGGCTCAATCGGTATTGTTTCATCGTTTGACGAGTCTATCAGAATATGAATTACTACTAACGCACCAACTTTTGCAGTCGGTCGTATACGTTAAATCGGGCATAGCGTAGACATAGTACCCAATTACGAAGAACATCGAATAAGGAATGCCTGCTAATGACAGAATGAATTCCTCAGATTTATCAAATTGTAGTTGTATTAGTCATAAATGGCTAGTCCTACAATTAATGGGAGAAAGAACCCATACCTTTAGAGGAATAAACCTCAGCAGTCTTGGGGATCTTTGGCTCAGGCGATATATCATCGGGAAGACGATCATCTCGAGGAGAATTATATGTCAAATCCATTGCTGGGATGTCCATAGCCAGGCCGGCTTCATCAAAATCTTCTAGCGAGAAGTCTGACACGAGTAGACAAAGATGAAGAAAATAAAGTTAAGAAACCTGCAACGGGTAGAGATGGCTTACCTCCTATAGGGGGATTTGTCTCTTTAACCCCAGTATCCTTATCTGCTTCCTGCAATTTCTCTAAAAGAGCAAGGAGCATAGAGGTAATTAGGGGAGGCACGGGTTCCGAGTCATGCAACTCCTGCACTCACTATCTAAATAGAGTATTACCAATGATAGATGTACCTGGATTTATTGAATCAGGTCCTACATCGGTAGTCCCATTAATCCTAATGGATTCTGCGGAGTCTTTCACCATGGACTCATGCATCTGTTGGGTGAAGCTGGGTCCCTCGAAAGAAGCAAAATCATGGTGAGGGAGATGGAAATCACTCTCGCATCTGCCTGCACAGAAGGTGGAGGAGTATGAGTTCTAAACTCGAGGAATTAAGTGTTTAAAGGTGATTAAGCATTACCTCCTCCGCTAACGAAGTCATCATCGGTTAAGTCCGTCACAAAAGCTTGCGGATCCACGTGGGCTTTGTGGACTAGCTTCTTCCGCTTAACGGCTTGAGTTCCAGTTCGAGAGGCACGAAGCTCCTCCACTTCGGTGGCCATACCAAGCTTAATTTAAATAATGTCAATAACTCCAAAAGAGGAGAAAGAAGAAGAGAGAGGAAATATTGACAAACCTGGCCTAACATCTTCTTCGTCAGCATGGTCTTCTCTTGAGCGGTCTCCGGCAGAGCTGGATATCTCTTCTCCCCCATCGTCTGCTTGACGAGTCTTACGCCGCTTCCTATGTGACCGAAGCCGCTCAATCATCCGAGCATTAGCCTTGGAAGCCTCTTCGCCACTAACGCCGAGATACGCCTCACATGAACGGGTTCATCACCGCCAATGTACTGTGCAATATAAGAATGTCAGCTCAAGCGGACGATCAGCACTTGGGAGACTGATCTTGGTGCCGGTGCACCTCGTCACACTCCAGAACCAAGCTCGGACACCGTCTACTAGTCCCCCATGAGTCTGAAGTTGTTGACGTGGATTTTCGACATAAAGCTGATCATAGCCAAACTGGCGAGCGAATCGGCAAGGCAGATATGGCTCTATAAAGCACTGATTCCTAACCCGAAATATTAAGTAGCCTGGCCTAATATTCATAAGCCAACTAAAGCAGCCGACATCAAGAGAGGTCTGACTCGCCCCCGGCATCTCTTCATCGATCAAGGACTCGCCGTGCTGGCCGAAAAATCAGGGAAAACACCTAGAGAAAATCTAGCCCTTATGAATCTGCAGTTCCCTTCTTACATCTGAAAATACTCGCCCCTTCCATTTGCAGCTTTTCAATAATTGCAATAAGGGGATAGAGGGGTTTGCGATACTCGGTGCCGTCATCATATCGGGACGGTGAAGGACAAACCAAGCCATCAAGTAAGTGTAGGGGAGCTCCACCTTTGCAAGAGGAATCCGAGCTGACGGCCCATCCTCTACCTGAATAGAGGTGTTAACTATCTGTCGAAGCCTACGATGGATGTCAGCCACTATCACCGGGAGAAGAGAAAGCTTCTTCTTGTGAGCAAGCTGAACTGCAGGATAAAGGACCTCCAAAGGTAAATCATCACCAAACTGATATGGTAGCACACACTTCTTCAGCCAGAGCGCGAGATAATCGGCCAGGAGAGTCATCGGCTGAATTGGCTTCATGGCATGCCACAGAAATGTCCTGAACTTGGTACCTGCAGGAAAACCACCCTCGGTACTGCTAGGGGTGTAAGAGCGAGCGCTGGACTTTTGAATCAGTTCGTTGATTTTTGAAGGAGAGAGTGGTGCCAATTCACAAATCGCCTCACCAGAATCGCTCTCCAGGTTCTTGAACAAGTAAGATCCCATAAGGTATCGTGGCAGTCAGGCATACGATCTTTCAGCTGACTCAGTTCGCGATTCGAAGGGAAATACTCCTGGTATAGCATCTTCCCCATCGGCAAGCCGGAAACTTGATGCATTTCATGAAGAGCTAACCCCAACTCTCCATGCCTCGTCAAAAAGGTGTTTGAATCCGGATCGTAGAGCTCTAACAGCACAAAGAAAGGATGCGAGTTGATCGGCAGCCCATACATGGTGGCGCGAATGGCCGCATATAAACTACATGCGTGTAATTCCTCGCTCCATCGGCTGAGTACGTAGTTTATCATTTGAGCCCAACAGTGTTTGTCTGAAGAATGGAGCCAACCGTAAAATCTATGGCCGTGCGCAGGCATCTCTTGCCCCAGCTTCGTGAGATGATTCCTCAATGTATGAGCAGCGGTAAATATATCACCACGGGGTGGTGTGTCCAAGCCCAGTACACCAGGACGTAATCTGACAACATGATTACTGTCCGAACCTGGAGTCGCCTTGTGGGTAATATACCCACAATGAATGCTGTCACGCTCCTCTGTCAAGCGCCACGACATCTCACATGTCACGGCTTGATTCCTTAACTCAACTAACGAGCGATGGCGAGGTATCGGCGGGAGATATAAAAGGCCAACTTCATCTTTATGCAGCCACTGTTCACTCTCAATAAAAGTTGAGTCCGGGTCTTCAACGGCATCCCCGAATAAGTAATCCATCTTATTCAGAGGCTGAGTGGAACTGGTATCCCTCACAAGCGGCGCGTTAGTAATCAACAGGCAAAGCACACAAGAACTTCCTTCTTGTATCACCTGAATGGTCTCCGCGGATGTACCCGGTGCGAACTGAGGGGTAACCGGAACAAGCGAGGGAATATCAGAAGTGGCATAATGCTCACCACAGCGTCTATCAATCACGTGAGAGGGGAATGCTTCGGAGGGATACTCAACTGAAAATGAGTGATTAAAATTCATTAAATCCAGCCATGAAGGACATTGCAAAAGGCAGCGTAGGGCGTAGAACTCATCTCATAAACCTGCGGGATAGAGTCACGGCCTTATAGCGGGTAAAACGACTCCGGCCGCATTATGCAATCATAGGACAACGTATAATGTTGCACAAATGAAAGCGACAATATACCCCATCCAGCGTAACATAATACGGCATGGAATCACCCCCGTAAGATAGGAGTTGACTAAGTAAAGCCTATCTTTTAAGCGACGATCTTCACGAAGGAGAATCGCGGCTTTTCCTAGTTTGCCTCACAAAGGAAAACAAAGTGGGAATGCAGTAAACCAAATGTGAGTTTTGGATGCACTGAGAGGTGGAAAAGCTCACCAGAAAGTGATGAAGGCGCACTCGTAGGTAACAGAGCAAAGGCCGACTAAGCACGGATCTCCTCGATGACATCTCGACACGCAAGAGGAATCATACAGTCGAATCCAAATACAAAAGGGGAACTATGAATTCAGAACCAATATCCTAAGAAAGCATATGGGATTTCTTGGTCGAATTCGAATTGAACCTACAAGGAGCATATGCGCTGACATCAGGTTTGATTCTCGCTCGAAAACCTCTCCTGACCAAATTTAGCGTAAAATGACCAAAATACCCCTGGGGCCAGGTTGACATTTTGGCCATCTAGGTCACTTTCAAGTCTAAAAATTTCAACCACCCAAATAGCCCTCAAACCCATAGTTTTGGAGCTGTTTTTACACAAAACCCCTTGAATTTCAGCTTTTTTTACACAAAACCCCCTGAATTTCAGTCACAATTTGCATATAACTCCCCTAAATTTTAGCCAAAACAAAAATTCAGGAATTCCCAGCGATCATTGGTATACCAACCCTTCAAACTATAGTCTAATTTTTGCATGAAAGCCCCTCAAATTTCAGCCCTCTTTCTCGTGACCAAAATCTTTCAAACTTCATGTAATTTCACCCCCCAAAACCCTAATTTCTTGCACATCTACCCCCTGATTTACATGATGACATAAAGATCAAATATGCAAGAATTATAAGGATTTACCTGAAGAAAAGCTCGAGCTTGAATCTGAAAGAGAGTGCTCAAAAGGCTTGAAGGGGCTCAAAAAGTACGAAGAGTTGGAGGAATCCTTGAGTCCGACACGTAGAGGAGGCTTTGATCTCTGATGTTCTTAGGGTTTAAAGGGGATGAGATGAAGAGATGAAGCAAAAGAAGAAAAAGAGAGAGGCAGAGGGTTCGGCCGAACCTAGAGAGAGAGAGAGGCCGAAATTTTTTTTAAAAAAAGGAGAAAGAAAATGAAGGGGGGCCGATCCTATTTATAGGGGGAAAGGATTTTATTTGGGCCCAAACCCAATAGAAGGAGGAAAGGAAAAAGAAAGAAAAAAGAAAAAAAGGGAAACCTAGTTGAACGCAGGTTTGACCAAACCAAGTTATGGTGGGTTTGGAATCCTAATCAAGGGTGAATTCAACTAAGCCTAATCAAAAGAGGATTCAGCTAAACCTAATCAAAGGAGGATCCAGCTAAACCTAATCAAAGGAGGATTCGGCTAAACCTAATCAAAGAAGACTTGGAGACCTAATCAAAGGGGGTTTGGAATCCCAGCCACAGCAGGATTTCGGCTATCCTAGTCACAGCAGGATTTCGCCTATCCTAGTCACAACAGGATTTCGGCTATCCTAGTCACAGCAGGATTTCGCCTATCCTAGTCACAGTAGGATTTTGCCTATCCCAATCACAGCAGGATTTCGTCGATCCTAGTCACAGCAGGATTTGGCCAATCCTAGTCAAAGTAGGATTCGACCAAACTTGAATCCCCATCCACTTGCCTCTTCGGTTTTCTCTCTCCCACACGAGGTTGTCGCCCATCAAGGGTCAATTCTCATATGATTCGAATCTTTGAATTAAGGCAACATTAGCTCCACCAGGCATAGCGGCCGACATCAGTTGAGGACAATGCTAGGTAAACCAGAACACTAAGTACATATACGGCAACTCCACCCGAGGATTGGGCACTTCATTTCTCGGGCACTTTTCCTCCTGCTTCAAATATTTAGTGGCCAACTCCCTTAGGCCGTGATGAATGCAGCTTACCATCGTAGGTAAAAGGGTTAAATTATATCCACAAGCTAGCAACACGGCAGGATACAACACCTTGATCAAAATGCGATCTTTCGGCCGCGAAGGAACAACGCAACCCTTCAACCAAATGGAAAAGAAGCCCGTGAGTAGTGCCTGCTCAGATATTTGTTCCCTTGCTTGATGATGAAAGCTCTCAAATTTATCACCTGCACAGAACCCACACACATCCGAGTCCGCGGTGTGAAGTACCTGATCGCGACCACTGTCGAAAATACGAGTCTCAATATCCTTGGCCTCAATAGGAGAGATTGAACTTACACCCTTATCCTTCTTACTGACATGGGGAAACAGGTAGTCCACCCAAGGAACTCGAGGCATGGCGAAATCATGTCCGGTATTCCAAGTAATCTTTTGACAAATGAGGAAATGGCACACCAATTCTTAGAATATCTCCGTCACGTGAGCAACGTGATTTTGAGGTCTCAATTCCTCGTTTGTGGGAAAAATCTCCTCGTACGCGCGATCTCCCATTGGCAAGCGAGATACCTCAAACATTTCATGAAGAGCTATCCCAATTTCCCCCGCCGGAGTGAAGAAGGTGTTGCTGTCACAGTTATACAACTCCAAAATACTGTACAGGATGGGCGCAAAAATCTCGACACCGTATTTAGAAGCCCTCACTACAGCATATAGCCCCAGCTCATGCAACCTATCTACAAAGGTTTCAAGAGCAAAGTCAACCAAACGAGTCCACCATTAGGTGTCCACCGATTTGATCCAATCGGGAAACCTAGCGTCAGCTTCAGGATACTGAGCATTATTCTTGGCAAGTTCGTTCACGAAGGTATTTGGGATCACGAGAATTTCATTAACTGGCATGTCCTCACTGACGAAACCTGGACGTAACCCGATGATGTTGATTCCGTAGAGCCCCTCCTGACGAAAGTCGCCTCCCTACTTCAGATTATCTATCTTAATGCTGTCTTCTCTACTCGTGAGATTGTAGTGCATGCAATGAGGCACGTCAAGACGTTGCAGATACATGAAGGAGACTTGACGCTCTATTGCCGGTAGAGCAAACTGACGATCTCCTTGAGCATAGTACCAGTATTCTTCCTCCCAGTTGAAGAGAGAGTTTCCATCAGGAACGCTATCTCCGAAGAGGAATTGTGGTTTCACTGACATAGCCTCGTTAGGAACCGAGAACCTGGCATCAGTGATTATCTCCCACAGAGTCCTAGTGTTGCCCGCACGGATGGTCTCAATTCTCCCTTGGCTACTACCTTCAAGGAATAGAGGGATGTTTCCATCGAAGAAATACTCCACCTCAGGGTCATGCGTTCCATCATGCCCAAAATGGTTATGACGGTCTACAGGCTCTCTCGAATAAGCAACTGCATGGAAGTCAAAGCAGACAAATTAGCAAACGAAGAGCAAACCCAAGAGCGAAGGTGAACCCCGCTTACAAGTCGAAACCATCTTTATCAAGCTAAGAGCTGATAAGATGGAGCGAAGGTCGACAAAGTTGTGAACCTCACTCATGCACTTAAGATTGGTGAATCTCATCTAGCTAAGTTATGTGAATCTCGCCCGAGGACGACGGTCATTCAAGTTAGCGAACTTCGCTCTGGCAAAGATCGTTCAAAACAAATTCAGCGAACTTCATCTTGGCGAAGATCGCTCAAAACAACGAATTTTGCCCAAGCAAGGTTCGCCGCAGAAGCCCAAACGGCTAACAAGCGCCATCGATGGCTGCTGACAGAACTCCGCCACGAACGACGAGAGCTCGTCAGAGAAGACCACAAGTGGTCATAAAGATCTCGCCTTTTACAGCAGATCAAGCTTTTAGACACCAAAAGGCGTCATCTAAAAGCCCAATGGGCTATCATTTAGGCTGACCCAAGGGTCGTCATTTGGTGATTTTCTTACACTTACCCATTGCTAACTCCAGCCGCGCCGGAGTTTCATCAACCCTCGGTTGACGAGCAACCCTCGTGAGCCTCTTCCCTAGAAACAAAGACGACGAGGACCCATTGAGAGACAGCTTCAGATTCTCGAGAAGAGTTGGAGCTCTGACTAAAATGGAAGAGTTTTGAAATCAAAGTGGGGAAGAAGGAGGCAAAATAGCCTATTTATAGGTTAAGAACTCTAAACTCCGCTAAAGGCCCGTTACCTTGAACTTCGCCGAGTATTTCGCCAAAGCCAAATCCACCGAAGATTCCGCTACCGAATTCCACTGAAAATCTTGCTGCCAAACTTCAGCCTTGAACCTCGCCCAGAATTTCGCTAAGAATGAGTTTCGTTACAACCAAGGACATGAGTCCTATGCTTTTCGGCCGAACTTCGCCTACGCCGACTTACTGAGCTTCGCCCAAGATGACTATTCTTCAAGGGGAGCGAACTTCGCCCAACTCAACAGGGCATTTTGGGGAACCTCGCCAGAAGCATCATAGTGAATTTTACTAAGTCTCCAAATTGAGAAAATCACAACTCAAATTGTTCGAGACTCCACAAAGTGAACTTCGCTAAAATGATTTGACAAAAAATTCACTAAGTCCCCAAGTTTGTTGGGACTTCATCTGGCGAACTTCATAACTGACTCTCTCCAACACAGGAAAACCCGAGCCTCACTTCTAAAAGCAATGACTCCATGCAAATTCAAATTCGTTACAGAGGCAAAACACGTGTAGATCAACCACACAAAAGATGGACAATTTCAACTTGAAGAAAAGTTCATTTTTATTGATCGAAGATGCTGTTACAAAAGATAGGCAAGAACAAGACGACACTCGAGCTATCCAATTACAAGGACGATTGGTGTTTGTTGCTATTTGCTACAACCCTATATTCCTAACATGTGGGTAGTGTGACGGCTGAGGAGCATACACGAGCTGCACCAAGCTAAAACTCGTGTACCACTAGTCACACAAGATCGAGAGATGGGAAGTGCTCCCGCTGCTGCGAATTGAGCCATATCAGTAGTAAGAAGTACCCCTCTTGCACAAGGCAGAACCATGTCAAGAGGAAGAAGCACTTCCGATGGTCAAACATTGACGTCAAGCCTAAGATAGCCACACGACGTCTAATTACGATCTAAGTTCACTTTCGTGACGTCTAATTACGATCTAGGTTCACTCTCGTCTGCTGGTTGACTCACAACATCCCTCTGAGCAGTAGAGGGTGTACCGCCTCCCTCCCAGCTTTAGCCTTGTCTCTAGGAGCCCCAGCACTCCTAGAGGGGCCTTGGCTGCACACCTTCTTCAGCCGCCTTTACTTCTTTTTCAAACCTCTTGGCCTGAATCAGGCATCCTGACCCACCTGGCCGAGCCGCTGATCTCGGCCAGATTGGCTCAGACTCCTCTCGGCCTCTTCAGGGGCCAAGTCAGAGCGGAGGTGATTCTTCGGCCTCACTGAGGGCCCTCCCCGTGTTCGAGTAGGTGGAGCCACCGGCACCATCTCGGTTTCCTCCGAGCCTAGCATCAACATGGCTGACCGTGTTTCATCATCCGCAGTTCGAGGAACTAAAGAGATGCCAACAACTTGTAATACCAAGTTGTCAAAGAGGTTCTCACTTCGGCGGAAACTAGTGTAGGCCCTGATCTTGTCGAACGAATGATTCTCGTCGCTCGATAGCAGAACCGGCCTCAGCACATCCTTCTTGATTTTGGGCTAGCTGGAGCAGGACAAGGTAGCGTAGTCTCCAGAGACCCAAACAAACCTTTCTGTCCAATCCTTGTTGGACTAAGGAGCGTTCACGACAATCCCATGACCCCCCCCAAGATCTGGAGGTAATAATGGCCCTCCTGCTGGTTTACTTTCACACAGATGAGGTGGCTGAGAATTCTCAGAGTTGGCCTGACTCCTAGCCAATGGCAAATAACGACGAACCCCACCAGAGTGGCGATGGAGTTCGGCTCCATTTGTGACAGTGACACCCCCCCAAAGCTTTGAAGACGCAGCGGAGGAAGGGGTAGAGCGGCAAGTGCAGGCCATACTCCAGATGCTTTAGGTACACCGAAGCTATGTTGTCGTCGTGGTCGAACACTGCCTACAGACGCGCCGGCGCCGATGGGGCGAACGCCCTAGGGATATCATACTTATTGTAATGAGTTCCCAGCAGCGACAACGACACCTTCGAGTGGAATTTCCGAAGATGGTTGATCCGGGCCTTGTTCAGAGCTACCGAAGATGAAGATGCCATCGGTCTAGTAATTGCTAGAGAAGAATGCAAGGACTGGACGGAAATCACTCACAAAAAAAGAAGATGTAGACGGTTAAAATATATTTAACTCAAGAAGTGAACGCCCATGGGCTAAACACTTCGAATGGGACTAAAACGAAGCCCACAGAGGACATCAACAAACGTCGCCTGATCGAGCCCCACCATAAGCCGAACTTTGTGTCAAGTTCGAGCCCAGTAGCGAAGCCCACCAGCAAGTCCACGATCAAATGGACCGAGTCAATCGTCTCCGAAGGAAGCGCACACACGTTCGAAGCAACCCTCACACACGCTCGTAGCGACCCCCACCCACAGCCTTTAGCGAACTTCGCCAAGGCCACGAAGTCCGCCCAACAGCCGTTTTATAGCTATTTTCAGGGGATAACCGCTCCCCCATCATCTCCTGCTTTAATGGCCACTTAATCCATAATTAAAGGGGCCATTAACTCTCTCTTTTAGCCTATAAAAGGAGAGGAGATCATCCATTCAAAAAAGAAGGTTCGAAAAATATAGAAACCACACACGCATTCGTGAGCTCTTCGAGATATATTGCTAAGAGAAGACTGTGCTAGCGTCTCAGCAATCAACAATTAGCAAAAGACCCATCGTCTTAGTCGGTTCGTCAACGAAGTACAAGATCGACGCTCCATCGGCACGCAGACAAGAACCCCCAGGAAAAAATAAAATTTCCTTCATTTCAATTGTATTTCTTTCATTGTAATCTGTGTCAATTATAATACAAAAAGAACCCGAAACAGAAGACTCAAGAGTTTTTTGTAGCAGCAACCCAACCCATCGTAGAGCGGCTATACTTATAGGTAGAAGGGCTGACATGTGGCGAGATTGCAACGGCCGACTCGGTCATTGGCGGATGGCTGGGATCATTCCTAGAAGTCAAGGCGACTGCTCCATACCCAAAGCATCATTCGCCTTGATTAGCCACAATCCTCGCTTAGGAACCAGGACATCGGAGTAAGATCTGCACTGACATCAGAATATCACATCAGAAGTGACTGTAGACAATTAAAATATATTTCTTCCCGGGCCAGTGTTTAGATTGGATCCAAGAAGTGAACTCCCATAGGCTAAACACTTCGAATGGGGCCCAAAGCCAAGCCCGCAACAAGTTGCAGCGAAGGTCGCCTATCAAACAATGCGAACCTCACTACACAGCCCATCTCGACTCGACCCGACCAGACCCGACCAAGTCAAGTGAAGGTCAACTCTCAAATAGCTGTAGCGGATCTTGCCTCGCAGCTCATCTCGACTCGACTCGACCAAGTCAAGTACGGGTTGACTCCCAAATCATGCCCCAGGCCGAGTGACAAGGCGTCATTTGTCAGCCAAATCACGAGTCGAATTATGTGCTAAATTCAAACTCGCAAATGAAGTTTTCCAATCAATGAACTTCACTCATCACAATCCAAGTGGGCCATGTCATCCACAATTTCGAAGAAGCCTCACCCACGTCCAAGCGAGCCTCGCCCAGGCGTCTTCAGCGAACTTTGGCAAATCAGCGAACCACGCCAGATAGCCGTTTGAGGGCTATTTTTAAGGGAATAACCGTTCCCCACCTCTCCTATTTTAATGGTCACTTAATTCATAATTAAAGGCCATTAACTCTCTCTTTTAGCCTATAAAAGGAGAGGAGATTGTTCATTTTTGAGGGAGCTAGAGATTACTCATCTAATCTAATCGAGAGCTAGATCGAAGGAGATGACGAAGAAATCAACACACACGCACTTGCGATTCAATTGAGCAGAAGTGTCAAGAGAAGACTGAGCTATCTTCCAAGCTACTAAGCTCTCATCTACAGCAAAAGACTCATCGTCTTAGTCGGTGGGTCAACAGAATACAAGATCGACATTCCACCTGCACACAGAAAAGAACCCCAGGAATATAAATTTTTCCTTTATTTCACTATATTTTTTTATTATAATCTGAGTTAATTACAATTTCAAAAGACCCAAAACAGGATGGCGACTCCGCTGGGGACTTCTTTCTCCACTGACGAGAAAATTGGTCACACACCGACACTAAGACCCTCGGGTCTTTTGCTAAATCGCTGGTCATTAAA
Source organism: Asparagus setaceus (assembly GCA_012295165.1). NCBI lineage: Eukaryota > Viridiplantae > Streptophyta > Magnoliopsida > Asparagales > Asparagaceae > Asparagus > Asparagus setaceus. Next base: position 60,307,213 of record CM022701.1, read on the forward strand.
TTTGATCAAGCAAAGTTTTAGGAATTCATTTCCATGAACCAATCTCATCAACGGTGACTGTACGCAGTTGTCGTAGAATTCGCCGTAGAGCGAATCTCGGGTCTAAGGGCATGTGTAAAGGCGACCTTCGCCGAAGACAATTTGAGCTTAGCAGGAAGCCAAACGAACTTTGCCAAGAGTGAAGAAATTTGACCCTCGTCTCGAGCGAAGGTCAAAATGTTATTTCAATTGTTGATCTCGGACATCAGTCAACAACTCCTTTAGGAGTTCGATTCAAAGCATTCGTGATTTTCGCTACGCTTCCTCGATAAAAGCTAAGAATGGGGATAATCTCTCATCTAAATTCCCGCAAGGGAATAACATCATCAATGATGATTCTGCTAGACAAAAGCCTAGCCAGCGTCGTTGTAAGCAATGTTCACGTTCCAAGGCTAAAGACGGCGAAGTTGGCACTAAAAAGTGCCCTCAAGTTAGAACTAATGGTGATCTAAGAGAGTTCTTATCTCTGAAGAGAGCTCGCCAATGTCAGCATTGTGCGACCCTCAGAGAAGTAGTCACGACAGTTTAAAAGAATTGCCAATGCAAAGCTATTCTTAAAAAAGAATCAGTTTTTAGCCATCTTAGTCGTGGTCCTGAGCCTTCAGAGGTTCGGACTAAACGACGATGACATACCCGAAAGGGTAAAACACAAGGATTCACTGTCAATATGACAAGTGTCACTTCTAGAGATGAAGAAGAAGGTGCAGATAGCTTACCCAACCCAGTGTATTCTCCTGGTATTGGAACCATATTGCCAGAAGTTGACGGCGTGTATCGTCACACCAGGCTAAGGCAAAGAGCAGCGATCCCTTTCGACTACTCTTCCCTCCAAGCGCGGCCATCACAAACCTCATCTCAAGTGAACTAACCCACTTCTAGCGACACCAACTCCGCCATACCATCAAATGCAACCCACAGTTCAAGTCAAGAACGACAATAGGAGGTAGATGTGACGGATTGAGAAGATCTTCTTGCTTAAATGGCGGCTCAAAAGAAAGATTTAGACGAGCTAATCGAACGCTTGGAGAAGATGATTGGACAACTCTTGTTGGCATCTCAACCTTAACCAAGTTCTTCAAAGGGGAAAAAGCCAATTAACGAATCTTCCCTAGAAGAAGACCAAGAGCATCAAGACGGTGCATATTCCGAACATGTAGGATTAGAGATAACAGCACCTTCAAAGCCAAGCAAGGAAGCAAAGGCCCTGGAGGACATCCAAAAATAGCTCAACGTTCTTTCTCAATGAACTGAGCTCAAGAAGGTTGGAATTACCTGACCTTATCCCATCGAGTGGGACATGGTTCCCTACCCGATAAAATTCAAGCCACCAACGTTGCATACGTTTGATGGCAAAGGTTCTCCAAACCAGCATATCTACTACTTTCACTAACAAACTAACAACGTAGTAGGTAACGATGCCATCAAGGCACAACTTTTCATTGGCACCCTCTAGGGGGTAGCCTTCGATTGGTTTTGAAATTTTCAGGGTTCGATCAAATCATGGGCAGATCTAGAATCAAAGCTCCTCTCACAATTTCACGAGGAACAATCGATATTAGCCATCTTAGTCGTGGTCCTGAGCCTTCAGAGGTTCGGACTAAACGACGATGACATACCCGAAAGGGTAAAACACAAGGATTCACTGTCAATATGACAAGTGTCACTTCTAGAGATGAAGAAGAAGGTGCAGATAGCTTACCCAACCCAGTGTATTCTCCTGGTATTGGAACCATATTGCCGTAAGTTGACGGCGGTATCGCCACACCGTGCTAAGGCAAAGAGCAACATCCCTTCGACTACTCTTCCCTCCAAGCGCGGCCATCACAAACCTCATCTCAAGTGAACTAACCCACTTCTAGCGACACCAACTCCGCCATACCATCAAATGCAACCCACAGTTCAAGTCAAGAACGACAATAGGAGGTAGATGTGACGGATTGAGAAGATCTTCTTGCTTAAATGGCGGCTCAAAAGAAAGATTTAGACGAGCTAATCGAACGCTTGGAGAAGATGATTGGACAACTCTTGTTGGCATCTCAACCTTAACCAAGTTCTTCAAAGGGGAAAAAGCCAATTAACGAATCTTCCCTAGAAGAAGACCAAGAGCATCAAGACGGTGCATATTCCGAACATGTAGGATTAGAGATAACAAGACCTTCAAAGCCAAGCAAGGAAGCAAAGGCCCTGGAGGACATCCAAAAATAGCTCAACGTTCTTTCTCAATGAACTGAGCTCAAGAAGGTTGGAATTACCTGACCTTATCCCATCGAGTGGGACATGGTTCCCTACCCGATAAAATTCAAGCCACCAACGTTGCATACGTTTGATGGCAAAGGTTCTCCAAACCAGCATATCTACTACTTTCACTAACAAACTAACAACGTAGTAGGTAACGATGCCATCAAGGCACAACTTTTCATTGGCACCCTCTAGGGGGTAGCCTTCGATTGGTTTTGAAATTTTCCCGAGGGTTCGATCAAATCATGGGCAGATCTAGAATCAAAGCTCCTCTCACAATTTCACGAGGAACAATCTGATATTACCATGGTCAAACTCCTTTATAAGAAGCAAAGCGGAAATGAGACGGTCACAGAACACATCGAGAGATATCGCAATCTGATATTGCGATGCTGAGATATACATCTACCAATGTCACTTCAAACCTATTGGGACACCCGACGAAGAACTACTACATCCTTAAGGATAAAATCCAAACCTTCATCGAGTCAGGAATCCTCAAGCTCAAGCCTAAGCAAAAGAAACTTACTACCAATATGGTAACTCTTCAATTCAGCTCCATGCCGAAAATCCAAGCCTAAAACGGCATTGTCCCCATTCTTACTGCAAGAATGGAAGTGGCCAACTATGACCAACAGAACCGACAAAGCCAAGGCTTAGTCCCTCTCACTATATCAAGAGGTGAAATGATGTGGGTACATCCTGATCTTCTCCAAGATGAGCATTGGAGTCTTCAAAAGTCCAAGAACAAATACAAGATGAAGTCTTGCAACACCATCTCCGTAATTGTTGGAGAGGAATTCCTACAAGTCTCTTCAATCACTGATTCAGAAGAAGAGAAAATAGTCATGGCAGGGATGAGATCCGACCGAGATTATTTGAGGAACTATGATCAGCCAGGAACTTCCAAACAATCCGAACCAATTAAACAAAAAGAGACTCGGTTCGACAATGTTTTGCAGCGTCCCTCAGATGATCCCAAAGCCCTATTCTGGTATGATATCATGGCTCAATTGTATAACCTTATTCGAACTTTTACGTTTGCCTAAGAAAACGAGAGAAGCTTTAAAAGAAGCTTTGAATGACAATAAGGCATTCCTCACCCACATGATTGAGCCTCCTCAAAATGAAGAACATAAGCGGTGCTATCAATACTAACAACAGGTGCCTTGTATCACTTTCACTCCGGAGGACATGCTCATCAAAGATCACCATCACAACGACCCCTCTATTGTACTGGGTATGTAGGGTTGGCAAAGGTTGAGAGGATACACATCGATCTAGGCTTTGCATTGAGTATAATTCCACGAAGACTCTTGAGCTTTCTGGGTATTCCCGTTCACAAGTTCTCAAAGACTTCTACAACCATATTCAACTTTAACTCCAGCAGTAGCCGATCTCTTGGGAAGATCTGACTTAAGTGTCAGATCGGTAATTTAAAGGCGGAGGTGACTTACTATGTCATCAATGTCGAAACACCTTACAACCTTCTCCTTGGACAACCATGGATCCATTCCAACATGTTCGTCCTCTCAACGCTCCATCAGTGTTTCAAATACATTGATGGACAGGGGTCCAACAAAGAATTGAAGCTGAAAAGCATCTTTTTAAAGGAGTGGAGAATTACTTTACCGACTCTCTCTTGTACGGTAAAAATTATACAATTAAGATTGTCCTTCCCAATGATGAAGATAGTGGTAATGAAACAGATGTTGAACTAGATCCCAACGATGATCTGATCTGGGAGATAGATCCACTTGTAATTACCCTAGAGGACCTATGTATTGACCAGTCAGCCGAAAATCAGGGCGACTGGATCTTTAATGAAAAAGAGTTTGCTTACGACTACTCTTTAGACTTTGAGTCTGAAAACTCATGGGTCAAAACTCTGATATTTAGACTTGCTTTAGAACCAGCATTGCATATGCCAATAAGCGACTCGTACTCAGCTCAAAAGTAACTAGGTAACGTAGAAGATGCCACTTTCCTAGTCCAACCTAAAAGAGGCACCCTAGATCCGATCATCTTTAGAAAAGTTGAGCTGCGGCCTCACCTATCAAGCTCGGATGAAGAAGCTAAAGGAGCACCAGAATTCTCCCGTTATAGCTGATTATCACATTTTAATTACATTTTTATACCCTTATTACCTATGTTATATGAATAACGATATTACTAATAATCATTTTTATCTTATTTTGCAGGCTAATAAAGAAATAATGAATAAAAGCCCAAATGACTCAAATTCTCTGAATTTCTACCAATATTTGAAGCCCAAATCTGAAGACAAACCAAGGCCCAAGATACCAAATTGATCCAAGAGAAATTCGTGAAGAAAAATCAAGAAAAGACAAATTCGGTTGGGAACCAATCGGTTGACCAACGGTTGGCCAACCGGTTGGCCAACCGGTTAGCTAACCGATCGCCAACCGATCGGTTCCCAAATGCATTCCGATTAATGGTGGATTTCTCTTCCTTTTGGCTAGGTTTGATCCAATGGTTCACATCAACTCCGTTGGGCTATAAATAAGGGTGAAGGTGAGTGTTTTGAGTGTGAAATATTTTGTAAAACTCCATTTGGAGAGGAGGGTCACTCTTAATTGAGAAGACCTTCCAAAATTGTAACTTTGTTACACAATAAATGAAATGTTTCACCTTCAATTTCCTTTCTCTTCTTCTAATCCAAGGACCAAAAGGAGGATTAGATTAAGATCGAGTTGTTGGTTTTCCTTTTATTTCTTTTTCATTTTCTTTCTTGTTCATTTATTGCTTTGTAGCTTAGATTTACTTTCATGCAATTTACTTTCATGCAATTTACTTTCATGCAATGTATTTAATTCTTGTATTTACTTTCTAGAATAGATTTTTCTTTTCTTTAATTCACCTTGAGGCTAGAACCCTCTTGGGAATTACCCTTTTCTAAGTGTGGAGCCAATATTTGTGGGATCCCTAGAGATTGTTTGAAACTAGCTAACAAATCCAACTCATTTTCATGAGATTGAGATAAGCTAAGTGGATCTACTCTAGATTCCTCATATCTTTAATTAACCCTCCATACTTTACATTCTTGATTTTGCACTTATCCTTATTTTTCATTTGTTTGTTATTTTCCTTTATTTTTGATTTTGATTTTCCTCTCTCTCTCAATCTTGCTTTATTTTATTTTGCACTTATTTTCTCTCAATCTCATATTCCTCCATGTGCATATAATCTCAAACCTAGTTTTGTTGTTATTTGCACATAATCACAACCACATTCTCAACTTTATTTTCTCCTCTTTTGCACATAATCCACAATCCACTCTCTTTTATCTCTCCACATCCACTCTCACCATTTATCACTTCTATTTTATTTGAATAAACTCCTAATTGTCACGCGCATAATTTGAGAACCAAAACTCGAGCAAAACTCCTCCTACTTCCCGTTCCTCGTGGGATCGATAATCTTTTATACTATAACTTGATAAGGGTTGTATACTTGCAACTTAGGAGGTAATCATTTATTTCCCATCAAGGTGCATAAGTAGGATTTTCATTAAGTTTGGTTTTTATTTTGTGTGTTTTCTTTTGTGTAGGAACTTGGAGCTTGAAGATCAAGAGTTGAAGATTCAAGATTGAAGAATTGCCTCCAACGAGGCTTTGCATTGCTTTTGCGTGGGTAACTTCTCCATCTAGTATTTTCAATTCCACCCTTTAGATAGTTCATATACATTAGAGACAATTAGGATAAAAAAATAAAAATAAAAATAAAAATAAAAAATTTTTCCCCTTTGTCGACCCTAATAAACTTCATTTTTTTTTATTGTCGACCATAATAAAAAATAAAAAGATTTTTATTTTTGCATCCTTTTTAGTTGCTTTTAATTCCTAGGGTTGCATTTCATATAATAGTAGGAATTCACCAAGTGATTTGAGCATCTTGATTTGGCACACACTTGAAAATATCTTAATGGCAAAACCCATTAATCAAGATAAGGTGAGGGATTTCATCACCCTTTCCTTAGCCCAAAAATCACTAATTCCTCACTACACATACCCAAGCCTCTTAAAACTGATTAGACGTTGGCCCCTAAGGATTCGAGCTCATTAAGGAACAATAATTTCTTAAGTGAACCGGTCCAAGTTTATTTGGATTAATTGGTGTCTAAGGCAAGGTTTAGGGTTATGTATAAGCCCGCAAGGAAAGAGGTACTTAATTGATCTTTGATCTCCTCTAGTACTATCCTTACCTGGCTAATTACCCAAGTAAACTTTGATCTTTTCACTAAGGGAATTTTTGGTTAGGAGCTGGTCTAAGTCAAGTTTAGGCTTAACCCTAGAGTTAGGGTGATTGGAAAGTGATTGCCTTGATTTTTTTTAGTTAGTTTTTCCTTATTATTTTTTTCTCATCATCTTCTTAACTTTTTCTCTTATCCTTTTTCAAATAAAAAAATTGATTTTGGTGTATGCAAACTTGGGTTAGGGATAATACTAATCGTTTAATTCGTTTTGATTCATCTCTTGAACCAAACGAAATGGCTAATACCAACCCACCTGTTCTTCAAGATGTTTGTTACCCCACTAGAAATGCAATCCCCTCTTGCATAAAACTCCCCGAGGTAAATGAAACCAATTTTGAACTTCGACCGCATTTCATAAACATGCTTCCCAAATTTTTAGGAGCCAAACCAAGACGATACATCTTTATCTCGAATTTGAAGAAGTTTGCCTCATGATTAAGATGAGGGACTTAACTGAAGATGCGATCAAACTCCGATTTATTCCATTTGCCCTTAAGGACAAAGCCAAAAATGGTCAGATAGCTTGCCCACGATTCCATCTCAACTTGGGGTGAATTTGTAATGCTTTTCAAAAATTCTTTCCTATCCACAAAACAATCAAGCTTAGAAACAGATTCAAAATTTTAAAATTGTCCCGGAGAACCTTTTGGAAGTATTTTGACAAATTCAAAGATCTTCTTATCCAATGTCCTCACCATGGTCTTGAAAAGTGGCGATTATGCCAAATCATTTATGAAGGATTGGATTATTCTTCAAAACTTCCTTAGAGTCAATGTGTCAAGGGATTTCATGAAGTGATTTGAGCATCTTGATTTGGCACACACTTGAAAATATCTTAATGGCAAAACCCATTAATCAAGATAAGGTGAGGGATTTCATCACCCTTTCCTTAGCCCAAAAATCACTAATTCCTCACTACACATACCCAAGCCTCTTAAAACTGATTAGACGTTGGCCCCTAAGGATTCGAGCTCATTAAGGAACAATAATTTCTTAAGTGAACCGGTCCAAGTTTATTTGGATTAATTGGTGTCTAAGGCAAGGTTTAGGGGTTGCGTAAAGGCTCATAAGGAAAGAGGTACTTAATTGATCTTTGATCTCCCTCTAGTACTATCCTTACCTGGCTAATTACCCAAGTAAACTTTGATCTTTTCACTAAGGGAATTTTTGGTTAGGAGCTGGTCTAAGTCAAGTTTAGGCTTAACCCTAGAGTTAGGGTGATTGGAAAGTGATTGCCTTGATTTTTTTTTTAGTTAGTTTTTCCTTATTATTTTTTTTTCTCATCATCTTCTTAACTTTTTCTCTTATCCTTTTCAAATAAAAAAATTGATTTTGGTGTATGCAAACTTGGGTTAGGGATAATACTAATCGCTTAATTGCTTTTGATTCATCTCTTGAACCAAACGAAATGGCTAATACCAACCCACTGTTCTTCAAGATGTTTGTTACCCCACTAGAAATGCAATCCCCTCTTGCATAAAACTCCCCGAGGTAAATGAAACCAATTTTGAACTTCGACCGCATTTCATAAACATGCTTCCCAAATTTTAGGAGCCAAACCAAGACGATACATCTTTATCTCCTAATTTGAAGAAGTTTGCCTCATGATTAAGATGAGGGACTTAACTGAAGATGCGATCAAACTCCGATTTATTCCATTTGCCCTTAAGGACAAAGCCAAAAATGGTCAGATAGCTTGCCCACGATTCCATCTCAACTTGGGGTGAATTTGTAATGCTTTTCAAAAATTCTTTCCTATCCACAAAACAATCAAGCTTAGAAACAGATTCAAAATTTTAAAATTGTCCCGGAGAACCTTTTGGAAGTATTTTGACAAATTCAAAGATCTTCTTATCCAATGTCCTCACCATGGTCTTGAAAAGTGGCGATTATGCCAAATCATTTATGAAGGATTGGATTATTCTTCAAAACTTCCTTAGAGTCAATGTGTCAAGGGGATTTCATGAAGAAAAATGCCGATGAAGCTTGGGACTTTTAGAGAGTTTATCCGAGAAAACCATGCAAGGGGAACATTGTGATGACCGTGTTTCATCGGTTCCCAACCCAAAACGGTAGTGCGTCCTAGAAACAAACATAGCCTCTGAAGCAAAGATGGCGACAATCATGCGTAGGTTAGAAGCTTTAGAAGTCAAAGAGCGAGCTTACGCTCAAATCAACCAAGTTTACGCCTCGGGTTGTCATAGCTGTCTCCATCTCATGTTTGGAGGAATGTCCTCTTTTAGGATCCGTCACCACTAGGTCGATAAACGCCGATTTCAGCCGTCCTATGAATGATCCATTTTCTCCAACCTACAATCCGGGTTGGAGAAATCATCCAAATTTTGCATGGAACCGGGGAACTACTCCGAAATCAAAATTTCACTCCCTCTTCAACCCAACAATTTCTAGGGCAATACAGCCTCTCAATTTTCAACAACCAAACTGTCATTTCAAAATCAGTCTCCTCATCACCAATCGCAAATCACACTCCTCAAATTATGGATCATGATAAACGCCTTAATGTTCGAAAAGGGTCTAGAAACTTTGATTAAAACCTCTACACGCACTACCTAACTTATTGACTCAAACATCAAACACGCCAATTCCTTCATGCAATCAGCAGGGCAAATCCTCACTTCCAACACTCAAGCCATAGCTAGGTTAGAAACCCAACTTGGTCAACTAGCTAATGCCATGAGTGAGAGAGAGAAAGGAACTTTTCCGAGTCAACCCGCGCCCAACCCGAAGGACACGGATCAAGTTCAACCTACTAAGTCAAGTGAATGCAATCCATTCACTACGGCCGTAGACAGTCGATAATCGTTAGAATGCCTCTAAGTGAAACCCTTGAACCGTAACAAATTCTCTCTCCTTAGAAATCACACCCTTCGATGACCTTAACCCGAACCAACCGAGTCTAATCAATTTAAACCGGTTGCTCCTTGCAGGATAGACTCGGGCCTAGGAAGCACTCCTCTCGGAGGAGAAAATTCTAGAGACTTTCAAGCGAGGTTAAGGTCAACATTCCTCTTTAGATGTCATTGAACAAATTCCTTCTTATGCCAAATTTTTAAAGGAATTATGTACCAAAAGAGGCAAATGAATGTTCCAAAGAAAGTCTTTCTCAGCCAATATCGGTGAAGTCCTCTCAAAGTGCGTACCATTGAAACATAAGGATCCGTGTTGTCCTACCATCTCATGTATCATTGGTAATACTCGTATTGATAAAGGCTTTTAGACTTAGGGGCCGTCAACTTGCTTCCATATTCAATCTACCAACAACTAGGTGTCGGGGAACTCAAGCCAACTAGATGCACACTTGATTAGGCGATAGATGCATTAAGGTCCCTATGGGTGAAATAACAGATGTATTGATAAAGGTTGGAGACTTTATTTTTCCTGTTGATTTCAGAGTCCCGAAACGCAACCCGCTTCCAATCCCAAAGGACGATACCCGTGATCTTAGGAAGACCGTTCTTAGCCACTTCTAATGCTCTCATCAACCGTAGAACTGGTCACATGAAGGCTGTCTTTTGGGAATCATTGCTGAACTTAATATTTTCAATCCAGAAATAATATTGATAATCGACCTTTGAAATCAATTACATCCAAGAAAGTTTAACAGTAGAGAATGAATCGACATTAGTTTTGAGGAAATCTTTCATGAGGCTGGAAATTTTAAAAATTCGGGTTTTATTTTTCAAAATGAGGAAGCTGTTGAATACATGCCTCTTGAATGCAACATTCAAGAACTCTATTCGATGAGCTTAGATTTTTGAAAGAGCAACCAACATGTCATATTTTTATTAATCAAAAATCTAAGTTCAAAATGCATAACACCAATAAGACCTACCTTAATTTCTTTGCAAAACACATTGCAAACCTTGGAATTTTCGAATTTGAGAACATCATTGATTATATCATCTTGAAATTCTTTAAATTTCGGGTAGAATTTTCACAATAAGGTAGGATTTAATGTAGAATGTGAGCTTCTCATGTTTCATCTTTTATTCTACATTTTTATTTTTGTCCCACAATAATAATAAAAGAATTTATTCTTCTCTCATGTGAGAGTTTCTTGTTCTTTTCAAAAAAAAAAAACATATGAAAAAAAAAATGAAAAAAAAGAGAGAATAAATTTTGACTTCACCTTCTCATACCAAAGGTCATTACAGAATTTTGTCATTGTTCAAGTCGATCGAACAAATGTAAGTGCTTCCATTCTTATCTGTTTTTACTTTGTGCAAAATAGAATTTGCATTGAGGACAATGCAAAATTTAGGTGTGGGGTGGGAATTAGTCATTTTATCTTTATCTTAGTTAGTCATTTTATCTTTATCTTAGTTATCTTTTTCCTCTTTTTCTTACCATTTTTTATGTCATTTTTTCTCTTTTCATCATAAAAAAAAAAATCACTTGCCAACTTAATAGAGTTGATTAATAATTGATCTATTTGATAGAATTTAAGTCTTCTAATCCTTAGTTCTATACTCAAGTTTACCTTTTATGATAACTCCAAATAAATTTCTCAAGAAATGATTTTCAAAGTAGTATACTTTACTTAAGTTTTAACTTAGATTTTTAATTAAAGTAATGAAATTTTGGCATGCCTAACTTAGAGTTGAAAATAATTTTTCAAGTTGTCTTGATCCAAATATTGTTCAGAATATATATACATATACACATATATATACTAACTTAATAAAAGAAGAAAAATTTCTCTTAAAATCATTGGTGGTTCTATTTTACTAAGCCTAAGTTGGTGAGTATTTAAGCCCGAGGAGTATTTCTATGCTTAATGACCTAAGCCCAATTGGGTTGGGATTCATTGGCCCAAAACTCGCTAAATGGTCACTTAGAAAGCCCGATTAAAAGAACAAAACCACCAAGGAATAAAGAGTTTAAAAAATAGCATAATAACCATGTTTTTATATATAGTTATATTTGTATATGTTCTTGAAAAATTAAATGGATTAAAAGACTTGAAGTTTGTTTAAAACAAAAGTTAGCATGATCTTTTCAAAACTTGAAGTTTGTATATATTTTAATTACATTTTATACCCTTATTACCTATGTTATATGAATAACGATATTACTAATAATCATTTTATCTTATTTTGCGGGCTAATAAAGAAATAATGAATAAAATCCCAAATGACTCAAATTCTCTGAATTTCTACCAATATTTGAAGCCCAAATCGAAGACAAACCAAGGCCCAAGATACCAAATTGATCCAAGAGAAATTCGTGAAGAAAAATCAAGAAAAGACAAATTCGGTTGGGAACCAATCGGTTGACCAACCGGTTGGCCAACCGGTTAATAAGGTTAGCTAACCGATCGATAACCGTCGGTTCCCAACAATTCAATTAATGGTGGATTTCTCTTCCTTTTGGCTAGGTTTGATCCAATGGTTCACATCAACTCCGTTGGGCTATAAATAGGGGTGAAGGTGAGTGTTTTGAGTGTGAAATATTTTATAAAACTTCATTTGGAGAGGAGGGTCACTCTTAATTGAGAAGACCTTCCAAAATTGTAACTTTGTTACACAATAAATGAAATGTTTCACCTTCAATTTCCTTTCTCTTCTTCTAATCCAAGGACCAAAGGAGGATTAGATTAAGATCGAGGAGTTGTTGGTTTTCCTTTTATTTCTTTTCATTTTCTTTCTTGTTCATTTATTGCTTTGTAGCTTAGATTTACTTTCATGCAATTTACTTTCATGCAATTTACTTTCATGCAATGTATTTAATTCTTGTATTTACTTTCTAGAATAGATTTTTCTTTTCTTTAATTCACCTTGAGGCTAGAACCCTCTTGGGAATTACCCTTTTCTAAGTGTGGAGCCAATATTTGTGGGATCCCTAGAGATTGTTTGAAACTAGCTAACAAATCCAACTCATTTTCATGAGATTGAGATAAGCTAAGTGGATCTACTCTAGATTCCTCATATCTTTAATTAACCCTCCATACTTTACATTCTTGATTTTGCACTTATCCTTATTTTTCATTTGTTTGTTATTTTCCTTTATTTTTGATTTTGATTTTCCTCTCCTCTCTCTCTCAATCTTGCTTTATTTTATTTTGCACTTATTTTCTCTCAATCTCATATTCCCTCCATGTGCATATAATCTCAAACCTAGTTTTGTTGTTATTTGCACATAATCACAACCACATTCTCAACTTTATTTTCTCCTCTTTTGCACATAATCCACAATCCACTCTCTTTTATCTCTCCACATCCACTCTCACCATTTATCACTTCCATTTTATTTGAATAAACTCCTAATTGTCACGCGCATAATTTGAGAACCAAAACTCGAGCAAAACTCCTCCTACTTCCCGTTCCTCGTGGGATCGATAATCTTTTATACTATAACTTGATAAGGGTTGTATACTTGCAACTTAGGAGGTAATCATTTATTTCCCATCAATAGCCAATAGTCTCAGTACATTATGGCAAAGATGGGATACAGCCTTACAGCAAGACAAGGGCTGAATTTTATCCAAGGGCTAAGAATTCCTTTAATCCCCTTTATACCAGCAGGGAAAGTTTTTGATTATTATAATCGAACCAAATGAGGACTCGGTTATATTTCTTCCGAAGCCGAGTCACAAATACGACCAGCATCTGATGACTTTTTAAGCAGTTCTTCATATACGTCCAACTGACATTCTGACATCAGCCTTGGAGCCTTACTTAGTGAATTCACGGCCAACATGGTCTCATACGACCTAACTATGGATCATGATGAATCCGAAGTGTTTGAAGATTCAAAGATGATTCATGGGCAAGACAACTAGAGAAGCAATGGGAGTCACGCTTCGAAGTCAGTGAAACAACTTATCGAAGATAAAGTGGTTCAAATCAACATAGGCGATGAAGTCAACCCCAAGCCCATCTTCATCAGCGAAAGTTTATCACCCGCTGAAAAGGAAGAAGTAATAATTCTCCTTTGAGAGTATATTGATGTCTTCACCTGGAGTTATGAAGATATGCCTGGTTTACGCCCCAATGTGACGGTACATCGCCTCGACATTGACACCAATGTCAAGCTGGTCATGCAACAACAGCGACGCTACCGTCCTAAATTGATGGACCAGATCGCTAAAGAAATCTGAAAACTCAATGAATTCGGGTTCATTCATGAAGAACAACATCACGATTGGCTAGCCAGCATCGTTGTGGTGATGAAAAAGAACGGGAAGATTCGGATGTGTATTGATTTCTGGGATCTCAATCTTGCTTGTCCAAAGGATGAATTCTCTCTCCCTATCACGGATGTCATGGTTGATAATACGTGTGGGTTTGAGAGGATGTCGTTCATGGATGGGTTTTTTAGAACAACCAAATCAAAATGCATCTAGATGATCAAAAGCACACATCTTTCAGAACACCCTTAGGAGTATTCTGTTATACAGTAATGCCCTTCAGTCTGAAAAATGCTGGAGCAACTTCAACGCATTATGGACACGATCTTTCGTGAGCATTTTCGTAAGACGGTGGAATGCTATGTCGACGACCTCGCAATCAAAAGTCGTCACAAGCAAGATCACATCAATGATTTGAGAACGGTGTTTCATGGGGGTATCATCAAGTAAATTCCAACCAAGTCTTTCCTGGGGGTATCATCAAGTAAATTTTTAGGGTTTATTGTAACATCCTAAGGAATACACGTCGATCCTGAAAAAGTAAAAGCCATCCAAGAGATGCCACCTCCGAGAAATCTCAAAGAGCTCAGAAGTCTACAAGGACGATTAGCGTATATCCGTAGGTTTATTGCCAACTTGTCTGGGAAGTGTCAACCATTTCAAAGACTCATAAAGAAAGGTGTCTCGTTCATTTGGGATGACATTTGTCAAGAAGCTTTCAATGAGATCAAGGGTTATCTCACGAAGCCACCCATTTTAGCCGCACTAGTATCAGGTAATCCTGATTTACGTCAGGGCAATGGATCACTCTCTCGGAGCACTTCTTGCCTAGAAGAATGATAATGGTCACGAGCAAGTTATTTACTACCCCAGCCGGACTACGATCGGTGCTGAGCATCGCTACAATCCAGTCAAAAAGGAATGTCAAGCATTGGTGTTCGCAATCTAGAAGATGCGACACTATCTCACTGGCCAATCCATTCATGTCATTTCAAGAGTTAATCCTTGTAGGCGTTGAAAATTGCCTATAAGCTCCCGAGAACAGCTTGTGATGAGGAGTTGACGATCGGGACGCCATCCAACGATGCAACAACAAGTGACCACGACGTCAAACGAATAAACCGAGTCGACGAAGCGCATAAAGCAAGACGACAAGGCGTACAAGGCTAATGAAGTGACAAACCGCACGCGTGCGAAGGGATAAACCTAATTTTGAAGCTCCAGATCAGTAAGTGTCGACTAGATCAACCAAACCAAGACCCGGAACACTGAAAAATGGTGAAAGAGGTCCCGAAACCGCCCTCAGGGGCTCGGCAAAAACCGAACCACCCGAGGGTGACTCGACCAAAACAGAGCCACCCATGGGTGGCTCGGTGGCCGAGCCACCTCGAGGTGGCTCGATGGCGAACCACCTCAAGGTGGCTCGGCATGGCCAGCCACCACGAGGTGGCTCGATGGCCGAACCACCTCAAGGTGGCTCGGCATGGCCGAGCCACCCTGAGGTGGCCGAGCCACCTAGGGGGTGGCCAAGCCATCTCCAGCCCTGATTGGGCTTTGGGCCCAGTTTCGACTGCTTACCCTCTTTCAAAGGCTATAAATATGAGGGTAGGGGCTCATTTGTTCAAATCCGGAATTTTGGAGAGAAGAGGAGACTCTGTCGGATCAAGATCTGACTTTTGGCGATAAAGGCGAGGCTTTTGAAGATCAAGATCTAACTTTTGGGGAGGCGATCAACTTCGACATCAGATCTACATCATTTTCTCGAGATTAAACCTCATTTTGATCTCGAGAAGAGCTTTGATTTCGCTTAGTCGATCTCATTTGCTTGGGCACTTGTTTCCTTCGTGAAATAACCCCTCTTGATCGTGTAGATCTCGCACTGGATCTGAATTATGCGGTGGTCCACGGACGAAAAAGAAGTCCTCGGCACAGGCAAAGACACCCACACAAGCATGGATCTGATAAACGAATTCCGCGTTTGTTCAAAAAGGAGAAAAAATTATAATTTTTTTGATTGTTCATTGTAAAGCCTTATAAAAAGTCTATCTTTTTTCTGAATCTCGTTTGTAATCCCATAAAGGTGTAACGAATTCAGTCAATGACAATTATCCTGACTTTTCCCATGAACAAGCTGGCGACCACAGTGGGAGCCAACGGTCTCAAGTCAGAGGCCGTCGTGTCGCAGCCACGGATCCAGATCCCAGTCGAAGAGGAGGTCGAATATGAGTTAGACCAGTAGAAGTTCGAGGAGTACATCTCGTCCTCGTCCCGATCGTCCTCCCCACGTAGATCCAAGAAGATCTCCGCTGCAAGGAGAATCCGATGGTCTTCAGACGTCGAATCTCAAGGTGAGGATTCCGATCCCACCACTGTCAAAACTACAGCAAGCAGCATCCCTCCGGCACCCAAGCCAACCGGAGATGAAGATCTCAACTCCTCGGTGCAAGATCCAATTGATGGCCCACTGAAGCTTTTGAAGAGAGCCTGCCAACATCGACGTTAGAGTTTGGCTCACCGATTTGTTAAGGCATTAGAATCGGTGGACGGGATCCGTTACTGGGCGGATCTCAAATCCAGGAGAGGCGAAAAGCCTCAGAAGCAGGCGCACAGCAACTCCTCCAAGCCGTCGATAAATGATTGGATCTGTGTTAAACGGAACTGATCAACACTTGAAGAATGCATCCGGAAGCGCCGCGCACTCCTTGCGCACGCACGGGCCCTAGTTGAAGAGGCCCGAAGGTTGAAGAAGGAGGAAATGGTCGAGAAGCCCCCGAAGATGCATCAAGCGTGGAGGCCAAAACCCGAAACAACGGTTAAGGCCAAAGCCAAAGTGTTGGACAAGGATCGGCCTCCCCAAGCTAATTCTACGAAGGTTCAGTTACCCCAAGATGGTCTCCGGCCAAGGAATTCCACTCCACCACCAACTCTACCATCGTCGACTCCACCCAAGTCGCCGTCCGCCTCAATTCATACTTCAGGTGATCCCGCCGGTTCATCCCAAAGCAAGAAGACGGTGTTAGAACGCCTCGGTCCCGTGCCTGATGATAGAGGCAAGGTTCCACTCAAGGAGCGCTTGGGCCCATTGAGGAAGTCCCGGGTCACTCCCAACGCAGAGAGTCGTACCCACCTCAACCATGACAAGAAGGCTCCTACAATCAACCGAACCGGGCTCCGCATTGAAGTCCAAGAGCCCACTGGAGCTTCACACTCAGAAAGGCGTACATCGTGGCGAGTAACTTTTGGAAGTCCAAACAAGGCTATCCCTCCTCAGATGGAGACGTTCTCGTCTGACGACGAGGATGTTATACCTGAGAAGTCGTGCCAACACATGATAGATTGCTCCGGCCTTCATGCCGATGAGTTGTACTATCATGCTGGGGGTACGAACAGATCTTGAAAAAGAAGATCCCCGGAGAAAAACATGCATTGCCCATGCTCCAGATTGATCAAGGCGGTGTTGTCCGAGTGCGATTGCAACAAGACGACTCCGAGCAAATTATCGGTCTTTGATAGGCTTGGCGCCAAGATATTTGAACCCAAATCAAGGCTTTTCCGCAGGGGAAGATTGACGCCTCAAGATGATGAGTTGCCAAGCGTCTCCATTAATATGACCAGCAAAGGGCGTCGTCGCGTGGCATTCCCGCGGCATCGTAACGGATAACTCGGTTGCGGTCCGGGACCATTAGACGCCCCAACTATGGCAAAGTGCCAAGGAGATCACCTTCAGATGACGAAGTGTCAGACGCTGGCTCCGCAGTTGCCTCCGACAATACGGTATCAAGTGAGGGACGACTCCGTGAAGCACTCATGATTAGTGCAGAGCAAGTAGCCAAGATTCTCGAAGAGGCTTTGGTCAAGCAGAAGGAGAATTTCCAGCTTAAAATGCAGATGGCCATGCAACAAATGAGAGAATTTCAGGACAAGCAAATCCTAGCATTGCTGAATCGCCGAGGTGAATCAAGTCATCGCAATCACGATAACCAAACGGATAGTGACGCAGAGGGGGATGAAGACCGTAACGTCGATAATCTCCGTGATAAACAGAATGTGGGAGGTCACCTCGAGAACGACAGTGGTAACACCATCGTCCCTCCTCAAGATCACCCAAACGGAGACGTAGGTGAGAATGAGAAGATAAAGGATCTCGAGAGTAAGATCAACACTCTGATCTCTGCCAGAGAGGTAAAGAAGACGGGTATACCGTGTCCGTACCCAAGGGGGTTGGAATCGATCCCGTATCCGGCTAAGTTTAATTTAATTAACTTTACGCCGTTCGACGGGAAGGGTTCACCCACTCAGCACCTGTTCTACTTCAAGTCCCACCTGGGGGTTATCTCCAGCAACGAGCCCTTAATAGTTCGGTAATTCGTTGGCACCCTTCGTGGAGCTGCCTTCGATTGGTATTGCCGTCTCAAACCAAGGAGCGTCAACAGCTGGGACGACATGGAAACCATGTTCCTCACCAACTTCTTCGACGACGACACTGAAATATCATCGGGTCGCTCCTGGATGAGAAACAAAAGGACGGGGAGACGGTGGATAACTTCGTCAAAAGGTTCAGGAACAAAGCAATGAATTGGAAGGACCCAATAACTAAGGAGTTCATCCTCCAAACTTGCCACAACAACCTGTCATTGGACGTGTTGGATGCAATGGGAACAACACCGTCTAAAACTTGGAAGGAGTTGAAGGTGCACGGGGAGCAGGCCGAGCGATTCCTAAAAAGGAAGAAGGCAGAGAGAGGTCAGCCAGCAGTGAATGCTCACAAATAGAACTTTATCCCACGCGGCAAAGGAAAGGCGCAAGAAAAGGCAATAGACGCGAACTAAACGTTCCAGTTACAGCCACAGCAGCAGTCGCAACAGCAAACACCACAGCAGTCGCGGCCCCAATGGCAACAACGACCTCAGAATAAGAAATCGTCGGAACCAAGGTTTCCCAAAGTTTACTCCTTCAAGGATGACGAAGTTCCCGCTATTTTCAAATACCTCTTGGAAAATAACAAAATCCAGTTGCCACCGATTGTGAACCAAGAGGAGGCAAAGAAGGTTACAGACCCGAAGTACTGCGCCTACCACAGAGCGGTGCACCACTCGATGAAGCCGTGTTATCATCTCAAAGATAAAATCCAGGCCTTGATTGATGTAGGGGTCATTATCCCGAAGGCGTCCAAAGAGAAGAAAGTAGGGGCGAACGCAGTCTCCATCAGCTTCGGATCGGTGCCCTTAGATTGGTTCCAACCGACACCCGTTGTGAAAGTTGGTATGAAGACGGTGAACGACGACCCTCACGGTCAGCGTGAAAAGGTACTCATACCTCATATAGCCCTGAACGGCGAGATCCTTTGGGTTCATCCGGACTTACTCAAAGATGAGGAGTGGGCGATCTCTTCATCTAAAAAGAAGTCGAAGGGGAAGGGGAAGCTATGTCATGCCACTTCAGCGGTCTTGGAAAAGGATGATGAGCAGATGATGACACTCCAACTCTCTGAAGAAGAACAGGAAGTCTTCCCCACTAGGAGTGGACATATGTATCACTACAAGTATCCCGAAGCTCCTAATCCAAATGCAAAGACGTTGACGGAGCTGGGGGTAGTGATGACTCCCACTACACGCACGGAAAAGTTATAGCAGTAGGTGGCCGCTAAAGAAGACACGGCCAAGCTAAAAGAGAAGCAACCCCAACAACAAGAAGTTCAAGTTTCGAAGCAGTCTCGTTTTAATCGGCCGATTGGAAGAGATAAACCGGAAAGTTCGAGCTCCTCGCGACACTTCGACATCATGGCCCAATTAGCCAATATCCCAGCAAGGATAACACTCTACGAGCTACTGCGGCTGTCGAAAGAAACCAGAGAAGCTCTGGCTGACTCAGAAGTGTTTCTCACCCGGATCGAACCAAGTCTTGAGGAACCAGAATCTTTAGCACAGCAGTGCAATCTCACCACCAAGCACATCCCTTGCATAACTTTTACCAAGGAGGATATGCAAACAAAGAACTCCAAGCATGACAGGCCCCTGTACTTTACCGGGTACATTGGCTCCTGTAAGGTCAACCGGATCCAAGTCGATCCGGATTCCGCTATGAGCATCATGCCCCTTCGCCTGATGTACAGCCTCGGAATTCCTGCCAGTAAGCTAGCATCTACAGGCACAGTAATTTACAGATTTAACACCAATGGGTCTCGACCACTTGGTAAAATCCAGATAAAGTGCCAAATGGGTGATTTAAAGTCTGAAGTCACATGCTATGTGATTGATGCAGAGACTTCTTATAACTTATTATTGGGACAGCCTTGGATCCATAATAACATTATAGTCCCCTCCACTCTTCATCAGTGTCTGAAATACGTCGACACTAATAATGAAGTCAAGACGGTGGTCGCGGACAAACAACCGTTTAAGGGATTGGAGAACTACTTTACGGACTCCCTTCTTTACGGTAATGAGTCCGATACCGAATCATCGGCCCAAGGCACGGACAGCAGTGAGGAAGCTGATGCCGAAGTCAGGCTTGATTATGGGGGGGGTTTTGTTATAAATGACATTGCACCCGCTGTAATCAATCTTGACGATGAAGAATCGTTAGATGAAAGTTGTAATTGGCAACTTGCCGACAATGAAACAAATGGTGATTTAGAATACTCTCCGTCTTTTATTGATGTAATTAAAGGACTATACGATAACCCCGAGTTGCACATGCCGATCCGATCGTCGTGTGTAACACAAAACTAATTCCAAGATTCCTTCGGGACAACGCGTGTCATCCCCGCCAAAATAGGAGGTAAGAAGGATTTAATCTACGGTAGGGGAGAAACGTTCTCACCACTAGATCACTTCTTAAAGAGGAATACTTATGACGATAAGCCTGGCTCACATCTATCTAGATATAGTCTAGAAGCACGAGATCTCATGAAAAAGTGAGGGTACGACCTGGCGAGAGGCGAAGGTCTTTGTTTCGGGTGGTGTCCCCGAGTTGCACCCGAAGCTGCGCATGTCCTAAAAGGGAAACCCTTAAATTATTACAGGTTCAAGAGAGGACTAGGATATATATCCTCTTGAGAAGATGAATGTTGCTGGTTCATTGATGACCGATTATCTGACGTAGGAGATGAACATTCATCGGATTCCTCAGCTTGGGACTCCGATGTCAGCATCGGCGAAATGTTCAAGGGGTTAATGTCAAATATGACTACAACCGACTCTACCATGATGGAGGATGATGAACAGATGCCAACATGGGAAGACCCGTGGATCCATCACCTCAACATGCAATACGAAGACCGATTCGAGCAAAGAGAACCTCCGACCGAAGACATAGTAGTCCAGGTCAATATGGGTGACGAAGTCAATCCAAAACCCATATTCATGAGCGGCAGTCTTTCCCCAGAAGAGAAAGAAGAATTAATCACTCTCGTTCGGGAATATATTGATGTTTTCGCTTGGAACTATGAAGATATGCCAGGGCTCGACCCAAACGTGGTGACCCACCGCCTCAATATTAAGCCGGATATCAAACCAGTCAAACAACAACAAAGACGGCTTCGTCCGCAGATCATGGAAGCAATTGTAGCGGAAGTGAAGAAGCTCATAGCGTCGGGTTTCATTAAGGAAGTACAGCATCCGGATTGGGTGTCGAATATTATTCCGGTTCCAAAAGAACGGGACGATCAGAGTCTGCGTAGACTACAGGGATCTGAATGCTGCATGCCCAAAAGATGATTTTCCTCTTCCAATCACGGACGTCATCATCGACAATACGTGTGGATTCGAGAGAATGTCCTTCATGGATGGCTTTTCATGTTATAATCAAATCAAGATGCACCCGGATGACGCGAAACACACGGCGTTCAGAACTCCCCTCGGCGTCTTTTACTATACGGTAATGCCCTTCGGTCTGAAGAATACAGGAGCCACATTCCAGCGAATCATGACGAAGATTTTTCACGAGCATCTTCGAAAGACGGTTGAATGTTACGTCGATGACCTAGTCGTAAAAAGCCGTGACAAGAATGACCACATCAACGACCTGAGGACAGCATTCGATCTTATGCGGAGTCATCAGTTAAAGATGAACCCTACCAAATCCTTTCTCAGGGATGTCCAGCGGCAAATTCCTCAGATTTGTCGTCACCACTAAGGGTATTCACATCGACCCGGATAAAGTGATGGCGATAAACGAATTACAACCCCCGAGAAATCTAAGAGAACGCAAAGGGTTACAAGGGCGATTAGCGTACATCCGGCGGTTTATATCAAACCTCTCCGGGAAATGCCAGCCATTCTCCAAGTTAAACAAGAAAGGAGTATCATTTGTCTGGGATGATTCTTGTCAAAAGGCATTCGAAGATATCAAAGCATATCTAGCGAATCCTCCGGTTCTCATTGCACCAAAGTCAGGTAAACTGTTCTTGATTTACATCAAAGCGATGCACCACTCGTTAAGCGCTTTACTCACGCAAGATGATGACAACGGTCACGAACAGGCGGTGTATTATCTGAGACGGACTTTAGTGGGTGCTGAATCCCGTTATCCGATGATTGAAAAAGAATGCCTTGCATTGGTGTTCGCGGTTCAAAAGATGCGGCACTACTTAGTCGGACAGACGATTTACGTTGTTTTCAGCGTAAATTCATTCCAGATATTCATAACGCAACCAGCCTCCATGAATTGACGTTTGGCAAAATGGGCCTTACTCTTGTCCCAATACGATCTGCACTTCAAGCAACAGAAGTCGGTCAAAGGACAGGCAATTTGCGACCTTTTAGCGTCTAATCCAACAAAGGATGCATCCGAGCTGTATGACGATTTGCCAGATGAGACCCATGAGGTCAACACTACATCGCACTAGCAAATATGGCAGTTGTATTTCGATGGAGCTTCTCGAGCAACTAATGTGACAAGTACCCCCGGATGTTCCAAAATCTCCGCCGGAGTTAGAGTTGTCTTAGTTTCCCCGGGAAAGCACATTATGCCTCGGGCTTACTCATTGACCGAGCCGTGCTCCAACAACGTAGTCGAGTACAACGCATTACTCATTGGACTCAGTTTTTCCAAAGAGCTGGGGATAGAATATCTCGAAGCCTTTGGAGATTCCTAACTCATTATCAAACAGGTTCGGGGGGACTATGAAGTTAGAAACCCAGACTTGGTTCATAACCATCAGGCAGCTATCGAGATGGCGGATTCGTTTGAAGAATTCTTCATTGAGTACATCCGCGCCGAATGCATCGTGAAGCGCGTGGCGGCATTAGCGGTATCGTTAGCGCAACCTCCTGAGTCGGAGCAGTTGATCACTGTGAGGACTCACCAACTCTTCGTACCAATATATAACGAAGAAGTCGACAATAAAGAGGTGGTCATCAAAGAGGTGCACTCAACCCGCATTGAATTAGACCCCCGGGATTGACAATTTCCTATAATCGATTATGTCCTACACGGTATTCTGCCTGAAGACATAAACGAGAGGGAAGCAATCCGACGGAGAGCGCCGAGGTTCTTTTATAATGCGGAGACTCAGACGTTATATCATCGCGGGTACGACGGTCTGCTGCTCCGGTGCCTTTCGAACAAAGAAGCGGAGGAAGTCCTTAGGGAAGCACACGGTGGAGAGTGCGGTGCGCACCAACCTGGTCCCAAGCTTTATGATCGCATCAGAAGAATGGGATACTTCTGGCCAATGATGGTTAATGATGCAATCGAGTACGCTCGAAAGTGCCACGCGTGTCAAATACACGCGAACTATAAGCATCGACCCCCGGAGCATTTGCATCCTTCGACTACTTCTTGGCCGTTCGAGACGTGGGGTATGGACATTATGGGTCCTATTTTTCCTCCGTCAGTTAAAGGCGATCGGTTCATTCTCGCAATCACCGACCACTTCTCCAAGTGGGCTGAAGCAATCCCGCTTAAAGAAGTGAAGACAAACAACATCATCAGGTTCATCAGGCATCACGTCATCTATCGACACGGCGTGCCAAGGCAGATCATACATGATAATGGTCCTCAATTCATCAGCAATGCCTTCGTCAGGTTTTGCGAGATGTTCAAAATTCAAGACGTCTCGTCGACGGCCTATTATCCCACTGCTAACGGTTTAGCTGAAGCGTTTAACAAGACAATCATTAAGATCTTGTTAAAGCTCGTGATAACCAATAAACGTGATTGGGATGATAAACTTGGAGAAGCACTCTGGGCATATCGCACCGCGATTCGCACGCTTGGAGCTACCCCATATTCTCTGGTATACGGATGTGAAGCGGTGCTTCTGTTGGAAATCTAAATTCCATCACTTCGGATCGCCCTCGCAACTGAGATGACGATGGAGGAACAACATCAGAGACGCCTTGAAGAGCTCAAGATGTTGGACAAAAAGCGCCTGGAAGCTCAAGAACACATTGAGTTTTACCAAGCCAGAATGTCGAGAGCTTTCAACAAAAGAGTCCGACAGAGAAGCTTTAAGGAAGGAGACCTGGTCCTCACTGCTCGACGACCGATAATTCTCGACTCTAAGAAGAAAGGTAAATTCGAACCCAAATGAGAAGGACCATTTGTGATAGACAAGGTCTACTCAAACGGTGCGTATCGCCTAATTACTCTTGAAGCCTTAGTACATTCGGGACAGGCAATTAATGCCGATAAATGGGAAATTCCTAAAAAAGTACTACCCTTAGTACATTCGGGACGACCCATTTTAAAGGGAAGTTCCTCGGGAAATAATTCACACATCGTTCTCGAGGATAACCCTAAATTTGTCCTCCACCAAATTCCCTCACTGATCAAATTCATTGGCAGTGAGTCCACAAAAATTTTTCTGGTCCAATCCACCAGCAGAATCCCCTCTTGATTCCTGCCATGAACAAGAGGTTCACTTTCAATATTGAAACCCCCTTCTGATAAACAGGAGGATGCCATCGTTCCTTTTCGCTCACGCCTTCCCATTGTTAGAGCCGAAGTTGGAATTTCCTTTCGATAAACGAGAAAGTCTTTTCAAGATCAGGTAGTGAATCCTATAAAAGTGAAAGCTATCTGAATCTCCCCCCCGATCATGCCTTCCCACAGTTAGGGCCGAAGTTAGAATTTCATCTCGATAAACGAGAATTTCCTTTTCAGATCAGATAATGAATCCTATAAAAGTGAAAGTTATCTGATTTTCTTTTCGATTCTCGGAGTGGAGATCCCTCACGAGTTTCAGCACTGCGATTCTCGAAGTAGAGATCCCACTTTTAGTTTCTTCCTTCCTAGAGATAGAATATAAAATTCTTCCTCTCCAGGGGCAAGACATAGGATATAAAATCCTTCCTCTCTTGTTTTGTGTTCATCTTTACCCTAAAAGAAGACCTGGAGACGGGATATAAAATCCTTCCTCTCCATCGTCGGGAAACAGAATATAAAACTCTTCCTTTCCCACATCAATTCCATCTTTCGATAGCCGGTTTAGTCTTTTATCCGATTGAAGAAGACACGAGTTGATTAAGGGTATTTTATCCCGAAGCCTAAGAAGGGATAAGTCTACGCGTCACCCGTGTTGCCGGTTTAGTCTTTTATCCGATTGAAGAAGACACCAGAGTTCGATTTTGGGGTATTTTATCCTGAAGCCTAAGAAGGAATAAGTCTACGCGTCACCAGCGTTCTTGGTTTAGTATTTTCTCCGATTGAAGAAGACACGAGTTGATTAAGGGTATTTTATCCCAAAGCCTAAGAAGGAATAAGTCTACAGCGTCACCGCATTGCGGTTTAGTCTTTTATCCGATTGAAGAAGACACGAGTTGATTAAGGGTATTTTATCGAAGCCTAAGAAGGGATAAGTCTACGCGTCACCCGCGTTGCCGGTTTAGTATTTTCTCCGATTGAAGAAGACACCAGAGTTCGATTCTGGGGTATTTTATCCCAAAGCCTAAGAAGGGATAAGTCTACGCATTACCCGCATTGCCGGTTTAGTCTTTTCTCCGATTGAAGAAGACACCAGAGTTCGATTCTGGGGTATTTTATCCCGAAGCCTAAGTAGGGATAAGCCTACATGTAATACGTGCAGCCGGGCAGTCTATCCCCGTGAAAAAAATAAAGTCTATGTATTCAACATCATAGCAATAAGTCTAAGAGAGTTTCATTCTCTTAGCACAACGTTACGTGCGGAACGGGTTTAAATAAGCCGCACGCTAGCTCGACTCAAACGGTAGTCAGTAAAGGCTAATCAAATCTGTTGATGGCTGGGGGTTGGCTAATAACCCTAAAGCTAGTGCCTAACACGCGTCGCCGGTTAGTCTCTTGCTCGTAAAAGATGACAAAGTCTATGTATTCAACATCATAGCATTAAGCTTAAAAGAGTTTCATTCTTTTAGCACAACGTCATGTGCGGAACGGGTTTAGATAATCCACCGCTAGCTTTGATTCAAGCGATGAGTCGGTAAAGGCTTATCAAATCCGTTGATGGTGAGGTTTGCCAAAATCCTATAAGCATGGTGGTTAAATATTTCAAATGAAGTGAGAAATCACAATGAGCGGCGATAAAAGGAAGATAGAGGTTTATTCAACTAATGAAGAATCAAGCCTTTCAAACTCTGACCATTCAAACATTAAGCTTATGACACAAGATTTATTGTTCGGTGGGACAACTCATTGTTATAAGCTTGATGGAGCTCCTCTGTAACTTCGGCCTTAAAGACTCCTCATTAGCATTGTCGGCGGCGTTCTCCTCAACCGACCAACTTCTATTTTGAAAGTTCGGTTTCTTGATAGGACGGTTCGAGCTTCTTCTTTGTTGACCCTGGACAGCTCCAAAATGCCTAAGGTCTCTTCCTTCGCTTGAAGTTCCCGCTTAAGTTGCGCTATCCCGGTCTCACTCGAAGCGATAAGAGAATCAATGGTGCTCAGAGATGTTGATTTCTCAGAAAGGACGATTTTAACCTGATCTACCCGGCCCTGCTGCATCTGAACCTCAAGTTTAGAGAGAGCTTGAGCACCACGCCATGCTTCTAGATAAGCCTCCGATTGATCAGCCACATATGAAGAAGCACCTGCCGCTCGCAACTCCTGTAACTTCTGGAGATCGAGTCCCAAGTGATAAAGATCGTCAGTAATAGCATTGGCAAGCTCGGGATAACTAGCATCCCTTATAAAAGCTATTTTAGAGTCGAGAGCCGGCCTGAATCGACAAAGGGAAAACCCACTATTGAGGAGCTTATCGATCATCACGTTCATGAAGGAAAAGAATTATTGGACTTCCATACAGATGACAATCCAATTCGGATCATCATTTGACACCAGCACCCTCGCCATATCATGGAGATGAGAGGGGAGCCCTGCAAGAGAATGAGAGGATGAATATTTTAAAATCCGAAGTCAAAGGCTCGTGTAAATCTCGATAGCCGAATAACCCGTACCTGGCTCCATCGACATGGCCTCATGGGTTATCGGGTCTATCGAAAGAGGGACCGCTGTTGATGCACCAATTGCTGCAGTTGGTCTCATAGCATGTTCGTTAGGTGAAGCGCCATCATGGTGCCAATCAGGAGGGCATCGAGAATGAGAATCGAGGCGAGCCTCTGCAAGAGTCCCTACAAACAACAAAATGAATTCCTTCATTTCGACAAATTGCGGTTGTATTAGTCGAAATGGCTAGTCCTACAATTAATGGGAGAAGGAACCCATATGTAACACCCGTGAATTTTCGATCATTATCTTCTAATATTGCTTTTCTAATATTAAATATTATTTTCTAGCATTTAAAAGTTGAATAGTATTTTTCTAGTATTATTTTCCTAATATTTTTCGATCATTATCTTCTAATATTGCTTTTCTAATATTAAATATTATTTTCTAGCATTTAAAAGTTGAATAGTATTTTTCTAGTGTTTAAATATTAAATGTTATTTTACGGTATTTAAATATTAAATATTATTTTTAGTATTTAAAAATTAAATATTATTTTCTAAAGGTATTATTAATATTTTCTCAAATTTTCAGGATTCTCTCGAATTCAAAATAGAGTTTTATATTTATGTTTATGATTTAGCTACATTATAAATTCAATAATTTAGGTGAATCTTGTCGGTCATAATTTTGATTATTGATATTATTAATGATTTTGTAAACTGAGCTTGGTATTTGGTGCGTACAAGTATATATGTGTAATAATTTTATTAATAGCACTCTCATTAATTATCAATATAAAAATTAATTTTCTTTTTATATGTTGTATAATAGCCCTAACCCTTAACCCTAACCCTATATATATCTAATATATTTTAATTTCTTTTTCAAAAACCAAAAGAACCCAACCCAGCCTCTCTCCTCTCTCACCCGTACTCTCTCTCTCTCTCTCTCTCTCTCTCTCTCTCTCTCTCTCTCTCTCTCTCTCTCTCTCTCTCTCTCTCTCTCTCTCTCTCTCTCTCTCTCTCTCTCTCTCTCTCTCTCTCTCTCTCTCTCTCTCTCTCTCTCTCTCTCTCTCTCTCTCTCTCTCTCTCTCTCTCTCTCTCTCTCTCTCTCTCTCTCTCTCTCTCTCTCTCTCTCTCTCTCTCTCTCTCTCTCTCTCTCTCTCTCTCTCTCTCTCTCTCTCTCTCTCTCTCTCTCTCTCTCTCTCTCTCTCTCTCTCTCTCTCTCTCTCTCTCTCTCTCTCTCTCTCTCTCTCTCTCTCTCTCTCTCTCTCTCTCTCTCTCTCTCTCTCTCTCTCTCTCTCTCTCTCTCTCTCTCTCTCTCTCTCTCTCTCTCTCTCTCTCTCTCTCTCTCTCTCTCTCTCTCTCTCTCTCTCTCTCTCTCTCTCTCTCTCTCTCTCTCTCTCTCTCTCTCTCTCTCTCTCTCTCTCTCTCTCTCTCTCTCTCTCTCTCTCTCTCTCTCTCTCTCTCTCTCTCTCTCTCTCTCTCTCTCTCTCTCTCTCTCTCTCTCTCTCTCTCTCTCTCTCTCTCTCTCTCTCTCTCTCTCTCTCTCTCTCTCTCTCTCTCTCTCTCTCTCTCTCTCTCTCTCTCTCTCTCTCTCTCTCTCTCTCTCTCTCTCTCTCTCTCTCTCTCTCTCTCTCTCTCTCTCTCTCTCTCTCTCTCTCTCTCTCTCTCTCTCTCTCTCTCTCTCTCTCTCTCTCTCTCTCTCTCTCTCTCTCTCTCTCTCTCTCTCTCTCTCTCTCTCTCTCTCTCTCTCTCTCTCTCTCTCTCTCTCTCTCTCTCTCTCTCTCTCTCTCTCTCTCTCTCTCTCTCTCTCTCTCTCTCTCTCTCTCTCTCTCTCTCTCTCTCTCTCTCTCTCTCTCTCTCTCTCTCTCTCTCTCTCTCTCTCTCTCTCTCTCTCTCTCTCTCTCTCTCTCTCTCTCTCTCTCTCTCTCTCTCTCTCTCTCTCTCTCTCTCTCTCTCTCTCTCTCTCTCTCTCTCTCTCTCTCTCTCTCTCTCTCTCTCTCTCTCTCTCTCTCTCTCTCTCTCTCTCTCTCTCTCTCTCTCTCTCTCTCTCTCTCTCTCTCTCTCTCTCTCTCTCTCTCTCTCTCTCTCTCTCTCTCTCTCTCTCTCTCTCTCTCTCTCTCTCTCTCTCTCTCTCTCTCTCTCTCTCTCTCTCTCTCTCTCTCTCTCTCTCTCTCTCTCTCTCTCTCTCTCTCTCTCTCTCTCTCTCTCTCTCTCTCTCTCTCTCTCTCTCTCTCTCTCTCTCTCTCTCTCTCTCTCTCTCTCTCTCTCTCTCTCTCTCTCTCTCTCTCTCTCTCTCTCTCTCTCTCTCTCTCTCTCTCTCTCTCTCTCTCTCTCTCTCTCTCTCTCTCTCTCTCTCTCTCTCTCTCTCTCTCTCTCTCTCTCTCTCTCTCTCTCTCTCTCTCTCTCTCTCTCTCTCTCTCTCTCTCTCTCTCTCTCTCTCTCTCTCTCTCTCTCTCTCTCTCTCTCTCTCTCTCTCTCTCTCTCTCTCTCTCTCTCTCTCTCTCTCTCTCTCTCTCTCTCTCTCTCTCTCTCTCTCTCTCTCTCTCTCTCTCTCTCTCTCTCTCTCTCTCTCTCTCTCTCTCTCTCTCTCTCTCTCTCTCTCTCTCTCTCTCTCTCTCTCTCTCTCTCTCTCTCTCTCTCTCTCTCTCTCTCTCTCTCTCTCTCTCTCTCTCTCTCTCTCTCTCTCTCTCTCTCTCTCTCTCTCTCTCTCTCTCTCTCTCTCTCTCTCTCTCTCTCTCTCTCTCTCTCTCTCTCTCTCTCTCTCTCTCTCTCTCTCTCGAAAAGAACTAGAGGTGATTTATGGAAAAGAAAATAGTTATCGCTCATAAATAATATTAAAGAGAAAGAGTATAATTTTAATTGAAATATTGGATAATTAAGTTGGGAATTGGTTTAAAGGATTTTCATGAAATTTATGTTGAAAATTACGCCATTTCATGTGGTTAACTTCTCCTATTTTGCATTTTTATATTGTACCGTTGTTGATAGTTATTCATGTTCTTGTTCATGATACACCTACACCACACGTAGAGTAATTGCACATATGACATGTTAATTGCATTTATTCACGCCTTGTTGTGTCCAACCGTAGTAGTTCATGACTTAGGGATTTTGTTGTCATGAACATGACCTAGTGACATGTGTGTGTTGACCATGCTTAGGAGGTGAACCCGTTTGATATCGGCATCGTTGACTTGATTTACGAGACCGTGGGATGGAAAAGTCTTGGTTCATGTATTCGGATGTGGCGTTTATGTATCTTCGGACCGTGCCAAGTGACATTGTTTCCGCGACTTGGGGCTGGTTTGTTGGGCTGTGAATCGTTTACGCGTGGCGGTGTACTTTTGTATTCACCGAAGTCTCGCGAACCGACAAGCCGAATCTGATTGCGTGTAGTCCTTTGACCGTTCGTTGTTCGCGGTATTGGATGCGTAGAGGATAATGAACCGCCGCTATCCGATTGATATGAACCTTGACTTTAAATGAGATGTAGATCCGAGACTATGTGAGAATGGTGAGTTACCCGCCACCGTTGTTGGAGTAACGAGATTTCGGTTGTTTGGATTGTCGGTTCTAGTAAATGCATGCACCACTTCACACTATTATATTCGTTCGCATTTTCTGATTACTGTATTCATTTGTATTATTATTATACTGCTATTTCTTTTGGGATCTTGCCGTGTGTTATACACGCTGACGTACTCTATTCTCTTGGTGTACGTCAGATTTAGATGACGGACAGGTTCAAGATGGAGATGCACTTGGTAGGAGTTTTCTCGGCGGAGAACCTTCCGTGATGACTGAGTAGATCGAGTCGAAGTTTAGTTTCTTTTATTTCCAAGAGTTGATGAACTTTAGATTTCTTTCAAGATTTCTATTTTAGCTTAGTTGACATTTGTTTCACGACTCTTTAGTTTCTTTAACCACATGAATTGTTTGGATATGTGGACTCTTTTATAGTCCCGATGTTATTCATTTTAGTGATATGTACTCTTCTCGCTCGATTATTGTTTATTCTTCTTGTGATTGGGATGCGTAGTGATTATTTTATGATTACTTGACGCTGGCGTATTAGATTGAGAAGAAATATTTTTATTATTCGTATTTCTCCTCAACCTAATACGTCATGCTTTTTCGCTCCGCCTCGTATTTTGGGAAGGTGGCGTGATGTGTTTTGGTGGTGGCCCATGCAGTCGAATCAATTAGATCGCCAGTCTAGTCACGATCTCGCCATCGTTCGAAGTTTTCACAGTAAGAATAAGATAAATAATTTAGACGCATATCACTATTTCATCCGTAAGACTATATTTGACCCTTACCCTGTAAGATATATTTTAGTCCCTATCTTACCCAATTTCGACTTTGATTTTGACTTCGATTTCCTTGTTCTCCCTCGAATGAATTTGATTCCCGTCTTTTCTCTAGAACCATGCTAGGATATGCTTAAGAGTACTAAGTTAGTTGTATTATCTTGTCCGCATTAGGCAAGGTTCTTGTTTCTTCCGTTCCTGCTTTATCACTCTTTAGGCCCCGGAGCTTTTCACTGTTTGTTACCCCATCGTTTCGTGACTACATACTCTTCCTATAGCTTCTCTTTCTTCGTGCTGGTTATTACAATATTTTAGTTATCACACATAGTGCTATATTGTATGTTGTTAGACTATGTTATTATTCTGGATTTATATACTTAATTTATTTTATGCATATATATATATATGATTTACGTAAATACTTTTTGATTGTGTAAATCTTAATTCATTTGATTATATATGCTTCCTTATTAATTTGATAAATAATCATGTTCAATTAAAATTAACAAACATTATTGATTTTATATATTTTTATCTATGTATGTTTGTGATGAGGATTGTGTTTTGCAGCTTAGTATGGATTTTTATATGCTTAACGATATGTTGTATTGATTTGCATGATTTAATTTCCAATATATGTATTTTATTGATTTTTCTTTAGCTACAACATTTTTATTTATTTGTTTATTTTGGTCAGAATATGTTGACACTATTTTACGCATTTATAAGTACTATATACATATTTTTACGTATTATATTGATATATATAGCGGCTTTGTGATTGATATACAAACATGATATGATTAATTGATGGCTTTGTGTACTTGCTACTATTAGCGTAAGTTTGATTGCCTTTATTTCTTACATTTCCATTTTGTTTCTACATCTTGGTTTGTCAAACTTTAACATGAACCTTTTAACTAATTGTGTTACCTTTAAATTTTTATTTGATACTTTTGGACTAAAGTATATTTTATTTTGAATTTTGTCACCTCAGGTTAAGCATCGTTACATTTACGTTGAGATTGTCACATTTAGCTATTAATTTTTTTTGGCTTAACCGTGTTATGCTTATTTCCTATTTGTTAACTTTGAGTTGAAATTATCAAATTTGATTTGAACCATGTTACCTTTAATATTAAATTATTACCTTGTTGGACCTTGTTAACTCTAGCTATTAACTATTACTAGTTTTAAACTTTGTTACCTTTAGCTATAAATTCTTTTATTGAATGGTTGTCTACTACACGCCTGTTGCAGTCAGCATGATATTTTATTTTTACTTTTTTTTTATTTTAGATTCTGGTATCGTTAAGTTCAGATTTAGTATCCTTAAGTTGAGGTTTATTATCTTTGGTTATGATTTTGGCTTAATTGTCGCTTGGTCTTTTTAGATCATTTGTCATAGTCGTTACCTTTATCTTGTGAACTTTTAGTTGAAATGTATAACTTTTAACCATTAATTGTTATATTCATTTTAAACTCATACTTATAGTTATGGTGATATTTTCTTTATAACTTTACGCCTTTAGCATATTTTGTTATATTTACTTTCACTTCAAATTTTCACAACTTTAAGGTGAGTATTGTCACCTAACCTTGGTATAATTTCGTCACCTTTATTTTGTATTTATTTCCTTTCACAGAGTTTTGATCCATAACTATAAATTGTCACCTTGGTGTCGAAGTCTATTTTATTTTACCATTAGAAGAACTGATATTTTATTTTGAGCTCCGATACATTTGTGTAGAAGTTTGTTACCCTAAGCGTAATTGTGTTCTTTTAATATTGTTTACACTTTAGATTTTGTTATATTTTGGTCAAAGGTACACTTTAGATTTTGTTATATTTTGGTCAAAGTTGCTACCTTTTAGCAATGGAATTTTTGGTTATTTGAGTTATTTTATTTTGATTGTTTTGTGTTAAATTTAAACACGTAAGTCCTTACCACCTTTTGACTTGTTGTCCTTAAGATACCGGTTACTATCCTTCACTTAATTGTGATATCAATACTTTTATTTTCTCTGAAGGTTGTCATCTTTAACCATTAAATTTTTCGTCTTTATATATATTATTTTTACCTTTATGTTGGAATTTGTTAACTTTAGCCATTAAATGTTACATTTACTTCTTGGTTGTCGTCTTTAGCTTTGAATTGTTACGTTTCGTCTAACTTGTTACCATTAGCATAATTTTATTCTTTATATTGTCGCTTCTAGATTTGTTAACTTTAGGTTGTGGTTCATTACCCTTCACCTAATCCATATCTCTGTCTTTGGGATTGTTTTAATTCCGAGGACGGAATTTGTTTTAAGGGGGGTAGGATGTAACACCCGTGAATTTTCGATACGTATTTTTCTAATATTTTGGTAACGTATTTTCTAGTATTATTTTCCTAATATTTTTCGTCATTATCTTCTAATATTGCTTTTCTAATATTAAATATTATATTCTAGCATTTAAAAGTTGAATAGTATTTTTCTAGTGTTTAAATATTAAATGTTATTTTCTCGGTATTTAAATATTAAATATTATTTTTAGTATTTAAAAATTAAATATTATTTTCTAAAGGTATTATTAATATTTTCTCAAATTTTCAGGATTCTCTACTAATTCAAAATAGAGTTTTATATTTATGTTTATGATTTAGCTACATTATAAATTCAATAATTTCTGAATACCGCCACCATAATTTTGATTATTGATATTATTAATGATTTTGTAAACTGAGCTTGGTATTTGGTACGCATAAGTATATATGTAATAATTTTATTAATAGCACTCTCATTAATTATCAATATAATAATTAATTTTCTTTTTATATGTTCTATAATATCCCTAACCCTAACCCTAACCCTATATATATCTAATATATTTTAATTTCTTTTCAAAACCAAAAGAACCCAACCCAGCCTCTCTCTCTCTCTCTCTCTCTCTCTCTCTCTCTCTCTCTCTCTCTCTCTCTCTCTCTCTCTCTCTCTCTCTCTCTCTCTCTCTCTCTCTCTCTCTCTCTCTCTCTCTCTCTCTCTCTCTCTCTCTCTCTCTCTCTCTCTCTCTCTCTCTCTCTCTCTCTCTCTCTCTCTCTCTCTCTCTCTCTCTCTCTCTCTCTCTCTCTCTCTCTCTCTCTCTCTCTCTCTCTCTCTCTCTCTCTCTCTCTCTCTCTCTCTCTCTCTCTCTCTCTCTCTCTCTCTCTCTCTCTCTCTCTCTCTCTCTCTCTCTCTCTCTCTCTCTCTCTCTCTCTCTCTCTCTCTCTCTCTCTCTCTCTCTCTCTCTCTCTCTCTCTCTCTCTCTCTCTCTCTCTCTCTCTCTCTCTCTCTCTCTCTCTCTCTCTCTCTCTCTCTCTCTCTCTCTCTCTCTCTCTCTCTCTCTCTCTCTCTCTCTCTCTCTCTCTCTCTCTCTCTCTCTCTCTCTCTCTCTCTCTCTCTCTCTCTCTCTCTCTCTCTCTCTCTCTCTCTCTCTCTCTCTCTCTCTCTCTCTCTCTCTCTCTCTCTCTCTCTCTCTCTCTCTCTCTCTCTCTCTCTCTCTCTCTCTCTCTCTCTCTCTCTCTCTCTCTCTCTCTCTCTCTCTCTCTCTCTCTCTCTCTCTCTCTCTCTCTCTCTCTCTCTCTCTCTCTCTCTCTCTCTCTCTCTCTCTCTCTCTCTCTCTCTCTCTCTCTCTCTCTCTCTCTCTCTCTCTCTCTCTCTCTCTCTCTCTCTCTCTCTCTCTCTCTCTCTCTCTCTCTCTCTCTCTCTCTCTCTCTCTCTCTCTCTCTCTCTCTCTCTCTCTCTCTCTCTCTCTCTCTCTCTCTCTCTCTCTCTCTCTCTCTCTCTCTCTCTCTCTCTCTCTCTCTCTCTCTCTCTCTCTCTCTCTCTCTCTCTCTCTCTCTCTCTCTCTCTCTCTCTCTCTCTCTCTCTCTCTCTCTCTCTCTCTCTCTCTCTCTCTCTCTCTCTCTCTCTCTCTCTCTCTCTCTCTCTCTCTCTCTCTCTCTCTCTCTCTCTCTCTCTCTCTCTCTCTCTCTCTCTCTCTCTCTCTCTCTCTCTCTCTCTCTCTCTCTCTCTCTCTCTCTCTCTCTCTCTCTCTCTCTCTCTCTCTCTCTCTCTCTCTCTCTCTCTCTCTCTCTCTCTCTCTCTCTCTCTCTCTCTCTCTCTCTCTCTCTCTCTCTCTCTCTCTCTCTCTCTCTCTCTCTCTCTCTCTCTCTCTCTCTCTCTCTCTCTCTCTCTCTCTCTCTCTCTCTCTCTCTCTCTCTCTCTCTCTCTCTCTCTCTCTCTCTCTCTCTCTCTCTCTCTCTCTCTCTCTCTCTCTCTCTCTCTCTCTCTCTCTCTCTCTCTCTCTCTCTCTCTCTCTCTCTCTCTCTCTCTCTCTCTCTCTCTCTCTCTCTCTCTCTCTCTCTCTCTCTCTCTCTCTCTCTCTCTCTCTCTCTCTCTCTCTCTCTCTCTCTCTCTCTCTCTCTCTCTCTCTCTCTCTCTCTCTCTCTCTCTCTCTCTCTCTCTCTCTCTCTCTCTCTCTCTCTCTCTCTCTCTCTCTCTCTCTCTCTCTCTCTCTCTCTCTCTCTCTCTCTCTCTCTCTCTCTCTCTCTCTCTCTCTCTCTCTCTCTCTCTCTCTCTCTCTCTCTCTCTCTCTCTCTCTCTCTCTCTCTCTCTCTCTCTCTCTCTCTCTCTCTCTCTCTCTCTCTCTCTCTCTCTCTCTCTCTCTCTCTCTCTCTCTCTCTCTCTCTCTCTCTCTCTCTCTCTCTCTCTCTCTCTCTCTCTCTCTCTCTCTCTCTCTCTCTCTCTCTCTCTCTCTCTCTCTCTCTCTCTCTCTCTCTCTCTCTCTCTCTCTCTCTCTCTCTCTCTCTCTCTCTCTCTCTCTCTCTCTCTCTCTCTCTCTCTCTCTCTCTCTCTCTCTCTCTCTCTCTCTCTCTCTCTCTCTCTCTCTCTCTCTCTCTCTCTCTCTCTCTCTCTCTCTCTCTCTCTCTCTCTCTCTCTCTCTCTCTCTCTCTCTCTCTCTCTCTCTCTCTCTCTCTCTCTCTCTCTCTCTCTCTCTCTCTCTCTCTCTCTCTCTCTCTCTCTCTCTCTCTCTCTCTCTCTCTCTCTCTCTCTCTCTCTCTCTCTCTCTCTCCTCTGACTCATTTTATAGTTTAGATTATTTATGAATTATTTCAGATATGTATAGTTCTCAGCACTCGCTTGATATCATATGCTAGCTAACAATTACATATTTGGTAAATATTCGATAGTATAAGATTATCCGTGATGATTGGATAGGTCAATTGATCTATGATTAATTTCGTGCTATTTGGAAGTAAAATGTATTTTAGGATATTTCTAGTATTTATTATAATTATGAAAATGTTTTTAAAGAAATTATTTGGTGAAAATAATTTATTTTGAATAAAAAGTATTTTTAAGTAATTGTTATGATTTAAAGAAATTATTTGGGAGAAAAGAATTTTTAAAATATTTTAAGAGGTTTTGTTGAAAAGAAAAGAACTAGAGGTGATTTATGGAAAAGAAAATAGTTATCGTTCATAAATAATATTAAAGAGAAAGAGTATAATTTTAATTGAAATATTGGATAATTAAGTTGGGAATTGGTTTAAAGGATTTTCATGAAATTTATGTTGAAAATTACGTCATTTCATGTGGTTAACTTCTCCTATTTTGCATTTTTATATTGTACCGTTGTTGATAGTTATTCATGTTACTGTTCATGATACACGACACCGACACGTAGAGTAATTGCACATATGACATGTTAATTGCATTTATTCACAGTCTTGTTGTGTCCAGAACCGTAGTAGTTCATGACTTAGGGATTTTGTTGTCATGAACATGACCTAGTGACATGTGTGTGTTGACCATGCTTAGGAGGTGAACCCGTGTTTGATATCGGCATCGTTTACTTGATTTACCTGAGACCGTGGGATGGGAAAGTCTTGGTTCATGTATTCGGATGTGGCCGTTTATGTATCTTCCAGACCCGTGCCAAGTGACCTTGTTTCCGCGACTGGGTCGGGTTTGTTGGGCCTGTGAATCGCTTTCGCGACGCGCCGCTGTACTTTTGTATTCACCGAGTCTCGCTTTGTCCGGACAATCGAATCGATTACGTGTAGTCCTTTGACCGCTCGTTGTTCCGCGGTATTGGATGCGCGCAGAGGATAATGAACCGTCAGTTATCCGATTGATATGAACCTTGACTTTAAATGAGATGTAGATCTGAGACTATGACAGAATGGTGAGTTACCCGTCACTGTTGTTGGAGTAACAGAGATTTCCGGTTGTTTGGATTGTCAGTTCTAGTCGTACGCATGCACCACTTCACACTATTATATTCGTTCGCATTTTCTGATTACTGTATTCATTTGTATTATTATTATACTGCTATTTCTTGTGGGATCTTGCCGTGTGTTATACACACTGACGTACTCTATTCTCTTGGTGTACGTCAGATTTAGATGACGGACAGGTTCAGTATGGAGATGCACTTGAGCCGGAGTTTTCTCAGCAGGAGAACCTTCCAGATGACGGAGTAGATCGAGTCCAAGCTTAGTTTCTTTTATTTCCAGTAGTTGATGAACTTTAGATTTCTTTCAGTATTTCTATTTTAGCTCAGTTGACATTTGTTTCACGACTCTTTAGTTTCTTTAACCACATGAATTGTTTCAGATATGTGGACTCTTTTATAGTCCTGGATGTTATTCATTTTAGTGATATGTACTCTTCTGTTCTGGATTATTGTTTATTCTTACTGACTGTGATTGGGATCTGTGACTGTGATGTATTTTTATGATTACTTGACGCTTGGCGTATTAGATTGAGAAGAAATATTTTTATTATTCGTATTTCTCCTCAACCTAATACGTCGCGGGCTTGTTCGCGTTCCGCTTCCGGGTATTTTGGGAAGCGGGGCGTGACACCATACCTTTAGGGGAGTGAACCTCAGCATTCTCGGGGATCTCTGGCTCAGGTGATATATTATCAGGGAGATGATCATTCCGGGAAGAATCATATATCAAGTCGGTTACGAGGGTGTCCACAGGTAGACCGTCGTGATCAAAGTCCTCCAGTGAAAAATCTGATACAAGAGATAAAAATGAGGAAAATGAAATCAAGAAACTTGCAACGGGTAAAGATGGCTTACCTCCTATAAGGGGATTCATCTCTTTAACCCCGGTATCCTTATTT
The DNA here is from genome assembly GCA_012295165.1 of Asparagus setaceus. Lineage (NCBI taxonomy): Eukaryota > Viridiplantae > Streptophyta > Magnoliopsida > Asparagales > Asparagaceae > Asparagus > Asparagus setaceus. The sequence goes on from CM022701.1 coordinate 60,345,745, forward strand.
GCTTCTTGCAATTTCTCTAAAAGAGCAAGGAGCATAGAGGTAATTAGGGGAGGCACAGGTTCCAAGTCATTCAACTCCTGCACTCGCCATCTAAATAGAGTATTACCAATGATAGATATACCTGGATTTATTGAATCAGGTCCTACGTCAGTAGTCCCATTAATCCTAATGAATTATGTAGGTTCTTCTATCATGGACTCATGCATTTGTTGGGTGAAGCTGGGTTCCTCAAAAGAGGTAAAATCGTGTTGAGGAAGATCGAAATGGGTCTCGCATTCACCTCCACAAAAGGTGGAGAAATATGAGTCTTAAGCTCGAGGAATTAAGTCATCAAAAGCTATTAAGCATTACCTCCTCCACTGACAAAGTCGTCACCAGTTAAGTCCGTCACAAAGACTCGCGGATGTACGTGAGTTTTGTGGACTAGCTTCTTTCGTTTAACGACTTGAGTTCCAGCTCGGGAGGTGCGAAGTTCCTCTTCCTCATTGGACATACCTAAAGCGCTAAAATAGTGTCAGGTCCAGTAAAAGAAGAAGGAGAGGAGAAGAGTGAGGAGATGTTGACAAACCTGGCCCAACATCCTCCTCGTCAGCATGGTCTTCTCCTAAGCAGTCGCCGGCAGAACTGGAAATCTCTTCTTTCCCATCATCCGCTTGACGAGTCTTGCGCCATTTCCTATGTGACCGAGCTGCTTCCTGAATCATCCGAGTATTACCCCTGGAAGCCTCTTCGGCCACTAATGCTGCGATACGTCTCACATGAACAGATTCATCAGCTGTTAATAACCATGTGCAATATAAGAATGTCAGCTCAAGTGGACGATCAGCACTTGGAAGGCTGAACTTTGCACCAGTGCACCCCGTCACACTCCAGAACCAGGCTCGGACGCCGTCTACTAATCCACCACGAGTCTGAAGTTGTCGACGCGGGTTTCCAATATAAAGTTGGTCATAGCCAAACTGACGGGCAAATCGACAAGGCAGATACAGTTCTATAAAGCAATGATTCCTCACCCGGAATGTTAAGTAGCCTAGCCTAATGTTCACAAGCCAACTAAAGCAGCCGACATCAAGAGAGGTCCAACTCGCCCCCGGCCTCTCTTCATCGATTAAGGACTCACCGTACTGGCCAGAAAATCGGGGGAAACACCTGGAGAAAATTCAGTCCTTATGAATCTGCAACTGCTTTCTTACCTCTGGAAATGCTCGCCCCTTCCATTTGCAATTTTCCAATAATTGTAACAAGGGGATGGATGGATCTACGGTACTCAGCACCGTCATCATATCAGGACAGTGAAGGACAAACCAAGCCATCAGGTAAGTGTAGGGAAGCTCCACCTTTGCAAGAGGGATCCGAGCCGACGGCCCACCCTCTACCTGAGTAGAGGTATTAACTATCTACCGAAGTCCGCGATGGATGTTAGCCACCATCACCGGGAGAAGAGAAAGCACCTTCTTGTGAATAAGTTGAACCACAGGATAAAGCACCTCCAAAGGTAAAGCGTCGGCAGACTGATACGGTACCACACACTTTTTCAGCCAGATCATGAGATAACCGGCTAAGAGAGTCATCGGCTGAATCGGCTTCATGGCATGTCACAGAAATATTCTAAACTTAGTACCTGAAGGAAAGCCACCCTCGGTGCTGCTAGTGGTATAAGAGCGAGTGCTAGACTTCTAGATCAGTTCATTGATTTCTGAAGGAGAGAGTGGTGCCAATTCACAAATCGCCTCACCGGAATCGCTCTCCAGGTTCTTGAACAAGTAATCTGCAAATTGCTTTAGACTCACTTGTGACTTAGCCTTCTTTGCTAATGGCTCATTCTGTGCCAAGGCAATGTGATAATGACAATAACAACTTCATTAACGGGGGCATCCTCATGAGCGAAGCCCAGACGCAAGCCTATAATAATGACTCCGTAGAGCCCCTCTTGACGAAAGCCACCGTCATATTTCAGAGAGCCCACCTTGACGCTATCTTCTTTATTGGTAAGAGTATAGCGCATAAGGCGGGGCATGGCAAGAGGCTGCAAGTACATGTAGGATACCTGACGCTCTATCGCCGGCAAGTAATAACAATGATCCCCTTGGGTGTAGTACCAATGCTCCTTCTCCCAATTGAATATGGACATGCCAATGGGATTGCTATCCCCAAAAAGAAAGTGAGGCTTCCCCGACGTATCCTCATTGGGAATGGAGAATTTGGCATTCGTGATCATCTCCCGCAAAGTTCGATAATCCCCCGATCGTATAGCCTCATTCCTTTCTTGGCTACTTCCCTCTAGAAATAGAGGGACGCTCCCGTCAAAAGCATGCGTCACTTTAGAGCGACGACTCCCATCGTGACCATAGTAGTTATGGTGGTCAATAGGAGCCTTCGAATAACAAACTGAACAGGAGGCAAACAGAAAATGAGTTAGAGGACAAAGATCGAAAGAAATCAACCAAGTCTTCACACTCAAATGTGAAGTTCACCATAGGCAAACCTCACTCATAAGTGAAAAGTCATCACTATCAACTAAGTGTTGACAAGATGAGCGATGTCCACAATGAAAGCAGCGAACTTCAGCACTGCAATCAAATTCGCTCAAGAGATCACATGGATCAGACTGGCGAACTTCGCTCAAGCGAAGATTGCCGAAGCCAAACTGGTGAGCCTTACTCAAGTGAAGGTCACCCAGATCAAACTTGTGAATTTCGCTCAAGTGAGGTTCGCTCAAGTCAGAATGGCGATCTTTGCACAAATGAAGTTCGCTGCAAAAGCCCAAAGGGCTAACAATAACGAGCTCCGCTTAAGAAGCGAAGCTCGCCACATTAATCGCCATTAATGGCAATTAATAGAACTTTATCGCCGACAGAAGTTCATCGTAAAGACCACAAGTGGTCATAAAAATCAACCCTTTGGTAACGAATAGAGTTTTAAAGTGCCTTAAGACACTGTTCGAAGCCCAACTATGGCTGAACTTTAATGGATCCGAAGATCACCATGAGTGGGTTCGAAGCTTACCCACGGCCATCTCCAGTTGCGTCGGCGCGCCTTCTGCTCTTGACCGATGAGGTCCCCTAGCGGCGCCTCTTCCTCTAGAGACTACACGACGAGGAGCCATTGAAAATTGGTCTTTTGGGTTCTAAGAAAGCTAGGGTTTTGAGAAAGATAGAGTTTTTGAAAATCAAAGTGAAGAAGAAATGAGGTAAACAGTTCTATTTATAGACTAACCCCGAACTTCAGCGTAGATTTTCACCCTGATCTTTACCGAAGATCTCGCCCCGAACTTCGCTAAAGATTCTCGCCTCGAACTTCATCGAGTATCTCGTTCTGAACGAACTTCGCCACAATTTTATGCGCAAAAATTGAGGATTCAAATTTTGAATTCTTAGGCCGAGCCTCGCCTAACCGACTTGCTGAGCCTCGCCTAACCGACTTGCTGAGCCTCGCCTAACCGACTTCTTGAGCCTCGCCTAACCGACTTCTTGAGCCTCGCCTAACCGACTTCTTGAGCCTCGCCTAACCGACTTCTTGAGCCTCGCCTAACCGACTTCTTGAGCCTCGCCTAACCGACTTCTTGAGCCTCGCCTAACCGACTTCTTGAGCCTCGCCTAACCGACTTCTTGAGCCTCGCCTAACCGACTTCTTGAGCCTCGCCTAACCGACTTCTTGAGCCTCGCCTAACCGACTTCTTGAGCCTCGCCTAACCGACTTCTTGAGCCTCGCCTAACCGACTTCTTGAGCCTCGCCTAACCGACTTCTTGAGCCTCGCCTAACCGACTTCTTGAGCCTCGCCTAACCGACTTCTTGAGCCTCGCCTAACCGACTTCTTGAGCCTCGCCTAACCGACTTCTTGAGCCTCGCCTAACCGACTTCTTGAGCCTCGCCTAACCGACTTCTTGAGCCTCGCCTAACCGACTTCTTGAGCCTCGCCTAACCGACTTCTTGAGCCTCGCCTAACCGACTTCTTGAGCCTCGCCTAACCGACTTCTTGAGCCTCGCCTAACCGACTTCTTGAGCCTCGCCTAACCGACTTCTTGAGCCTCGCCTAACCGACTTCTTGAGCCTCGCCTAACCGACTTCTTGAGCCTCGCCTAACCGACTTCTTGAGCCTCGCCTAACCGACTTCTTGAGCCTCGCCTAACCGACTTCTTGAGCCTCGCCTAACCGACTTCTTGAGCCTCGCCTAACCGACTTCTTGAGCCTCGCCTAACCGACTTCTTGAGCCTCGCCTAACCGACTTCTTGAGCCTCGCCTAACCGACTTCTTGAGCCTCGCCTAACCGACTTCTTGAGCCTCGCCTAACCGACTTCTTGAGCCTCGCCTAACCGACTTCTTGAGCCTCGCCTAACCGACTTCTTGAGCCTCGCCTAACCGACTTCTTGAGCCTCGCCTAACCGACTTCTTGAGCCTCGCCTAACCGACTTCTTGAGCCTCGCCTAACCGACTTCTTGAGCCTCGCCTAACCGACTTCTTGAGCCTCGCCTAACCGACTTCTTGAGCCTCGCCTAACCGACTTCTTGAGCCTCGCCTAACCGACTTCTTGAGCCTCGCCTAACCGACTTCTTGAGCCTCGCCTAACCGACTTCTTGAGCCTCGCCTAACCGACTTCTTGAGCCTCGCCTAACCGACTTCTTGAGCCTCGCCTAACCGACTTCTTGAGCCTCGCCTAACCGACTTCTTGAGCCTCGCCTAACCGACTTCTTGAGCCTCGCCTAACCGACTTCTTGAGCCTCGCCTAACCGACTTCTTGAGCCTCGCCTAACCGACTTCTTGAGCCTCGCCTAACCGACTTCTTGAGCCTCGCCTAACCGACTTCTTGAGCCTCGCCTAACCGACTTCTTGAGCCTCGCCTAACCGACTTCTTGAGCCTCGCCTAACCGACTTCTTGAGCCTCGCCTAACCGACTTCTTGAGCCTCGCCTAACCGACTTCTTGAGCCTCGCCTAACCGACTTCTTGAGCCTCGCCTAACCGACTTCTTGAGCCTCGCCTAACCGACTTCTTGAGCCTCGCCTAACCGACTTCTTGAGCCTCGCCTAACCGACTTCTTGAGCCTCGCCTAACCGACTTCTTGAGCCTCGCCTAACCGACTTCTTGAGCCTCGCCTAACCGACTTCTTGAGCCTCGCCTAACCGACTTCTTGAGCCTCGCCTAACCGACTTCTTGAGCCTCGCCTAACCGACTTCTTGAGCCTCGCCTAACCGACTTCTTGAGCCTCGCCTAACCGACTTCTTGAGCCTCGCCTAACCGACTTCTTGAGCCTCGCCTAACCGACTTCTTGAGCCTCGCCTAACCGACTTCTTGAGCCTCGCCTAACCGACTTCTTGAGCCTCGCCTAACCGACTTCTTGAGCCTCGCCTAACCGACTTCTTGAGCCTCGCCTAACCGACTTCTTGAGCCTCGCCTAACCGACTTCTTGAGCCTCGCCTAACCGACTTCTTGAGCCTCGCCTAACCGACTTCTTGAGCCTCGCCTAACCGACTTCTTGAGCCTCGCCTAACCGACTTCTTGAGCCTCGCCTAACCGACTTCTTGAGCCTCGCCTAACCGACTTCTTGAGCCTCGCCTAACCGACTTCTTGAGCCTCGCCTAACCGACTTCTTGAGCCTCGCCTAACCGACTTCTTGAGCCTCGCCTAACCGACTTCTTGAGCCTCGCCTAACCGACTTCTTGAGCCTCGCCTAACCGACTTCTTGAGCCTCGCCTAACCGACTTCTTGAGCCTCGCCTAACCGACTTCTTGAGCCTCGCCTAACCGACTTCTTGAGCCTCGCCTAACCGACTTCTTGAGCCTCGCCTAACCGACTTCTTGAGCCTCGCCTAACCGACTTCTTGAGCCTCGCCTAACCGACTTCTTGAGCCTCGCCTAACCGACTTCTTGAGCCTCGCCTAACCGACTTCTTGAGCCTCGCCTAACCGACTTCTTGAGCCTCGCCTAACCGACTTCTTGAGCCTCGCCTAACCGACTTCTTGAGCCTCGCCTAACCGACTTCTTGAGCCTCGCCTAACCGACTTCTTGAGCCTCGCCTAACCGACTTCTTGAGCCTCGCCTAACCGACTTCTTGAGCCTCGCCTAACCGACTTCTTGAGCCTCGCCTAACCGACTTCTTGAGCCTCGCCTAACCGACTTCTTGAGCCTCGCCTAACCGACTTCTTGAGCCTCGCCTAACCGACTTCTTGAGCCTCGCCTAACCGACTTCTTGAGCCTCGCCTAACCGACTTCTTGAGCCTCGCCTAACCGACTTCTTGAGCCTCGCCTAACCGACTTCTTGAGCCTCGCCTAACCGACTTCTTGAGCCTCGCCTAACCGACTTCTTGAGCCTCGCCTAACCGACTTCTTGAGCCTCGCCTAACCGACTTCTTGAGCCTCGCCTAACCGACTTCTTGAGCCTCGCCTAACCGACTTCTTGAGCCTCGCCTAACCGACTTCTTGAGCCTCGCCTAACCGACTTCTTGAGCCTCGCCTAACCGACTTCTTGAGCCTCGCCTAACCGACTTCTTGAGCCTCGCCTAACCGACTTCTTGAGCCTCCCTAGGCCCTATGCCAGGGAATAAGAAAAAACTATTGAAAAAGAAGTGCCCCAGTTGCTCCGAATTGAAGCATGTCAAGAGGAAGAAGAACTTCTTGCAACCAAAATTTGATGTCAGGCCTGAGTCAACTACACAATGTCTAATTACGTTGTAGGTTCACATTTGTGAAATCTAGCTACTGTCGGAGTCCTTGCTTGTGGAGCTCCAAGGATCCTTCTTCAACCGCCATCTCAGTTATCGTCGGAGTCCTTGCTTGTGGAGCTCCAAGGATCCTTCTTCAACCGCCATCTCAGTTATCGAACGGTCTTACACAGAGCGTGGCACTCGAAGCTCCATGCATCTCTATCGCGATTCAACTCGCCCCAAGCTATCGACTGATTCTCGATGATCTGCTCGAGCTTCACCTTCTCGGCCGACAACAGATCCGCCAGTCGGCAAAGTATGTGGAGTTCATCCGCTTGGTTTCCCTCTAATTGGGCAAGCTCCTATTGGAGCTATTTTATTACAGCTCCTCTATCGATGAGCATCTCCGCTCTGAGCGATGGAAACTTAGACATGGAGAAGAAGATGGAGATGAAGATAATAAAATTGGAAGGAAATGGTGCTACTTATAGCATTTTCTGAATCCAAACTTCCGAGAAAATCACATCTTTTGAGATTTGATTGGACCGGACAAAGAGGCTAAATCTTAGCCTCAAACTCGGTCAAATCTACAGCGGATCTCATGAATCTTCAATTAGAAGATCTCAGCCATAGATCACAGTGCAAATCCAGATGCAAAATCCCAACAACCATCGCCAGTTAGCGAACGTCGCGAATTGATGAACTTCGCCCACACAGCTCAAAGTTAAGCGAACTTCACCGATACCCAGAATCAGTCGAACTTCGCTGATTTATCAACTCTGCCTCAACAAAAGAGAGGACAAACTTCGTTCCAAATACAAAATTGGACGAATACGAGCATCATTGAGCTTTCAATATGAGTCACAACAAAGGAAGCCACGTTCAACAGTACACCTCTGGCAACCAAGTAGATTGAAGATGATTTTCAACCCAAATAAGACGACTCAAGCTACGTTCAATATTACACCTCTAGCTATTACCCAAAGTATTTCAATCCTTATTACAAGTCAAATGCAGGATCTTGAAAGCTTTTGCGGGGAGTCTTGTAGACGATTAAAACGTATTTCATCCAGGCTAATGTTCAGCTTGGAATCAAGAAGTGAACGCCCCTGATCTAAACACTTCAAATGGACCCAAAGTCAAGGTCACAACAGGCTATGGCGAAGCTCGCTCGAACAAGCACGCGAACATCACCACACAACCCATTTTGGTTCAGGCCAAATGAATCAATAGCGAACCATGCGAAGTTCGCCACCTGATATCAGCGGACTTTGCCATCAGCCATCCACGTGGGTCACGCCATCCACGATTTAGAAGCAATGACCCACCCATGTCTTCAGCGAGCCTCGCTAAATGTCTTCAGTGAGCCTCGCCTAAACGTCTTCAGCGTGCTTCACTTGGTCAGCAAACCCTGCCAAACAGCCGTTTGAGGGCTATTTTCAAGGAAATAACCGCTCCCCACTATCTCCTATTTTGATGACCACTAAACCCACAATTAAAGGCAATTACCTCTCTCTTTTAGCCTATAAAAGGAGAGAAGATTGCTCATTTTTAAGGATCGAATCTGATCATAGAGAGATCAATACACACGCATAAAGAGAGATCATTAGTCTCGCATTTTACGACTCTATTGAGCAGAGGTGCTAAGAGAAGACCGAGATATCTTCCAAGCAACTAAGTTTTCATCAACAGTAAAAGACTCATCGTCTTAGTCGATGAGTCAACAGACTACAAGATCGATGTTTCATCAGCACACAGAAAAGAACCCCCAGAAAATATAAATTTTTCCTTTGTTTCATTATATTCTTTGTTATTGTAGTCTAAGCTAATTACAATATAAAAGACCTGAAACAATGTTGTAGTTTTGCAGAACCCTTATCCTACCAGGGAATCGGCCACCAAAAGGGACGAAGGGACCCCCAACATCTTCAATATCGACCCTAACCCCACTGCTGTTTAGGATTATCCTCTAATCCCGCTGTTGAGTCCTTGGACATCAACAGATAGGAATTTGAAATTCAGTTTGCACATGCTTGTGTGATATAGTGTGTGGATGTGCGCGCGCACATGATGAGTAATGTAATGTGTTTGTGTTTTTTGCATACTAGTATAGTGCACGTGTGTTGCATGTGGATATACTTGTCTCATGCTTTTAGGACATAGTTTATGTTCTAAATTTGTTTTGTGGATAGGAAAATAAGGAAGTGAGTCAAAGGAAATTTTTTAAAAATTAAAATAATTCATTAAAAATAAAGTTTTGATTGTTTACATGTATTAGTAAGTTAAAAGTGAAATAAATAGAAACGATTTAGTGAATCCATGTGAATAAAGGTGGTTTACTGGCTGGTTTATTAATCGTTGTTGACTTTTCAGCCGAAGCATGTATAGAATAGTAATTAGATGAATGCAAACTTAAGCAATATGCTTAATAGTTGTTACTTGCATTCAGTAATCCCATAGATCATAAAAGATATTATAATTTATCAATTTTGCATTTATAGTTATGATAATTTTGAATAAAAAATTTGATCTCTGATTTTTATTTTTTATTTTCTTTTATTTTTTATTTTTAAATTTTTGGGGTAGGGTGATGTATGTTCTATGTTAAAAAGGATAAGTGAGAAACGAAGTTGAGACTACCATTAATAATAGTTAATAGATCACCATGAAGAGATGGGATAGGAGGTTACGGTTAGAAGCTTAACACGAAATAGCTTGGAAGAAGAGTTAATCAAAGTTGGATTTTAAAATTGCAAGCAACCTATATATCGAGCTATAAGCAAAAAGGCCATATAAAATCAGATTTATCGGGAGATATATTAATCCCTATCTTAATATTTCATGATAAACGTTAGTATTTCCTATTATTTCAACAAATCAAATGGTAACCAAACCTGTAGTCTTGAAAAGCTAGAACCTACAATATTATATGATTCAAACCAACTGCTTTGAGCATTTATTCTTGTATCTCTATATAATTTCATAAAGTAAGAATTTTTTTTCTTCCAATAATATAATAATATGCCTTTTTTGAAAATCACTAAACTGTTTGCATGGTGATGATATAATATTTTTATTTGGTAAATACACAAGATTAAAAATCTAGTAGTATGTGCGAGTTTATTGTACAGAAGAAGGCAAAATCATTGTGTTTACCCGCCCATCTTCGACGTAGATAATAGGAAAGTAAGTAACTGGTCCACTTTCGAGTCTACTATTTGGAACCAAAACAAATAAATTTAGAAGGCAGAGAATTAGAATAGTTAAGTTTTCTCATCACATGGTAGAAAGAAAGAAACTTGATATTACAATATTCACCCCATATGTTATTGACATGAATAATAACATATTTATGCTTCCATATTACTCAAATGAATGATGACATATATTTAATAAATAATACTGCTGCAAGGAAAGAAAAAACTAATAACATGTATCAGCATGTAAATTCTTAATATGCAATTAGTTCTACAATCTTTAAAAAGTCGCATGACATTCTATTATTAGTATAGAAATTACTATTAAAAATATAATTAATTCTAAAAATTATATCTTAGAATTATAATTATAATTAAAAATATAATTATGTTCTTGCACTAATAAGATTATAATAGTAATGATCTCACAAATTTTTATTTATTTTGTTGCCTTAAACCAAAAGGAAATTAATAAAAGTTACAACATCCAAGGAATATTATAGTTGTGCAAATTAATTTGAAGTTCTTACGCACACCTAAAGATCCTCTAATGCATAAAATTCAATAATAGTATTTACATAAATTCATCATAGATTCCTAGATTTACAAATAAATCATCATAATGATCCTGTAAACAACAATTTCTAATGAAAAAAATCATTTCTTTATATTAAATTTTCAAATGGGAAAGACAAAATTTTCGAAAATATCAGTGTGATACTACTCTTTTCATACGCAATAATATTCTATATCGTAACATCCATAGCCTTATTTGCATTTGCTGCTACATGTTTTATGTATGTATCTATATGGCTAATTAATGGATGCATGAATGTATGTTGGAGGGCATTTTTGAAAGAAAATATTTTAACATCCTACACACTCAATTTTATAATCGGAGAGTGTTGTTGGAGAGAGCAGCTGAGGAGGGATCAAGAGGAAAACGTTCTTGCTTCTTTTGGAGATGATATAGGTCTTTTCTTGATTGCCCATGCTTTTATACAGGTTCTCAATGCATCCCACAATTTTGAAATCTTTCAAGTGCTTGACAATTGATAAAGAAGCTTTATAACTGAAGAGAAAATCTGTTGCATGCTTACATCTATGCATATCTCTGCATAGAGAGCTTTCTGCCTAGAGAACTTTCTGCGTTTGTTGTCTACCAAGAGTTTCAAGGTAAGCTGGGACTGGAATTTTTTGTTGCCACTGGGAAGAGGGTTCAGAGAGCTAAGGTGACATTATCCTTTATATTGATACCTCTAAATGATTTTGCTAGGCCTTTAATTGTTTCTCAAATATGGATCGATTAGATGTCAAGAGGCTTTGTAACGCACATGCACAATTAAATCTTTAAACTCTTCATGGCACAGAGCTATGCAACGCTCGTGGCCTATTGAAATTCTTCATCTAAATGCATAATTAATTTCATGAACATATGTGAGGTTCAAAGAGAGACCATCAGATGTCTCATAGTTAGTACATAATTAAGTTCATAATATTTGACCATTAAAATAAAACAATTAATTGGAGGTTATTAGAAGGATTTGAAAGGGGAGTGGGTGTACTTATTACATTTAATTTACATGGGAGGTTATGAGAAGGATTTAAAGAGATATGGTTTATTATATGTGTATAAATGTATATATGTATGTATGCATGTATGCATGCATGCGTTTTATGTATGTATCTATATGTTTAATGGATGCATGAATGTATGTTGGAGGGCATTTTCGGAAGAAAATATTTTAACATGCTAAACACTTTTATAATTGTATATAACATAATGCACATGCATTGCACGTGGATATACTTGCTCAATTTTGAATTTATTTCAAGAGAAAATGAAAAAAAACTCAATGAAAGAAAAGACATTTAAACTAAAACATTGGAAAAAGGTTTTGAATGATTACATATACCATTACATGGATTTAGAAATGGGTTTTAGCGATTCGTGAAGAAATGTAATCTGTATTGATGATCGCCTAGCCAATTTATTAATTTTTATTGATTTTTGAGGTAGAGCATGAGGTACATCTTTGCTTTTGATTTTTGGGGATTTTATGCAAAAGTTATTGGGAGTTTAATGTGATTTTGAAAATTTGTAGGTGTTTAGTGTAAAATGTTGAAAGTTCTTGGGGTTTAGCATAATTTACCCTTTTAATATATATGTTGTACATTTTTATGATAGGATATTACGATTACTATTTTTACAAATTTGAGTTTTAATTTTTAATTTTAAAATGTCAGCAAATATAATAATAAATCTAACATCTTTCTTTTTCCTTTTATACTTGCAATTAATAGTCCACTAAATTAACCTAGTACAAAATCTACATCAGCACGTACAGTCATTAATCTTTCTCCATCTTATTATTTGATCTTCACCAAATTAGCCACTCATAAAAAAGACACAATACATAACAATGATAACATTTATTTGATTAAAATCCACTTAATAAGCTAACATCTCTTATTACAGCATCAAACACACACATACAAACCTTCAATTGAATAATGTACAACCACTTATGAATTCATGCATGAACGTATGATAAGAAATGATAATCAAGGAAACAGACTACCAACTACATTTATTTCACCATGAGCTCACCCGCTAAACCTTTCGCCGTCAAGTCCGGTCCTATCGCCTGCCCCAAACCCACCACAAGTTTGTTGTCACCACCTAACGCGCCGCCAATGCTTCCGTTGAACCCAGTAGTACTTGGCCCACCGACTTACCGAAACATCAACTCTTGACCGCTGAGCCCACTTCCTCCACCTCCTCCAAGAGCACCTCCCGCTCCATCGCCAAACTGGGCCCGTCACCTACTCCTCTACAGCACGACCACCAAAGTCATCAAATATGCGTCCACCATAGGTGCGATGACTGCCTCCAATTTCCTTACTTTTCCAGAGCAAAAGAGAGTGGCAAGGAGAAAGAGACGGGAAATTTTATATCATAGGGAATGTTGTTATCCAATTATTAGAAGAGATGGAGGGGTATTAACCATACTATATAGCGGGAGAAATGAACAGGATGGGAGTTGAAGGGATTTTGTCATTAGAACAGGATGGGAGTTGAAGGGATTTTGTCATTAATTATTTGGAGGTAGGGAATTTATTCTTATCGCTATCAACTCCTGCTCCTTTATTGAGGATATCTACCTAACAATTGCAATGGAATATAATAAAGGAGAGGGGTTACACGTATAGTGAAACTGAAGGGTACGATAATTTGATATTAAAGAGAATATATTAAAAAGATTATTGGTAATGATGGTGATTAATTGAGTAATTGGTGAGTATTTAATAGGGAATTAGTGGTGTAGAAAGTAGAAGAGAGGAAGGGAGATTATATATGGAATGAATAGGATGGAAGTTGGAGGGATTAATTATGTGCATTAATTATTTGGAGGTAAGGAATTCGCTCTTATGGCTGTAACTCCTGCTCCTTTATTTACATTTGAATACATAGAGGAGAGGGGGGTTACTAACGATGAGAAACTAAAAGATTGTAAAGTTTAATTCATATCAATGTAAATTTTAACATGATGATTGGTAATTACGGTGATTAAATGGATAATTGGTGGGTATTTAATAGGGACTTAGTGGTGATGGCCGAGTGTTTAAGGAATGTAGGTGTTTTAATGCATGTATGTGTTTTATTATGAAGATAACTAAAATTACATGGATATCCATCCATAATATTACAAATGACACTTTACATTATGTATATATAATTGAAGGTTATTTTTGGGAAAAAAGTTTTAACATCCTTCACACTTTTAGAATAGTATTAGATAGATAAGTATTTGAGAATTTAAAATACCATGAGCCAAGTTATGAGTTCGATATATGTTCCATTAAGAAATACAATGAAAAGAATATTTTGATATGGAATTATGAGTTATTCTTGGATTATATATGCTCACCATGTATATCTTATCATATTCCTATTTAATTCTTTGTATTATCTCATTTATAAATCGTTGATAAATATATCTTTTCAGCTTTTTCTATTTGATTTTATTTATATTAATGATTTATATTTTCACTATCCCGTCCTTGAGATTCTATCTTTCGGTGGTACTTGCTATTATTCACTTAGATGGATTTATTTTTGTTATTTTTGTATTTTTTTATATTTCTTCGAGTGGTTGGTCTATTCCCTATTCGAGTAGAGAGTTGATTAGTCAAGAACAATGGAATTACAGGTATATATTAGTTTTATTTTGGTTTTGGAAGTAACTTTTAGTTTTAAACATTTTTCTCACAAGATCCCGAAATAAGAGAATTATTATGCAAATAAGAATTATTGTGCAAATAAGAGACTTAAGTATATTTGGATTTGGTTATCACCTAAGTGGTGTCTTTGGCCTAATAACGTTCGTTTAGGTCTCGAGTGACAAATACTCTTCGAGTCATGTTACTGATAGTAATAGTACAATTTCTCATTAATTTTTAAGTGTAGAGTTTCATCGTACATAAATGGACACTTTCAGAATATTAATTATATAACAGCTCAAGTTCAGTTGTTAGTCAAAAACTCAATTGAGTAAAAGAGGATTAACACAAAAATCGTCCAACAAACATCAAAAGGGTTATGGAGAAATGGAGAACTCAATTTTTAGTTTAAATAAATATTCATCCTCATTTGATTAGTGTAGTACAAACAGTTACATCAAACTATATTAATATGGTATGCTCAATTACAAACTCAACTATCATCAAATATTTGGATAACTGTATTTTACAAACCAACATGCTTAAAACAAACCTTATATATATATATATATATATATATATATATATATATATATATATATATATATATATATATATATATATATATATATATATATATATATATATATATATATATATATATATATATATATATATATATATATATATATATATATATATATATATATATATATATATATATATATATATATATATCCATTTGGTCAATTCAAAATGTGAGGGGCAAAATACCCTTATTTCGATTTAACACATTTCATTTGATAATATCTATATGTGGTTAAAGTCTCGAATACCCGTAACAAGGTATGTGAAAGTTACGAAGTCCAACGACTCATAAAATTTAAGAAAATAGATTGCGCATGTTTTCTAATGTCTACTTATATCCTACCAGACGCCTGCTTGATCAACTAGACGTCTGCCCTAAAATTTCAGACGTCTATGATAAACTTTTACAAAATAGGGTCCTGTTGTACCCCGAACAAGAGGTCTGGTCGCCTCGACCAGACGGCAGCTCGTCGTCCAGGTGGCTGCACCATCGTTGACTGCGGTTGCACCATCGTCCAATATGGTGCGACCTCGTCCCGCTTGCGGCACCATCTGAACATGCACGCGTCTTTGCTGACATGTGCACCATTCACTGCTACTGTGATGTTTCGCAATGCTGTTTTCTCATCGTTCTTCCTCCAAACTTCACGTGACTTATTGTACATGGTTGGGCATACATAAACATTAATTCTAACCAATTTCTACAAGTCCAAACGTGGCAACAATCTAGGGTTCACTACAACAAAAGTTGTATTTATCCACACTTATTTTATGACACATATAAAAGTGTCATATTATTTGCAAAAGATTAAACAATAGTGACACAAATAAAAAGTGTGGCAAATCACGACACATATTTGTGTCATTAGATATACAATTAAATATAATTGAAATAGGCTAATAGTCCAACATGGATTGTGAGAAGATCTATTAATAGGTTTAAATAATAAATCTTAGATTTAATTATAATGATGATTAAACATTTATGATAGTTTATAAGCTAAAAAGCTCCATAGTTAATTGTGCTTTGGTGAGAGTAATCCTAGGATGGGTGACCTTTTGGGAAGTTATTGTGTTCAATGATGATACTCTTTATATTTCTAATGGTATAGACACAACTGTGTGTCACCACTCTTGACACATATATGTGTCACGAGTTTTGTGATACTTGTATGTGTCACCATGCTCGACATATATATGTGTTGTGACTTTGTGACACATTCACACATGTGTAGAAAGACACTCTCTACACATGCTCTAACCACACTTTTGTTATGTGTCACGCTCTATTTGTGCGACATAAAAATGTGTCGTGTAGAGACAAAAAATGTATCATAATTTACAATCTTTGTTGTAGTGGTTTGACGAGATTAATATGAAATTTCATGAATCTCATAATACTAATATCAAAGAATTTCATGACTTATATATATAGCGATACAAATTCCAGAATCAAAGGGGGTTGAAAGCAAGTGGTACTTGCCTTTGTATCTATCGATGTAGATCTACAGTACGATTCTCTACCATCCATCCTTGAGCAAAGATCTAATTCCTCCTACTCCTCCTTGTCGTTGAACATCGCACCTAGTGGAACGGAAAAAGGGAACTCCGTTGAAAACTACGTCTCCATCACTCTCAAACTCCTTCTATCTGTCTCTATCCTTTTCTTCTTCTTCTTTTTTTCTTTTCACAGTTGAGGAGCAGGGAACGAAGAAGAGAAAACGGCGGTAGAAGTTAAAAGTTTTTAGGAGAGGAAATTACGAGGAACGAGGGTTTAAGGAATAGGACTTGATCGGGTCTATATTCATGTGGTTGGGCTTGCACCAAATCACAGTTGGATGTGTGCACAAAAATCCGAATCCATAATGGACTCGGATTGGAACCCCATGGGCCTACCTCCACTGAATTAAAACAATTAACTGTAGAGCTTAATTTGAACAAGGGTTGAGCTTAGGAGGAAATAATCCAAATTTGTTTTAGAATAGGGGAACTCAAAGTGCCACATGGCTTGCGTTCACTATGTGTGCATTATACACATATGAACAAAAATTAGATTTGAATATAAACCTGATCTGTGGATCAAATAACACTAACAAACTGTAATAAAATTTTTCTATATAATAATTCATAACAATTAATTGGGACCTCGATAAATTAAATAAAATTTATATGAGTCCACTATAGCTAGTGCTAATGGCATGAATTCAAGCTGAAATAGTAGGAAACTTATTTCGAGTTTAACCACTTCTAGCTCAGACACCTAAAGCTATTTGCATAAAACACCTCTAAAGATTATCTAATTAAGAATTTTTTTGAGTTATTTATGACAAATTTTGAAGTAATAGAAACTAATTTATCTAACAGAAACTCTCAAAGATACCAAAATATTTTAACGACAGTTCATCGGTGTTACATCCTACACCTCTTAAGAAAAGTTTTGCCCTCAAATTTTCTCGATACATATAAAGAGGTTAAACTAACGCTCATAATTGTTGTGAGGACTCTACCCTGCTCCAAATCCATCTCGATCATAGATTTTGATCGAATAAATTTGGACAGTCTGATTTTTTTGAATTCAGGATTTTTGACATGTGTCACATTCTTTATTCAAGTGGAAAGTCACAATTGTTTTTTTTTATCTTTAAAAAAGTCAAGTTTTTAGTTTTAAAGTTGTTTTAGTGGTTTTCATAATGATTTGGGCCTTAAGAAAGATAATGGGCTTTATGGCATATTAGCATATTGGGTTGGATACAATAGAAAAGAAATCCATTAACCCACAATTCATTTTATAATCGTACATGTAAAAACCCAATTTTCTCTCCCCCAAAAGATTAACACTACAAAAGAAAGGTCCATTAACGACGGAAAAAATCCGTCGTAGCAAGTATCTAAATCTGTCGTTAACGGCCACTAATGACGGAGAAGTGCTCCGTCGTGGGCCGTTGTTAATAGGCTTGACGCTAATAACATTTAACGACGGAAAAATGTGATCCGTCGTTAAAAGTCAACAACGACAGCATATATGTTCCGTCGTTGGTCTTAAATAATAACAGCGGAACGTGGAACATTAACGACGAATAACAACCGTCGTTAATGTGAAATCAAATTTAGTTTAATTTGGCGCCATTGACAGTTGACTCCGTCGTTGGTAGGCATTAGCGACGAATAAAAAACTAACGTTAACGTAAAGTCAAATTTTAAATTTTGACGCCATTGATAGTTGACTCTGTTGTTAATAGATATTAATGACAAATAAATATCGTTGTTAGTAGCATATTAACAATAAAATGATAGGCGTCACCAGTTAACTTTAACATTAATATCTTAACCGTTGTTACTACACTTTAACGACTAAAGTTGTCATCACTTATGGAAACCCTTTCAAACACATTATATCGGCGACAAATTTGCTAATAGAGATTACCACATACAAGCTCTAGAAGTGAATAGAACAGAGATGCAACTTTTTATTGACAAAGAAATTCCACAAGTACTTACTTTGAAACCACATGCACATGAAATTACATTTTAATCCAACTTTGCAGCTAAAACACTTAATTAGAGGAGATAGAACTAAGATTACATAACAACTCAACTCCAAAACACAAGTAAAGCAGACCATAAATTATAAGCCTTTAAAAGCCTTCATCTCAAGTTAGATGCCCTGCTCGAAACTTCATTAATCTTTATTAAAAGCTGATATTCTCTGTCAATTAGCACGATTGCCTGGAACAAAATCAGAAAATACTAAACAGGAACATCAAAACTTATTCAAACATATAATAGGCAAGATGAATGAACATCAAAACTTGCCAAGAACAAAACAATGAGACACAAATGCTCACCTGAAGTACTATTGGCAACTGTTTCGGTGGCTTCTTACGTTCAGAACCATAGCCAACCCAAACTTCAAACGCCATCAACCGTTCTGAAAAAAAGAACAAGAAGTCCAAACAAATTGGGTATAAGAAAGAAATAACTCAGGATAAATGCATACTGCTGAAAAATTGAACATTACGACATCCACATTTTTAGTAGAAGTTCAAGAAATAGTTTATCAGGCACATAGCACTGCCTCCTCACAAAGGGGGTCGCAGTGACCTGCCCGGGCGACTGTTTACCAAAAACACAGGTCTCCGCTAAGTCGTAAGACCACGTATGGGGGCTGACGCCTGCCCAGTGCCGGAAGGTCAAGGAAGTTACATTATTATGTTTGTTAATTTCTGAGAGAAAACAAGGATACAATAAAAAAAATAAAAATACTGGAATTGATCCAGTCCGTCAACCAACAAATTATAGTTCCAAAACATATGGCCCCATCCACACTCGTGAAGGCAGCCCACAACCATAAATGTGTTGAAACATATAGAGTAAAAAGTAACAATGGTCTCACACAACCTCAAATTACTACCCATCAAGAGCCTTTTCAAATTTAGAGAAAGATAAAGCCAAGTATAGAGCAAGCTAAGAGTGAAAAAATGTATCTCAGGATGATGTAACAAAAGAAGACAATCAGATGCACTACAAACAATATTCTCACCTTATAGTCTTCAGGAAATGACGAAACATCTAAAGAATCAGAGCATGACATTCAAGATCCAGCATTAAAACACATAAATGAACCTTGGCAACAGTTTCGAGTATTGAAACTCTTTTCTGAAAAGAACGGCTAGTTATATCATCCAATCCTTCAAAAGCTGCGCCAATCTTTTGAAATATCTCCTATTGAATTGCCAAAAAAAAAGGTCAGCACCAGTTAAAAAAATCAACATAGATATAAAATAAATTATATTGGTAATCTAAAAGACGGTTAAACGAATGCTCAAACAACTCAACAAAGTGTCACAGCAGACCTTCAAAATGTCACCAGCATATGGAGCCTCAGGTGCCGTTATTCTTGTAATTTCAGTAATACATGACACCACAGCAACTTTTACATCGATATCTGAGTGTCCCAATAAATCCTTCATAGTTAGTGCTTTCATTAGAGTCTGAAGAGCTTCCAACATCGACCGGGATGGTAATTGACTAATTGTTCAACACTTGACAACTGCCCATCGATTTTCTGAAAATCACAAGAAGAATATAGAAAAGCTAATAAATCAGAAAAAAGTGTAACAAAATTTGAATGTTTTGACTTAAAAACAGTGGCCATGCATCAGCAAAGAGCGGAAAGTCTAAATCTAAAAATTGTAAAGATAATAGTTAATTAATGTCACAAAAAGCAAGCAGGATAAAAGAGTTCCCATCGAAATTAAAGCATCACTAAAAGAACAACTTTGCCTCGCTAATAATATTGTCTCAATATCCTTGACCACTTTTGATAATTTTTAGGTGACATATCATAATTTTC
The DNA here is from genome assembly GCA_012295165.1 of Asparagus setaceus. Taxonomy (NCBI): domain Eukaryota; kingdom Viridiplantae; phylum Streptophyta; class Magnoliopsida; order Asparagales; family Asparagaceae; genus Asparagus; species Asparagus setaceus. Next base: position 60,365,745 of record CM022701.1, read on the forward strand.
CCGATATATCAAGTGACATTTCAGCTTAAAGAAATACTAGCTAAAACGTTGCCATGTCGATTTGGACTTTTATTTGCTTTAAAAGATTGATTTGGATTTAAGGTTCAATTCAGGTATAAACCCAAACAAATATATACTTATCTAGATAATTAGAAAAAAGAGTTAGGGCACAACTGAGACAAATTTTTTTTTGAAAGATATCATCTTTCTCCATAGCTCTATTCTTTGGTGCATGAAGTATGAACATCTAAAACACACGCGCACGCTGACACACACACATTATCAAATGTGACACCCCAATATTTAGTAAATATCTCCGGTATCAGCCATCAGATGGAGAAGTTTTATATTTGACATGTCCCCGACATTCAACATTTAGAACACTAGTCAACATGATGGACATGGTGTCGAACACTTTACTCCAAGTATAACTTCTATATGGATTATTCAAGAAACTGGGCATTTTTTTCACCGTATCCTTTTAGTAATATATGCCTTGAGATGAACACAGAAAAAAGTTTAGGTTTTACAAGTTTTTCACGTAGAGTCTAGACGTTAATCACCCATCTAAAAGCAAGTTCAATGAACATTTTCATTTGAATAATTATACATATAGGATATGGATCTACTCATTTAGACGTATAAATTGAAGGGTATGAGTTCCAATGGAATTGGAACAAGCTTAAATATGGGAACAAGATAAAACATGAAAAGCTACAGTAAATATGCAAAGATAGTAACTATTGTAATCCTCGAGCACATAAGAAATGCAAACAAGCACAAAAGAGAAGTTGATGAATCATTTGTTGGACAATTAGAACATCAAACCACCGAGCTATCCACTAGAAGATGTTTCCATACCTATGGTTTCATAATTCCACATGGCACTTGAAAATGTTAATTATTTCCATTACATATACGCAGTATACATATTATCAGGATTAATACATGAGGAAGGAGCACTCTGAATTTGATAATAAATAATAAGAATAAATAAGTAACATGTTATGAAATTTGAAGTCAGAAGTTCTAACTTTGAGAATAATTACCGTTGCATCTTAGAACCCTAGACTTTAGTCCCCTTTTAAAACTATCTGAAACAAACATCTTATGCAATTTTTGATGTAATATTATGCAAAAATAATTTGAACATATAAATTCAAGAAATTAGACAAGAAATTAGAGATTTACCTAATTTTTCTCCAAAAATAATTTGAACAAATTTTCCATTATGATTCAATTCACGGTTAGTAACGAATAAATTTTTTGGTCGAATAGTAACGAATGATTTTGGCTTCTGAGATATTCTCCCTATGTCATTAGAATATAAATTAGTGAGAATGTTAAGCCTAATGACTCCTAGAATGGAATTGTAAAAGTTTGAGTATACTTAATTTGTTGAGTTTTATATCCTTGTAGGCCAAAAGATATTACTTTCTATATGTATTATTCGATAATATAAGTGTTGATATTTGATGTCGATACTTATCTATATCCTTGTATGCCAAAACATATTACTTTCCATATGTATTATTTGATAACATAAGTGTTGATATTTGATGTCGATACTTGTTAGCTTAATGTGGTGAGAAAACCCTCAACAGAACTGATGAAAGAATATAATTCATATAATGGATTCCAATTTGGGGATAAAGGCTTTGTGGCAGATTGTTGATTGTTTCGAAGAGTGATTGACTGCTTGTTTGGAGACATCAAAACATGATGCATCCGTTGGTGATACAGAATGCATGCCGTTGGGGAGACGTATTGAGAAGTATACACACATGCACACGCACATTTTTTTTCGTGAATAAGTTTGATGGTATTGGTAGAGATGATGTTATCTATAGATAACATTTGATGGGTGTGTTTCTGCTAGGTGCATACCCTGCAACCTGCTAGCTAGATCTTTTCAGAAGAGGATTTTCGCTTGACAGTCCGAAGATAGTTTATAGAGGTATCTTGTTTTAACATGTCAGAGGGAGCCTTCTTTAGAGGCGCACTGATGAGCTTGATTGACGATTATCTTGGTAGAGGTGTAATGAGAATAGAACTTTCTTACAATGAAGGGAAAAAACCTTACTTACCAGAATATCCAATCCTCCAAATCTCTTCTCAAGCCAAGAAACAAAGGATTTGATTGATGAAATATCAGTGATATCTAATTGACAAAATTCTATATTTTTTAAGCCTATGGCTTTAAGTGAGTCTACTGCCTCTTTGCCTTTGGATCAACACAAGTTCTAATACTAATAAGACTAGGAATGTTAATGAACTAAAGCACGTAACAAACCAAAACAAAAAGGGGGCAACCTGAGGAGAAGGCAAAGACGGGGTAGGAGGAGGCGATGCTGCAGCCTGTTTGCATCGCCGAATATGGCCTCCAGCTCCTCCACCTGCTCCCTCACCATCTCTTCCCGCGCCACCTCCTCCTTCCACCCTGGCGGCCTGTCGTGAAACGAGAGCACAGGCGTCATAAAACTGTCCGGCGAGGGCGGGGCCATGAGGCGGATCCCCACCCACCGCCGATCTTGGGGATGATGAGGGAGTGGAAGGAGATGGTGAGGGTCCGGAGGAGGTTGGTGAAGAGGGAAGGGTGGAAGTCGCCGAGCTAGAGGAAGGGATTTCGGCAGGAGCTGTGGTTGGGGAGGACAGGAGGTTGGAGGACGATATCAGGGCTCCGCCAAAGACGACGATGGGGGAGTCGTCGGAGGAGAGGGAGAGGGATCGCCTGAGGTTGGGGAGGAGGATCGACCTGAGGGTGGAGTTCTAGTCGGAGTGGAAGTCCTTGAAGGGCCGGAGGTCGGTCTTCGAGGGGGCCGATGAGGGAGGTTGGGCTTCGAGGGGGTCAATGAGGGAGGTCAATCGGATTTCGACGGGGTCAAGGGGTTCAGATTAGGGTTAGGGATTGAGAGGCGCGGGCGTTTAGATTTGGGGAAATTTTTTTGGGGGGGAGCGGGTTTAATTAGTACAGGGAGCGAACGGAGAAAAAAAAGTACTATCATCATAATAAAATTTAAAATTAAATCACACAAAAAATTGTCTATCTATGACAGAATCATATAACATTAAGGACTATTTGTTGTCTATCGTGATTAAATAATACATTAACGACAGATTTTTGCTAATAGTAACGACGGAAAAATATATCTCTCGTAATTGATGTACTCACTAACGACGGACTAAAAAAATTGGTCGTTACTATCTTTTAAAAACAAGAACTTTTTTGCTCCATCGTAAATCTTGGTCGTTAATGGACCTTTTTTTTGTAATGTAAGGCTTTGGTTTAAATTTATTCACGGTATCAAAGTGGATATGGAATACAGGACTTCTATATTTCTGTTAAGGGTTTCCCCTAAAATTTTTAGTTATGTTCCCTATCCGATGAAGTTTAAGCTGCCAACATTACACACGTTCAATGGCAAAGGTTCCCCGAACCAACACATCTACTACTTCCACCAGCAAACGGGAAATATAGTAGGGAACGATGCCATCAAGGCGCGACTTTTTATTGGCACCCTTCGAGGCGACCTTTGGCGGTTCAGTCCGGTGAAGGATCAATCAAATCCTGGGCTGACCTGGAATCATAGTTCTTATCCCAATTCTATGAGGATCAATCTGATGTAACAATGGCTAGGCTCCTTTCAGAGAAACAATGTGAAGATGACTCAGTCAGAGACTACATCGAGCGGTTTCACAATTTAAGCTTACGTTGTCGAGACATGCCGCTGTTGATGTTGCTCCAAAAATGTCGGCACAACTTTCTCAGCCGAGTGGAAGCCCACATGCGCGCTGTCAAGGCTAACTCGTGGAAAGATCTGATTGAGCAGGTAGAACTTGCTGAGAAATCCGCTGAGAGATTCAATCAAGATGATCCGTGGTCAAGTGACGAAGACGATGATAGTGAGACAAGCCAATCCTCTGATGATGAAAACGAGATAGGACAATCCTCCTGATCGAAGCCTCCTGTGGCTATGGCAATGCTTCTTCAAAGAACGCCAACATAACTTATCACCTTTATAACAACACTTCTTTAGCAACGCCAACCTAGCCTCTTATGACTATAGCAACGCTTCCCTAGCAATGCCACCCTAGTTTGTCAACTTTGTCTTGTCGGGTATGAGCCCTTAATTTCTTTGGTATGTCCAACAGTACAACCTCTGCCGAAGCAATTAGTCGTCAAGTTCAACATCACACTTCTGACGATGGCCTTTACACCCTAAATTACATCAGAAGTTAGCCCTCTGTGGGTATTCATGATGAAGCCAGAATCTCTGAGTTCCAGGCTTGTGAATTCATTATGTCCCTGAGTTTTTTGAGCTCCACGAGGACATTTGCAAACAAGGTGTCCGAATCGAACGTCGCCTCAGACCACCAACGACGCATCGCAATGGAACCACAAAGGATCAATGGTTGCAGGAGTGGGGGTAGTGCTGATCGACCCCCATGGACATGTTCTTCCTAGAGCCTACTTACTGACCGAGCCATGCTCCAACAATGTAGCCGAGTATAATGCTCTTGTAATTGGCCTACAATTCACTCAAGACTTGGGCATTAAATATCTTGAAGCTCACGGTGACTCTAAGCAGATCAAAAAGAGAATATGAGGTACGCCACAACAACCTCTTACCCTACCATAAAGCAGCAATAAAGCTCGCTCTGGCATTCGAAGGTTTCTACATCAGCTATGTAGCTCTCCTCGAGAACACTCATGCATATGCTTTAGCATCCCTTGCAGCCACACTTGCCTTGGCGCCCGAATCTACTAAGCGCATCATGGTGGCTAGCCATCAATTATGCTCCCCGGAGCATATTCTTGAAGCCAACGAAGTACAACTCACTTCGAAGGTAATGATTGGCGGTTCCCAATCATTGATTATGTCCTGCACAGGATTCTACCAGAGAGTCCGAAGCAGGCTATCTCCATTCAAAGAAGAGCTCCGCGCTTCTTCTATGATTCTGCCATGCAGACTTTGTACCGACAATCTTTCGACGGTATTTTGCTCCGAGGCTTATCACCAAGTGAAGCTCGAGAAGCGTTAAAGCAAGCCCACGATGGTACATGTGGAGCTCATCAACCAGGTCCCAAACTTCAGGACCGGCTTCGTCGTCTAGGTTACTACTGGCCGATAATGATAGCAGATGTGATAGCATATGCTAAACGATGTCATGCATGTCAAATCCATGCTGATTTCTTACATCAACCTCCGGAAGAACTACATTCGACAACCGCCTCATGGCCATTTGAAGCTTGGAGCATGGACATCATTGGGCCGATCGGTCCACCGTTCGCCAAAGGCCATCGATTCATTCTAGCCATCACAGATTACTTCTCCAAATGGGCCGAAACTGTTCCCCTCAGAGAAGTCAAGACATCTCAAGTAATCAAATTCTTGAGACATCACGTGATTTACCAATTTGGCATTCCTAGACGAATCATTCACGACAACGATCCGCAATTCATTAGTCGACTGTTCTTCAAATTCTGCAACAAGTTCAGAATTCAAGACGTGACTTCTACGTCGTACAACCCAGCTGCCAATGGTCTAGCTGAAGCTTTCAACAAAACCATCATTAAACGTCTAAAGAAGTTCGTCGCCTCCAAGAAACGAGATTGAGATGAGAAACTTGGAGAGTGTTTATGGGCTTATCGAACAACAGTCAGCGCTCCCACCGGCTTAACGCCATTTTCTTTGGTCTACGGGTGCGAAGCCGCGATCCCTCTAGAAATTTAGGTGCCGTCATTGAGAATCACCGTCGCCGAGAAGATGACAACCGAGCAACATCATCAAAAGCGCCTCCAAGAACTAGAAGCGCTGGATGATCTGATACTTCAAGCTCAGCAAGAATCGAGATCTACCAGTCACGGATTTCGAGAGCCTTCAATAGGAGAGTCAAAGAACGATCCTTCAAAGAAGGTGCCTTGGTCTTAGTTGTTCGTCGACCTATGATCATGACGCATAAGACAAATGATAAATTCCAATCCAAATGGGAAGACCCATTTGTAGTAGAGACAGTCTACTCAAATAGAGCATATCGCCTAATTGACCAAAATGGTAATAGGCTTATGGCGCCGATCAATGGAAAATTTCTCAAGAAATACTACCCTTGATCCCGGCCAATCTTATATCCCCACAGAGATCCTGGTTATGTTTAATTTTCCATCTCTGAACCAGAAATATTGATCTTCCTGATCCAAAATCCAATCAAAACCCTCAGAGAGTCATCAAGTTAACACCTGTTCGCGAAAAAAGTCGGGATGATTGTCATTGCTTTGAATCTGTTATACCTTTATGGGATTACAAACGAGATTCAGAAAAAAAATCGCCTTTTTATAAGGCTGTACAACGAACAACCAAAAAGATTACAATTTTTTCTCCTTTTTGAACAAACGCGGGATCTGTTTATCGGATCCTCGCTTGAGTGGGTGTCTTTGCCTGTGCTGGGGACTTCCTTTCCGTCCGTGGACCACCGCATAATCCGGATCCGTTGCGAGATCTACACGATCAAGAGGGGTTATTTCTTAATGGAAACAAGATCCCGAGCAAGTGAGATCGACTAAGCAAAATCAAAGCTCTTCTCGAGATCAAAACGAGGTTTAATCTCGAGGAAACGATGTAGATCTGATGTCGAAGTTGATCGCCTCCCCAAAAGTCAGATCTTGATCCTCAAAAGCCTCGCCTTTGTCGCCAAAAGTCATATCTGGATCTTCAAAAGCCTCGCTTTTATCGCCAAAAATCAGATCTTGATCCGGCAGAGTCTCCTCCTCTCTCCGAAATTTCGGATCTGTGCAAATGAGCCTTGCACCTCATATGTATAGCCTTCAAAGCGGGTAACGGGTCAGAACTGGGCCCGAAGCCCACGTGGCCACTTCCAAGTGGCTCGGCTTTGGCCGAGCCACTTGAGAGTGGCTCCGTTTTGGCCGAGTCGCCCAAGCGGCTTGTCTTCTGGTCATTTTCGCCGTCTGCCGGTGTTCTGAGTCCGATTAGGTTTAGGTTTATTGATTTTTGTCGATTCAGAGCTTTAAAGTTGGGTTTATCCCTTCGCTCGCACGCGATTCGTTGCTTCATTAGCCTTGCACGCTTTGTCGACTAGCTTTATGCTCTTCGTCGACTCGGTTTATTGACTTGGACGCTTCGTCGACTCGCTTTATGCGTTGGTGTCGACTCGCTTTATGCGTTGGCGTCGCGGTGACTTGTTATTGTATCATCGACGGTTCGCCGTTATGTCATCGGATGGCTCGCCGATCGTCAACTCCTTATCACAAGCTGTGTTCGGGAGCTTATAGGTAATTTTTAACGCCTACAGATACCCCCTCCAAAGTGTTTCGATCTCGCTCTTTTATAGAAGGAGCCAAAATACTTTGGACATGATAGGCCCAAACCTTCAGTTAGTATAACGGGACCTGAAAATGGCTTCAAATCTTGACTTCTCTAATTCTTTCAGACTATCCAGTACTTTGTAGGATGACTGAAAGTGTCACGGTGCTGTATTTATTGTCTGACCGCTATTGAAGTCTTGACCCGAGGCTGATGAATGAACTATTTGATTTAGCTCGTGTTGGTGAGTTGTCGTCGAACTAACCATTCAATTCCTTAAGACTTAACCTTGAATTGATGAATTCTCCGTTGCATGGCTCGGCGTAGGACTAACCATAGTGGGAGGAGATTGGGGGTTCATCCTTTAATCGGTGGACCCTCCGTTTTTTATGCTCGTTGCAGGACTGACCACATCGGGAGGAATTTTCTTGAGATTTGACGCGTTGACCGGCGTCAGAAATTTTCTCTTGACATTCAACCTCCAATCGGCGATTTTTTATTACGACGCGTTGGCGGCGTCAACACAGTTTATACTCATGCGTTCACTAGAGTTTCAGGAACTAGTTTATAATCATATACCCATTCGGAGGTGGTCGAGTTATCCTTAAGATATTTTCCAGGAACTTCTCACCAAAATAGGAAATAGTTTATACTCGTATGCCTTATTGGAGTATCCCGGTGGGAGAAAATTGGGGGTTGACGAGTTATCCTTAAGAATATAAAACTATTCTCCAGGAACTTCTCGACAAAAATTAGGAAACAGTTTATACTCATACACCTAGTTGGAGTATCCCGGTGGGAGGAAATTGGGGGTTGACGAGTTATCCTTAAGAATATAAAACTATTCTCCAGGAACTTCTCGATAAAAATTAGGAAACAGTTTATACTCATACACCTAGTTGGAGTATCCCGGTTGGAGGAAATTGGGGGTTGACGAGTTATCCTTACGAATATAAAACTATTCTCCAGGAACTTCTCGACAAAAATTAGAAAACAGTTTATACTCATGCACCTAGTTGGAGTAGGATTGTGGTTCGTATAACTCGAACCATATGAGAATTGACCCTTGATGGGCGACGATCTCGTGCGGGAGAGAGAAAATTGATGAGGCAAGTGGATGGGGATTCGAGTTTGGTCGAATCCCACTTTGACTAGGATTGGCCGAATCCTGCTGTGACTAGGATAACCGAAATCCTGCTGGGACTAGGACAGCTGAAATCCCGCTGTGACTAGGATAAGCGAAATCATGCTGTGACTAGGATAGGCAAAATCCTGCTGGGACTAGGATAGCCAAAATCCTGCTGTGACTAGGATAAGTGAAATCCTGCTGTGACTAGGTTTAGTTGAATTCACCCTTGATTAGGATTCCAAACCCACCATAACTTGGTTTGGTCAAACCTGCCTTCAACTAGGTTTTTTTTTCTTCTTTCTTTTTCCTTTCCTCCTTCTATTGGGTTTGGGCCCAAATAAAAACCTCTTCCCCTATAAATAGGACCGCCCCCCCTTTTTCTTTCAATTCAAAAAATTTTTTTTTTACAAAATTCGGCCCCTCTCTCTCTCCCTTGTTTCGGCCGAACACCCCCCCTTTTTTCTCTCTTGTTTTCTTCTTTTTTTTTCACCTCATCTCCCTTAAACCCCAAGAACATCAGAGATCAAAGCCTTCTCTATGTACCGGACTCAAGGGTTCCTCCAAATCTACATACTTTTTGAGTCCCTTCAAGCCTTTTGAGCACTCTTTTTCAGATTCAAGCTCGAGCTTTTCTTCAGGTAAACCCTTATAATTAACATTACCCTAGAGGGGGATGAATACGGCAATATGCTAATCTAATCTAAATTAATGCTAATTAAAACTAATTAACAAATTATATCCTAGCAAGAATGATATTCAAAAAGATTATATGCAAGGATATGTAAGCAATACTAAATAAAAGAGTGGATGAAATGATCAATAAAAATTGGCGAAATAGGCAACAAGTACAAATAGAAATGAACGCCAAGCAAACACAAACAAACGATATGATCACGGAGTTCAGTCCCCACGACCTACGTCTCCGCTCCTCGCCTCGAGGAGATCTCCACTATCACAACCGGGTTTTCTACGCTCACCCGAATAACGTTTACAACATCTACACATTCGGTTTTCTAGCTCACCGAAAACTTTACAATCTCTCACAATTACAATCACACAACCTCACCCTCTAAGTGTCGGTCTCAAGCCCGTGTTTCCCTCAAGTGCTTGGATTTACTACCTCTCCCTAGGCTTTACTACCGACGCCACTCCTCTTGGGACAACCCCGTCTCTCACCGCACACTTCTCTCGGTGTCCTTGTGTATTACAATGTGAGTCCTTACAATAAGCTCGTAAATACAAATTTTATTCTCTACAATGGATGAGAACTCAATGTAGCTCACCCTCTAAGTCACACTACCCACAACTCAAATTATACAACGTATGCAAATACTATAAGCGCAATGGTTGTGTGTGTAGACAAAGAGAAATAATCAAAACTAAACTCAAATAAATTCTAGCTTATGGAAATGAAAATCAAAAACATAAATCGCTAGATATGAGTTTAAAAAAACTTCTCTAGATGACAAGAGAGAAGGAGAAGAGTTGAATGCTCAAACACCAAAGGATGATCTCCTCAAGCTCTTGTGAAAGTTTCTTCACAAACTAAACTTTCAAACAAACTAAACAAACACTTAAACTCTTCAAAAACGTGTTTAAAACCTTCTTGATTATGCTGAAATAAATGAGGGCATGGGGCATATATAGGATGAAGAGACAAAGCCTAAAACCCAAGAAAATCCCAGCAAAAATGTTCAAAAATAAAAACTAGTCGTTACTAGCCGTTATAAAATTTGAAAAGACCAAAATACCCCAAAATCCAAAGATTCGAAATTTATATATCTGGTTTTATAAAATCAATTAAAAATAGTAAATCAACTCTAAAATCATGAAATTTGAGAGAAGTTTCTAAACATGTATATGAACATGTAAGAGAAAGAATTTCTAAAATATCACTTCCCATTTGTGATAAATAACTGTTTGAGACAGATATTTCAGATTCTAAAAACTGCTAAAATGCTTGACATTGTAAAATCAATTTGACGTAGTAAATCAACTCCAAATATTATGAAATATTTAGGAAAGGTTATAAAGATATAGATAAACATGTTACAAAAAGAATTTCTGAAATATCACTTCCCATTTGTGAAAAATAAGTATTTGAACATAAATAAACAGTTTCTAAAAACTGCTGAAAACTTCTTTTATAAACTCAATTGAAAATAACAAAACAACTCAAAATTAGTAAAAATTGGGAAAATATTTGTATATATAAAGATAAACATGTAAACGAAGAAATGTTTTAAATTGCATTTTCAATTGTTAAAACTCATCTGTTTTGCAAAAACATGAAAAATACGATATGTGAAAAATATGATTTTGAACATGAACAAGTATTGAGATCTTGTGACTTGGTTTATAGACTTTATATAAGATATAAATTAATGTGATAAAGTCAATGAACCATGAATACAATAAATTTTCAATTTTAACTTGTTTTGTAATACAAACAAAAAAGTGTGTATGCGTGCATGTTCGTGCATGTTTGAAAAGATATAAACTTGAGATATTTTTCAAACACGTTTTGAAACACTTTCCAATAGATTTATAAACTTGAGAAAAGATATAAAATCATGTCGTTAAGTCTATAATCCAAAACAGTGATAAATCAAAATAAATGTGTGTGTATGAATCTTGAGCTCTAAGTATAAACACACAAGTATAAACCTAAACTAATGTACTCAAGCTTGAGATCTACAATAAGTTTATCTTGGTTGCGGATGAAGCTTGATCTTGAATCTTGACTTGAATTGTATTGCTTCACTCCAATTTTCCTCTACCTCCTAGATATCATCATTGTAGCTTCATGTTCCATCCAATCCTCCAATACATTGTTTGCCTAGAATAAACATGAAAACACAAACACTAGACAAACAAGATTAGTTATAAATTATTTATTAGAACATCATCAAAACCAAGGAACTAACAATCTCCCTCTTTTTGATGATGACAAATAATTACACAAAGAGTATATATAAAATATGCAATAAGGTACAATACTCTTAAACATGAATATACTCACAATACTCTTAAACATGAATATACTCATAATTTTTATCCCCTATGGCAACATCAAAAGTGGGGAAAATAAAATAATAAAGAGAGCGAAGGCTCCCCTTCCTATAAGCACGGTGAGTATAAAACAAAAACATAAATAGGGATTGCTCCCCCTATCAAAATACCATATAACATATGCAATGGATGATCATGGCAAACATATATATGTGAGTAAACATACTAAATATCACTCACATACAACAAGACTATGAGAGCACACATGGATATATCAATATGTAAAAGTGTGTCTCAATACACAAAATCATGTGAAAATAGATTTATGAAATTAAAAGAAAGTAAAACATGAGAATCATGCAAAACGTTTTCAAATGAAAACAAATCACTCAAATGAAATCATAAATCACAATTTAAATCACAAAACCAAAAACAATAAAAATTTATCATATTTGACAATAAGGCAAGAGAGGTACTCAAATCACTTCTTATAAAGCAATCTCTTGGCAAGGAAACATGCCAAAATAATATCGAACTATTATGTGTTTTATCCACAAGGATCAAAAGGAAATATGCTTAGGATAAAACAAACGGTAATAAACTTGGAGTACATTTGATAAGAGAACAAATAAGATTGTTTCAACCCATGTGAATACCGGTAAACATAAACAATACATCCGGAGGTTGCTAAAAACAAGGTATGCTCAAAAATGATGTTTGATCAATAAAAGGCATATTCTTTGTAAATTTGATCAAACCACACAAGGAATACATAATAAAGCACAATAATGATGATCCATAAGCTCAAACATGTAAATATCAGCATAAAGGTGTTTTATAATGAATTCAAAAGTACAAGCATATTGATCATACCAAAAACTACATAGTTCAACACCAATCCTTCAAGACATATAATAATCATGAACTATAGTTTTAAAATCCAAAATAGATCATAATAAAAAGCAAGAGAGGTGATCATACCAAAAGGTCTTTTTTAATAAAAAGCAAGAGAGGTGAGCACATCAAGCTCTTGAAACTAATTTCAACCTATATAAACTTTTAGCCGGTAATCATGATTGGAAATAACCAATAAATCCGGAGGATTGTTCAAACATAAACCTCTCATGTAAAATCAAAATTAATAAATGAAAACAAAGGAATTGATGAAAAAAATTTCAAAGCACGTTTTCAAAACCAAGAAATAAAAATAAAAGATACTAAAATCTTGGTTTAAAAATCAAATATGTTTTGGCACCCAAATGTTTTGGTGCGGATTGTTAGGGACATGACCCTATCTTTTAAGCTCAATGCTCTAGCGTTATGATCCCTTTTGGGCGTATATGGTGCATATCCGGTCATAGCAATAATCACTCAAATGACCCTTCCGATTGCAATGTGTGTAGTGAAAGAGGCATTTGTATATATTGACCTTTGGCTTGTGCACGTGAATCATTTGCAAACATGGATGGTCTTTTAAAAGCTTTTTGCAAATGAGAAACATCATCAAACAAAAGTGGCCTTTTTGGAACATTTTGCAATTTAGAAACTTTTTATAAATCAAAATAAAATTGTGCAAGATGTCCAAACCTACCACAAACATTACACTTAAACTTTTGTAGTCTTCTAACAACATTTGGCAAATGTGAAACCCTTTTCAAATCAAAATAAAATTTTGCCAAATGTCCAAAACGACCACATATGTCACATTGATACACACGACTAAGCTTATGATGAACATTGGATGCATGCATGTGTGTATGTTGTGATGAGGCTTGATGGGATGCACAAAAATGATTAGGCTTGATGGGTTTTGTGCATTATAATAAAATTAGCAATATGGCCTTTACGTGACAAATTGAGCATTTGTAAATTTTGCTATACAAGTGTGCATAGTGATTGTTTGATTTGGAAGTGTTAACACGGGACTTTGCACACAAGTCCATAAGTTTCTTATGATTATCCATGCATGTAACAAGAGTTGAGTCTAAAGATGAAATGCGGTTTTTAACAAGTTTCAACTCATCATTTTGCACAAATGTATTAGAAATAGAAATAGATGAAACATGTTCAATTTTAAATGAATTAAACTCATTTCTAATAGTTTCTACTTCTATCATGGCATTGTCTTTCTCATGAGTTAAGTTAGCAATGTCAATCTTCAATTGATTTTTTTCCAAATTTAACATATCATTATTCTCTTTAAGTGTAACATTTTCTTGAGCTATGATATCAAATTAGGAGCTAACTTCTCATGATCGGATTTTAAATTATCATGCTTGCTTTTAGATCAATAAAATTTTTATGCAATTTGTTGTAGGCATGCAACAATTTTTCACTAGCACAAGCGAGTTCATCAAAAGATAAGTCACTATCGGAGTTAGACTGCATACCACACTAGGGCTATCGTCTAGTGGCCGTGCATGATGATGATGATGATGCTCCAACCTTGCTTGAAGTCGATTCCGTCAATGCGTTGAATCTTCTCCAAGTCACCTTGATGTGCTTCTATAAATTTCCATAATTTGTAAGCACTATCAAAATGAGTAAGTTTGTTAGAAATAGAATGATCAAAATCATTAAGCAAAAATTCTAACAAAATCTTGTTCATAATAAACAATCTTTTATCATTTGTGCTCCATTTAGATTTATCCAAGTTGGGCACAACATATGCACATTCAATGATTTCCCATATATCTATATGTTTAGATCTAGCAAATAATTTAAATCTAAATATCCATTGTGCATAAGGAAAATCATTAAACAAAGGAGCAACATGTGGATCATAGCTTAAACAAGGTGCACAACGCATATCCATAATAAATATATTATGCAAGCAATATATAAAAATCACAAAACTAGATTAGCAATATACTAACTTGGATCCTTGACTCTAGGTTATTAAGCCTCTAATTAAAGAGCACCAAGCTCGATACCAATTAAAATTGCCCTAGAGGGGTGAATAGGACAATATGCTTATCTAATCGAATTAATGCCAATTAAAACTAATTAACAAATTATATCCTAGCAAGAATGATATTCAATAAGATTATATGCAAGGATATGTAAGCAATACTAAACAAAATAGTGGATGAAATGATCAATAAAAATTGGCGAAATAGGCAACAAGCACAAATAGAAATGAGCGCCAAGCAAACACAAACAAACGATATGATCACGGAGTTGGTCCCCGACCTCGTCTCCGCTCCTCGCCTCGAGGAGATCTCCACTATCACAACCGGATTTTCTACGCTCACCCGAATAACGTTTATAACATCTACACATTCGGTTTTCTAGCTCACCGAAAACTTTACAATCTCTCACAATTGCAATCACACAACCTCACCCTCTAAGTGTGGGTCTCAAGCCGGGTTTCCCTCAAGTGCTTGGATTTACTACCTCTCCCTAGGCTTTACTACCGGCGCCACTCCTCTTGGGACAACCCCATCTCTCACCGCACACTTCTCTCGGTGTCTTTGTGTATTACAATGTGAGTCCTCACAATAAGCTTCATAAATACAAATTTTGTTCTCTACAATGGATGAGAACTCAATGTAGCTCACTCTCTAATTGACACTACCCACAACTCAAATTATACAATGTATGCAAATACTATCAGCTCAATGGTTGTATGTGTAGATAAAGAGAAATAATCTAAACTAAACTCAAATAAATTCTAGCTTATGGAAATGAAAATCAAACATATAAATCGCTAGATATGAGTTTAGAAAAACTTCTCTAGATGACAAGAGAGAAGGAGAAGAGTTGAATGCTCAAACACCAAAGGATGATCTCCTCAAGCTCTTGTGAAAGTTTCTTCACAAACTAAACTTCCAAACAAACTAAAAAACACTTAAACTCTTCAAAAGCGTGTTTAAAACCTTCTTGATTATTACTGAAATAAATGAGGGCATGGGGTATATATAGGATGAAGAGACAAAGTATAAAACCCAAGAAAATCCCAACAAAATGTTCAAAAATAAAACTAGCCGTTACTAGCCGTTATAGGTGAAAAGACCAAAATACCCCAAAATCCAAAGATTCTAGAAATTTACATATCTAGTTTTGTAAAATCAATTACAAATAGTAAATCAACTCTAAAATCATGAACTTTTGATAAAAGTTTCTAAACATGTATATGAACATGTTAGAGAAATAATTTCTAAAATATCACTTCCCATTTGTGATAAATAACTGTTTAGGACAGATATTTCAGATTCTAAAAACTGCTAAAATGCTTGACATTGTAAAATCAATTTGACATAGTAAATCAACTCTAAATATTATGAAATATTTAGGAAAGGTTATAAAGATATAGATAAAAATTTTACAAAAAGAATTTCTGAAATATCACTTACCATTTGTGAGAAATAATTATTTGAACACAAATAAATAGTTTCTAAAAACTGCTGAAAACTTCTTTTGTAAACTCAATTGAAAATAACAAAACAACTCCAAAATTAGTAAAATTGGGAAAATATTTGTATATATAAAGATAAACATGTAAACAAAGAAATTTTTAAATTGCATTTTCCAATTGTTAAAACTCATCTGTTTTGCAAAAACATGAAAAATACGATATGTGAAAAACATGATTTTGAACATGAACAAGTATTGAGATCTTGTGACTTGGTTTATGGACTTTATATAAGATATAAATTAATTTGATAAAGTCAATAAACCATGAATACAATAAATTCTCAATTTTAACTTGTTTTGCAATAGAAACAAAAAGTGTGTATCGTGCATGTTAGTGCATGTTTGAAAAGATATAAACTTGAGATATTTTTCAAATACATTTTGAAACACTTTCAATAGATTTATAAACTTGAGAAAAGATATAAAATCATGTCGTTAAGTCTATAATCCAAAACAGTGATAAATCAAAATAAATGTGTGTGTATGAATCTTGAGCTCTAAGTATAAACACACAAGTATAAACCTAAACTAATGTACTCAAGCTTGAGATCTACAATAAGTTTGTCTTGGTTGGATGAAGCTTGATCTTGAATCTTGACTTGAATTGTATTGCTTCACTCCAATTTTCCTCTACCTCCTAGATATCATCATTGTAGCTTCATGTTCCATCCAATCCTCCAATACATTGTTTGCCTAGAATAAACATGAAAACACAAACACTAGACAAACAAGATTAGTTATAAATTATTTATTAGAACATCATCAAAACCAAGGAACTAACAATCTCCCTCTTTTGATGATGACAAATAATTACACAAAGAGTATATATAAAATATGCAATAAGGTACAATACTCTTAAACATGAATATACTCACAATACTCTTAAACATGAATATACTCATAATTTTTATCCCCTATGGCAACATCAAAAGTGGGGAAAATAAAATAATAAAGAGAGCGAAGGCTCCCCTTCCTATAAGCACGGTGAGTATAAAACAAAACATAAATAGGGATTGCTCCCCTATCAAAATACCATATAACATATGCAATGGATGATCATGGCAAACATATATATGTGAGTAAACATACTAAATATCACTCACATACAACAAGACTATGAGAGCACACATGGATATATCAATATGTAAAAGTGTGTCTCAATACACAAAATCATGTGAAAATAGATTTATGAAATTAAAAGAAAGTAAAACATGAGAATCATGCAAAACGTTTTCAAATGAAAACAAATCACTCAAATGAAATCATAAATCACAATTTAAATCACAAAACCAAAAACAATAAAATTTATCATATTTGACAATAAGGCAAGAGAGGTACTCAAATCACTTCTTATAAAGCAATCTCTTGGCAAGGGAAACATGCCAAAAATAATATCGAACTATTATGTGTTTTATCCACAAGGATCAAAAGGAAATATGCTTAGGATAAAACAAACGGTAATAAACTTGGAGTACATTTGATAAGAGAACAAATAAGATTGTTTCAACCCATGTGAATACCCGGTAAACATAAACAATACATCCGGGAGGTTGCTAAAAACAAGGTATGCTCAAAAATGATGTTTGATCAATAAAAGGCATATTCTTTGTAAATTTGATCAAACCACACAAGGAATACATAATAAAGCACAATAATGATGATCCATAAGCTCAAACATGTAAATATCAGCATAAAGGTGTTTTATAATGAATTCAAAAGTACAAGCATATTGATCATACCAAAAACTACATAGTTCAACACCAATCCTTCAAGACATATAATAATCATGAACTATAGTTTTAAAATCCAAAAATAGATCATAATAAAAAGCAAGAGAGGTGATCATACCAAAAAGGTCTTTTTTTTAATAAAAAGCAAGAGAGGTGAGCACATCAAGCTCTTGAAACTAATTTCAACCTATATAAACTTTTAGCGCCCGGTAATCATGATTGGAAATAACCAATAAATCCGGAGGATTGTTCAAACATAAACCTCTCATGTAAAATCAAAATTAATAAATGAAAACAAAGGAATTGATGAAAAAAAATTTCAAAGCACGTTTTTCAAAACCAAGAAATAAAAAATAAAAGATACTAAAAATCTTGGTTTAAAAATCAAATATGTTTTGGCACCCAAATGTTTTTGGTGCCGGATTGTTTAGGGACATGACCCCTATCTTTTAAGCTCAATGCTCTAGCGTTATGATCCCTTTTGGGCGTATATGGTGCACGTATCCGGTCATAGCAATAATCACTCAAATGACCCTTCCGATTGCAATGTGTGTAGTGAAAGAGGCGCATTTGTATATATTGACCTTTGGCTTGTGCACGTGAATCATTTGCAAACATGGATGGTCTTTTAAAAGCTTTTTGCAAATGAGAAACATCATCAAACAAAAGTGGCCTTTTTGGAACATTTTGCAATTTAGAAACTTTTTATAAATCAAAATAAAATTGTGCAAGATGTCCAAACCTACCACAAACATTACACTTAAACTTTTGTAGTCTTCTAACAACATTTGGCAAATGTGAAACCCTTTTCAAATCAAAATAAAATTTTGCCAAATGTCCAAAACGACCACATATGTCACATTGATACACACGACTAAGCTTATGATGAACATTGGATGCATGCATGTGTGTATGTTGTGATGAGGCTTGATGGGATGCACAAAAATGATTAGGCTTGATGGGTTTTTGTGCATTATAATAAAATTTAGCAATATGGCCTTTACGGCAGCAAATTGAGCATTTGTAAATTTTGCTATACAAGTGTGCATAGTGATTGTTTGATTTGGAAGTGTTAACACGGGACTTTGCACACAAGTCCATAAGTTTCTTATGATTATCCATGCATGTAACAAGAGTTGAGTCTAAAGATGAAATGCGGTTTTTAACAAGTTTCAACTCATCATTTTGCACAAATGTATTAGAAATAGAAATAGATGAAACATGTTCAATTTTAAATGAATTAAACTCATTTCTAATAGTTTCTACTTCTATCATGGCATTGTCTTTCTCATGAGTTAAGTTAGCAATGTCAATCTTCAATTGATTTTTTTTTCCAAATTTAACATATCATTATTCTCTTTAAGTGTAACATTTTCTTGAGCTATGATATCAAATTCGGAAGCTAACTTCTCATGATCGGATTTTAAATTATCATGCTTGCTTTTTAGATCAATAAAATTTTTATGCAATTTGTTGTAGGCATGCAACAATTTTTCACTAGCACAAGCGAGTTCATCAAAAGATAAGTCACTATCGGAGTTAGACTCGCATACCACACTAGGGCTATCGTCTAGTGGCCGTCTGCATGATGATGATGATGATGCTCCAACCTTGCTTGAAGTCGATTCCGTCAATGCGCGTTGAATCTTCTCCAAGTCACCTTGATGTGCTTCTATAAATTTCCATAATTTGTAAGCACTATCAAAATGAGTAAGTTTGTTAGAAATAGAATGATCAAAATCATTAAGCAAAAATTCTAACAAAATCTTGTTCATAATAAACAATCTTTTATCATTTGTGCTCCATTTAGATTTATCCAAGTTGGGCACAACATATGCACATTCAATGATTTCCCATATATCTATATGTTTAGATCTAGCAAATAATTTAAATCTAAATATCCATTGTGCATAAGGAAAATCATTAAACAAAGGAGCAACATGTGGATCATAGCTTAAACAAGGTGCACAGCATATCCATAATAAATATATTATGCAAGCAATATATAAAAATCACAAAACTAGATTAGCAATATACTAACTTGGATCCTTGACTCTAGGTTATTAAGCCTCTAATTAAAGAGCACCAAGCTCTGATACCAATTAAAATTGCCCTAGAGGGGGGTGAATAGGACAATATGCTTATCTAATCCGAATTAATGCCAATTAAAACTAATTAACAAATTATATCCTAGCAAGAATGATATTCAATAAGATTATATGCAAGGATATGTAAGCAATACTAAACAAAATAGTGGATGAAATGATCAATAAAAATTGGCGAAATAGGCAACAAGCACAAATAGAAATGAACGCCAAGCAAACACAAACAAACGATATGATCACGGAGTTCGGTCCCCACGACCTACGTCTCCGCTCCTCGCCTCGAGGAGATCTCCACTATCACAACCGGATTTTCTACGCTCACCCGAATAACGTTTATAACATCTACACATTCGGTTTTCTAGCTCACCGAAAACTTTACAATCTCTCACAATTGCAATCACACAACCTCACCCTCTAAGTGTCGGTCTCAAGCCCGGGTTTCCCTCAAGTGCTCGGAATTACTACCTCTCCCTAGGCTTTACTACCGACGCCACTCCTCTTGGGACAACCCCATCTCTCACCGCACACTTCTCTCGGTGTCTTTGTGTATTACAATGTGAGTCCTCACAATAAGCTCGCAAATACAAATTTTGTTCTCTACAATGGATGAGAACTCAATGTAGCTCACTCTCTAATTGACACTACCCACAACTCAAATTATACAATGTATGCAAATACTATCAGCTCAATGGTTGTATGTGTAGATAAAGAGAAATAATCTAAACTAAACTCAAATAAATTCTAGCTTATGGAAATGAAAATCAAACATATAAATCGCTAGATATGAGTTTAGAAAAACTTCTCTAGATGACAAGAGAGAAGGAGAAGAGTTGAATGCTCAAACACCAAAGGATGATCTCCTCAAGCTCTTGTGAAAGTTTCTTCACAAACTAAACTTCCAAACAAACTAAAAAACACTTAAACTCTTCAAAAGCGTGTTTAAAACCTTCTTGATTATTACTGAAATAAATGAGGGCATGGGGTATATATAGGATGAAGAGACAAAGTATAAAACCCAAGAAAATCCCAACAAAATGTTCAAAAATAAAACTAGCCGTTACTAGCCGTTATAGAATTTGAAAAGACCAAAATACCCCAAAATCCGACATTCTAGAAATTTACATATCTAGTTTTGTAAAATCAATTACAAATAGTAAATCAACTCTAAAATCATGAACTTTTGATAAAAGTTTCTAAACATGTATATGAACATGTTAGAGAAATAATTTCTAAAATATCACTTCCCATTTGTGATAAATAACTGTTTAGGACAGATATTTCAGATTCTAAAAACTGCTAAAATGCTTGACATTGTAAAATCAATTTGACATAGTAAATCAACTCTAAATATTATGAAATATTTAGGAAAGGTTATAAAGATATAGATAAAAATTTTACAAAAAATTTCTGAAATATCACTTACCATTTGTGAGAAATAATTATTTGAACACAAATAAATAGTTTCTAAAAACTGCTGAAAACTTCTTTTGTAAACTCAATTGAAAATAACAAAACAACTCCAAAATTAGTAAAATTGGGAAAATATTTGTATATATAAAGATAAACATGTAAACAAAGAAATTTTTAAATTGCATTTTCCAATTGTTAAAACTCATCTGTTTTGCAAAAACATGAAAAATACGATATGTGAAAAACATGATTTTGAACATGAACAAGTATTGAGATCTTGTGACTTGGTTTATGGACTTTATATAAGATATAAATTAATTTGATAAAGTCAATAAACCATGAATACAATAAATTCTCAATTTTAACTTGTTTTGCAATAGAAACAAAAAAGTGTGTATGCGTGCATGTTCGTGCATGTTTGAAAAGATATAAACTTGAGATATTTTTCAAATACATTTTGAAACACTTTCCAATAGATTTATAAACTTGAGAAAAGATATAAAATCATGTCGTTAAGTCTATAATCCAAAATGGTGATAAAGAAAAATAAATATGTGTGTGTATGAATCTTGAGCTCTAAGTATAAACACACAAGTATAAACCTAAATTAATGTACTCAAGCTTGAGATCTACAATAAGTTTGTCTTGGTTGCGGATGAAGCTTGATCTTGAATCTTGACTTGAATTGCATTGCTCCACTCCACTTTTGCTCCACCTCCTAGATATCATCATTGTAGCATCATGTTCCATCCAATCCTCCAATACATTGTTTGCCTAGAATAAACATGAAAACACAAAAATTTGACAAACAAGATTAGTTATAAATTATTTATTAGAACATCATCAAAATCAAGGAACTAATAATAACTCTTGCATATTTGATCTTTATTTCATCATGTAAATCAGACGGTAGATGCGCAAGAAATTAGGTTTTTGATTGCATACCTGAAATTAGGGTTTTTGGAGGTGAAATTGCATGAAGTTTGAAGGATTTTGGTCATGAGAAAGAGGGCTGATATTTAAGGGGCTTTCATGCAAAAATTGGACTATAGTTTGGAGGGTTGGTATGCCAATGATCGCTGGGAATTCTTGAATTTTTGTTTTGGCCAAAATTTGGGGGGGGTTATATGCAAATTGTGGCTAAAATTCAGGGAGTTTTGTGCAAAAAAGGCCGAAATTCAGGGGGTTTTGTGCAAAAATAGCCCCAAAACTGAGTTTGAGGGCTATTTGGGTGGTTAAAATTTTTAGACTTGAAAGTGACCTATATGGCCGAAATTTCAACCTGGCCCCAGTGATATTTTGGTCATTTTACGGCCAAATTTGGTCAGGAGAGGTTTTCGAACGAGAATCAAACCCGATGTCAGTGCATATGCTCCTTGTAGGTTGCATTCGAATTCGACCAAGAAATCCCATATGCTTTCTTAGGATTTTGGTTATGAATTCATAGTTCCCTTTTTGTATTTCGGATTCTGACCTGTATGATTCCTCTTTGCAGGTCGAGATGTCATCGAGGAGATCCCGTGCTCCGAGGAGCCAACGCGCTGCTCCGTTACCTGTGAGTGCGCCTTCATCACTTTCTGGTGAGCTTTTCTTACTCTCAGTGCATTCAAAACTCGCATTTGGTTTACTGCATTCCCACTTTGTTTTCCTTTGTGAGGCAAACTAGGAAAAGCCGCGATTCTCCTTTGTGAGGGTCGTCGCTTAAAAGATAGGCTTTGCTTAGTCAACTCCTATCTTACGGGGGCGATTCCATATTGTATTATGTTACGCCGGATGGGGTATACTGTCGCTTTCATTTGTGCGACATTATACGTTGTCCTACGAGTGCATAATGTGGCCGGAATCGTTTTACCTGTTATAAGGCAGTGACTCTATCCCACAGGTTTATGAGATGAGTTCTACGCCCTATGCTGCCTTTTGCAATGTCCTTCATGGCTGGATTTAACGAATTTTAATCACTCATTTGCAGTTGAGTATCCTTCTGGAGCGTTCCCTTCTCATGCAATTGATGGACGCCGTGGCGAGCATTATGCCACTTCTGATATTCCCTCGCTTGTTTCGGTTACTCCTCAGTTCGCACCGGGTACATCCGCGGAGACCATTCATGTGATACAAGAAGGAAGTCCTCATGTGCTCCGCCTATTGATTACTGATGCGCCGCTCGTGAGGGATACCAGTTCCACTCAGCCTCTGAACAAGACGGATTACTTATTCAGGGATTTCGTTGAAGACCCGGGCTCAACTTTTATTGAGAGCGAACAGTGGCTGCATAAAGATGAAGTTGGGCTTTTATATCTCCCGCCGATACCACGCCATCGCTTGTTGGTTGAGTTAAGGAATCAAGCCGTGACACATGAGATGTTGTGGCGCTTAACAGAGGAACATGATGGCATTCATTGTGGGTATATTACCCACAAGGCGACTCCAGGTTCGGACAGTAATCGTGTTGTCGGGTTACGTCCTGGTGTACTGGGCTTGGACACACCACCCCGTGGTGATATATTTACCGCTGCTCATACATTAAGGAATCGTCTCGCGAAGCTGGGGTGAGAGATGCCTGCGCACGGCCATAAATTTTATGGTTTGCTCCATTCTTTAGACAAACACTGGTGGACTCAAATGACAAACTGCGTACTCAGCCGATGGAGCGAGGAATTACACGCATGCGGTTTATATGCGGCCATTTTCCCCACCATGTATGGGCTGCCGATCAACTCCCATCCTTTCTTCGAGCTGTTAGAGCTCTACGATCCAGATTCGAACACCTTTTGACCAGGCATGGAGAGTTGGGGTTAGCTCTTCATGGAATGCACCAAGTTTTCGGCTTACCGATGGGGAGGATGCTATACCAGGAGTATTTCCCTTCGAATCGCGAACTGAGTCAGCTAAAAGATTGTATGCCTGATTGCCACGATACCTTATGGGATCTCACTTGCCATTATCACATTGTTTTGGCACAGAATGAGCCATTAGCAAAGAAGGCCAAGCCGCAAGTGAGTCTGAAGCAGTTTGCAGGTTACTTGTTCAAGAACCTGGAGAGCGATTCTGGTGAGGCGATTTGTGAATTGGCACCACTCCCTCCTTCTGAAATCAACGAACTGATTCCGAAGTCCAGCGCTCACTCTTACACCCCTAGCAGCACCGAGGGTGGCTTTCCTGCAGGTACCAAGTTCAGGACATTTCTGTGGCATGCCATGAAGCCAATTCAGCTAATGACTCTCCTGGCCGGTTATCTCGCGCTCTGGCTGAAGAAGTGTATGGTACCATATCAGTCTGGCGATGCTTTACCTTTAGAGGTCCTTTATCCTGCAGTTCAGCTTGCTCACAAGAAGAAGCTTTCTCTTCTCCCGGTGATGGTGGCTGACATCGTGGGCTTCGGCAGATAGTTAACACCTCTATTCAGGTAGCGGATGGGCCGTCAGCTCGGATTTCTCTTGCAAAGGTGGAGCTCCCCTACACTTACTTGATGGCTTGGTTCGTCCTTCACCATCCCGATATAATGACGGCGCTAAGTATCGCAGACCCCTCTATCCCCTTATTGTAATTATTGGAAGGCTACAAATGGAAGGGGCGAGTATTTTTAGATGCAAGAAGGGAATTGCAGATTCATAAGGGCTGGATTTTCTCTAGGTGTTTTTCCTGATTTTCCGGCCAGTACGGCGAGTCCTTGATCGATGAAGAGATCTTGAGTCGGACCTCTCTTGATGTCGGCTGCTTTAGTTGGCTTATGAATATTAGGCCAGGTTACTGAACATTCCGGGTTAGGAATCAGTACTTTATAGAGCCATATCTGCCTTGCCGATTCGCTCGTCAGTTTGGCTATGATCAGCTTTATGTCGAAAATCCACATCGACAACTTCAGACTCGTGGGGGATTAGTAGACAGTGTCCGAGCCTGGTGCTGGAGTGTGACAGGATGCACCGGCGCCAAGTTCAGTCTCCCAAGTGCTAATCGTCCGCTTGAGCTGACATTCTTATATTGCTCATGGCTGTTAACGGCTGATGAACCTGTTCATGTGAGACGTATCTCAGTGTTAGTGGTCGAAGAGGCTTCCAAGGCTAATGCTCGGATGATTCAGGAAGCAGCCCGGTCACACAGGAAGCAGCGTAAGACTCGTCGGGCAGACGATAGGGGAGAAGAGATATCCAGATTTGCCGGAGACCGCTCAAGAGAAGACCATGCTGACGAAGAAGATGTTGGGCCAGGTTTGTCATCATTTCCTCTCTCTTCTTCCTTCTCCTCTTTTGGAGTTATTGACATTATTTCATTGCTTTAGGTATGGCCGCCGAAGTGGAGGGTCTTCGTGCCTCTCGGCTGGAACTCAAGCCGTTAAGCGGAAGAAGCTAGTCCACAAAGTCCACGTGGATCCGCGAGCTTTTGTGACGGACTTAACCGGTGATGACTTCGTTAGCGGAGGAGGTAATGCTTTATCGCCTTTGAACACTTAATTTCTCGAGTTTAGAACTCATATTCCTCCACCTTTTGTATAGGCGGATGCGAGAGTGATTTCCATCTCCCTCACCACGATTTTGCTTCTTTTGAGGGACCCAGCTTCACCCAACAGATGCAGGAGTCCATGGTGGAAGACTCTGCAGAATCCATTAGGATTAATGGGACTACCGATGTAGGACCTGATTCAACAAATTCAGGTACATCTACCATTGGTAATACTCCATTTAGATGGTAAGTGTAGGAGTTGAATGACTCGGAACCCGTGCCTCTCCTAATTACCTCTATGCTCCTTGCTCTTTTAGAGAAATTGCAGGAGGCAAATAAGGATACTGGGGTTAAAGAGACAAATCCCCCTATAGGAGGTAAGCCATCTTTACCTATTGCAGATTTCTTAACTTCATTTTCTTTATTTTTGTCTCCTCGTGTCAGACTTCTTGCTAGAAGATTTGATGAAGCCGGCCTGCCTATGGACATCCCCGCAATGGATTTGATATACGATTCTCCTCGAGATGATCATCTTCCCGATGATATATCGCCTGAGCCAAAGATCCCCGAGACTGCTGAGGTTCATTCCTCTAAAGGTATGGGTTCTTTCTCCCATTAATTGTAGGACTAGCCATTTATGACTAATACAACTACAATTCGACAAATCTAAGGAATTCATTCTGTCATTAGCAGGCGTTCCTTATTCCGATGCTCCTTCAGAATTGGGTACCATGTCGGAGGCTATGCCTGACGAACGTGCCACGAGACCAACTATAACAGTTGGTGCATCAGTAGCAGTTCATATTTCGATAGACCCGTCAAACCATGAAACAATGCCGATTGAGACAGGTATGAGTTATTAAGCTAAGGATGTATATACCGGCCTTCGATTTAAGATTCTGAAATGCTCATTGTCTTATTTTTGCAGGGCGTATATCTCAGCTTCACGATTTGGCTAAGGCGCTGATATTGGACGATGATCCCAATCGGCTTATTATTTGTATTGAAGTCCGGTCATTTTTCTCTCTCATGAATATGGTGATCGACCAGCTTCTTCATAAAGGGCTCTCCCTTCGTCAGTTTAGGCTGATCCTTGACCCGCGAACGGTTTTGATAAGGGACGCCGATTTTCCAGAGTTAGCCCAGGCCATTGTCGACGATCTTGATCGCCTGGAACTCGATCTCCAGAAGCTACGGGAGCTGCAAGCGACAGGTGCTTCATCATATGTGGCTGATCGAATGGGTCCTCATCTGGAGGTGTGGCACAGCGCTCGAGTTCTTAATGAATTTGAGGTTGAGGTGGTGAGATGGAATCGAGTTAAAGCTGTCCTCGTAGAAATCGGCATCCTTGAGCCACATCGATTCTCTTATTGCCAGTGAGGCGAGATAGTGCAACTTAAGCGAGAGCTCCAAGCAAAGGAAGAGAACTTAGACACTTTGCAGCTGACCAGGGCCAACGAAGAGGAAGCTCGGACCATCCTATCCAAGAAGCTGGAACTCTCAGAACAAAAATTGGTCGAAGTTGAGGAGAACGCTGCACAGACGCTGAATGCGAATGAGGAATCTTTCAAGGCTGAGCTACAGGAGGAGCTCCATCAAGCTTACAACAATGAGTTGTCTCAGCTGGAAAAACAAATCTTGTGTCGTAGGCTTAATGTTTGAATGCCTGTAGTTTGAAAGACTTGATTCTTCATTAGTTGAATAAAACCCTATCTTCCTTTTATCGATGTTCAATGTGATTTCATTTGAAGTAATTAGCCATCATGCTTATAGGATTTTTGGCAAACCCTCAGCCATCAACGAATTTGATTAGCCTTTACCGATTACCGTTTGAATCGGGCTAGCGTGCGGATTGTCTAACCCGTTCCACACGTGACGTTGTGGTAAAAGAGTGAAACTCTTTTAGGCTTAATGCTATGACGTCTAATACATAGACTTCATCATCTTTTATGGGAATAGACTACCCGAACAGTTAGGAACTAACTGGCAATGCCTGTTAGGCGTAGACTTATCCTTACTTAGGCTTCGGGATAAAATTCCCCAGACTCGGATTCTGGTATCTTCTTCAATCGGAGAAAAGACTAAACCGGCAACGCGTGGTAGGCGTTGGCTTTAGGGTTATTAGCCAATCCCCAGCCATTAACGGATTTAATTAGCCTTTACCGACTACCGTTTGATCGGGCTAGCATATGGATTGTCTAAATCTGTTCCGCACGTTACGTTGAGCTAAAAGAATGAGACTCTTTTAGACTTAATGCTACGATGTTGAATACGAGCCGTTATCTTTACGGGAATAGACTACGAGCGGTTAGGAACTAGCGGCAATGCACATTGGCGTAGACTTATCCCTACTTAGGCTTCGGGATAAAATGCCCCAGAATCGAACTATGTTGTGTTCTTCAATCGGAGAAAAGACTAAACCGGCAACGCGTAGTAGGCGTTGGCTTATCCCTTCTTAGGCTTTGGGATAAAATGACCCAAGATGAAACTTGGTGTCTTCTTCAATCGGATAAAAGACTAAACCATAAATAAAAGATCAAATTGATGTGGGAAAGGAAGAATTTTATATTCTGTTTCCCGACGATAGAGAGGAAGGATTTTATATCCCGTCTCCAAGTCCTTTTTTAGGGTAAAGACGAACCCAAAATAAGAGAGGAAGGATTTTATATCCCATCTCTTTTCCCTGGAGAGGAAGAATTTTATATTCTATCTCTAGGAAGGAAGAAACTAAAAGTGGGATCTCCACTCCGAGAATCGCAGGCGGTGAAACTCAGAGTGGGATCTCCACTCCGAGAATCGAAAAGAAAATCAGATAACTTTCATTTTTATAGGATTTATTATCTGATCTGAAAATGAAATTCTCGTTTATCGAGATGAAATTCTAACTTCGGTCCTAACCATAGGAAGACATGACCGAAGTGGGGGGGAAGATTCAGATAGCTTTCGCTTTTATAGGATTCGCTCCCTGATCTTGAAATGACTTTCTCGTTTATCGAGAGGAAATTCCAACTTCGGCTCTAACCGCGGGAAGGCATGAGCGAAGTGGGAAAAGATTCAGATAGCTATCGTTTTTATAGGATTCGCTAGCTGATCTTGAAATGACTTTCTCGTTTATCGAGAGGAAATTCCAACTTCGGCTCTAACCATGGGAAGGCATGAGCGAAGTGGGGAAGATGGAATCCTTCTGTTTATTAGAAGGGGATCTCAATTGTGAAAGTGGGCCTCTTGTTCATTGAAAGGAATCAAGAGGGGATTCTGCTGGTGGATTGGACCAGAAAGATTTTTGTGGACTCACTGCCAATGAATTTGATCAGTGAGAGAATTTAGTGGTGGGTAGATTTAGGGTTATCTTCAAGGACAATTGGGAATTATTTCTCGAGGAACTTCCCTTCAATATGGGTTATTCCGAATGTATTAAGGGTAGTACTTTTTCAGGAACTTCCCATTTATTAGCATTAATTGCCTATCGCCATCTTGAGTAATTAGGCGATACACACAGTTTGACTAGACCTTGTCTATCACAAACGGACCTTCCCATTTGGGTTCGAATTTACCTTTTTTCTTAGAGTCGAGAATTATTGATCGTCGAGCAGCGAGGACCAGGTCTCCTTCCATGAAGCTTCTCTGTCGGACTCTCTTGTTGAAAGCTCTCGACATTCTGGCTTGGTAAAACTCAATGTGTTGTTGAGCTTCCAGGCGCTTCTCATCCAACATCTCGAGCTCTTCAAGGCATCTCTGATGTTGTTCCTCCGTCGTCATCTCAGTTGCGAGGGCGATCCGAAGTGATGGAATTTAGATTTCCAATGGAAGCACCGCTTCACATCTGCATACCAGGGAATATGGGGTAGCTCCAGTTAGCATGCGAATCGTGGTGCGATATACCCAGAGTGCTTCTCCGAGTTTATCATCCCAATCACATATATTGGTCTTCACAAGCTTCGATAAGATCTTAATGATCGTTTTGTTAAATGCTTCTGCTAGTCCATTTGCAGTGAGATAATAGGCCGTCGACGAGACATCTTGAATCTTGAACTTCTCGCAAAACCTGACGAAGACATTGCTAATGAATTGAGGACCATTATCATGTATGATCCGCCTTGAAGCACCGTGTCGATAGATGACGTGATGCTTGATGAACCTAATGATGTTGTTCGTCTTCACTTCTTTAAGTGGAATTGCTTCAGCCCATTTAGAGAAGTAGTCGGTGATTGCGAGAATGAACCGATCACCTTTAACTGACGGAGGAAAAATAGGACCCACGATATCCAAACGCCACGTCTCGAAAGGCCATGAAGTAGCCGAAGGATGCAAATGCTTCGGGGGTCGATGCATGTAGTTCGCGTGTATTTGACACGCGTGGCACTTTCGAGCGTACTCAATTACATCATTAACCATTGTTGGCCAGAAGTATCCCATTCTTCTGATTCGGTCATAAAGCTTGGGACCAGGTTGGTGTGCGCCGCACTCTCCACCGTGTGCTTCCCTAAGAACTTCCTCTGCTTTCTTGCTTGAAAGACACCGAAGCAGCAAGCCGTCGTACCCGTGACGATATAACATTTGGGTCTCTGAGTTATAAAAGAACCTCGGCGCTCTTCGTCGGATCGATTCCCTCTCCTTTATGTCTTCTGGCAAAATACCATGTAGGACATAATCGATTATAGGAAATCACCAATCCCGGGGCTCTAATTCAATTCAGGTTGAGTGCACCTCTTTGATGACCACCTCTTTGTCGCTGTTTTCTTCACCATATATTGGCAGGAAGAGTTGGTGTGTTCTCACAAGGATCACCGCCCACTCGTGAGGTTGCGCTAATGATCGCTACTTGGCGCCAATGCGTCGTATCGTTCGGCGTGGAATATACTCAATGAAAAACTCTTCGAATGAATCCTCCATCTCAACAGCCAACTAGTGATACGGAATCAAGTCCAGATTCCTGACTTCATAGTCCCCACAAACCTGTTTGACTATAAGTTGAGAATCTCCAAAAGCTTCGAAATATTCTACCCCTAGCTCTTTGGCAAAACTGAGTCTAATAAGTAAGGCGTTGTATTCAGCCACATTATTGGAACACGGTTCGGTTAGTGAATAAGCCTGCGGCATCACGTGCTTCTCCGAGGAAACTAAGACAACTCCAACTCTGGCAGAAATCTTAGAACATCCGGGGGTGCTTGCTACGTTGGTTGCTCGAGAAGCTCCGTCAGAGTACAGCTGCCATACTTGCTGATGTGACGTAGTGATGACCTCGTGGGTTTCATTTGGCAAGTCATCATACAATTCGGCTGTATCCTTTGTTGGATTTGCTGCCAAAAGATCGCAAATTGCCTGTCCCTTGACCGACTTCTGTTGTTTGAAGTGCAGGTCATATTGGGACAAGAGCAAGGCCCATTTCGCCAAACGCCAATTCATAGAGGCGGGTTGCGTCATGAATATCCGGACTGGATTTACGCCGGAAACAACATAAATCGTCTGCCCGACTAAGTAGTGTCACATCTTTTGAAACACGAACACCAACGCAACGCATTCTTTTTCAATCATCGGATAACGAGATTCAGCACCCACTAAAGTCCGGCTCAGATAATACACCGCCTGTTCGTGACCGTTGTCATCATCTTGCGCGAGCAAAGCGCTTAACGAATGGTTCGTCGCCTTGATGTAAATCAAGAACGATTTACCTGACCACGGTGCAATGAGGACTGGAGGATTCGCTAGATATACTTTGATATCCTCGAATGCCTTTTGACAGGCGTTGTCCCAAATAAATGATACTCCTTTCTTGTTTAACTTGGAGAATGGCTGGCATTTTCCGGAGAGGTTTGATATGAACCGCCGGATGTACGCTAATCGCCCTTGTAACCCTTTGAGTTCTCTTAAGCTACTCGGAGGTTGTAATTCGTTTATCGCCTTCACTTTATCTGGGTCAATGTGAATACCCTTAGTGGTGACAACGAATCCAAGGAATTTGTCGCTGGACATTCCGAGAAAAGATTTAGTGGGGTTCATCTTTAACTGATGACTCCGCATGAGATCGAATGCTATTCTCAGGTCTTTGATATGGTCATTCTTGTCGTGGCTTTTCACGACTAGATCATCGACATAGCATTCAACCGTCTTCTGAAGATGTTCATGAAAAATCTTCGTCATGACTGGCTGATATGTGGCGCCCGCGTTCTTCAGGCCAAACGGCATGACCGTGTAGCAGAAGACACCAAGGGGAATTCTGAACGCCGTGTGTTTCGCGTCATCTGGGTGCATCTTGATTTGATTATAACCCGAAAAGCCATTCATGAAAGACATTCTCCCGAATCCGCACGTGTTGTCAATGATGACATCCGTGATTGGAAGAGAAAAATCATCTTTTGGGCATGCGGCGTTCAGATCCCTGTAGTCGACGCAGACTCTGATTGTCCCATTCTTCTTTGGAATCGGAAAAATATTTGACACCCAATCCGGGTGCTACACTTCCCTGATGAAATTTGACGTTATAAGCTTCTTTACTTCCGCCACGATTGATTCCATGATTTGCGGACGAAACCGTCTTTGCTGTTGTTTGACTGGTTTGACATCCGGCTTGATATTGAGGCGATGGGTAGCCACGTTCAGGTCGAGCCCTGGCATATCTTCATAGTTTCAGGCAAAAACGTCGATATACTCCTGGACGAGAGCAATCAATTTCTCTTTCTCTTCCGGAGGAAGACTGCCGCTCATGAATATAGGCTTCGGATTGGCTTCGTCACCCATATCGACTTGAATTACTGCATCTTTGGTCGGAGGTTCTCTTTACTCGAATTGGTCCCTATATTGCATATTGAGGTGATGGGTCTTCCCATGTTGGCATCTGTTCATCATCCTCCATTATAGTAGGGTCGGTTGTAGTCATATTTGATATTAGCCCCTTGAAAATTTCGCCGATGCTGACATCGGAGTCCCAAGCTGAGGAGTCCGATGAATGTCCATCGCCTGTATCAGATAATTGGTAGTCAATGAACCAGTAACATTCATCTTCTGAAGAAGATACATAACCCAACCCTCTTTTGAATGTGTAATAATTCAAGGGCTTCCCTTTTGGGACATGCCCAGCTTCGGGTGCAATTCGGGGACCTCGCCCAAAACAAAGACCTTCGCCTCTCGCCAAGTCGTACCCCCACTTTTTCATGAGATCTCATGCTTCTGGACTATATCTAGATAGATGTGAGCCAGGCTTATCGTCGTCGGTATCCCTCTTCAAGAAATGATCTAGTGGTGGGAATGATTCTTCTCTACCGTAGATTAAATCCTTCTCACCTCCTGTTTTGGCAGGGACGACAAGTGTTGTTCCGAAGGAATCTCAGAGTTGCTTCTGGGTCACACACGACGATCGGATCGGCATGTGCAGTTCAGGATCATCATACAATCCTTTAATCACATCAAATAAAGACGGGAAGTATTCTAAGTCACCATTTATTTCATTGTCGGCAAGTTGCCAATTACAACTTTCATCCGACGAGTCTTTATCGTCAAGATTGATTACAACGGGTACAATGTCATTTATAACAAAACCCCTCTCGTAATCAAGCCCAACATCGGCATCAGCTTCCTCACCGCTATCCGTGCCTTGGGCCGATGATTCAGTATCGGACTCATTGCCGTAAAGGAGGGAGTCAGTGAAGTAGTTCTCCAACCCCTTAAACGGATGTTTGTCCGCGACCACCGTCTTGACTCCATTATTAGTGTCGACATATTTTAGACACTGATGAAGAGTGGAGGGAACTATAACATTATTACGGATCCAAGGCTAACCCAATAATAAGTTATAAGAAGTCTCCGCATCGATCACATAGCATGTGACTTCGGACTTCAAATCACCCATTTGGTACTTTATCCGGATTTAACCAAGTGGCCGAGACCCACTGGTGTTAAATCTGTAAATCACTGTGCTTGTAGATGCCAGCTTACTGGCAAAATCTCGAGTTTGTACATCAGGCGGAGGGGCATGATGCTCACAGCGGAACCCGGATCGACTTGGATCCGGTTGACTTCGCTGGAGCCAATGTACCCGATAAAGTACAACGGCCTGTCATATTTGGAATTCTTCGTCTGCATATCGTCCTTGGTGAAAGTTATGTAAGGGATGTGCTTGGTGGCGAGGTTGCACTGCTGGGCCAAAGATTCAGGCAGCTCATGACTTGGCTCGACCTGAGTGAGAAACACTTCTGAGTCAGCTAGGGCCTCTATGCGCCTCTGGTTTCTTTTGGCAGCGCATGTGCTTCGTAGAGTGTTATCCTCGCTGGGATATTAGCCAGTTGAGCTGGTGGGAAATAAATGATTACCTCCTAAGTTGCAAGTATACAACCTTTATCAAGTTATAGTATAAAAGATTATCGATCCCACGAGGAACGGGAAGTAGGGAGGAGTTTTGCTCAAGTTTTGGTTCTCAAATTATTCGCGACAATTAGGAGTTTATGTACAAATAAAAATGGAAATAAGAAAATGGTGAGAGTGGTGGTGGAGAGATAAGAGAGAGTGGATTGTGGATTATGTGCAAAGGAGGAGAAAATAAAGTTGAGAATGTGGTTGAGGTTATATGCACATAATAACAAAACTAGGTTTGAGATTATATGCACATGGAGGAAAATGAGATTGAGAAAATAAGTGCAAAATAAAAAGAAAGCAAGATTGAGAGAGAGAGGAGAGGAAAAACAAAATCAAGAATAAAGGAAAATAACAAACAAATGCAAAATAAGGATAAGTGCAAAACTAGGTTTGAGATTATATGCACATGGAGGAAAAATGAGATTGAGAGAAAATAAGTGCAAAATAAAAGAAAGGAAGATTGAGAGAGAGAGGAGAGGAAAAACAAAATCAAGAATAAAGGAAAATAACAAACAAATGAAAAATAAGGATAAGTGCAAAATCAAGAAGGTAAAGTATGGAGGGTTAATTAAAGATATGAGGAATCTAGAGTAGATCCACTTAGCTTATCTCAATCTCATGAAAATGAGTTGGATTTGTTAGCTAGTTTCAAACAATCTCTAGGGATCCCACGAGTATTGGCTCCACACTTAGAAAAGGGTAATTCCCAAGAGGGTTCTAGCCTCAAGGTGAATTAAAGAAAAGAAAAATCTATTCTAGAAAGTAAATACAAGAATTAAATACATTGCATAAAAGTAAATTGTAAGGAATTAAATTGCATGAAATTAAATTGCAAGAAAGTAAATTGCATGAAAGTAAATCTATTCTACAAACAAGAAAATAAAGAAGAAAATAAAAAGAAATAAAATAGAAACCAACAACTCTGATCTTAATCTAATCCTCCTTTTGGTCCTTGGATTAGAAGAAGAGAAAGGAAATTGAAGGGTGAAACATTTCATTTATTGTGTAACAAAAGTTACAATTTTGGAAGGTCTTCTCAATTAAGAGTGACCCTCCTCTCCAAATGGAGTTTTACAAAATATTTCACACTCAAAACACTCGGCCTTCACCCTATTTATAGCCCAGCGGAGTTGATGTGAACCATTGGATCAAACCTAGCCAAAAGGAGAAATCCACCATTAATTGAATCTGTTGGGAACCGATCGGTTGGCCGTCGGTTAATAACCGGTTAATAACCGGTTGGCCAACCGGTTAGTCAACCGATTGGTTCCCAACCGAATTTGTCTTTTCCTTGATTTTTCTTCACGAATTTCTCTTGGATCAATTTGGTATCTTGGGCCTTTGTTTGTCTTGATTTGGGCTTCAAATATTGGTAGAAATTTAGAGAATTTGAGTCATTTGGGCTTTTATTCATTATTTCTTTATTAGCACGCAAAATAAGATAAAAATGATTATTAGTAATATCGTTATTCATATAACATAGGTAATAAGGGTATAAAAATATAATTAAAATGTGATAATCAAATACCCCCACACCTAAACTTTTGCTAGTCCTCTAGCAAAGAAAATAAAGAAAACCTAACTCACTTTCGAGGAATGGCGGTTGTATTTAGCACATACAACAAGCCTTTAAACCCTAGGTTACCCTAGTGGGCGAGTTGTAGTCTCGTGAGGGTTTGCAGTGAATATACCCACAAAATTCATCAACTTGACAATTTAAAGAAGTTAATAAAATAATTAATTCATTTGATATCTTCAAACATTCCAATTGAAGTTGGTTAATACTCAAGAAAGCGTTTTATCATAACTCCAATGTAATTTTCTTAAGAAAATCCTTTCATTATAGTTATACAAAACCAAGTTTAACTCAAAAATTTAATTTAAAAGTTTTGAAAAGAACATGCTAACTCTTTGTTTTAAACAAACTTCAAGTCTTTTAATCCATTTAATTCTTCAAGAACATATACAAATATAACTATATATAAAAACATGGTTAGTATGATTTTTTTTTTTTAATTAAAATTTTTTTTTTATTTACTCTTTATTCCTTGGTGGTTTTGTTCTATCTAATCGGGCTTTCTAAGTGACCATTTAGCGAGTTTTAGGCCAATGAATCCCAACCCAATTGGGCTTAGGTCATTAAGTATAGAAATACTCCTCGGGCTTAATTACTCAGTCAACTTAGGCTTAGTAAAATAGAACCACCAATGATTTTAAGAGAAAATTTTCTTCTTTTTGTTAAGTTAGTATAATATATATATGTGTATATGTATATATATTCTGAACAATATTTGAATCAAGACAACTTGAAAAATTATTTTCAACTCTAAGTTAGGCATGCAAAAATTTCATTACTTTAATTAAAAATCTAAGTTAAAACTTAAGTAAAGTATACTACTTTGAAAATCATTTCTTAAGAAATTTATTTAGAGTTATCATAAAAGGTAAACTTGAGTTTAGAACTAACTAGGGATTAGAAGACTTAAATTCTATCAATTTGATCAATTATTAATCAACTCTATTAAGTTGGCAAGTGACTATTTTTTTTTTTTATGATGAAAAGAGAAAAAATGGTAAGAAAAAGAGGAAAAAAGATAACTAAGATAAAGATAAAATGACTAATTCCCACCCCACACCTAAATTTTGCATTGTCCTCAATGCAAATTCTAATATGCACAAAGTAAAAGCAGATAAGAATGGAAGCACTTACATTTGTTGATTAGACTTGAACAATGATAAAAATTCTGTAATTACCTTAGGTATGAGAAGGTGAAGTCAAAATTTATTCTCTCTTTTTTTTTCATATGTTTTTTTTGAAAAGAACAAGAAACTCTCACATGAGAGAAGAATAAATTCTTTTATTATTATTGTGGGACAAAAATAAAAATGTAGAATAAAAGATGAAACATGAGAAGCTCACATTCTACATTAAATCCTACCTTATTGCTGAAAATTCTACCCGAAATTTAATGAATTTCAAAATAATATAATCAACGATGTGCTTAAATTCCAAAATTTCGGGTTTTAGTGATGTGTGCGGCAATGGAAGGTAGGTATTAATGGTTGTATGCTTTTGAACTTAGATTAGTTATTAACAAAATTTCATTAAAAATGAAATCTTGTTGTTTTCTATTTTCTAAAATCTAAGTTCATTGACAAAGGGTTCATCAAATGTTGGCTTCAAGATGCATGTATTCAACGTAATTCTCTCGTTCTGAAGGACTTGATTATTAACCTGGTTACCTGATTGTTGTGAATGGATTGCATTCACTTGATCTTGAAAAGTTGAACTTGCCCGTTCCTCGGATTGGTCGCGGGTTGACTCGAAAATGATCCTTTCTCTCTCTCACTTATAGCTAGCTAGTTGACCAATTTGGGTTTCTAATCTAGCTATGGCTTGAGTGTTGGAGTTGAGAATTTGTCTGTTGATTGCATAAAGGAGTTCATCGTGCTAGATGTTTGAGTCAACAAGTTAGGTAGTGCGTGTAGAGGTTTTAATCAAGACTTCTAAACCCCTTTCCAAAACATTAAGGCGTTTCTCAACATTTGAAGGAATATGATTTGTAGATTGATGATGAGGCCCGATTTGGAAATGGTGATTTGGTTGTGGAAAGTTGGTTTGAGAACTGAAAAGCTGCGTTGCCCTAGGGAATTGTTGATTTGAAGAGGGAGTGAAATTTTTATTTCAGAAATTACCGATTCCATACAAAATTGGATGATTTCTCCAACTGGATTATAGGTTGGAGAAAATGGATCGTGTCGGATCTTTGGAATCGGACATTCATCATTCTAGAGATTGAGTATTTCACGAGAGTGGACATTGCTCACGAAGCATGGGTAGAAAGGCGGTTATGACAAACTAAGGTAGAAACTTGATTGATTTGAGCGAGCTCGTTCTTTGGTTTCTAAAGTTTCTAACTGCGTAGAATTGTAGCCATCTTAGCCGGAGGCTATGTTTGACTCTAAGGAAGTTTTGAAGAATAATCCAATCCTTCATAAATGATTTGGCATAATCGCCACTTTTCAAGACCATGGTGAGGACATTGGATAAGAAGATCTTTAAATTTGTCAAAATACTTCCAAAAGGTTCTCGGGACAATTTTAAAATTTTGAATCTTTGTTTCTAAGCTTGATTGTTTTGTGGATAGGAAAGAATTTTTGAAAAGCTGTTACAAATTCACCCCAAGTTGAGATGGAATCGTGGGCAAGCTATCTGACCATTTTTGGCTTTGTCCTTAGGGCAAATGGAATAAATCGGAGTTTGATCGCATCTTCAGTTAAGTCCCTCATCTTAATCATGAGGCAAACTTCTTCAAATTAGGAGATAAAGATGTATCGTCTTGGTTTGACTCTAAGGAAGTTTTGAAGAATAATCCAATCCTTCATAAATGATTTGGCATAATCGCCACTTTTCAAGACCATGGTGAGGACATTGGATAAGAAGATCTTTAAATTTGTCAAAATACTTCCAAAAGGTTCTCGGGACAATTTTAAAATTTTGAATCTTTGTTTCTAAGCTTGATTGTTTTGTGGATAGGAAAGAATTTTTGAAAAGCTGTTACAAATTCACCCCAAGTTGAGATGGAATCGTGGGCAAGCTATCTGACCATTTTTGGCTTTGTCCTTAAGGGCAAATGGAATAAATCGGAGTTTGATCGCATCTTCAGTTAAGTCCCTCATCTTAATCATGAGGCAAACTTCTTCAAATTAGGAGATAAAGATGTATCGTCTTGGTTTGACTCTAAGAATTTGGGAAGCATGTTTATGAAATGCGGTCGAAGTTCAAAATTGGTTCCATTTACCTCGGAGAGTTTTATGCAAGAGGGATTGCATTTCTAGTGGGGTAACAAACATCTTGAAGAACAGGTGGGTTGGTATTAGCCATTTCGTTTGGTTCAAGAGATGGATCAAAAGCAATTAAGCGATTGGTATTATCCCTAACCCAAGTTTGCATACACCAAATTTTTTTTATTTGAAAAGGACAAGAGAAAAAGTTAAGAAGATGATGAGAAAAAAATGAGGAAAAACTAACTAAAAATAAATCAAGGCAATCACTTTTCAATCACCTAACTCTAGGGTTAAGCCTAAACTTGACTTAGACCGACTCCTAACCAAAAATTCCCTTAGTGAAAAGATCAAAGTTTACTTGGGTAATTAGCAGTAAGGATAGTACTAGAGGGAGATCAAAGATCAATTAAGTACCTCTTTCCTTTGGACGCCTTCATAACCCCTAAACCTTGCCTTAGACACCAATTAATCCAAATAAACTTGGACGGTTCACTTAAGAAATTATTGT
This sequence comes from Asparagus setaceus, assembly GCA_012295165.1. Taxonomy (NCBI): domain Eukaryota; kingdom Viridiplantae; phylum Streptophyta; class Magnoliopsida; order Asparagales; family Asparagaceae; genus Asparagus; species Asparagus setaceus. Next base: position 60,404,948 of record CM022701.1, read on the forward strand.
TCCTTAATGAGCTCGAATCCTTAGGGGCCAAGCGTCTAATCAATTTTAAGAGGCTTGGTATGTGTAATGAGGAATTAGTGATTTTTGGGCTAAGGAAAGGGTGATGAAATCCCTTACCTTATCTTGATTAATGGGTTTTGCCCTTAAGATATTTTCAAGTGTGTGCCAAATCAAGATGCTCAAATCACTTAGTGAATTCCTACTATTATATGAAATGCAACCCTATGAATTAAAAGCAACTAAAAGGATGCAAAAAAAATAAAAATCTTTTTATTTTCTATTTTCTAAAAATCTAAGTTCATTGACAAAGGGTTCATCAAATGTTGGCTTCAAGATGCATGTATTCAACGTAATTCTCTCGTTCTGAAGGACTTGATTATTAACCTGGTTACCTGATTGTTGTGAATGGATTGCATTCACTTGATCTTGAAAAGTTGAACTTGCCCCCGCGTTCCTCGGATTGGTCACGGGTTGACTCGAAAATGATCCTTTCTCTCTCTCACTTATAGCGCTAGCTAGTTGACCAAGCTGGGTTTCTAATCTAGCTATGGCTTGAGTGTTGGAGTTGAGAATTTGTCTGTTGATTGCATAAAGGAGTTCATCGTGCTAGATGTTTGAGTCAACAAGTTAAGTGAGTGCGTGTAGAGGTTTTAATCAAGACTTCTAAACCCCTTTCCAAAACATTAAGGCGTTTCTCAACATTTGAAGGAATATGATTTGTAGATTGATGATGAGGAAACTGATTTGGAAATGGTGATTTGGTTGTGGAAAGTTGGTTTGAGAACTGAAAAGCTGCGTTGCCCTAGGGAATTGTTGATTTGAAGAGGGAGTGAAATTTTTATTTCAGAAATTACCACGATTCCATACAAAATTGGATGATTTCTCCAACCCGATTATAGGTTGGAGAAAATGGATCATTAATCGGATGCCGGAATGCAAGATTCATCCGTTCTAGAGATTGAGTATTTCTGAGAGTGGACATTGCTCAAGCATGGGTCAGAAAGACAAGATGACAAACTAAGGTAGAAACTTGATTGATTTGAGCCGAGCTCGTTCTTTGGTTTCTAAAGTTTCTAACTCAGAGAATTGTAGCCATCTTAGCTTCAGAGGCTATGTTTGACTCTAAGGAAGGACCTCTAGAACCGATTGGGTAATCGATGAATCACGTTGTTCCCATCGCATAGTTTTCTGATAAATTCTCTAAAAGTCCCAAGCTTCATCGGCATTTTTCTTCATGAAATCCCCTTGACACATTGACTCTAAGGAAGTTTTGAAGAATAATCCAATCCTTCATAAATGATTTGGCATAATCGCCACTTTTCAAGACCATGGTGAGGACATTGGATAAGAAGATCTTTAAATTTGTCAAAATACTTCCAAAAGGTTCTCCGGGACAATTTTAAAATTTTGAATCTTTGTTTCTAAGCTTGATTGTTTTGTGGATAGGAAAGAATTTTTGAAAAGCTGTTACAAATTCACCCCAAGTTGAGATGGAATCGTGGGCAAGCTATCTGACCATTTTTGGCTTTGTCCTTAAGGGCAAATGGAATAAATCGGAGTTTGATCGCATCTTCAGTTAAGTCCCTCATCTTAATCATGAGGCAAACTTCTTCAAATTAGGAGATAAAGATGTATCGTCTTGGTTTCGACTCTAAGAATTTGGGAAGCATGTTTATGAAATGCGGTCAAGTTCAAAATTGGTTCCATTTACCTCGGAGAGTTTTATGCAAGAGGGATTGCATTTCTAGTGGGGTAACAAACATCTTGAAGAAGGTGGGTTGGTATTAGCCATTTCGTTTGGTTCAAGAGATGGATCAAAAGCGAATTAAGCGATTGGTATTATCCCTAACCCAAGTTTGCATACACCAAATTTTTTTTTTTTATTTGAAAAAGGACAAGAGAAAAAGTTAAGAAGATGATGAGAAAAAAAAATGAGGAAAAACTAACTAAAAATAAATCAAGGCAATCACTTTTCAATCACCCTAACTCTAGGGTTAAGCCTAAACTTGACTTAGACCAGCTCCTAACCAAAAATTCCCTTAGTGAAAGATCAAAGTTTACTTGGGTAATTAGCCGTAAGGATAGTACTAGAGGGAGATCAAAGATCAATTAAGTACCTCTTTCCTTTCTGAGCTTTACGCAACCCCTAAACCTTGCCTTAGACACCAATTAATCCAAATAAACTTGGACGGTTCACTTAAGAAATTATTGTTCCTTAATGAGCTCGAATCCTTAGGGGCCAGCGTCTAATCAATTTTAAGAGGCTTGGTATGTGTAATGAGGAATTAGTGATTTTGGGCTAAGGAAAGGGTGATGAAATCCCTTACCTTATCTTGATTAATGGGTTTTGCCCTTAAGATATTTTCAAGTGTGTGCCAAATCAAGATGCTCAAATCACTTAGTGAATTCCTACTATTATATGAAATGCAACCCTATGAATTAAAAGCAACTAAAAGGATGCAAAAAAAATAAAAATCTTTTTATTTTTTTATTATGGTCGACAATCAAAGAAATGAAGTTTATTAGGGTCGACAAGGGAAAAAATCCTTTTATTTTATTTTATTTTATTTTTTTTATCCTAATTGTCTCTAATGTATATGAACTATCTAAAGGGTGGAATTGAAAATACTAGATAGAGAAGTTACCCATAAAAGCAATGCAAAGCCTCGTTGGAGGCAATTCTTCAATCTTGAATCTTCAACTCTTGATCTTCAAGCTCCAAGTTCCTACACAAAGAAAACACACAAAATAAAAACCAAACTTAATGAAAATCCTACTTATGCACCGTTCGACAGCGGCCAAAACAATTGGGAAATAAATGATTACCTCCTAAGTTGCAAGTATACAACTTTTATCAAGTTATAGTATAAAAGATTATCGATCCCACGAGGAACGGGAAGTAGGGAGGAGTTTTGCTCAAGTTTTGGTTCTCAAATTATGCGCGACAATTAGGAGTTTATGTACAAATAAAAATGGAAATAAGAAAATGGTGAGAGTGGTGGTGGAGAGATAAGAGAGAGTGGATTGTGGATTATGTGCAAAGGAGGAGAAAATAAAGTTGAGAATGTGGTTGAGGTTATATGCACATAAGTGCAAAACTAGGTTTGAGATTATATGCACATGGAGGGAAAATGAGATTGAGAGAAAATAAGTGCAAAATAAAAGAAAGCAAGATTGAGAGAGAGGAGAGGAAAAACAAAATCAAGAATAAAGGAAAATAACAAACAAATGAAAAATAAGGATAAGTGCAAAATCAAGAAGGTAAAGTATGGAGGGTTAATTAAAGATATGAGGAATCTAGAGTAGATCCACTTAGCTTATCTCAATCTCATGAAAATGAGTTGGATTTGTTAGCTAGTTTCAAACAATCTCTAGGGATCCCAGTATTGGCTCCACACTTAGAAAAGGGTAATTCCCAGAGGGTTCTAGCCTCAAGGTGAATTAAAGAAAAGAAAATTCTATTCTAGAAAGTAAATACAAGAATTAAATACATTGCATAAAAGTAAATTGCAAGGAATTAAATTGCATGAAATTAAATTGCAAGAAAGTAAATTGCATGAAAGTAAATCTATTCTACAAACAAGAAAATAAAGAAGAAAATAAAAAGAAATAAAATAGAAACCAACAACTCTGATCTTAATCTAATCCTCCTTTTGGTCCTTGGATTAGAAGAAGAGAAAGGAAATTGAAGGGTGAAACATTTCATTTATTGTGTAACAAAAGTTACAATTTTGGAAGGTCTTCTCAATTAAGAGTGACCCTCCTCTCCAAATGGAGTTTTACAAAATATTTCACACTCAAAACACTCGGCCTTCACCCTATTTATAGCCCAGCGGAGTTGATGTGAACCATTGGATCAAACCTAGCCAAAAGGGAGAGAAATCCACCATTAATCCGAATGCATTTGGGAACCGATCGGTTGGCCGTCGGTTAATAACCGGTTAATAACCGGTTGGCCAACCGGTTGGTCAACCGATTGGTTCCCAACCGAATTTGTCTTTTCCTTGATTTTTCTTCACGAATTTCTCTTGGATCAATTTGGTATCTTGGGCCTTTGTTTGTCTTCAGATTTGGGCTTCAAATATTGGTAGAAATTCAGAGAATTTGAGTCATTTGGGCTTTTATTCATTATTTCTTTATTAGCCTGCAAAATAAGATAAAAATGATTATTAGTAATATCGTTATTCATATAACATAGGTAATAAGGGTATAAAAATGTAATTAAAATGTGATAATCATGAGCCATAATGTAGAAGCGTCGCGAGGAGTTTGAACTTTCCGGTTTATCTCGTCCAATCGGACGATTGAAACGAGACTGCTTCGGAACTTGATCCTCGTAGAGTGTTATCCTCGCCGTGTTTTCTTTAGCGGCCACTTGCTGTTGTGACTTTTCCATGCGTGTAGGGGGAGTCATCGCTACCCCCAGCTCCGTCAACATCTTTGCGTTCGGATTAAGAGCTTCGGGATATTTGTAGTGATTCTCTTGTCCACTCCTGGTGGCGAAGACTTCTTGTTCTTCTTCAGAGAGTTGGAGTGTCATTATCTGCTCATTATCCTTCTCCAAGATCGCTGAAGTAGCATGACATAGCTTCCCCTTCCCCTTCGACTTCTTTTTAGACAAAGAGGTCGCCCACTGCTCATCTTCGAGTAAATCCGGATGAACCCAGAGGATCTCGCCGTTCGGGGCTGTATGAGGTACGAGTCCCTTTTCACACTGACCGTGAGGGTCGTCGTTCACCGTCTTCATTCCAACTTTCACAACGGGCGTCAGTTGAAACCAATCCAAGGGCACCGATCTGAAGCTGATGGAGACTACGTTCGCCCCTACTTTCTTCTCTTTGGACGCCTTTGGGGTATGACCCCTACATCAATCAAGGCCTGGATTTTATCCTTGAGATGATAACATGACTTCGTCGGGTGGTGCATCGCTCTGTGGTAGGTGCAGTACCTCGGATCCGTAACCTTCTTTGCCTCCTCTTGGTTTACAATCGGCAGCAACTAAATTTTGTTATTCTCCAAAATGTATTTGAAAATACCGGGAACTTCATTATCTTTGAAGGAGTAAACCTTGGAGAACCTTGGCTCTGACGACTTCTGATTCTGCGGTCGTTGTCGTGACTGCTGTGGTGCTTGTTATTGCGGCTGTTATTGGGGTTGTAGCTGGAACGTTTGATTTGCATCAACTATTTTTGCTGGTGCCTTCCCTCTGCCGCGTGGGATGAAGTTTTACTTATTTGCGTTTATCGCTAGCTGACCTCTCTCTGCCTTCTTCCTTTTCAGGAATCGCTCGGCCTGCTCCCCGCGCACCTTCAAGTCCTTCCAAGTCTTGGACGGTGCTGTTCCCATTGCTTCCAATACGTCCAATGACAAGTTATTATGGCACGTTTGGAAGATGAACTCCTCAGTTATGGGGTCCCGGCAATTCATTGCCTTATTTCTGAACCTTTTAATGAAGTTATCCACCGTTTCTCCGTCTTTTTATTTCTCATCCAAAAGTGACCCGATAGATATTTCGGTGTCGTTGTCAAAGAAGTTGGCGAGAAACCTGGACTCCATGTCATCCCAACCGTTAATGCTTCCAGGTTTGAGACGGCGGTACCAATCGAAGGTAGCTCCACGAAGGGTGCCAACGAATGACCGAACCATCAGGGGCTCGTTATTGGGAATAACTCCCAAGTGGGACTTGAAGTAGATAAGGTGCTGAGTAGGGGATCCCTTCCCGTCGAACGACGTAAAGTTAATTAGGTTGAACTTTGCCGGATACGGGAGTGATTCCCATTCCCTCGGATATGAACACGGTATGCTCGTCTTCTTCACCTCTTGAGCGGAAATGAGAGTGTTGATTTTACTCTCCAGATCTTTTATCTTTTCATTCTCACCTACGTCTTTGTTCCGGTGATTTTGAGGAGGGATGACGGTATCGTCACTGGCGTTCTGTTCATTAGGGGTGTCATCGGCATTACGACCTTCATCCCCATCTGCGTCACTATCCATTTGGTTATCATGATTGCGATGACTTGACTCACCTCGGCAATTCAACAACGATAAGATTTGCTTGTTCTGAAATTCCCTCATTTGTTGCATGACCATCTGCATTTCAAGCCGGAAATTCTCCTTCTGCTTGGCCAAAGCCTCTTCGAGCATCTTGGCTACTTGTTCTGCACTAATCATGAGTGCTTCACGGGGTCGTCTGTCACTTGATAACGTATTGTCGGAGGCGAATGCGGAGCCAGCGTCTGACAGTTCATCATCTGAAGGCAATCTCCTTGGCGCTTTGCCATAGTTGGGGCTTCTAATGGTCCCGAACCGCAACCGACTCATCCGTTGCGATGCCGCGGGAATACCACGTGACGACGTCCCTTTGCTGGTCATATTAATGGAGGCGGCAGCAGCTTCGTCATCTTGAGGCATCAAACTTCCCTGCGAGCGCCTTGATTTGGGTTCGGTATCTTGGCGCCAAGCCTATCACGTAATCGATAATTTGCTCGAGTCGTCTTATTGCAATCGCACTCGGACAACACCGCCTTGATCAATCTAGAGCACGGGCAATGCATGTTTTCTCAGGGATCTTCTTTTTGAGATCTATTAAGTACCCCAGTAGCGATAGTACAACTCATCGGCGTGAATGCGAAGCAACCTATCGTGTGTTGGCACGACTTTGAGTCTAACGTCCTCATCATCGAGGCGAAAGTCTCCCGAGGATGAACGCCCTTCTAGGGCCATCAAAGGTCACTTCGCCGTGATGTACACCTTAGCGAGTGTGAGTTTTCAGCGAACTCTTAAACTTGGACCCGCAGCTCAGTGCGGGTAGCTGCATGAACCTTCTCGTTATGGTCGAGGTGGGTACGACCCCCTAGGTTTGGAGTAACCCAGGATTTCCTCAACGGGCCCAAGCGCTCTTTGAAAGGAACCTTGCCTCGATCATCAGGCACGGGACCGAGGCGTTCTAACACCGTCTTCTTGCTTTGGGATGGTGGCGGGATCACGGCGAGGAATTGAGGTGGGCGGTGACTTTGGTGGAGTCGGCGATGGTGGAGTTGGTGGTGGAGCGGACTTCCTTTGATGGAGACCATCTCAGGAGGCGATCCTTATTGACGCCGGCTTTAGCCTTAACCGTTGATCCGGGTTTCGGCCTCCATACTTGAGTGCGCCGGGGCTTCTTTGCCACTTCCTCCTTCTTCAACCGGGCCTCTTGGACGAGAAGGAGTGCAGCGCCTCGGATCGTTCCTCAAGTGTTGATCGGTTCCGTTTGGCGAACCCAATCATTTGTCAGCGGCTTAGCGGGCCGCTAACCACTTGTTTACGAGGCTTTCGCCTCTCCTACATTGAGATCCGCCTCATGCGGATCCGTCCACCAATTCGGTGCCTTGGCAAATCAGCGAGCCAAACTCGGCGTCGACATTGGCGGGCTCTCTTGAAAGATCGGCTATTAGTGGATCTTAGGCGAGGAGTTGAGATCTTTATCTCGGTTGCCTTGGGTGCGGAGGGACCTTTACTGTTGCGGCTTTAGCGTGGTGGGATCGGAATCCTCACCTTGAGATTCGGCGTCCAAAGACCATCGATTCTTCTTGCGGCGGAGATCTTCTTAGATCTACGGGAAGGACGATCGGGATGAGGGCGAGAGGTACTCCTCAAACTTTTACGGTCGAACTTCGTACTCAACCTCTTCTTTGATCGGGATCTGAATCATGGCTGCGACACGGCGATCTCGACTTGAGATCGTTGGCTCTAACCGTAATCGCGGCTTGTTTTGCGGAAAAGTCGGGATGATTGTCATTGCTTTGAATCTTTACACCTTTATGGGATTACAAATGAGATTGAGAAAAAGATCGCCTTTTATAAGGCTTTACAATGAACAACCAAAAGATTATAACTTTTCTCCTTTTTGAACAAGCGGGATCCGTTTATGGGATCCTGCGTCAGGTGTCTTTGCGTCGCGGGGACTTCTTTTCGAGATCTATTCGTACCCCCAGCGCGATAGTACAACTCATCGGCGTGAATGCCAGAGCAACCTATCGTGTGTTGGCACGACTTTTCAGGTCTAACGTCCTCATCATCAGACGAGAAAGTCTCCTTCTGAGGATGAACTGCCCTTCTAGGGCCATCAAAGGTCACTCGCCGTGATGTACACCTTAGCGAGTGTGAGTTTTCAGCGAACTCTTAAACTTGGACCCGCAGCTCAGTGCGGGTAGCTGCATGAACCTTCTCGTTATGGTCGAGGTGGGTACGACCCCCTAGGTTTGGAGTAACCCAGGATTTCCTCAACGGGCCCAAGCGCTCTTTGAAAGGAACCTTGCCTCGATCATCAGGCACGGGACCGAGGCGTTCTAACACCGTCTTCTTGCTTTGGGATGAACTGACGGGATCACCTGAAGCAGGAATTGAGGTGGACGGTGACTTTGGTGGAGTCGGCGATGGTGGAGTTGGTGGTGGAGCGGACTTCCTTTGATGGAGACCATCTCCGGGAGGCTGATCCTTATTCAGCACTTCGGCTTTAGCCTTAACCGTTGATCCGGGTTTCGGCCTCCATACTTGGTACGCCTTCGGGGGCTTCTTTGCCACTTCCTCCTTCTTCAACCTTCGGGCCTCTTGGACCAGAAGGAGTGCACGGCGCCTCCGGATGCGTTCCTCAAGTGTTGATCGGTTCCGTTTGACGCGAACCCAATCATTTGTCAACGGCTTAGCGGAGCCGCTAACCACTTGTTTCTGAGGCTTTCCGCCTCTCCTACATTTGAGATCCGCCTCGTAACGGATCCCGTCCACCAATTCCAGTGCCTTGGCAAATCAGCGAGCCAAACTCTGGCGTCGACATTGGCGGGCTCTCTTCGAAAGATTCGGCGCGCTATTAGTCAGATCTTAGACTGAGGAGTTGAGATCTTTATCTCTGGTTGCCTTGGGTGCCAGAGGGACACTGCTTGTTGCGGCTTTAGCAGCGGTGGGATCGGAATCCTCACCTTGAGATTCGACGTCCAAAGACCATCAGATTCTTCTTGCAGCGGAGATCTTCTTAGATCTACGGGGGAAGGACGATCGGGATGAGGACGAGAGGTACTCCTCAAACTTTTTCTGGTCGAACTCGTACTCAACCTCTTCTTTGATCGGGATCTGAATCCGCGGCTGCGACACGACGATCTCTGACTTGAGATCGTTGGCTCCCACTGTGGTCGCCAGCTTGTTTGCGGGAAAAGTCAGGATGATTGTCATTGCTTTGAATCTGTTACACCTTTATGGGATTACAAATGAGATTCAGAAAAAAGATCGCCTTTTTATAAGGCTTTACAATGAACAACCAAAAAGATTATAACTTTTTCTCCTTTTTGAACAAACGCGGGATCCGTTTATCGGATCCTCGCTTGCGTGGGTGTCTTTGCCTGTGCCGGGGACTTCTTTTCCGTCCGTGGACCACCGCGTAATCCGGATCCGGTGTGAGATCTACACGATCAAGAGGGGTTATTTCTCAATGGAAACAAGAGCCCAAGCAAGTGAGATCGACTAAACGAAATCAAAGCTCTTCTCAAGATCAAAACGATGTTTAATCTCGAGGAAACGATGTAGATCTGATGTCGAAGTTGATCGCCTCTCCAAAAGTCAGATCTTGATCCTCAAAAGCCTCGCCTTTGTCGCCAAAAGTCAGATTTGGATCTTCAAAAGCCTCGCTTTTATCGCCAAAAATTAGATCTTGATCCGGCAGAGTCTCCTCCTCTCTTCGAAATTCCGGATCTGTACAAATGAGCCTTGCACCTCATATTTATAGCCTTCAAAGCGGGTAACAGGTCAGAACTGGGCCCGAAGCCCGTGTGGCCACTTCTAAGTGGCTCGGCTTTGGCCAAGCCATTTGCAAGTGGCTCGGCCTTTGGAAGTGGCTCGGCCACTGAGCCACTGGCTCGGTTTTGGCCGAGTCGCCCAAGCGGATTGTCTTCCGATCTTTTTCGCCGTCTTCCGGTGTTCTGAGTCTGATTCGGTTCAGCTTTATCGGTTTTCGCCGATCCGGAGCTTCAAAGTTGGGTTTATCCCTTCGCTCGCACGCAATTCGTCGCTTCATTAGCCTTGCACGCTTTGTCAACTTGTTTTATGGTCTTCGTCGACTCGGTTTATTGACTTGGCCGCTTCGTCGACTCGCTTTATGCGTTGGCGTCGACTCGCTTTATGCGTTGGCATCACGGTGACTTGTTGTTGTATCATCGACGGTTCGTCGTTATGTCGTCGGATGGCTCGCCGATCGTCAACTTCTTATCACAAGCTGTGTTCGAGAGCTTATAGGCAATTTTCAATGCCTACAACACCACACCTCTGCTTGACTCCGGATATCATCACTGTCATGTTAACAATACACCGCTGAACAATGTCACCTCCAAATACCCCTTTACTGTCAAGTTAACATTACACCTCTGAACAGTACCAATTTGACCAAATCGTCATGTTAACATTACACCTCTGAACAATTTCTCAAATGATCTGACCAGTTAACATTACACCTCTGTCAGACCATTTTGTCGACCGGTTAACATTACACCTCTGTCGACCTATCTTAGCAAAATTGACTGGTTAACATTACACCTCTGTCAATTCGTTCATATCAAAAATCGATTAGTTAACATTACACTTCTATCGATTTCCTACCATTAAGTTAACACTACACTTCCAAACGGTAGCCGTCATTTGGACTCCTTTGAACCAACTGGTTAACATTACACCTCTGTCGGTCATTTCATTTGGCACGTTAACATTACACCTCTATCAAAATTTCTTAGTACTATTATGTTAACACTACACCTCTGAACAGTACTAATTTTACAAACCTGATATGTTAACATTACTCCTCTATCAGTTTGATTCTGTCGACTGGTTAACATTACACCTCTGTCGATCTTTCCAAACCTCCAATGGAATTATGAGGTTAAACTATTTTTTAACCTCCGACTGGTATATGAGGTTAAATTGCTCCTTACACTCCGATGAGTATACGAGTATAAACTGCTTCTCCATGCTCCAACGCCTTAAGAGCTTAAACTGTGTAGACTCCAACAGATACATGAGTATAAACTATTTCCCATGCTCCAACTACACAAGAGCCTAAATTGTGGACACCGAGAATCTCCCTAGTTCGGTTGAGATGATGGAATACTCCAGCTACGTATGAGTATAAACTATGGTTAAATATCCGGCTACACTCCAGCAGTTACGCCAACATCCGGCTATACTCCAGCAGTTACGCCAACATCCAGCTACGCTCTAGCAGCCATTTAAACATGCTCGAGCAGCTTCGCTCCAAGTATGGGTTTCAAACACAGAATGGGTGGAATCTCAACAACAAGCCCTTCAAAATGCAACCGAGCATTCAACCAAGATGAACTACAGCGAAGGAAGCCATGTTCAACAGTACACCTCTGGCAACCAAGTAGGAAAATGAGGACAAATTTCAACCTAATCAAGATCACTCAAGCTACGTTCAACAGTACATCTCTGGCGATTACCCAAAGTATTTCGTTCCCTGTTACAAGTCTGAATACAGGATCATGAAAACTTTGGAGGGGGGGTCTTGTAGACGGTTAAAAAATACTCTCTCTTGGACCAATGCTCAGTCCGAGTCCAGGAAGTGAACACCCATGGGCTAAACACTTTAGGGAGGCTCAAGCATCAACATATGGTAGGCTACAGCGAACTTCACTTGGACACGACTGCATCCAAGCCAAAGAGGACCGGAGTCCGAGTCAATCCTCATGTCGACCAAGTCAAAGTGAAGCTTCTAGTGAGTCTCGTCCAAAATAAGCTTTGCCCAAATAGTCCACATGGGCCACATAGCGAAGTTCGCCAAAGCCTTAGCGAAGTTCACCGAAGCCTTAGTGAAGTTAGCCGATGCCGCAGCAAAGCTCACCAAAGATGTAGCGAAGCTCACCCAAACGGTAGCGAGCTTTGCCCAACAGCCCACGTGAGCCATGTCATCCATTCTAGCGAAGTTCACTGATGGTCGTTATTGGGGAACCTCGCCATGGCCATTATTGGCGAACCTCACCCATGGCCGTTATTGGCGAATCTCGCGCATGGCCATTATTGGCTAACCTCGCCTATGACCGTTTTCATAGGCTCCTTTTAAGGAAGCAGTTAATGATCACTAACTCACCCATTTAAACGGGAGTTAATGACCACTAACTCCCCCATTTAAAGAGGAGTTAATGACCACTAAATCCATTATTTAAGGGGAGTTAAAGCCCACTAACTCACTCCATAATGCTCCTAAGCCTATAAATAGGCATGATCAACATGAAGCAAGGGAGAGGGGCACAAGGCAGAGAGGTGGAGGAACTTTGTCATTGAGAAAAGAAAGAGAGATTCAAAGGCTAGACAAAAAGCTCATCTCTTCTCCATTCTCATTGATCTTCATAGATCATTATCATCGGCTAATCATTTGGCCCAATCAACGATCCTTCTGAGAAGGGATTCGTTCTCCTCAGCTAGTCACCTAGCTTAATTAACAGTTCTTGTGAGAAATGATCTGTTAATATCTCTTCATCCAGAGAAGACTGCGCTATCTTCCAAGAGATTAGAGATCATCAATCAAGCGAAAATGTCAAGCGAAGACTGAGCTATCTTCCAAATCACTAAGCTTGCATCCACAGCAAAAGACCAATCGTCTTAGTCGGACCATCAACGGAGTACAAGATCGACGCCCACCTAAGACGTGGACAAGAACCCCGTGAAATATAAATTTTTCTTCGCTTCAATTGTAATTCTTTTATTGTAATCTGTGTCAATTGCAATACAAAAGACCCAAAGCAGAAAGTGAAAGTGCTAAGAATCAATGGTAGATTCACACTTTTAACTTATTAACCATGTTATGACCTCTAATCTTGAAGCATAAGTGAATATGAGATAGATCTCGTAAACATGCTAAGTGTGTTAAACTTTAATTTTGAGCAAATAATTATATACTTACTAAATCATTCTTTAACTTGAAGCCTCAAATCATTTTAACTATAATGATAATTACTGGACTATATGTTCTATTGAGTTCAATATATTTCTCCATTATCTTGCAAATACAAAATATGAAGTCAATATTAATTATTGTTCATATATATATATATATATATATATATATATATATATATATATATATATATATATATATATATATATATATATATAGAGCAAGACTCCTATAAACTTAAGTTGATAAGAGATAGTGTCCACCAACTTTTATATCCATTGATGTTGCCTTGGAATAGGTGCAATCAAGATGCACACAAATCTCAAAGATTGGCTTTATATCTTTCACGGATCCCAAGGCAACATCAATGGTTAGAAAAGTTGGTGGATGATTATTCCTATCAACTTAAGTTTATAGGAGTCTCTATATATATATATATATATATATATATATATATATATATATATATATATATATATATATATATATATATATATATATATATATATATGTTAATATTTTTGAAACAGAAGAGCACATTCCCATCCCCGATAGTAGAAAAACTAAATATAACCGGCTGTGTGTTGAGCAAAAGAGAGCTTACGTTAGAGAAGCATGGATAATAAAAAGAAAACAGAAAAGTAATGACTCCACGGACAGTTGTACCAATAGCACATGACAACACTTGAGAGGACCATGTATCATTGTTACCATTATATTTTGATTTGTAATCTCACCTATGGAAGTTTTAAACTAGAAATCATCATACTATCTATAAGAGGCATTACCCTAGTACAACACAAGTATGCTTGCATAGGCCAATGCTCATATGCAAGCGTTAATGATCACTAACTCACCCATTTAAGCGGGAGTTAATGACCACTAACTCCCCATTTAAAGAGGAGTTAATGACCACTAAATCCATTATTTAAGGGGAGTTAAAGCCCACTAACTCACTCCATAATGCTCCTAAGCCTATAAATAGGCATGATCAACATGAAGCAAGGGAGAGGGCACAAGGCGAGAGGTGGAGGAACTTTGTCATTGAGAAAAGAAAGAGAGATTCAAAGGCTAGACAAAAGCTCATCTCTTCTCCATTCTCATTGATCTTCATAGATCATTATCATCGGCTAATCATTTGGCCCAATCAACGATCCTTCTGAGAAGGGATTCGTTCTCCTCAGCTAGTCACCTAGCTTAATTAACAGTTCTTGTGAGAAATGATCTGTTAATATCTCTTCATCCAGAGAAGACTGCGCTATCTTCCAAGAGATTAGAGATCATCAATCAGCGAAAATGTCAGCGGCGAGCTATCTTCCAAATCACTAAGCTTGCATCCACAGCAAAAGACCAATCGTCTTAGTCGGACCATCAACGGAGTACAAGATCGACGCTCCACCGGCACGTGGACAAGAACCCCCAGGAAATATAAATTTTTCTTCGTTTCAATTGTAATTCTTTTATTGTAATCTGTGTCAATTGCAATACAAAAGACCCAAAACAGAAAGTGAAAGTGCTAAGAATCAATGGTAGATTCACACTTTTAACTTATTAACCATGTTATGACCTCTAATCTTGAAGCATAAGTGAATATGAGATAGATCTCGTAAACATGCTAAGTGTGTTAAACTTTAATTTTGAGCAAATAATTATATACTTACTAAATCATTCTTTAACTTGAAGCCTCAAATCATTTTAACTATAATGATAATTCTTGGACTATATGTTCTATTGAGTTCAATATATTTCTCCATTATCTTGCAAATACAAAATATGAAGTCAATATTAATTATTGTTCATATATATATATATATATATATATATATATATATATATATATATATATATATATATATATATATATATATATATATAGCAAGACTCCTATAAACTTAAGTTGATAAGAGATAGTGTCCACCAACTTTTATATCCATTGATGTTGCCTTGGAATAGGTGCAATCAAGATGCACACAAATCTCAAAGATTGGCTTTATATCTTTCACGGATCCCAAGGCAACATCAATGGTTAGAAAAGTTGGTGGATGATTATTCCTATCAACTTAAGTTTATAAAACTCTCTATATATATATATATATATATATATATATATATATATATATATATATATATATATATATATATATATATATATATATATATATATATATATGTTAATATTTTTGAAACAGAAGAGCACATTCCCATCCCCGATAGT
Organism: Asparagus setaceus; assembly: GCA_012295165.1. NCBI lineage: Eukaryota > Viridiplantae > Streptophyta > Magnoliopsida > Asparagales > Asparagaceae > Asparagus > Asparagus setaceus. The sequence goes on from CM022701.1 coordinate 60,420,091, forward strand.
AGAAAAACTAAATATAACCGGCTGTGTGTTGAGCAAAAGAGAGCTTACGTTAGAGAAGCATGGATAATAAAAAGAAAACAGAAAAGTAATGACTCCACGGACAGTTGTACCAATAGCACATGACAACACTTGATCGAGAGGACCATGTATCATTGTTACCATTATATTTTGATTTGTAATCTCACCTATGGAAGTTTTAAACTAGAAATCATCATACTATCTATAAGAGGCATTACCCTAGTACAACACAAGTATGCTTGCATAGGCCAATGCTCATATGCAAGCTGTTTGTTACTTACATTGAATCCTAAAGTTCAATCTTACCCCTCATCTAATAATATTTCTCATGCAATAGTAAGTTTATGTCTATTTGGTCTACTTTGAATATACAGCAACTCACTTTAAATAAAAGAGAGTAAGTTTCATTTTTTTATCATATATTACTTTGAAACTTAGAATTTGCATAGATCAGTCAACATAAAATAATGATTTTATATATGTTTGGTCTATTTTGAATATATAGGAGCTCACCTCAAGTAAGGAGAGAGTAAGTTTCATCCTTTTACTCATGTATTATTGGTGTTTGAAACTTAGTACTTGCCTGGATCAGCCAAAATACAATAATAATTTTACGTGTGTGCTCTATTTTGAATGTGCACGAAGAGAGAGAGAGAGAGAGAGATTTCATTCTTTTAATCAGGTATGATCGGTGTCTGAAACTTAGGATTTACATGGGTTAGTCAAAATTTTGAAATTGGTATTTGGTGGAATGTGCTCAAAAGAATCATTATCTTCATCAAGTAAATGTTTAAAAATTGATCTTTTACCCAACATCTTCATAGTTGAAAATTTACCCCCAAATAAAGAATCAAACTATCTATCTAATTGAGTTGGGATACACGTGTGTTGCACGTGGTCAAAAATCACGGGTCTTATTTTTTTATAGATATTTTTATAGAAATTGTACATAATTACTAGTATTTTTATAGATATTTTATCTGAGAAAACCAAATAAATAGCTATCTGAGTTTTCCTTTCATGACAACAAAATCAATTCTAACATCATTAAAACAATCCAAAATAATAAAAGACTAACTTGAGCTAATTTCATTCTGCATCTCTCACATATTTCTTCATTGATCTGAAAAGTACTAATTATGTTACCTATATGAAACAAAATATGCAGCTCTAAGGTATAATATAAGCGAAGAAGAGAAGCTTAGAGAACTTGGAAGTGCAATGAATGTTGAGGGAAATATAATTTTGTTAAAATTTTAATAAGATGTGATTTTTACTACTTGATTGTGGAAAAGACTAACAAATTCTTTACAAATTATAATTTCATGAATAAATACCAAAAGCTAATCTTGAATAATAAATTGAAATTTACATTCTATCATTTGGAATCTTTACTGCTAGTTTTTTGTAAGCTAACTATCCCTCTCTAAACTTTTTGCTCTCTGAAGTTTGTCTCTCTTCAATGATTTTTGAATAAAGAAATCAAACTTTTTTACAAAACTTTATAAATTAGACACCAAATTACTAACTAAAATAAAGAACTCAAGGTTACTTCTTGAACAAAGCATTATCTAGAGCTCAGTGCAATCTCTAAAGAATTTTCCAATTGAATGGTCAATATGACCCTTCTAAAATTGGTTAATTATCTAAAAATACAATTTCAAAAAAAGAAAGTTAAAATTATCAAACTGGTTATAATTAATTCTTAAAAAGAAATTACTTCGACCAAAGCATTATCTAGAGCTTAGCAGTCTCCAAAGAATTTTCTAATTAGATGGTTAATAGCGACACTTTTGAAACCTCTTAATTATATAAAAATTATAGTTTAATAAGAAAAAAAGAAAGTTAAAATTATCAAACTGGTTATAACCAATTAGTTAAATGAAATTACATAAATGAACAAACACAGGTTGGTGTGTTAAGTTAGAGGAGGATGCATTCTTCATGTGCTTGAAATTTCAGTGGGTACATTATTAAAGTATTTATCTATATGATGAATGATAACTTGATGATATATATAATCTCAAAAGTATTGTCCATTGACTAATTTTAGCAAAGAAGAAAAAATTCAGTCCTTCTTTGTCCGGGGTGTTCCAACTTTCCTGGAAGATATTCTACCCAGCCGGTGAGAGCTTGAAGTTGAACATGTTTTCACAGTTGTGGACAGATTTTCAAACAATCTTTTCAGTGTGCTCCAATAACTAGATTTTAGTTAGACTTGTGAACTTATTAGAACTACAATATGGACATTTAACGAAGCCAAGAACTTTGCTATCAATGCATGTAACTCCCATCATGAGGTCCTTAAAGTATACATCCTCCAACTCATCTTCATCAACATCATCATCGTAATCATCGTCTTCATCATCTTCTTCTTCATTTTCATCATCATCTCCATCTTCAAGCTCATCAAATTCATCTGCATACTAATCAAATGCACTGTTATCGATTCCATGAATAATATAAAGGGTTTTTATCTTTTAACCGAAACTTTTACCCCCCACTTATTTTTAATCCCACTTACTTCTATAAAGACCTATGTCAATTGTTTTGAGAGAACAATCTATCTTTTTTCATTGATCTATCGAATTATAGATACAAAGGAGTGATCTGTTAAGATCCTCAAAATTAGGAACAAATCAGCCTAAATCAGGTAACTAACTATGAGAGAATATTCTACTAACCATCACCCCTAATTTCCTACTATATACACGCTTTCTATAATACAAATAAATATTATACAGCTAACTTCCTAAATGATTTTCTACACTCCCCCTCAAGCTGGGTTGTATATGCTAATCATGCCTAGCTTGGAACATAATTCTTGGAAGTTAGGACAGTGAAGAGCCTTGGTTAAGATGTCTGCAGTTTGATGCCGAGTTGGAACATAGTTGAGAGAGATTATTTTTGCTTCGATCTTCTCGCTGATAAAATGTTGATCCATCTCAACATGCTTGGTTCTATCATGGTGAACTCAATTCTTAGCTATAGCTATAACTGATTGGCTATCACACCTCATGTCGATAGGACCTTCAGTCATAACTCTAAGTTCCTGCAACAACCTCTTTAGCCAAATTCCTTTGCATATCCCATGTGCCAATGCTCTAAATTCTGCCTCTGCACTACTCCAAGCAACAACTGGTTGTTTCTTACTTGATCTAGCAACTTCCATCCCGAGGAAGTACTTTAAGAGTCCAAGGTCCTTGATTTCGAACTCCTTTGAAAGCAACTTTTTTAGACAATCCATATCATCCAAGTGATTTCCTGTGAGGACTATGTCGTTGACATATACAATGAGGCGATGAGTCTCCCACCGGTAGCATGTCGACAAACAATGTATGATCGCTTGACATTGAACATAGCCATCTTTCTTAAGGACTCTTGTAAATCTATCGAACCATGCCTGGGGAGACTGTTTGAGGCCGTACAAAACTTTCTTGAGTTTGCACACTTTGTTGGTCGTAGAACTGCTTTCAAATCCAAGAGGTATATCCATGTAGACTTCTTCTTCGAGATCTCCGTTTAGAATGGCATTTTTTTACATCCATGTAGACTTCTTCTTCGGATCGTTGTGCTTGGTCTGTCGGCTCACGCAACATGTCGTTCTGGTTCGATCGGTGGCACCTTGAGTTTCAGCTTGATCTCTTCAATCTAAATGCGATATCAAGTTGAAACTCAAGGATTTCTCTCATGATGAACTCAATTCTTAGCTATAGCTATAACTGATTGGCTATCACACCTCATGTCGATAGGACCTTCAGTCATAACTCTAAGTTCCTGCAACAACCTCTTTAGCCAAATTCCTTTGCATATCCCATGTGCCAATGCTCTAAATTCTGCCTCTGCACTACTCCAAGCAACAACTGGTTGTTTCTTACTTGATCTAGCAACTTCCATCCCGAGGAAGTACTTTAAGAGTCCAAGGTCCTTGATTTCGAACTCCTTTGAAAGCAACTTTTTTAGACAATCCATATCATCCAAGTGATTTCCTGTGAGGACTATGTCGTTGACATATACAATGAGGGCAGTGAGTCTCCCACCAGTAGCATGTCTGACAAACAATGTATGATCAGCTTGACATTGAACATAGCCATCTTTCTTAAGGACTCTTGTAAATCTATCGAACCATGCCTGGGGAGACTGTTTGAGGCCGTACAAAACTTTCTTGAGTTTGCACACTTTGTTGGTCGTAGAACTGCTTTCAAATCCAAGAGGTATATCCATGTAGACTTCTTCTTCGAGATCTCCGTTTAGAATGGCATTTTTTTACATCCATGTAGACTTCTTCTTCGGATCGTTGTGCTTGGTCTGTCGGCTCACGCAACATGTCGTTCTGGTTCGATCGGTGGCACCTTGAGTTTCAGCTTGATCTCTTCAATCTAAATGCTGATATCAAGTTGAAACTCAAGGATTTCTCTCATGATGGTACCTGGCATTTTGATGATCTCCTTCCAACTCTTGGCCCAATGATGGTGCAGGCTCTTTACCGTACTGCCCCTAGGCTCTTGGAGGATGAGGATGCCAGACATTGGACTCCTGATAAGGCTGGTAATTTCTCAACTAAATCTGCTTGGAACTCAATTCGTACTCACCTTCCTGTCGTGCAAATCCTTGAGGATATATGGTCTTCGGTTATGCCCGCTACTGTAAAAGTTATATGCTGGAAAATTTTCCACAATATTTTCCCTGTTGACACACGAGCTCAGGATTGTGGCATCCCTATAGCCTCTAAGTGTGTATGTTGTTCTAACCCTCAAGTTGAGTCCCTAAATCATTTGTTTGTTCATGGTGATCTGGCTACAGCTCTATGGTCTTATTTTGGAGTTATCTTTGCAGTCCCTTACTTTTCTGACAATCTATCACCACCAGAATCATATGGTGGTTCAGAAAGTGTAAAGACAACTCTCACTTTTCTATCATGGGGCGCCTAGCTTGTATCTCTATTTGCAATCAAATATGGAGCTATAGAAACAACATGATTTATGGTGGTATGAAGAAAAGTCACTTGCACGCTAGATTGGTGATTATTGATTCCTTGCAGCACATTGATCACCTCGTTAAGCCAATGATGAAGTCATCCAAATATGGCATTGACTCCTTACTTGCTATTGGCATTACACCGAGATCCCCTTTGGCTAGAAGAACTTTCCCTTGTGCCTGGACCCCTCCCCCCATGAACTCGTATGCTCTTAATGTCGACGGATCTTGTAGGAATCATCAGCTTGCTGTTGGAGGGGTCATTCGTGACCATGAGGGTTAGTTCCATTGCACCTATGCGGGTCCGATGGGTTTAGGCACTAGTTTGCAAGGAGAAATCCAAGCTCTTGCAGTTAGAGCTGAACTAATTGATGAGATGGGTCTCCATCCTTCCATTGCATTCTCTGACTCTATAAGCCTAGTCACTAGTATCGGGCAGCCGAGTCCCTATTGGCAGCTGCACCATCGCTAAAAATTCATGCACCAGCACCTCCATGCCACTTGATGCGCCCTTTGCTATAGGAAGCTAACTTTGTTGCTGATAGCTTATCCAAGTGGGGTCACTCCCTAACTCAGATTCAATACTTCTTTGATGTAGCTGCACTTCCAATGCATATTCAGTGACTTATTTGGCTCAACAGGATGGGTATGTCCTATACTCATAACCGCTAATTGGATCCATGATGTTTACATGTAACTTTCTTTCCTCTTTTGTTCAGGAGCCTATGTGTTTGTTGGCTCATAATTTACTTTTGTACAAAGTGAAAGGATGCCTCACTTCTTTTGGGTAGCACTCTTGGGTCATTTATTTTCTGATCCAAGAGGGGCTTTCGTGTAACTCTTTTACTATATATATATATATATATATATATATATATATATATATATATATATATATATATATATATATATATATATATATATATATATATATATATATATATATATATATGATATAAAAATTATATAAAAATTTAAAAAAAAAGGTAAAATAGTGGCCACTCCTGGTTTACGGCAATGGAAATGAGGACTCGGATAGTGTTTAACTTAGCCACTGGAGCAAAGGTTTCTTGGTAGTTGATTCCATAGGACTGAGTAAACCCCTTAGCCACGAGGTCAGCCTTAAACCTTTCCACACTGCCATCTACTTTGTGTTTCACCGAGAAGATCCACTTACATCCTATAGCATGCTTATCAAGAGGAAGAGTAGTAATTGCCCATGTTCCATTCTTTTCAAGGGATCTCATTTCTTCTAGAGTGGCTACCTTCCATTTGGGTATTTTTAAAGCTTCATGGATGGATGTGGGGATTTGGACCTAATCTATCTTAAGCACAAAAGCTTTGAAACTTGGAGACAACTTCACATAGGACAAGTGATTGCGAAGAGGGTGCTGAGTGCATGATCTAACACCTTTTCGTACTGCAATTGGCAAATCTAGATCTACACTAGAATCTAGAACCTGATCAGGTAAAGGAGTTAGCATAAGATCTGCCCTACCTTGCATATTTTCACTTGATTTTGGAACTGAGGAAGAGTCCTGGTCATGCTGAGTTTGTACAGGTTGCGGCTGAGGTCGTTTTCTCCTCAAGTAAACATGCAATTCACTGTCTATTGCAGCTTGGACTGGGATAGGAACAACGCTTGACACACTTTGAGGAATGGATGTAGTAGGAGGTGACTTGTCTGGGCTAGGGATGAGAAGAGGTGTTGATGACAGTGTTTCTGGTGGCGGAGAAGTGAGACAGCTTTCGGGTGTATTTTCTATGAGAGGATTCCACTTCCTATTCTGAGATTCCATCATACTATTCTCCCCCTGAATTGAAGAATTGGGGTAGAATGGTTGATGCTCGAAGAAGGTGACATCCATGGAGTGAAAGTACCTTTTTGTGAGGGGACAATAGCATTTATAGCCTTTCTTGTTAGGTGAGTAACCAAGAAAAATGCAATTGGTGGCCCTAGGATCTAGTTTCCCTCGGTGTTGAGCATGGATGTGGACAAAGACAGAGCAGCTAAAGACCTTGAGAGGGATTTGGGTGATAAGGTGTGAATTAGGAATGGCTTTTCAAGAAATGATTGACTCGGAGTTTTGAAATTCAATGTCCGGGAGGGCATTCTGTTGATAAGGTAAGTAGCAGTAAGAACTGCTTCTCCCCAGAATTTTTTTGGAACATTTGAGGTAAACAATAAGGAATGGGCAACCTCCAGGAGATGACGGTTTTTCCGTTCAGCCACACCATTTTGTTGGGGTGTGTCGACGCAAGAGCTCTAATGAACAATACCGTGATTTTGCAAATAATTACCAAGGATGGAATTGAAGAAGTCTCGTGCATTATCAGTCTTTAAGACCTGAATGTTGGTGTGGAACTGATTTTGGATCATGGTATGAAAGTGTTTGAATATTTGACTGGTTTCAGATTTGTCTTTCATTAGGAATATCCAACTCAAGCGTGTGTGATCATCAACAAGTAACGGGAACTATCGAGCCCCGGTGATATTTGCAATTCTTGAAGGACCCCACAAGGATGGGAAGATTTGTATGGTTGAGATGGATAAGAACTACGAGTGCGTTTAGATAATTGATAAATATCACAGTGAAAGAGTTTTGAACTTTTATTTATGAATAATGATGGAAAAAGATGTTCAAGATACATAAATTTTGGATGACTTAGACTATAGTGACATCATAACTACACTATCTTTATTGGACAGACTTGACGACAATGATATACTAGAGGACTGACACTGTACTGCAAGATATTTCTTTGGGTGGATCATCGTGCTTGAGGAGATAAAGACCTGCACAAAGTTCAGCATTGCCAAACGTCCTCCCCGATCCCGAGTCTTGAAAAACACAAGATTTGGCAGAAAATTTAGTTAAGCATCCTAGGTCACTTGTAAGTTTGCTTACTGATAGTAAATTGCAATCTAGACTTGGCACAAATAGAACATAATGCAAAACTAGATTCTTTGATAGGTTAACAGTGCCAATGCCAGCCACTTTGGAGCATGATCCATCGGCAATCCGAACTGTAATAGGACTCTGACAAGGGCTATAGGATGAGAGCAAGGATCGGTTTCTAGTCATGTGATCCGACGCACTAGAGTCAATGATCCATGTATTTGAGGATATCTTGGCTGCACCAAAAGTAGTAGATATGTTACCTCTGTGAGCAATACCTCTAGTGCCAAAAACCGTAGGAGTTAGCTAAATGTTTGCTAGACCGATTAGCCTCTGAAGGACCTCGAGTTGATCTTTGGTGAAAGGGGCTTGAGAAGCAGCAGCAGCCATGGCTTCTGTGGAGGCAACATTTCCACGGTTTTCATGCTCATTCGGCCTTCTATTTGGCGTCCAGTCTGCGGGTTTACGGTGGAGTTTCTAGCAAGTGTCCTTGACATGACCTGGTTTTTGACAGTAATCACACAAAGGTCTCCCTCTGCGAGGCTTGTTTTCATTCATGTATTGAGGAGGACCACGAGCAGCATGAGCCTGAGCCGAGGCATCTTCCTGATGGGTAGCAGACCGTGGGCTGCAAGGGCTGAACTTTCAGAGGTAGGTAATGTCTCGGATTGCCCCAGCATGATTTTTCTTCGACTTTCATTCCTGCGAAGTTCAGAGAAGGCTTCTCATAGACTGGGAAGAGGCTTGGTAGCAAAGATTCGGCCCCAGACTTCATCAAGGGATTTGTCAAGTCCCATGAGAAATTTGAAGACTCTTTTTGTTTCCACTATTTTCCTGAAAGTGGCACCATCATCAGGGCATTTCCAGTCATAGGTCTTGAACAAATCAAGTATCTACCAATTGCGGGTGAGATTGTGAAATATGTGGTGACAGATGTATTCCCCTGTTTTAAGTCCTACAGGCTGCTTTCCACTCGAAATAATTCAGAGGCATTCTCGCTACTAGAGAATGTCTCACGGGTAGCCTCCCAAATCTCCTGAGTAGTAGAATAGAGGAGGAAATTTTCACCCATCTCCGTAGTCATGGAGTTAATTAACCATGACATGACCATATTGTTTTCGGATCGCCAGATTTTGTAGCGGTCATCAGATTTGTTAGGCGGCAATATTGCTCCGGTGAGGTAATCGTCTCGACCCTTGCCACTGATAAACATCATTACGGATTGAGACCATTGCAAATAATTGTGGCCATTCAATTTATGATTGGTCACTGGGAAGTTGCCTTCGGACAGGACTGGAGTGATTGAAGGGGATAAACTCGAGGTGATGTCGGTTGAAGAAGACTAATTTGTTTTGGCCATGATCGAGATGAAGGCAGATGAGAGAAAGACAGCAGTGAGCATTCTTGAAAGGAGTTGTCAGAAATCGATCAGAATTGATCGAAATTGAATGCAAGAAAAAAACGACGGCTTATGAGATTAGGGTTCAGAGAGAGGCTCTGATACCATGTCAATTGTTTTGAAGAACAATCTATCTTTTTTCATTGATCTATCGAATTATATATACAAATGAGTGTTCTATTAAGATCCTCAAAATTAGGAACAAATCAGCCTAAATCAGGTAACTAACTATGAGAGAATATTCTACTAACAATCACCCCTAATTTCCTGCTATATACACGCTTTCTATAATACAAATAAATATTATACAGCTACCTTCCTAAATGATTTTCTACAACCTATACACTCAAAATACAAAGCTCACTTATTTTTAAATTCAAAGTACCAAATGCAAGGTATTTGTATGTTGTAGTTATCCAAAAAATTAAAAACTCAAAAATACCCTCTTGTCTTCTTTCTTATCTCTTCCAATTAACTCAACGCTTATCCATAGTGATCTATTACCCTCACTCCTCCCCCCATCTTTGGATATAACACCTCCTCAAGTTTCACCACTATTAAAACCGCACCCACACCACTCCCCTGAAAGTCGAACCTATCACCTATGAACCCTACAACGCATTTTCCTATCAAAACTCAACCCAAAACCTGTTTGAAAAAATCCCTCAACAGAAGAATGTCCCTTACTATGGCCAAATAATGGCATGAAATGCTACTCCCATCAATGGGCTTCTATCCTCTCTGCTTTATCCTTCATGCTTGATGATGAAATCTCACTTGATAAGTTCCTCCTCCCCAAGATCCTCAAAGCCTCCACTGAGCTCAAAATCTTAACCATGGGTTCTTATAAGAAATGTAATTATTTTGATATTGCCCATCGCATGTTCTATTAAATATCTCACAGAAGAAGAAACATGTTCAGAATCCTAATGGATGTCTTTACTTTCTTTACAACAAGATCAAGTCATATAATGCAAGTGTAGCTTCATGATGTATATCTCATTAATGAATTATGGTAGCTTTTGTTTATATTGTAGCTCCTTATACCAGAAGTACAGCTCCTTAATAAAAAGTTTAGCTCTTTATGGACAAAGAGCTATTTTTGCGAAAAATATAACTCCTTATGGGTTTTGGCTGCATAAAAGAATTTAAAAGTTTAAAACATATATGTGCAAGGAATTGCTTGGATACAATACAAAAACATATTATATGTGTAGATGCAACTATAAAAAAAATATGGAAACTTAATGTAATAGTCATGATTCTTCAAATTATAGTTCTTTATTACATAATGTAGTTCTTTATACCGAAGTATAGCTCCTTGATGCAAGTGTAGTCTTTATGAGCAATGTATATCTCCTTATAGGAAAAATATAGCCCTTGATGTGAAAATTATCATTCTTATGGGTTATATTAGCCCACTAAAGAAATTAAAAGTGTCGAGTATATTAGCCCACTAAAGCAATACTACTTGGTATGGTTCACTATATGTGTAGATGCATCTATAATAAAATTATAGAAGCCTTATTATGCACATCAACCAGAATATGTTATAAACATAATCTAATATCTAGTTTTTCCTTTGATGCTAAAGTAAACTTCAACTGTTCTTTATTGTAAAACCCGAAAATTTAAATATTTTATGATAAATTATAATAAATGAGTTATATGGTGATAAATACATTTTATTAATGTTTGAGTATGCCAGGAATTGATTTGAGATCAATTCAACATATATTTGTGTATATATGAGTGCAAATGTACAAATCATGCACGAAGAGAAATCTGGAAATAATAACCAGTTAAGAGTTTATAGGTTTTACACACTGATGCAGTTAGAATCTAGAATAACCTAAAAGACCAAAGTTGTAGGTCTCTTCAACAGATTTCCAACAAGTCTTAGATCACCTCATTCTGAGGTCATATGAGAAAGTTATATCTAAATACCGAACATCTTTTTTCCAGTCAGACTAGGTTTCCTGGCTTGGGTCAAACGGGTTTAATTCAGGTTTGCATATATATATATATACACCTGTGTTTTCATAAAAATTATTATCTTTTTATCAGAGTTTCAAATCCTAGCAGCCCCCCTTCCTCTCTCTCAAATCCTATCCCTAAATTTGAGATTTTGGGAGCGTCTTGTGAGGAGAGAAGCGAGGAAAAGGCGAGATCTAGGACGTTTGGCGACGAGGAGTCGTTTCACATCAGTTTCAAAAGCTTGCACACATGATAAGGCAAGATCACTTGCATCCAAACCCATCCTCATTGTTAAATAAGTAGTTTATATGTTTAATTTATATTTACATGTCTAAATCTTAACTTGGAGGGTTAAAAAAATAGATTTTTAATGTTAGATTGTAAATAAATATTAGATCTACATGTTTTTCTTGCTGTTTATGAGAGAAAAATGATCATGATGATTAGGATTAATATAAATTTCATTTTAAATTGATAAACTAAGATCAACCTTGTGAAAACCCTAGTTATTTGAATATTGGGGCTCTTCTTCTACACTAATCTTGTGATATATATTTTTCGACAAAAATTGCTGCACATATATAATATTTAACTAAACGTTTGAGATAGAAACTAAAATCCAAATTAAACTAAAATAGTGTCAAATGAAAGATATATGAATCTAGTTTCTAGAACAGAAAGATATTCTAAAAATAGTTTGTATAGAGAAAGATATACTCAATTTACTAATGATATGTCCTGCAGAAAACTGCTGCGTGTGTAGCTTTTAACTGGTAATTTGAGATAACAAATAAACTCCAAACTAAACCAAACCAGTGCCAAATGATTTCTATGTGAATCTGGTCTCCAAAAGTGAAAAACTATTCTTAAACAGAGTTTGTCTAAAGAAAGATATGCTTAATTTACTAATGATATGTCCTGCAGAAAACTGCTGCGTGTGTAGCTTTTAACTGGTAATTTGAGATAACAAATAAACTCCAAACTAAACCAAACCAGTGCCAAATGATTTCTATGTGAATCTGGTCTCCAAAAGTGAAAAACTATTCTTAAACAGAGTTTGTCTAAAGAAAGATATGCTTAATTTACTAATGATATGTCCTGCAGAAAACTGCTGCGTGTGTAGCTTTTAACTGGTAATTTGAGATAACAAATAAACTCCAAACTAAACCAAACCAGTGCCAAATGATTTCTATGTGAATCTGGTCTCCAAAAGTGAAAAACTATTCTTAAACAGAGTTTGTCTAAAGAAAGATATGCTTAATTTACTAATGATATGTCCTGCAGAAAACTGCTGCGTGTGTAGCTTTTAACTGGTAATTTGAGATAACAAATAAACTCCAAACTAAACCAAACCAGTGCCAAATGATTTCTATGTGAATCTGGTCTCCAAAAGTGAAAAACTATTCTTAAACAGAGTTTGTCTAGAGAAAGATATACTCAATTTACTAATGATATGTCCTGCAGAAAACTGCTGCGTGTGTAGCTTTTAACTGGTAATTTGAGATAACAAATAAACTCCAAACTAAACCAAACCAGTGCCAAATGATTTCTATGTGAATCTGGTCTCCAAAAGTGAAAAACTATTCTTAAACAGAGTTTGTCTAAAGAAAGATATGCTTAATTTACTAATGATATGTCCTGCAGAAAACTGCTGCGTGTGTAGCTTTTAACTGGTAATTTGAGATAACAAATAAACTCCAAACTAAACCAAACCAGTGCCAAATGATTTCTATGTGAATCTGGTCTCCAAAAGTGAAAAACTATTCTTAAACAGAGTTTGTCTAAAGAAAGATATGCTTAATTTACTAATGATATGTCCTGCAGAAAACTGCTGCGTGTGTAGCTTTTAACTGGTAATTTGAGATAACAAATAAACTCCAAACTAAACCAAACCAGTGCCAAATGATTTCTATGTGAATCTGGTCTCCAAAAGTGAAAAACTATTCTTAAACAGAGTTTGTCTAAAGAAAGATATGCTTAATTTACTAATGATATGTCCTGCAGAAAACTGCTGCGTGTGTAGCTTTTAACTGGTAATTTGAGATAACAAATAAACTCCAAACTAAACCAAACCAGTGCCAAATGATTTCTATGTGAATCTGGTCTCCAAAAGTGAAAAACTATTCTTAAACAGAGTTTGTCTAAAGAAAGATATGCTTAATTTACTAATGATATGTCCTGCAGAAAACTGCTGCACATATATAATATTTAACTAAACGTTTGAGATAGAAACTAAAATCCAAATTAAACTAAAATAGTGTCAAATGAAAGATATGTGAATCTAGTTTCTAGAACAGAAAGATATTCTAAAAATAGTTTGTATAGAGAAAGATATGCTTAATTTACTAATGATATGTCCTGCAGAAAACTGCTGCGTGTGTAGCTTTTAACTGGTAATTTGAGATAACAAATAAACTCCAAACTAAACCAAACCAGTGCCAAATGATTTCTATGTGAATCTGGTCTCCAAAAGTGAAAAACTATTCTTAAACAGAGTTTGTCTAAAGAAAGATATGCTTAATTTACTAATGATATGTCCTGCAGAAAACTGCTGCGTGTGTAGCTTTTAACTGGTAATTTGAGATAACAAATAAACTCCAAACTAAACCAAACCAGTGCCAAATGATTTCTATGTGAATCTGGTCTCCAAAAGTGAAAAACTATTCTTAAACAGAGTTTGTCTAGAGAAAGATATGCTTAATTTACTAATGATATGTCCTGCAGAAAACTGCTGCGTGTGTAGCTTTTAACTGGTAATTTGAGATAACAAATAAACTCCAAACTAAACCAAACCAGTGCCAAATGATTTCTATGTGAATCTGGTCTCCAAAAGTGAAAAACTATTCTTAAACAGAGTTTGTCTAAAGAAAGATATGCTTAATTTACTAATGATATGTCCTGCAGAAAACTGCTGCGTGTGTAGCTTTTAACTGGTAATTTGAGATAACAAATAAACTCCAAACTAAACCAAACCAGTGCCAAATGATTTCTATGTGAATCTGGTCTCCAAAAGTGAAAAACTATTCTTAAACAGAGTTTGTCTAGAGAAAGATATACTCAATTTACTAATCGGCTACTCGTCTTGATTGAGTATAACAGAACTGTGTGTTTACAGAGTAGTCGATTAATGTTCATAATAGTCGACTACTAAGGTTGTTGCCTAAATTTTTGTTTTGTATCTGTTGGAGATATGTTTGCGGGTTTGAGCCGCACTTCCTTACTCGTAAATTCACGAATAGTGTAGTAGCATACACACGAGTACACCTGAATAGTGTCGTAGTACACATATGAGTATCCCAAAGGAAAATTTGACAAGTGTTGAGTTGATTACACTTGAGTTGGAGTTATTTATACACACGTTGGATATTGTTGATGGGCACGGCTTCGATGTGCGTGGAGTAGTCGTCGATATTCGGATATACACAGTTTATACACGAGATGGATATCGTTGATGGGCTCAGCTCAGTACTACGTGGGGTAGTGCGTCGATATTCCATATGTACAGGCCATTGAGTCGGGTTTGGATGCTTTGTATAGCAGTCCGTCCGCACGAGGGTGCGATGAGGCTTGTGAGCCGTCTAGTTGGATACCTATATGGTAGGTCGTTCCGCACTCATGTTACACACTGAGATCACGATGAGACTAATGAGCCGTGTACACTGTTTAGGATACCTACAGGGTCGTCCATTGCGCATGATAAAGCTATGTAACAGAATCTTGCACGAGGATTACATTGATATAGTTAATTGATAGCCTGAGTCATTGGCGGATGCCAGTTATATTTTGACTCGCTACTAAAACATATAGACGAGGGTACTTTTTATTTGAAAGTACACCGGATTTATGCTGATATTCATTCTATCTTCCTAGTGATAGTGGGAGATATTATGAATACAATATGTTGATGTCTTTATTCTCTTTTATTGCTCTTTCTCTTTATTTTCTCAGGTTGGGATCAGTGATTAGCGATTCACAATTTGAGACATATAGTATATACATGAGGGTTTCCTTGTTTGGATTATTTCACTCGTCGTACCAGTCTCGTGTTGTGTATTTCTAATTGTTGATTCATTTAGATTATTTATTGTTAGTTCGGTATTAATATTTAGATGTTTACAATTCAGGATATATGGTATATACATGAGGGTTTTCTTGTTTGGATTATTTCGCTCGACGTACTACGTCTCGATTTGTAGGTGTCTAAAAAAATTAATTCCATTAGATACGGGGAAAATGATTTAGGTAGACTATGCTTAATAGATAGAGCCTCCACTTCATCTAGCAGCCCTTCCCCTGGGGCGGATGGAGGTGATCTTGCTATAGCGCTCTGACGCTCTTGTTGTTGTTCTTTTTATTTTAAATTTCTCTTTTAGGCAGCTCAAAGTTTCGGAGAGGCGCAGGATGACGGAGTTCTAGCATAGTCACCGTCACATAATTTTACCATTTGAGGCTCCACTGTAGTTTTGTATTTTCATTCAGATATTAGAGAGTTTTGTTTTCATATTGTAAAGGCAGTAAGCCTTAGTTACATTTCCAGTTGACTCATATCGAGATATTTAATATTTATTTTAGAGATCTGTTATATCTCAGTTTAATAAGTTGAGATATGATTTCATTTATGAGATATCTTTCTTCATCATGTCTATTGTATTTATTTTCTTTATTTTGCCTATTTTGTACCTACACTTCTTTTGACTCCACTAGAGGATATTACTGTGATTAGTGAAACATGTTATTGTACTGTGTGGGTGCAAGGCAGGTTTGACATCCTTGGTTTTACCTTGGACTGCAGCCTTGTTGAAACCAGGGGCGTCACAGTTGGTATCAGAGCTCTAGTTCCAGGATCCTTAGGATCATTCCTGTGTCATATTATGGAGCTAGGATAGATTTTTCTAGGAATCATGTATAGAGTCTGCTAGGAATTCCTAGAATGAGTGAGGACGATATATACGTATATTCAAAAATTACGAAATTTTTTTTCGTGACAACTATTTTATGTTGATTTAAAATATTTGTGTGAATAGTATGTGTTATGAATACTTATTGTGATACGTTATGTATATATATGCTCTCCTCTTGATATTATAAATGTCGGGATGAGGATGTGGTCGAGGTAAAACTCGTACCTGGATAGCTGGACCAAGCAGGGCCCGAGCTGTAGCAGGCTCCATAGGATCTGATCGACTTCATGATGTCGTTTGCAACAAAATTTTACAGCAATCGAGGAGCGAGTATCGTATCCGTTTTCACTAGTAGTACCACTTTCTGGAGTTCCACCACCAGTTGTGTCAGTCGCATCAATTGCAGAGGAAATACAATGGTCACACCATCACCACAACTAGCTATTTGAGCCGCAGAATAGGAGGTTTGGCTCTGTAAGAGTAAGAAAGACATCAGACACTAAGAGCACCATAGTTTCAGGGCGCACTGGATTCATGTGCAGCCTATAAATGGAAGAAATGCATGAAATTATCTTCACGTCAACCTAGTACCAAAGCGGAAGTTGGATGTATTCAGCGTAGAGGATATCACAAGAGGATAACACTTGAGGGTGTCACCGACTTCAGATTTTTCATTGGAATAGCGAATATCACTTATTTAGGAAATTTTGTATACTTTTTCGATAAGCAATTAGAGCTAGTCTGATTAGAGCAAAGAGATATATCTGTAATTAATTATGGAATTAAGAATAGCATAGTCACAATGTTAAGGACAAGAGGCCTATTGTGGGATCTAAAGAATTCCAGTAGCGGGGTAAGAATTTATACCACCAGTAACAAGGACAACATAATTTGAGAGCGCCACAGCAGCGTAGGATTCGGGGTACATGTTATAATTGTAACAAGATCGGACAAAAAGAGATTTTTATAATACATCAGTAGAAGGCCAGCATGATAGAAGTCAGGGTCAGCAGTTTCAGGGCCACAATTACGACCAACAGTGGAGGATAGATGTACTACCTATTATTTCGAGGACTTAAGGGCCAATAGGCCAGAATTGCGCTATTCAGAATATTCCTCAGGGTCAGATGGACCCATATGTTCCACCACCGGTTGTGTCGGTCGCATCAATTGCAGAGGAAATACAATGGTCACACCATCACCACAACTAGCTATTTGAGCCGCAGAATAGGAGGTTTGGCTCTGTAAGAGTAAGAAAGACATCAGACACTAAGAGCACCATAGTTTCAGGGTGCACTGGATTCATGTGCTACTTATAAATGGAAGAAATGCATGAAATTATCTTCACGTCAACCTAGTACCAAAGCGGAAGTTGGATGTATTCAGCGTAGAGGATATCACCAGAGGATAGCACCTGAGGGTGTCACCGACTTCAGATTTTTCATTGGAATAGCGAATATCACTTATTTAGGAAATTTTGTATACTTTTTCGACAAGCAATTAGAGCTAGTCTGATTAGAGCAAAGAGATATGTCTGTAATTAATTATGGAATTAAGACTAGCATAGTCACAATGTTAAGGACAAGAGGCCTATTGCGGGATCTAAAGAATTCCAGTAGCGGGGTAAGAATTTATACCACCAGTAACAAGGACAACATAATTTGAGAGCGCCACAGCAGCGTAGGATTCGGGGTACATGTTATAATTGTAACAAGATCGGACAAAAAGAGATTTTTATAATACATCAGTAGAAGGCCAGCATGATAGAAGTCAGGGTCAGCAGTTTCAGGGCCACAATTACGACCAACAGTGGAGGATAGATGTACTACCTATTATTTCGAGGACTTAAGGGCCAATAGGCCAGAATTGCGCTATTCAGAATATTCCTCAGGGTCAGATGGACCCATATGTTCCACCACCAGCAGCGTAACAGGCGCAAGCCACCGGCAAAGTTTATGCAACCATACCGCGTGAGCACGATGCGAGCGGAGCTTTCTTCGTGATTTCCTTTCTAACTCAGACCTTGTTTTATTCGAGAATTTCACATTCTTTTATCTTTCATGCCTTCGTGGATAGGCTTCAGCTTGTAGCACTTCCTTTAGACATACCATTGTCCGTCTCTATTTCTTTAGGGAAGGTGTCCCTATTAGAGAGTATCTGTAGGAGATGTGTCATCAGACTAGATGAGTCTGAGTTTTTCATAGATCTTATCATGTTGCGGATGTCGGATTTCAACGTCATTTCCGGTATGGATTGACTATCATCATACCATGTCAGTATCAGCTATTTTACTAAAACAGTCAGCTTGCGAGCGTTCGATGGGTCTGAGTTGATTGTAGCAACCTCGCAGGATAATTAGTTTGCGGAGTCATTTCTGGCTTATATCGAGGAGGTGATGCTGAGGGATCAGGGTGCTGAGTTGTTCGAGACTAGAGTGGTCTCAGATTTTCAGGATGTCTTTCAGGACATACCAGGGTTACCTCTTGTGAGAGAGGTTGAGTTCTACATTGAGTTGTAGCCAGGCACAGCACCGATATGTCGAGCTCCCTATCGTATGGCACCTGCTGAGATGAGGGAGCTACAGACTCAACTGGACGAGCTTTTATCTCAGGGCTTTATTCGCCGGAGTCATTCTCCGTGGGGAGCACCTGTCCTCTTCATGAAGAAGAAGGACGGTAGCATGCGTTTGTGTATAGATTATCGAGAGTTGAACAAAGTCACTATCCGGAATAGGTATCCACTACCGAGGATTGATGACTTGTTCGACCAGCCGTAGGGAGCGCAGCACTTCTCGAAGATTGATCTTCGTTCTGGCTATCATCAGTTACGAGTGTGGGAGATGGATATCCCCAAAACCGCCTTTCTGACTCGTTATGGGTCTTTCGAGTTTCTTGTCATGCCGTTCGGGCTAACTAATGCACCCGTAGTATTCATGGACTTGATGAACCGGGTTTTTCGTCCATACTTGGATCAGTTCGTGATAGTATTTATCGACGATATCCTTATCTATTTGAGATCAGAGACAGAGCACGAGCAGCATCTTCGCCTAGCATTGCAAGCATTGCGGGAGCATCAACTATATGCCAAATTCAGCAAGTGTGAGTTTTGGTTATCCAAGGTTAGATTTTTAAGCCACGTCATCGGCAGAGAGGGTATTGCAGTACATCTAGGCACAACGAAGATGTATAAGGACCTGAGGATATATTTTTGGTGGAGCGGAATGCGTAGGCAAATTGCTGAGTATGTGGCCAAGTGTTTTACCTGCCAGCAAGTGAAGGCAGAACATCAGAGACCAGCAGGAACCCTACAGCCTTTACCCATTCTGGAGTGGAAGTGGGCAGATATCTCTATGGACTTCATTGTAGGATTGTTGAGATCGAAGAAAGGGAACGATTCAGTTTGGGTGATAGTCGATTGGTTGACGAAGTCAGCACATTTTATACCAACAAAAAACGACATACACAGCTGAGATTTATGCGAGGATATTTATCCAGGAGATTGTGAGATTGCATGGAGTACCAGATACAATTGTATCAGATCGAGGCTCAGTTTTTACTTCACATTTCTGGAAGAGTTTCCAAAATTCTTTTGGTAGTACATTGTCATATTCTAGTGTTTTTCACCCACAGACGGATGGACAGACGGAGAGGGTCAACCAAGTATTGGAGGACATGTTGCGGGCATGCATTATGGATTTTCAGGGCAGCTGGGAGGACCATATTCCATTGATTGAATTTGCCTATAACAACAGTTATCAAATAACTATTGGTATGGCACCGTATGAAGCATTGTACGGGAGGCCCTGTAGATCACTTATTTGTTGGGCACAACCAGAGGATAACCTATTACTTGGACCGGAGCTTGTGAGACAGACTACGGAGAAAGTAGCAGTCATTCGAGAGCACATTCTTGCAGCACAGAGGTGTAAGAAGAGTTATGCAGATTAGAGGTGACGACCCTTAGAGTTCCAAGTTGGGGAATATGTATTATTAAAGGTATCGCCGATGAAGGGAGTCCAACGATTTGGTAGACGAGGGAAGCTTTCTCCGAGGTACATTGGGCCATTCTTGATTGTGGAACGGGTTGGAGCCATTTCATATTGGTTAGCTCTCCCAGCTTCGATGTCGGGCATACATGATGTTTTTCATGTTTCGATGCTTAAGAAGCATTTACGCGATGAGGAGGCACAACGAGTGTTGGATGCACCAGAGGTCGAGATTCATGATGATCTGACTATGATTGAGACTCCTGTATGTATTCTTGCCAAGGAGAACAAGTAGCTTAGAAATAAGGAAATACCCTTAGTCAAAGTTCAGTGGAACCGGAGAGGAGCTGAGGAGGGTTCATGGGAGCGCGAGGAGGATGTGCGTCGCGACTACCCACACCTGTTTGAGCAGGTAAATTGTTTTTATTAGGACTTGCTTATGTTCATAACTCTCTATATGTTCATAACTCCCTATATGATCATATTTATATTTAAGACTAGAATAATGATGTTAACACTTAACTCCTAATCATTCAGAACGCATGGTATATATATGGGGGGTTCCTTGTTTGGATTTTTCGCCCGACGTACTAGTTCCATTTAGTTGGGGGTTGAGTGGGAATACTGACATCCTAGATCGTTAATAATAAATATTGCTATGTTCTATATCTAGAGATTAATGGTATGAGTTGTGTACGGGAGGGTTTCCTCATCTGGATTATTCCCTCTTAGTGCCTTTCTCATATTATTAACCTCTAAGATACGAATGCGGAATTTCGGGGACGAAATTCTTTTAAGGGGGGAAGAATGTAAAACCCCTAAAATTTGAATATTTTATGATAAATAATAATAAATAAGTTATATGGTGATAAATACATTTTATTAATGTTTGAGCATGCTAGGAATTGATTTGAGTTCAATTCAACATATATTTGTGTATATATGAGTGCAAATGCAAAAATCATGCACGAGGAGAAATCTGGAAATAATGACCAGTTAAGAGTTTATAGATTTTTCACACTGATATAGTTAGAATCGGGAAATACTTAAAAGTCCAAAGTTGTAGATCTCTTCAATAGATTTCCAACAAGTCTTAGGTCACCTCATTCGGAGGTCATATGAGAAAGTTATGGCCAAAATACTGAAGGTCTTTTTCCCAATCAGACTAGGTTTCCTGGTTCGGATGAAACGCGTTTAATTCGGGTTTGCATATATATATATATACCTGTGTTTTCATAAAAATTTTTTTTTTTTTATCAGAGTTTCAAACCCTTGCATCCCCCTTCCTCTCTCTCAAACCCTATCCCTAAAGTTGAGATTTTGGGAGCGTCTTGTGAGGAGAGAAGCGAGGAAAAGGTGAGATCTAGGACGTTTGGCGACGAGGAGTCGTTTCACATCAGTTTCAAAGGCTTGCACACATGATAAGGCAATATCACTTGCATCCAAACCCAACCCCATAGTTAAATAAGTAGTTTAGATGTTTAATTTATATTTACATGTCTAAATCTTAAGTTAGAGGGTTAAAAGAATAGATTTTTAATGTTAAATTGTAAACAAATGTTAGATCTACATGTTTTTCTTCTTTGTTTATGAGAAAAAATGATCATGATGATTAGGATTAACATAAATTTTATTTTAAATTGGTAAACTAAGATCTACCTTGTGAAAACCCTAGTTATTTGAATATTGGGGCTCTTCTTCTACACTAATCTTGTGATATATATTTTTCGTAGAAAAGCTGCACATATATAATATTTAACTAAAATTTTGAGATAGAAAATAAGCTCCAAATTAAACTAAAATAGTGTCAAATGAAAGATATGTTAATCTAGTTTCTAGAACAGAAAGACATTCTAAAAATAGTTTGTATAGAGAAAGATATCTCAATTTACTAATAATATATCCTGCAGAAAACTGCTGCACATATATAATATTTAACTAAAATTTTGAGATAGAAAATAAGCTCCAAATTAAACTAAAATAGTGTCAAATGAAAGATATGTTAATCTAGTTTCTAGAACAGAAAGACATTCTAAAAATAGTTTGTATAGAGAAAGATATGCCTAATTTACTAATGATATGTTCTGCGAAAACCGCAGATATGCCGATATGAAATAATTAATTTATTACGTGAGCGTTTCTTTGAGTTTTCATGTTAATTAATCATGCTTAAACCCTAAGTTTGTGATACCTAAGTAAGATAAATATGTTTAATAAATTTTACCTCTGTTCATGAGTAGTTTTATCATGTGTTAATAATTACTTGGTTTACATATGAGATAATTGAAGAAATTATTTAATTAGGATGTTAAACCCTAATTTGGAAGATATAATAATTTAATTTGATGATTCAGATAATTCATGATGTATATGCCAAGTATAAAATCTCATTTTAACATTATGATATGTACAATTGATATAAGCACAGTTTGTGCACGAAAGAATGTGTGTCTTGACAGAGTAGTCGACTACTAAGCTTAGTAGTCAGCTACTCGTGCCCAGTTGAGTATAACAGAAACTATGTGTTTGTAGAGTAGTCGACTAATTTTCTTAATAGTCGACTACTAAGGCTGTTGCCTAAATTTTTATTTTGCATCTGTTGGAGATATGTTTGCTGGTTTGAGCCGCACTTCCTTACTCGTAAATTCACGAATAGTGTAGTAGCATACACACGAGTACACCTGTATAGTGTCGTAGTACACATATGAGTATCCCAAAGGGGAATTTGACAAGTGTTGAGTTGATTACACTTGAGTTGGAGTTATTTATACACACGTTGGATATTGTTGATGGGCGCATTTCGATTACTACGTGGAGTAGTCGTCGATATTCGGATATACACGGTTTATACGAGATGGATATCGTTGATGGGCTCATTTCGATTACTACGTGGGGTAGTGCGTCGATATTCCATATGTACAGGCCATTGAGTCGGGTTTGGATGCTTTGTATAGCAGTCCGTCCGCACGAGGGTGCGATGAGGCATATGAGCCGTCTATTTGGATACCTATATGGTAGGCCGTTCCGCACTCATGTTACGCACTGAGATCACGATGAGACTAATGAGCCATGTACACTGTTTAGGATACCTACAGGGTAGTCCGTTGCGCATGATAATGCTATGTAACAGAATCTTGCACGAGGATTACATTGAGATAGTTAATTAATGGACTTAGTCATTGGCGGATGCCAGTTATATTTTGACTCGCTACTAAAACATATAGACGAGGGTACTTTATATTTGAAAGTACACCGGATTCATGCTGATATCCGTTCTATCTTCCTACTGATAGTGGGAGATATTATGAATACGATATGTTGATGTCTTTATTCTCTTTTATTGCTCTTTTTCTTTATTTTCTCAGGTTGGGATCAGTGATTAGCGATTCACAATTTGAGACATATGGTATATACATGAGGGTTTTCTTGTTTGGATTATTTCGCTCGACGTACCAGTCTCGTGTTGTGTATTTCTAATTGTTGATTCATTTAGATTATTTATTGTTAGTTCGGTATTAATATTTAGATGTTTACAATTCGGGATATATGGTATATACATGAGGGTTTTCTTGTTTGGATTATTTCGCTCGACGTACTACGTCTCGATTTGTAGGTGTCTAAAAATTAATTCCATTAGATACGGGGAAAATGATTTAGGTAGACTATGCTTAATAGATAGAGCCTCCACTTCATCTAGCAGCCCTTCCCCTGGGGCGGATGGAGGTGATCTTGCTATATCGCTCTGACGCTCTTGTTGTTGTTCTTTTTGTTTTAAATTTCTCTTTCATGCAGCTCAAAGTTTTGGAGAGACGCAGGATGACGGAGTTCTAGCATAGTCGCCGTCACATAATTTTACCATTTGAGGCTCCACTGTAGTTTTGTATTTTCATTCAGACATTAGAGAGTTTTGTTTTCATATTATAAAGGCAGTAAGCCTTAGTTACATTTCTAGTTGACTCATATCGAGATATTTAATATTTATTTTAGAGATCTGTTATATCTCAATTTAATAAGTTGAAACATGATTTCATTTATGAGATATCTTTCTTCATCATGTCTATTGAATTTATTTTCTTTATTTTGCCTGTTTTGTACCTACACTTCTTTTGACTCCACTAGAGGATATTACTGTGATTAGTGAAACATGTTATTGCACTGTGTGGGTACATGGCAGGTTTGACATCCTTGGTTTCACCTTGGACTGCAGCCTTGTTGAAACCAGGGGCGTCACATTTATCCTCCTAACGAATTGAGTTGTGGGTTGCTTAAGATTCAAATGATGAGCATAGCAAGTAGTATTGCTAAAGGGATTGCATAACCACACCACTACTCTACAGCCATGATTAGTCACTATGATCACATCTCATTTGATCTCCTTTGTTAACATTTCATCGAGCAACTTGCGGGCAACACGAAAAACAAATAATATGAACAACCTGGAACACCAAGAAGACACTCCAGAATTCGAGCGACCTTTTAGCGAGCCAATCCCTCTCTTTGAATCACTCTCACCCATCAAACAATAGAAAAGTTTAAAAACTAAGAAGAGGAATACTTTACTATCATTTTTCACATTTTGAAAAGAAAACACAATCCATGCTCTAATCTTCTCACTCTCCTTCACGGTGCTCAAACCATTCATCACTTTTCTTCAATTTAATCCATGAATCTACTAACCAAGATACCACATTTCTCTCACACATTTCATCAAAACACCTTTTATGCATAAAACATTATGTGGATGACATTGAGAGGAGGAGGTGGCAGCAGCAAAACTGGCCCTTAAGAGTAGGCCAGTAGATTGTGGAAAGGGGATATTGGGGAAGAAGCTATTAGCTAGAAGAAGGAAGAAGAGGGTATTTTAGGAAGTTAAAAAAAATTCTCTTTAAATACTATATAAAAACATGGTATTCAAAGAGTAGGTTTTATAATAAATCAGTGGGAGTATTTTCAGTGCATGAGTGGTTTTGGAAGTTGGTGGGTTTAAAAATAAGTGAGGGTAAAATTTTGGGTGTGTAAGCAAAAACCCCATAATATAATCCTCTGTATCATCCATTTCAGAATCTTCATCAGAATAAGGATCAACTTTGTTTTCTGGATCATAATCCTCTTCATCATCATCCAGTCGATTAAATGGAACCTTAATATAAATTAAAAATATTTGTATTAGACATTAATTTGAGCACACTCAATCCATCATGTGGACGACATTATATTTTCTCACCATGTACTTATGTGGTCCTTTAAATCTTGTATACCAATCAAGAATTGATTCCCTTAACCTATATACACATTATTTTTGAGAAATATAAATTAGTGTAAATTAAAGTAAATGAAATCTCAATGTAATATTAATCAAGTTATGATCGAAAGCATTTGACATTAGTTTAAACAAATGAATATTGCATAACTTAGAAATTAAAACAGAAATATTTTGCCTTTATTCTATTTTAACTACATCCACGGTGAGATCCTTAGAAGACTTTATCTCCTTAGCCTGTGTATGACAAAGGATCATTTCTATTCTTAGCAATCTATGATCATCATTTGAGAAATACTAAACTTTGAAATTAGAATGAATTTTACAAAAACAAAGTATTGAAAAATCATTGCTTGTTTAAATAAAACTACATTTCTGAAAATTTACCCTATTTTTCAAAGCCAGGAATTCCTCTCCACCGACTGCACTCAATGATTTTACATTCTTATCCTTTTTATACAAATCATCATTAGCCTAAACAGCAACAATTAGATCATCATATGTACATAGTATAACCCAAAGAATTAATCAATTCAGCACCTATATTTTCACCCTATATTTACAATTATTATTATAATTATTATTATCCTTTAAATTGCAACTGAAGAGATACAAAATCTACCTTAATTTTATTCTGAACAACATCTTCCGCTATTGCCGGATTAGTCTTCATCACCTTATGCATAATGCAACAAAAATTCACTTCTAATAAGCACACATGCATTCTTATGATCATCACATTTTATTACACTTTTATACCCTTATTATCTATTTATTTGAATAAATATATCACTAATAACACATTTTATCTTAATTTGCATGAAGTGAATAATTAAAGAATAAGAGCCTAAAAGAGTCAAATTCTCTCATTTTTCAACCAATTATGCATAATGCAACAAAAATTCACTTCTAATATGCATGCATGCATCCTTATGATCATCACATTTTATTATACTTTTATAGCCTCATTATCTATTTTATTTGAATAAATATATTACTAATAACACATTTTATCTTAATTTGCATGAAATGAATAATTAATGAATAAGAGCCTAAAAGAGTCAAATTCTCACATTTTTCGACCACTTATTGAAGTCCAAGATCAAGCCAAGAGGAGGCCCACAAAAACCCAAGAAATTAAGAAAAAAATTGGATCAACAAGTCAACAAGGAATGAATTCTATTATGAACTAATCGGTTCACCAACCGATTGGCCAATCGGTCGACCACTCAATTGGCTAACTGATTGGCCAACCGATTGGTTCGTAACAGAAACAGTGTACGCTGAGATTTATTTCTTGGAGCTCAAGCCAAATTCAATTGCTCTTATTGATTGCTGTAGGCTATAAATAGAGGTAGAGGGTGAGGGGTTGGAGTCTGAAAAATTTTATAAAAATTCCATTTGGAGAGGAGGGTTACTATTAAATGAGAAGACCTTCTAAAATTATAAACTCATTATTTGCAATAAATAAATAAATAATTCCTCCTTCTAAATTTCCTTTTATTCTTCTTTGTTGATGAAGATGAAGATGAATATTTACTTTCAAGGGGCCAACCCCTTGCAATGTAAGTTTTATTTTCTCTTTTATTTTTATTTTAAAATTCATATTTTAGGATTTTATTTTCTTTTTATTTTTATGTGGTAGATTAGATTTATTTTATGTCTTGTATTGTAGCTTTACTTTCATGCTCTTTTATTATTTTGTTGCTTTAAAGAATTTATTTTTCTTGCATTTTTCTTTTGTAGTGTAGCTTTACTTTTATGCTCTTTTATTTTTGTTAGTTATATTTTCTTTATGCTCATAGTTTACATCTTTATTTTTTATTCTTGTTCTTATTTTTGTAGTTAGTTTTTATTTTATTTTATTTGTAATTTAGATCTCTTTCTTTTAGGCTTCTAGTCTAGATTTTATTTATTATTTTTATTTTGTAAAATGAGTAACTAAATCTTGTAGTAATTCTAGAATTGTATGAAACTAGTTTAATTTCTTTTTATGATTTGTGGATTACTCTCTTATGCTTAAAATGATCATGTTTAGGATAATCAACTAGAGAGCTAATCGGTAGAAGAAGAATTTGATAATCTATGCTTATCTTGCGTTGTTTGATAGATCTTGCATGAATTCTAGAATTATTATCTAGCTGTTGTTCTTTTCATGAATGAAGTTTTGCTTAGATGTTGATTTGATAGATTATGCTTTCTGTTAGAAGTTTGATAATCTATGCTTAGTAAATCTACAAGAAAATATGATAAAAGCAGTAGTTCATAAATGCTAAATGAAATTAACTAGTTGATTTAATTCTAGATTCCTTTATTCTCTACTTGATTTCCTCCATCTTTTTACTTGTTTTGATTCTTCTCTTTTTGATTATTTTTCTCTTCTTGATTTTATTCTTTTCAATTTTCTTTATTTCTCCTCCTCCTTGTTTATTCTTTGTTTTCTTTTATTTGTTGTCTTTCTTTCTCCCCTCTTGTTCTAGTTTTTCTTTTATTTGTAAATAATCACACACTCTCTATATCTCTATATTTTCACTTTTCTTTATCCACACATTTCTAGGATTCAATTTAGAATTTTTCCTATACACCTTCCTCGTGGGATCAATATTGTAATTATACTATAACTTGATAGTTGTCCTCTTACAACTTTATTGCATGTTTATTATGCCCCTATCACCTTATATGCTTCACCATGGAATAATCAACAAAATAAAGGGTAATATATGTTGACAAAAATTTGCTCACAGTTTCTTTGTTGGTAATGCCATTGGATCATGACTGCTACTTGATCTATCCATGTTCTCCTGATCAAGATAAATTTGCTAAAAATTTTGAAACATGCATACATATCTAAACTATGTAGAAAACTTAAAAGTAATTGAATACACTATAAATTATAAAATAATCCTAATACTAAACCAAGAATCAAGAAGTTGGAGATAATCTTCACCTTATGGGCTTTGAGAATTTATGCTAATGGAAAAGAGAAAAACGCTTTGATGATACAATGTATTTTTTCTTTACGAGACTAAGGAACTTCGAAATTTTTAATTGCATAAATCTTCCACTAATAATTGCGACGGTTTAAACTCTAACCAATCTATAATATTCACCTACTTGTATCAAAGGGAAAGGCTAAACAGTTATTTCAAATATTTTTTTAGATTGAGTCCTAATTCAAAGAAACTTTAATTTATTAGAATACTAACCATAAGAGAACAAGGTTTTATACAATTATACTTATAGTAATTTATCTTTTAGTTAATCAATTAGAAAAGAAAAGTACATATTTTCCAAAATATATTTTTATACAAGTGATTTGTGTCAAATAGATACTTACAATTTTCAAGGTTGCATAGTGGTGCGAAAATTTGCCGGACTGCTTGAACTCTATGTCCTCTTGTATTTCCATATACACTGTCATAAAAAAGAAGAAATTAAATGATATATATATATATATATATATATATATATATATATATATATATATATATATATATATATATATATATATATATATATATATATATATAAACACGTACTGAAATAGAAAGAGTAATAAATGTTAAATAAATTTAAAGCAATTTATCAATAAATTGAACTTTACTTAAAGAAATTCGAAATATATGACATGATGTTAATAAATACCTTCTGGTCGATTATATTTCTAGTAAAACCCTTGAACTTTGGGTCTTGATTTTCAATCAACATTTTTAGACCATCAGGAGATGTTACTTTGGATATAGCAATATAGAACTGATCGTGACAGAAAACAGGCTTGGGCAAGTATAATTGATCTGCCTGGCATATCGGATGGAGAAAAGAGAAGGTAGAAGAGAATTATAAGCGCAATAAATAAAACATAAAGACAGATTTTTAGGGGCGAGCAATACTCTACTCCTAAGATTTTCTTGTATTGCTTCTTAACTAACTTGATTTGAGAATATAGTTCATCTCTTTAAATAGAGATCTCAAATCGAATAGAATTACGTGAGAGTTACTATATGAATAGGACTTGCTATTTAAATAGAATTCTCTTGCATAATTTTTATTTAAACAACACCCAATATGAATATGACTACAACTCCTAATCAATTAGGACTTCTTCTAAATTTATAATTACAAAGTCCTAATCAAGAAAGGACTCTATGTAATTCAGATCCTACTAACTTCTAAGGACAAGAGGACTCATACTTCTAATTCTAATAGGACTCGTAATCCTAATACAAATAAGACTCATACTCCTAGCTGTAATAGGACTCAATACTCCTAGTTGTAATGGGACTCATACTCCTAATTACAATAGGATTTATACTCCTAATACAAATAGGACGCAATACTCCTAGTTATAATAGGACTCAATACTCCTAGTTATAATAGGACTCATACTTCTAATACAAGGACTTGTACTCGTAATACATCATACTCCTAGTTGTAATCAGATACAATACTCCTAGTTGTAATAGAACTCATACTCCTTAGTACAAATAGGATTCGTACTCCTAATACAAGTAGGACTCATACTCCTTGTTGTAACAGGACCCACACTCCTTATTTCAATAGGACTCTACAAGATGCTGCAACTTCAGTCTCCTTGCTGGAATAAAAGATCCTCCTGGATCAATACTCTCCTCCCATAATTAGAAAGAACGAACTCAACCTTATACGAGTATGAGATTCTCATGGATCAATACTCTCGCGTTTTTGAAAAGCGAAGCCCTGCAAGCTCAGCCTTGTAGGAATAGGAGATCCTCCTAGATCAAAACTTTCTTGTGTTGGAAGAGTGAAGCCCCGCCAGCTCAGCCCTGCAGGAATAGAAGATCCTCCTGGATCAACAATCCAGCATGTTTGAGAGTTTGTCCCTGGCTCTTGTTATTGTCATCGCAAAGCAATCATTAATTGGTATTTTCCTTTTGTTCATACCGAATGGCCATCTACTATCAGAAGGATTCATTGATATTCTAGGGATAAAATGTAGGGATCCAATGTTTTTGCCACTTATGATCTTAGCTTCAACAACCCAAGTCAATATTTGTGACCATTCGAGTACCATTGCAAAGTCTTATGGTGGGGTTTAGATTCCTCAATAGCATAATAGCTGTACCTACCTTGTGCTTCAAACAATGATTTAGCTTTCCACAAAAGGAAATTGAATTAAAAAATCAGGGGGGTAATTTAATTAATCCTACTCATGTCTTGGCGAATTTTTACATATACTATCGGAGTTGAGATAGGTAAGTATCCTCAGCAGGAATTTTACCAACCATAACAGAATTGATTTTATCAAGGGAAAATTGCTTGGAGGAACTCCAAAAAGTTGGGCTATGCATCCTCCTCCCCAGCCAAAAAACCAATGCAGCCCAACCTATATACCGAAAAATGTATGCAACCACCCCCCAAAAACTGTACCAAGCCACTACCCAATAAATCCCTTCCGAAATTACCCTTCCCATTTAAAATGTAACAACCGCTCCCAAAATCCCCCTTTCTGACCTCGAAATTCGAAACCCCGTTGCAACCCAATTCGAAACCCTCTTCTCCGGTCAAGATCTCGCTCCTCCACCGCCGTCGACGAGAACCTCGACCGCCACTGAGAACAAGTACCGCCGACACCGATGAGAACCGCTACAGTAAAACCCGCTCTTCGTCGAGAAGCCCTATAGCACGAAGTCACTCCGTCGTCCCCCCTACAGCTAGAAGAAGAAGCTCGTCGTCCGCTCGTCTGCTCGTCTTCGGTCCGTCATCCGCTCGCTCCGATAAGTATCAACTGCATGATGGCGAATTCATCATCTGCATCATCTGAGTCATCTGAATCAGCAAGAACTAAGGCTGAATTGTAAGATCAACTGAATTATCCACATTTGTTCATTAAATTTTTTTTGTCATTGTGAATTTATCCATAGTAGAACCCTAGATAGATTTAGTTTCTCTTGTGTTGTGTTGTACAACAAGAGAGATATCAGGATATGTTGTAATATTCATAGATATTGTGAATTCATAGATGGAATTGTTCCACGAATGAGGCCCGAATATTGGAAGTCTTATGGATCCTCCAATTTCCAAATCTATGTTAGTTTCGGAGCAATTCCATCCGACAAAGCCACGATCATGTTACTGATAGATCATCTAGATTTGGCTGCGGAAAAGTTTTTTTTTTCAAGGAGAGCCAAACAAGGAATAAACAGGCCTACACATTTGATTTAAGTTGGGTGCAAAAACAAACAAGGTTCAAGGATCAAGGGGAGAAACCGGAAGGAAATCGTGATACGGCTAATAGGATATAGAGTACGTACTTCAACAACAAGCAACAAGATGCTTACAAGAGTGGCCGAGAATACCTTGAGGCCTTATTGGATGAACTAGTTGGGTTGAAAAAGAAATCGGTTATTTTTTATTTTGTTATGCTTCAAATCCTCTATCAACTCACAATGATATGGACTCTGACTACTAGAATAAATGTACCACGATATATGATGAAGTATATGACTCGGATAGATATAGTTGATCATCTCCCATGGGCGACCATCATCTATAATGAATTGTGGGATTCTTTAAAAGCTGCCAAGATAGCTAAAAAGGGACTGACATACGTTAGTGGCTGCGCTCCCTTGCTATCGATGAGTTATTTGTACTATTTATAGTTCATATGTTGCATTTGCTTCTTATATGTGATATTTATCTTTTACTTGTGATAAATTATACTAATATGTGATATTTGACCCCCATATGTGATATTTTTCCTTGATATGTGATATATGATGCTAATATGTGACATTTGACCCCATATGTGACATTTAACCCCCATATGTGATATTTGTCCTTGATATGTGATATATGATGCTAATATGTGACATTTGACCCCCATACGTGACATTTAACCCCCATATGTGATATTTATCCTTGATATGTGATATATGATATATGATACTGACTTCATTGATTGAATGTTACTTTTTTAAAGCTATGGTACTACGAGATAACAAACATCAAAGAGCCAGCCAGAGTCAATGAATCCAAACCACCAATGACAAACTGGACTTTAGAAGGTAGGAAAGTGGGTTCACTGCGTCGTGCAACAATTGTGAAGAAATCAGAAGCCGTAGTCCACATCTTACCGGAGCAAGATGTTTAGCGGTATGTCCATGAGGAGATAAAGAAAGAGCCTACAAGAATGAAGGCTAAAACAATTAAAAGAGTTGAAAAAGAGGAAGGAAGTCAATCGACTGTTGCATCGGTAAGACAAGTTTAATTCTTATGTGATTATTATTTACATTTTGACAGTGATAAGTCTTTTATGTGATTATTGTTTATTGCATGTGACAGTTATATGTTGGCTGTGATAATAAGTGTTTCTCTGTGACTTTTACCTATTTTCTATGATATTTACATGTAGACTGTGATACATTGTTATCTGTGCCAATTGGTTATTCCCTGTGATATTTACCAGTTTATTGTGATAGATGTAGTTTTTATGTGACATTTATGTGTGACCTTCTTAGATGTGATATTTGCTCACTGAAACTTAATTGTTAATGTAGACTGAAGCTTATGACAAGCTGTCGATGTTGAATGAAGCATATGAGCAAGCACTTGTTGCTCTCGGCATTGATACGATGGCCATTAAGGTCGATATTGAGAAAACGTTTGCTGAACAGAAACAAGGAAGAGAAATAAAGGATGAGGAGGTAATAAATTTTCTCCTTTTTCATGTGCTCGTTCATTCTCTGTAAAAGTTTTATTTATTGTTTTGGCATTTAAGCAGCCTCAGATACAGAGAGAAGATGAGGCAAAGAAAGAAGATGATCAAGGCAAAGAAAGGGAGGAAGTTGAGGATGACGGAGCAGACACTAGAATTGAAGTTGAGGAGGTAACACTTACGTACATCATGTGATAATTACTTCTTTGTTATGATGCTTACATATTACCTGTGGCAATTACTTATACTCTGTGACAGTTAGTAATTTCCTGTGATACATGCATATTTCCTGTGATATTTACATCTGCGCTGTGATACTTCCTTATTATTTGTGACAGTTGATTCTTTATTGTGACATTTGCTCAATTCCTGTGACTGTTATTTTATTTCTATGACTTAAACAATTTGCCTGTGACATTTGCTCATTATTTGTGATCTTTATACAGCCTGAAGAAAAAGAAAGTAACTGAGGAAGTGACAGAAACGAAAAAGGGAAGGAAAAGGAAGAAGGAAAGAGATGAAACGTTGAAGGAATTCATTCAGGGCTTCGGGCAAGGAGCCAGAGAATAACAAAGAAGCCCAAGTTCTTAGAATCTCCATTCCAAACAGAAATTCCTAAGAAAAGAAGTAAAGGGAAAAAGCTGTCGTCATGGTGGAAGATGACGACGAAAAGAGGGAGAAGGAAGAGGAGAAAGAACTTGCAATTTCATTTGCCGATACGAGAACAAGTGTAGAAGACTTGTGGAGAAGGGAAAAAACCAAACAAGAAAAAAAATTATTGGGGATGTTGAATATGGGCATTCCTTCTCCACAAGACTTTGATATCAGGTCTCGGGAGTAACCAAAGAAGGATTTTATCATAATTTCACTGTTCAGGATGTTCCCGATTTATCGGATGATGAGAACAAGTGGCTTCAATATTTTCTAACGTTAAAAGTGGACAAGTAAGTATTAAGTAGTTACTTATGAATTTTATGTGAGATATTTACGTACAGTCTGTGATAGTTAGTGATTTCTTGTGATACGTGCATGTTTCCTGTAATATTTATATCTGCCCTGTGATACTTCCTTTTTATTTGTGACAGTTGATTCTTTATTGTGACATTTGCTCATCGCCTATGACTGTTACTTTATGCTTGTGACTTAAACAATTTGCCTGTGACATTTGATCATTATTTGTGATCTATCACAGACTAAATGTAAATGTCACAGGAAACTGTTTTCCTGTGACATTTACATTTAGTCTGTGATAGTTACTATTTTCTGTGACCATTAGTGTTTCCTGTAATACTTATACGTTGATTGTCCTGTGCATATTATGTAGAAAGAGGACTGTTTTAGAGGTCGACAATCAAATTATACACAGATATGATATGCTTCAGCTGATACGCGGTGGAAGATTAAAGGACGAGGTTAGGTTTTATTTAACTTGTGGCGTTATACAAGTTTTGATTTTTGCATAATTTATTACATTTGCAATCATTAGACCGTTGAAGCATTGGTTGCAAGACTTTAAAAATGGCTCAAATTGCCAGAAAATGCGGATCGGGAAAGAAAATTCACTATAATCACATCATATTTTAGCGTGAGTAATATCGATCATAATGGTTTTACAAGTAATATTGTATTTATATGTTATTTGACTTTTTTCCTCTTTTTTTCTTATTTTTTTTAAAGATTTGGTTGCTAACTGCTTCAAATTTGGATGAGAAAAATATATATAAAGAAGCATATAGATGATGGGAAGGATGCTCTGTTAATTCTGATATGTCACGCTGATCACTAGCATGTCCTTGAGGTCAATTTGGGGGAAAAAATGAAGACACTACAGTTCCGCTAACCACGAGACAAGGGCTGGAGACGTGCTGACAATCCAGCTATTTTTAGATAGGATGGTCAGTGGATTCGACCAGGCGTCGACATTCAGAGCATTTGAATATGAAGTAGTTCCTTGTCGAACGCAAAAAGGATCGTAAGTTTCTCCTTATTCCTTATATGTTTATTAATTGTTATGATACTTATTCCTTATATGTTTTGTGACACTTATACATTATATGTGATATATACTCCTTATCAGTGACATATGCTGCTGTTATGTGATATTTATACAAACTGTGTGACACATGCTGCTGTTTTGTGACATTTATACATCCTGTGTGACATATACTCCTTATCAGTGATATATGCTTGTGTTATGTGACACTTATACATTATATGTGATATATACTCTTTGTCGGTGATATATACTGGTCTCATGTGACATTTATACATCCTGTGTGACATATGCTGTTGTTATGTGACATTTATACATCCTGTGTGACATATACTCCTTATCAGTGACATATGATGCTGTTATGTGACACTTACCTCTTTTCTATTTAGGTACGACTGTGGCATACATGCATATTTTTACCTCAAAGGGGGTAATGAATATTGAAGCCTTACAAAGGGGGTCAGAAATGTTACGGGCAGGACTTGCTGCTCAAATAATATGTGAAGGCCGAGAATGGAAGAAGCTGGGTTTGAAGTTAGATACAAATGATCCAAAATATCTATTATATTTTGGGGGTAATGACGTACCATTAATTGAGTGAAAGTATTAGACAAACATGTATAACGTAATTCTCTATTGGATGTTGGATGTTGGATGTTGGATGTTGATACATTATTTGTAAATTTTGATACTTGTGGTGACAATGATGAAATGTGCATTTGTGATTACTCCATGAACTTTTCTTTGGCATATTATATGGAATCTGAAAGTATAGAGCTTATAGTTGTCACAGTTAATACCAATAAGTCACACGAATAGGTAAAATGTAACATGTAAGTCGAAAATGTCACAACAAAATGTCAAAAGTAACATATAACAGACAACAGTCACAAAAGAGTTTGAATTCTGCCAGGTAACGTTAGTCTTAGATAAGTTCTGTGCATGTGGCTCGGTTATGTCCTTCAGCGTGACACCTTGAGTATTTAACTGTACGTCTATTCTCAGATCGGTTATTGATACGTCTATTCTTATTTCTTCCACGTCTCTTTGTCATCTTTGGGGGAATTAAGCCAACTGTTTCATCCGTGACATCTGGCTTATCGTAATTTAGAACAGGAAAGAGAATCGGTTCGAAACTTTTCTTGAAAGCTTCAATCGTCATGAACCAATCGCAATACTAGTACACATCTCTATGTCTAAAATTAATAGCAGCACACGCATATTTACATGGTATTCGCAATATATCCCATGCACGACATGTGCATGTTTTGTGTTCCAAATCAACTTGTACAGATTTTTGAGATGGTACCTCAAAGATTTCAGCTATCGAATGCGAGACTTCAAGAGTACTTCCCTTCATGCAATTTTTTTGCAGAATTTTTTCTGCTTCAGGACATAGATATCTATTCAATTTTCTTGCCATCTCGCGGTGAGTATTCATCCTTTCCATTATTTTCATGCGAATGTGATCCATCATATCGTAAATAGGAAGTGTTCTTGCCACACGAATCCAACTATTAAATGATTCAACAACATTAGAAGTGATATGACCATATTTGCAAATAAATATTATATGTATCAAACCAAACTTCACTAACACAAAATACAGCAAACCGTCACATGTAACAGTGAAATATCACAAATAAATATCAACTGTCACAAACAACACATAAAGGTCACATATAACTATAAACTATCACATATAACAGGTAAACGTCACATGTAATAGTGAAATATGACAAATAAAAGCCAAGTGTCACAAACAACACATAAAGGTCACATATAACTATAAAATATCACATATAACAGGTAAATATCACATGTAAAAGCGAAACGTCACACATAACACTTATTTGTCACATATAACACTTCAAGGTCACAAACAATCGATAGTGTCACAATATTTGGCGTACCTTATATCAGGAAATACAAAATTCGCCCAATTATTTGGACCATAGCTGAGAGCTACTTGGTAAGCTCTTTGGTCGATCATCCTAATCTCATGTAAAATAGCTTTACATTCTTTTTCCGTATACTTGTATGCAGCAAACTATAATAATTTTAAAATCTGTTGAGCAGCACTTGAGGCAAAACTCATCTCTCTAAGCTTCAATTTGTAATTCTCAACAAAATAAAGTACACATTTGGAATGGTACGAATCTGGAAATATATTTTTTAAAGATTATTTTATTCCTTTGTCGGCATCTGACAAAATGACTAGAGGATGGGGTGGATTATATGGTTCTGTTCGATTGTACAAAATATACCGCAACTCTTGAATAAACCAACTCCAATTCGCTTCATTCTCTTGGTCACAAACGCAAAAGGCGAGTGGAAATATGCCTTAATTACCATCATAAGCGGTAGCACCTAATAAGCTCCCTTTATAATGATCTTTTAGAAAGGTCCCATCTAGAAAGAGCAATGACCTATATCCCTTTAGAAACCCCTGTATGCATGCACTATAGGACACAAATAAACGCTTAAATTGTCTTTCTTCTTGTTCAATGATGACGACACTGCTTGGGTTTATTTCCATCACTTTTATTTGGTACCTTTAAATGATGATTAAAAGAACAAATAACTTGTTAATTGATGATTAAGTTCTAACTACCACATATAATACGTTAATGTCAAATATTAGGTCTAAATATCACATGTAAGACCAAAATGTCACATAACAGATGATCAAAATGTCACATTGAAGGTCGAAGAGTGACATTTGGATCTGAAGTGTCACATATGTCGATGTAATATCACATGATATGCTTATAGGTCACATAATGTTCTGAAATATCACATTTAAGGTTAACAAATCACATATAAGTTCTACAGGGCATATCAAGAAATTAATGGACTAACTAGGATAGTAAATCATATGAATGCCTTGCGTAACTAAATATTTGCTCTTTTCTTGTCTCCTTAGCACGCCAAGCTTTAGAATAATTGATATTTATACCATATTGGGAGTGTAATTCTTTTCTAATGTCAGTTGGGGTGATATATGGATGCCTCTTCATAATTGATTGTAGCATACTCGCAATCCACCTTCTCAATGCTCTGGAGTGACTAGCTATGCTGTTATGTTGTCCACAAGTATATTGAGGAACAAATTTTTTTATAGCAAAGTTCGACACATGGCTCAATCATGAAGCGTAAAGCAACCACGGGCATTGTGTTTCTTTTCTGAACATGCAACTAGCACGAATGCGTTTTGGCTCATTGTTAACGTATTTAAAAGCGAACTTCTTAGCTATAGAGTAGTATATAAGAGCCATTCTAACTTCTTTTGCGCTTTCAAATTGCTGCCCTTTTTCCAGTAATTGCCTCGTGCCACCATGCTGGGATTCGTGTTGAGTCACTTACTATGTCGTCAATCATCCACACATGCTCTCCTTGAGGATTGTCATTTGGGATCCTCTCCGATTCCTCGATTGGGATCCTCTCTGGTTCCTCGATATGCTCCGATGACTGTGACCTTACATTAGGAAGATTGCAAGTTGAATATAACATACATATACGTCACGTGTGACAATTATAAATAACTGTTAACTAGTATATGCCACAGCTAAAGTCGATATGTCACGTGCAATGTCTACAGGTAACATATAAGACGTAAATATCATAATTCCCATTATAACATGCATCCAGAACCTGAAAATAATCTTTTGAATACTTACTTAAGCTTTGTTTCTATCCCTATGGCATGCGTGGATCCTTCAACTCTTTCAGTAACAGTCATGGTTATCGTATTCAACCCCATTGAATAATGATAATCTATCATGTTGAGAATATCTTCATCTTTTAGAAGCTCAAACGAGATATTGGGAAACTTCTCGAGAGAGTAACTTATCAACAAACTTTCATACGGTACTCTTAAATTCCTTGCAGCTTGCATCTTCAATTCAACGAAACTTGTTGCAGAATTGACTTTAATGAGGAATATATTGGTGTTAAACGAAATCACACACATTAAAGATTCTTCCATTTTGGTTGTTGGAGAAGTTAAGAGGAAAGAGTTAAAGAATATTTTGGTTGTTGAAGGTTGTTGAAGGTTGTTGAGTAGAGTCTAAAGAGGAAATAAGATATTACATTGACATGGGGCATTATTTGGAGGGAACTTAGTTTGTTTCCCTCCAATTTTCCCTTTCCCTCCAAAATATCTCTCCTAGCCATTAATGCAACTCTTCTCACACCTCTTGAACCCATTAAAATGTCACTTCCCACTGCTGCCGAATAAGACAATCTTGGGAAATTGTTTTGCAACAACTGGGTACAAAAGGGTAAAGTGGGCAATACTTCCAAATACACTATAAAGTATAGATACTTTGTTGGGCTAGGGGTGTTTTAGCATGAAAACTTGGGTCAAAGAGTTTAAATATCTTTGTTAGAAATCAAAATGTGAATCAACAAACAAAACCAGGTATTTTGTGCAAATAGCCCGATTAGACGTCTGGCCCATGCAATCAGACGTCTGGTGTCGGGGTTTAAATCCAACCTGAGGCCACTAATGATCATAAATCAGGATCACTTTGCTTTCAAAACTCCTCTCTAAGAGTTTCCAACCTTTTCGTAACCTTTAACAACTCAATTTACACAGATTCCTAGCCTATTTAAGGGTTTCCATCATCTCAATCTTCACCATAAGGCCTAAATCTGAAACTCTAGTTTTCAGATTTTCCCCAAATCTCTCTCATATAACACAAGATGTCTTCTTGATTAAAGGTGATAGCAAAGAGCTCTAGGCCTTCCTCTCTCGTGGGTCAAGGCTCTTCTAGAAGGGCTCCTCGACTTCGATGGATCGTTTCATTAACGATAGGGACTAAAAGCTCTATGATCGATTGTCAAGCAAAACTCCATTGTTGGGTCATAGTGTGGAGTTCTGAACAATCGGTATAACCTCTGAACTCCATGGGCTATTTTCTCATTAAGGGTGGATTGATTTCATGAAGTTGAAATTGCTGATTATTCCCGAGGCTATGCGGGAATTTATGAGCAGCATCCACAATATCAACAATGCATGGTTCATGACGCACATATTTCAGAGAGATATTGGTATCTCCATTGCAGATATTGATAGAGCTATGAGGGTTCACAATAAAGGTGTGGATATATCAGGATAAACTCTTGACTACTTTGATTTCGATGAGTCGAGGTGAAACCTTGATAATGATGCGGCATATGATTCAGTCCTCACAGAGGATACAGACGCGAATCATCTCTTCAAGAAGATGATTTCTCTTAAATGTGATGCTCGGATTATTGCGGGCATATGGATGGTGAACATCTTTTTGAAGGTGGGCGGTCGTGATGAGGTTCACCACTATACTTATCTATTGGTTGCCTTGCTCCGTGCTTGAGTTAAAATCAATCTCCTGAGGTTGTTGTTTTACAATCTCACTCACATAGCATCTTCTGTGTAATTGGTTCTTTTTGATTACTTCATCATAGCTCTCCTTACTGCAAATGAGTTTTCTTTCGATGGTGTCGTCGAAGCTCCCGGTAGATGGACTTTACTGGTAGAAACATTAACCTCATTGATGCCATGCATAGTCACCGACAAGCACCTATAGCGGTGAATCCTCCTCCTCTAGCTTACATTCCCGAGGTTGAACCTCCCTTGATCGTTCCATAGGTTCCTATGTGTGATGATGCATTTCTTGATTGCATGTAGAAGGCCTTTTCTTAGATGTTGAGGTACAGTGACCTGCAAGCTCAGTGCACCTAGATTAGGATGGAAGCAGTTGACTGATACGCTCCCAGGATCATTCCAGGTTTTGTCAGGCTGCTCGTAAGGTGGTTGCCTCGATGGGTGCCGTTATTGATGCTACCATGGATATGGCTGTAGACATGGCTGTCGATTTTGGTGATTCCGCTGGTGCATATGGCACTTCTTTTTCTCGAAGGTCTCATGTTGCTTCCTCGGATGATGAGTTCAAGTCTACTGATTCTTGTGCTGATCTTTAGGTAGTTTTTCTTTAGGTCATATAACAACTCTTTACATTTCCTTGTCATGTCATGTTTGAACACTTACTATTCCTTCTTGTCAAGTCGGGCTTTCCTCTTTTTTCCATGTAAAGAAGAAGTCTAGCTATCCTTTATATCTGTGCATGCTCTTTCATTCTATGTGCATATACTCTTGTGTCATATTGGATGTGTTTGGTTAATGTCATGAGCTCAAAGGTAGCATATATGCGCAAGATACACATATGAACGATTTTGCACTAATTTGAGAAAATAGGAATCAAAGAATCAACGTATACCTCAAATTAGCGCTTGGCGGTTGATGATTCCGTATGAGTGGTTTGGTCATTGTGAGAATAAACAATATCAAATACTCATTTTCCAAATTTTTCTCAAAATTTTTACAAGTTTCAAAAATACCATATCAAGCAAACACTTAAAAACCATGGTTTGGACAACATTTTATTTTCTCGAACATATATCTTTACTCAAGGAAACTATTTGAAAAACTCTGATTTCAAATAATTTTTAAAAACAATTTTAAAACCTTAGGCTCTTATACCACTAAAAATCCTATCACACCTAGAGACCTTAGCGGCACATGGCTAGGCTAGCACCACACCACCTAGACGACAATGACATTCAAATGATATGCTTAAGCCTCTTGTTTAATCATCTTAAATGAAAATTTTTGAGAAAGATGTAACAAAAATTAATTTAACAAAGAGTCTATAAGAAAACCACTTAGAATAGTTTATTTACAAAAGCAAAATCAAATGCCAACATATACCTTTTGAAACCATTGTTCTTGGCTCAACCAACTCTCTACTCCAGAATGCATCAACCTCCTAAAAAGGATAGGAAAAAGAATAAAAATAGCAGAGCAAATTCGTCAGAACAGATGATAACAAGTACTGCTAAGGATAGGATTCAAAGGACAGAATAGTGAAAATATATATGATTCACTATGCAAATAAAATCAAATGAATGAAACGCTCAAAAAGATGTATTCAACAATGATCCAAAAAGATACAATATCAAAAACTAAATGGGAATACCGAGAAATAATGCATAACCGAAAGCAGATACCATACAAAATAAAGTCTCAATCTAGGTAAGAATATTCTCACTCGATGTATTTCTCACAAAGGAAATTTATAGTTCACAGTTCAAGGCTCAAGATATCTCTATTTCACAAATATATACTAATACAACATAGCAACATTACTCATCTCATACGTGTCATACAGAGCATGCACAATACATGTTAAAAATTCCTAGCACATTTAGTTAATTATATGTTATATGAGATTAAATAATAATTAGGTCAATTTAAGATGGACAACAAAATCACAACTCAAAAATCCAAAATGAAACTCCGGTAAACTTATCAAAAAGGCCAAATGAATCCCACACCTTAAAAAGCCAAATTATTATTTGTTCTCTCCATATAATAACCCAATGTTTTTATATCAAATTATTTTAAAGTGATTATATAAGATGTTGTGTAGTCGCAGCTCTTCTATATTGTACGACTAACTATTGAGTGACAATTTCAAAACATAAAATATGTGTATGGAGGTTGCAAATCCCCACACTCACACTTTATACACTATCACTCAATACTTAGTGAGAAATATAAAAATTCTAAGAGTTCAAAAAATTAAGTTATAACAATTTGACGATGTTATCTCTTCT
The DNA here is from genome assembly GCA_012295165.1 of Asparagus setaceus. Classification (NCBI taxonomy): domain Eukaryota; kingdom Viridiplantae; phylum Streptophyta; class Magnoliopsida; order Asparagales; family Asparagaceae; genus Asparagus; species Asparagus setaceus. The sequence continues at coordinate 60,462,856 of CM022701.1, forward strand.
TAACGTATCTTATCCATGAACCCGTAGGCAACTAGCATGCACCTCTTGCACCCACCACCATCTCAGCTATTAACCTTACCATGTTGATCGAGCAAACATTCTATATTTAAACTCCTAATTCCCGAGGTTGCATGTGTAGTCCAAAAAGGCACAGTTATAATTCATTCACAGTCGAACCATTATCTCAAGAGCCATGATAATATTTTTGCCCACATGACTACAAATATCATTTTCATATTGATAACAACTCCTTATAGGGTTTAGGCTAAACACTCTATCACAAAATCATATTTTATTAAGTTTTTAAGTTCAACTGGATGAAAATAAAAGCAAAAACTCAAACGCATCAAATAAGCATTTGAAAATTTTCAAAACACACAAACAAACATGTATGCAAAGTTTCAACAAATAAAGTCGTACGTGAAAGCCATGGAGTCAAACAACTCATAAAACGTCTGATTTCATGATCCAAACATCTGATTCCAAAATAACAGCACGATACTCTGGTGGATTGCATTCCCCGCAAAATATAAATTTTGGATGATAGGCAATCTAAACACTACCCTCTTCTGACAGCAATCTATACTTTTAGAGAAGAAAATTTCCAATTTAAAATTTTCAAAAACCCCCTCCTTGCGGTTGGACATTTTCTTTACTATAACTTGGTTGTGTATTTGCAACACACATATTTTATTACACAACAAGTAGAAACAGTGTGAAAAAAGATGAAATACAACACTATTTTGACTATCGATATATTTGATCATCGCATTTTATTACACTTTTATACCATCATTATCTATTTTATTTTTAATAAAATATCTTCAAATAAAGTGTTTTTATGTCAATTTACAAGTAATGAAAAATTGATGAACAAGAGCCCAAAAGAACTCAAACTCCCTCATTTTTCAACCTTTTATTGAAGCCCAAGATCAAGTCAAGCAACCCATAGAAGCCTAACATAAAGAGCCTAAGAATTTTAGCCAAAAATTTAGATCCAAAGAAGTATTGATACCTATATCGATACTTGTATCAATACTAGTCGATAATAGTATCGATACCTACATCAATATTGGTATCAATCTTGGTATCGATATTTGTATCAATATTGGTATCGATACCAAGATCGATACCCGCATTTGATCTAATGGCTAATATTAATTTGTATAATCTATAAATAGGGTAGAGAGTGAGGGTTTTATAGAGTAAAACTTTTATAAAACTCCATTTGAAGAGGAGGGTTACTCTTAATTGAGAAGACCTTCTACAATTGTAAACTTTTATTTGTAATAAATAAAAATTTTATTTTCTCTTCTTTTACTTTCATTCTTCTCTTTTGATGATGAGAAAGTGCAGATGAAGATTTACTTCACAATAGGCCAACCCTTGGAATGTAAATTTTATTTTCTCATTTTATTTTTTGTCTTAGAATTGCATGTTTTAGGATTTTATTTTCTTATTTTTATTTTTATGTTGGTAGATTAGATTTATCTCATACTTTCTAGTGTAGATTTATTTTCATACTCTTTTTTATAGTTAGATTCTTTTTATGCTCATGGTATAGATTTCTATTTTATTGTCCTTTTTCTAATTTTGTAGTTAGTTTTACTTGTAGTTTAGATCTAATTCTTGTTCTTTTATGCTTCTAGTATAGATTTTATTTTTGTATTTTTATTTTACAAAATGAGTAACTAATTCTTGTAGGAATTCTAGAATTATATGAAACTAGTTTAATTTCTTTTATGATTTATAGATTGCTCTCTTTATACTTAATTTGATCTTGTTTAGGATAATCAACTAGAGAACTAATTGGTAGAAGAAGAATATGATAATCTATACTTATCTTGAGTGGCTTGATAAGTTATACTTATGAATTCTAGAATTATTATCTAGTTGTTTGTTCCTTTCATGAAGGGAAATTTTACTTGGATGATAATTTGATAGATTATGCTTTCTTTTAGTGGTTTGATAATATATTCTTAGTAAATCTAAAGTAAAATATAATAAAAAGAGAGTAGTTCATAAATGCTAAATGAAATTAACTAGTGGATTCAATTCTAGATTCCTCATTTCTCTACTTATTTTTCCTCACTCTTTGTAGATTTGATTTCTCTCTTGATTTCTCTTTTCTTGATTTTATTTTGTTCCCACTTCTATTTCTTTTTGTTTTGTTAGTTTCCTCTTGTACTCTTTTCTTTTTATTTGTTTCCTTCTTATCTCCTTCTCCTCTCATGTTTTAGTTTTTTTATTTTGTGACAAATCCCTCTTTACACACTCTATTTTAGTCCTCTTTGTCCACATATTTCTAGGACCAAATTTAGAATTTCAAAACTCACATCTTCCTTCTGGGTTCGATATCTAATTTCTATACTATAACTTGATAGTTATTCTCTTACAACTTTTGTGTATGTTTCTATGCGTTAATCAAGTTTTTGGCGCCGTTCCCGGGGAAAGTGTTAGTAATTGGGATTTTTCTATTTTGGTTCTTTGATTTGTGTGTTTCCTTGTGAACGACCTAACTAGAAGATTGAAGATTAAAGATTTTCTTGAAAAGATGAGTCATCTTTCTAGTATTTTCAATTCAACCCTCTAGTTAGGCTTTTTACATTAGAGACAATTAGGAACTAATAAAAAATAAAATTTTCTCCTGTCGATCCTAATAAAATTCACCCACCACTTGAACAACTATTAACAAGATAATAAATCCAAACAAGAGCTCTTTTTTTCACATTTGGTTAATTGTTGGCCCTAATTGAAAAAGAAAAAAACATTCTTTTTGCATCCTTTTGTAGTTACTTTTAATTCTTAGGGTTGCATTGCATATAGTTAGTAGGAATTCACCAAAGTGATTTGAGCATTTTGATATGAACACTCACTTGAAAATACTCTTAAGGGCAAAAAAACCCCTGATCAATATGAGGTGAGGGATTTCATCACTCTTTCCTCAGCTCACAAATCACTAATTCCTCACTACATAAACCCAAGCCTTCTAAAACTCATTAGACGTTGGCTCTAAAGACTCGAACTCATTAAGGAATAAGAAATCCTTAAGTGAACCGGTTTAAGTTTACTTGATTTCGTTGGTGTCTAAGGCAAGATTTAGGAGTTGCGTAAAGCGCTTTGCAAGGAAGAGATACTTAATTGGTCTTTAATCTCCCTCTATTACTATCTTTACCTAGCTAGCTGACCAAGTAAAACTTTAATCTTTTTACTCAAGAAGTTTTTGGTTAGGAGCTGGTCAAGTTGAGTCTAGGCTTAAACCTGGAATTAAGGGTGTTTGTTTCAAATGGTTACTCTTGATTTGTTTAGTTAGGTTTTTTTATCCTTCTTCTATTCTCTCACTAATCTTTTAGGTCTTTTAGTTTTCCTTAAAAATTATTAACTTTTGTTTTTCATAGATCTTTTTCCCTAATTTTCTTTTAGATATAAAAAAATCCAAAAGAATTTGTTCTTATGTATGCAAGTTTGGATTAGGGATAATACCAATCACTAAATCCATGTTAAACCAATTTTTAAAACTAAAGAAATGGAAAATTTTAATCCACTCGTTCTTCAAGACATGTGCTATCCCACTAGGAATGTAATCCGATCTTGCATTAGGCTTCCGGATATTAATGGAGCTAATTTTGAGCTTAGATCTCACTTCATAAACATGCTTCTGAAATTCTTAGGAAATAAATTCGAAGATGCGTACATTTTTATATCCAAGTTTGAGGAAGTTTCTCTTATGATTATGATTCGAGAGTTATCTAAGAACGTGATTAAGCTTAGATTTATCTCATTTGCTCTTAAGGACAAAGCCAAGAAATGGCTGTATAGCTTACTCACAAATTTTATCTCAACCTGAGATGAATTTGTTATCGTTTTCTGAAGAAAAATTTCCCCAATTCATAAAATGGTAAAGCTTAGAAACTTAGAATTTCAAGATAGTCCTAGGGGAGCTATTTTAGAAGTATTTTGATAGGTTTAAGGTTCTTTTTATCCAATGTCCTCATCATGATCTGGAAAAATAGCGATTATGCCAAATCATCTATGAAGGATTGGATTATTCTTCGAAGACATCCTTAGAATCTCCGTGTCAAGGGAATTTTATGAAGAAAAGATTGATGAAGCTTAGGAATTTTTAGAGAGTTTTTCTGAAAAACCCATGCAGTGGAACACTGTCATGAAAGAGTTTCATCAGTTACCCCGACAAAATCAAGTGGTCCTTTCCTAGAGTTAAACATAGCCTCTAAAGAAAAAATGGCTACAATCCTGCGTAGGTTAGAAGCCCTTGAAACCAAGGAACAAGCCCCAGCTCAAATCAACCAAGTTGCTGCCCTAGGATGTCATAACTGTATTTCTCCAGCCCATGTTTTACAGGAATATCCTCTCTTAGAAAATAATTAACCACTAAAATAGATGAACGATGCATTCCAGCATCCTAGAAATGATCCGCTTTCTCCAAATTACATTTCGGGTTGGAGAAATCATTTAAATTTTGCATTGGATCAGGGAAATTTCTATGAAAGTTAAATTTTTACTCCCACCTCAACCCAACAATTTCCTAGAGAGAACACAATTCCATTCAACAAACTGAATAATTTTTAACAATCGAATTTACCTTATCCAAGCCAGCCTCCTCCTCATCAATCAGCAAATCATGCTCCTCTGAATTCTGATCATGAGAGACGTTTTAATATCTTAGAAAAATATTTAGAAGTTATGATCAAAATTTTTACACAGACCACCAACATGTTGACTCAGTCATCCAACACTCTGAATTCTTTCTTGCAGACAACAGGTCAAATGCTGAATTTCAACACTCAAGCCATAGCTAGGCTAGAAATCCAACTTGGTCAACTAGCTAGTGCCATGAGTAAAAGAGAGAAGGAAAAATTTCTAAGTCCACCTGTTGCAAACCCGAAAGACATTGGATCAAGTTCAACCTACCCACCTCAGGTGAATGCAATCCATATACTACGGTTAGGGAAGCAGATAGATAATCAAGTTATAATGTCTCCGAATAAAACTCTGTCTCCTATTCAAAATGTTGAACCCAAACAAATCCCTTCTCCTTCTAACAAATCTATTCATCAACCATCCTCTTTTGATGACCAAGAACCTAAAATCAAACCTAAGCTCGATCCTGATAGGTTTAAGCCCGTTGCTCCTTTCACAGATAAACTCATATCGAGAAAAAACTCTCCTCAGGTGGAGAAGATCTTAGAAACTTTCAAGCATGTCAAGGTCAACATCCTTTTCTTAGATGCCGTCCAACAAATCTCATCTTATGTAAAATTTTTAAAGGATTTGTGCACTATGAAGAGAACAATAAATATTTTAAAGAAAGTCTTTCTTATTGTCAATATCAGTGACATGCTTTTAAAGCACGTGCCTTTGAAATATAAGGATCCTAGTTGTCCTACAATCTTGTGTGTCATAGGAAATACCTTTATTGATAAGCCGCTTTTAAACTTAGGGGCAAGTGTCAATTTGCTTCCTTATTCAGTCTACCAGCACCTTGGTGTAGGAGAACTTAAACAAACCAGATGCACCTTATAGTTAGTTGATAGATCCATTAAAATCCTTATGGGAGAGATAGAGGATGTTCTGATTAGGGTAGGGGACTTCTTTTTTCCTGTTGACTTCATAGTATTGAAAACACAACCCATTTCCAATCCTAAGGGACAGATTCTAGTCATTTTAGGAAGACCATTCTTAACCACTTTAAATGCTCTAATCAACTGTAGAACTAATCAAATAAAATTATTTTGGGAATATGACTATAGGTCTCAACATCTTCAATTTAGGGAATCAACCAAGTGATCCATCAGATCAACCCTAGAAGTGAACTTCATTTAGGGAACATTAAATGAAGAGTTAGAAGAAAAATGTGAGTCAGACCCGAGTTTTGAGGAGATCTTTATTGATGAACTCAAGATACTAGAAGAGTTAGAATCAGAACTAGTCTTTAAGAAGAAAAGCACTGAGTCAGATAAAAGTTTCACTAATCTCAGCTTTGAAGAACTCTTTCCAGAGGAGCTTAGGTTCCTAGAAAATATAGAACAATCAGCCTATCATGCCTCAACTATGAAACTTGAGTTAAAAGAAATTTTCAAAGAAGAATTGGTTGTGTTAGGACAAACTTTCATTCATATGTAACCCGAGTTCAAAATTGAAACTAGCATTACGATTGATCAATCTTGAAAACTTAAAATACATACCTACCATCAATTACTATAGAAGTTATTGAAAATCTCGGAGAGTCAGAATTTAAGCACATCATAGAGTTTATCATTTTAACTTTTTAAAATCGAGGTAGAATTTTTAGTAATAAGGTAGGAATTGATGATGCAAAGTGTGAGCTTTTCATTTTAAATCTTTACTCTTTGTCTCAAAATAATAATAAAAAGAATTTATTCTTCTCTCATTTAAGAGTTTCTTGTTCTTTTGAAAAAATGAAAAATGAAAAAAAAGAAAAAATGAAAAAAAATGATGAAAAAACGGAAAAATTTTTTATTGGCTACATCCTCCTCATACCAAAGGTAATTGTAGGTTCTTATCATATTATTATTGTTCTAAGTCAACTGAATAAATGTAAGTGCCTCCAACAAGATTCTGCTTTACCTTGTGCATCAAACAGTTTGTATTGAGGACAAAGAAAAATTTAGGTTTGGGGATGGGGACTAGTCATCTTTTCTCTTTCTATTATCATCTCTTCTTCTTTTTATTTCATATTTTAATTTTTTATTTCCTAAAAAATTATCACTTCTTGACTTGATGAATTAATTCATAATTAATCTACTTGATAAATTTTAAATTTTCTAATTGTTAGTTAGTTTTATACTCAAGTAAACCTTTTATGATAATTCTAAATAATTTTCTTAAGAAATAATTTTTAAAGTAGTATACTTCACTATGATTGAACTTAGACTTTAAATTAAAAGTAGTAAAAGTTTTACATGCATATTTTGAGTAGAAAATAATTCTTTCAAGTTCTCTTGATCTAATTAATTGTCAAGCTATAGATATGTATATATATATATATATATATATATATATATATATATATATATATATATATATATATATATATATATATATATATATACATATCATGGCATAACATAGCGAGCATGGCAAAACATATATATATATATATATATATATATATATATATATATATATATATATATGTTTTGCCATGCTCGCTATGTTATGCCATGATATGGAATCCACAGACATTATGCATGTTGGCCTTGGTGTTACCATAGACGTTTGTTTATCCAGTTAGTTATCATGAGACTTAGCCCTAGGGTTATATATGATTAGGCACCATGATGTGGTATATACATTGATGATGATGATTACTTATATTAGGATATTATCCCTCGTGACATTAAATCAAGAATGTTTTCAATTTGAATCAAGAAAGCTCTAGGTTTGGGGTGCATTGCGACCATGAACAGAGGCTCGTGATTCTTCACTATAAAAAACTTGGTCAAGTATAAAACATGATAAACCGAGAAATATATCATGTTACATGTGAACAAACCACTTCTTTATTTTACCACTTTCTAGATGAGTTTTTAACCATCCTAGTTCACAAAGTAGTGGCAAATCTGGACATCTCACCCTTGCTTTCAGGCACCCCAAAGTCAGTGACCTTCAGTAGATAGGGTTCCCAACCAGCTTACCTACCAGTTTATCTAGTTACTATTCCAGACTCGGATATCTTAATGTTATTCAGTTATCTGTGGGATTTATTGTACTTTTGCTAAGTATTCATTACTTCCATTGAGTACTTGTACTATATACTTGCTTTTTGCTGTATATTAGTTTCTCTATATTTTTTATTATATATGATTCTGTGATTTTGTGATTCTGTTCTGGATATGGTAGATGAGATGTATGTATCAATCTTTTTGATAGGCTTAAGTATATGCTTTTGGGTAGTGTTTAGCCTGATTGTATATGCTACCTAGCCTAGTCATGTGCCTGTTAGGTGATTCCGGGACATAGGGCATGGCAAAGTTCATCACTAAAAACATAGCCCTCGAGGCTCAAGTGTGATGAATTAGTTGCTCCTCGACTATTCCCTTCATTACTAGATACCCTTATCTCTTCTTTTGTCCCACTTTATTTAGAACTCAAAATAATAAATAACAACCAATATTAGTACTAATTTTTCATAAAAAATTGATTTCTTCTGCATTTGAATGCTGCTAGATTGTTGTCTGTAGACGGTTAAAATATATTCTACCCAGGCCAATGTTCAGCTTGGAACCGAGAAGTGAACGCCCACAGGCTAAACACTTCAAACGGGCCCAAAGTCGAGCCCAAATAGGTTATAGCGAAGCTCACTCAAACAAGCACGCGAACATCGCCATACAGCCCACTTCGGCTCAGTCCAAACCAGTCAAAAATAAGCCACGCGAAGTTCGCTGTTTGTCAGCGAACTTCGCCCATAGCTACCAACGTGGACCATGTCACCCACGATTCAGAAGTGATGGCCTACCCACATCCAAGTGAGCCTCGCCCAAACACTTTCAGCGAGCTTTGCAAACCAATTAATCAGCAAACTTTGCCAATCAGCCGTTTGAGAGCTATTCTTAAGGGGATAACCGTTCCCCCACTATCTCCTACTTTAATGGCCACTTAATCCATAATTAAAGGCCATTAACTCTCTCTCTCTCTCAGCCTATAAGAGGAGGAGGAGATTGTTCATTTGAGACACCAACCGAGAAAGGAGATCACCAACGGAGAGATCGAACACCCCATACACGCGCATAATTAACTTCCTCTCTCTTTCTTTCTGATATTCGGTTCCAAGAGAAGACTAAGCTATCTTCCAAGCAACCAAATTAGAGACCAACAGCAAGAGATCCATCATCTTAGTCGGACCGTCAACGGAGTACAAGATCGACGCTCTATCGGTACACAGAAGAGGATCAAGTCGTATAAATTTTCTTGTTTCACTTGTATTTTTTTATTATAGTCTGAGCTAATTACAATACAAAGACCCAAAATAAAATGACGACTCTGCTGGGGACTACGTTCTCCTCCGATGAGAAAATTGTGGCGCAGTCCGACACTAAGACCCTCGGGTCTTTTGCTGAATCGCTAGTAATAGAATTTGACCAAGCAAAGTTCAAGGAATTCATTTTCTCGAACCAATTATTGACGGCAACTGTGAGAAGCTGCCACAAAATTCACCGCAGTGCGAACTTAGGGTCTAAATCAACCCCCACGTGTGTAAAGGCGACCTTCACCAAATATGATTTGAGCTTTGCTCGAAGCCAAACAAACTTCGCCCAGAACGAAGAAATATCAACTCGAGTGAAGGTCAAGACGTTCTCATGTATCTTGATTTTGGACATCATTTCACAACTTTCTTGGGGGTTCGATTCAAAGCATCTCACTATGCTCGCTATGCTTCCTCGATAGAAGCAAAGAATGGGGGTAACCCCTTATCAAAATTCCCGCAAGAGAATAACATCACCTCTGGTGACTCATCTGACCACGCTAGGCGAAGGTCCGGTCAACATTGCCATACACAACGTTCGCATGCCAAGGCCCAAAGTGGCGAAGTTAGCACAAATTAACTTGGAACTATTGGTGATCTGAGAGAGTACCCATCTCTGAAGAGAGCTCGCCAATGTCAGCATTGTGCGATCCTCAGGGATGTAGTCACGGCAATTCAAAAGAATTGCCAATGCAAAACTATTCCTGAAGAGGAATCAGTATTAAATCATCTTAGTCACAATCCTGAGCCGTCAGAGGCTAGGATCAAAAGACGGCGATATACCCGAAAGGGTAAACCCCAAGACTTCACAGTCAATACGACTAGTATAATCTCTGAAGATGAGGAGGAAAATGCGGACAGTCCGTCCGACCCAAGATACTCTCCTGGCATCGGAGGCATATTGCTAGAGACTGATGGTGTGTACTACCATACCAGGCCAAGGTAGAGAGCAACGATCCCCTTTGACTATTCCCTCGTCGAAACACGAGTGCCGCGGGCTCCGCCCCAAGTTGACTAGCCTTCTTCCAGTGATGCCAACTCTGCCATAGCATCGAACATGTCCCCTAGCTCAAGTCAAGAGCAACAATGGGCGGCAGACATGACGGAGCGGGAAGATCTTCTCGCTCAGATGGTAGCTTAAAAAAAAGCTTCAGATGAGCGATTACAGCATCTGGAGAAAATGTTCGACCAGCTCCTATCAGCTACTCAACAACAAGCAAGCTTTTCAAAGGGGAAACGATCAGCTATCAAACTTTCCCTAGAAAAAGAGCACATGGATCAAGATGATGCAGACTCTATTCATTCAGAGGCATCGGCACCTCCTAAAATAAGTCAGGAGGCAAAGGCCCTTGAGCTCCTCCAAAAATAGCTCAACGCTCTTTCTCAGCGAACTGAGCTGAAGAAGGGTGGAATCACCCGACCTTATCCCATCGAGTGGGACATGGTTCCCTACCCGATGAAGGTTTGAGCCGCCGACATTGCATAAGTTTGATGGCAAAGGTTCTCCGAACCAGTACATCTACTACTTTCACCAATAAACTAGAAATATAGTGGGTAGTAACGCTATTAGGGAACGACTTTTCATTGGTACCCTTCAGGGGGTAGCCTTCGATTGGTTTCAGAATCTTCCTGAGGGATCGATCAAGTCCTGGGCTGATCTAGAATTTAAATTCCTCTCACAATTCCATGAGGAATAATCAGATGTTACCGTGGAAAAACTCCTCTCCGAAAAGCAAAGAGGAAATAAGACGATTAGGGAATACATCGAACGATTCCGCAATCTGACATTACAATGTTGGGATATGCCATTGCCGATGCGACTCCAAACATGTCGGCATAATTTCATCAGCCGGGTAGAAGCTCATATGGGCATGTTCATAGCCTATACATAGAAGGACTTAATGGAGCAAGCCGAGATAGCAAATAAATCATCAGAACGCTTCAACAAGTTTGAAACCCGTACCAATTTCAGGGGGGACAAAGGTAAACAAGGGCAGTCCTCCCAACTGAAAGCCAAAGAGACTTTCACGGTCAAGGTCGAGAAACCTGACAGCTAGAAGAGGAAGCCAAAGGAGTTCCAGAGTTCTCCCGCTATAGCCAGCAATCTCAGCATATAATGGTAAAAATGGGGTATGACTTCGCTCTAAAGTAAGAATTAAATTTCAATCAACGACCGAGAGTTCCTTTAATTCCCTTCGTAACAGAAGGAGAGGCTTTCAATTATTATAATCGAACTAAACATGGATTCGGGTATATTTCCCCTGAGGCCAATTCGTAAATGGGACCAGCATCTGATGACTTCATAAGTAGCTCTTTAGACACGTCTAGCTGGGATTCTGACGTCAGCATTGGAGCCATGTTCAGTGAATTCATGATTAACATGGTTTTGTATAGTTTAACCATCAATCTTGATGAATTAGAAGTGTTTTAAGATCCTGAAGATGATCCCTAGTTGAAACATCTTGGAAAATAGTGGAAGTCGCGCTTTGAAATCAGCGAACCACCCGCGGAAGATAAAGTGATTCAAGTCAACGTATGCGACGAAGCCAATCTAAATCCATCTTCATCAGCGAGAGTTTATCACACACTGAGAAAGTAGAACTCATAACTCTCCTTTGAGAGTACATTGACATCTTTGTTTGGAGTTACGAAGACATGCCTGGGTTGAATCCTAATGTGGCCATACACCACCTTAACATTGACCCCAACGTTAAGCCGGTCAAGCAACAATAACGATGCTTTCATCCCAAGTTGATGGAGAAAATTGAGAAAGAAGTCCGCAAATTCATTGAATGGGGATTCATCCGTGAAGAACAACATCCGAATTGGCTAGCCAACATCGTTGTGGTAATAAAAACGAATGGCAAAATCTGGATCTATATTCATTTCAGGGATCTTAATCTTGCTTGCCCAAAAGAAGAATTCCCTCTCCCTATAATGAATGTCATAATTGACAATACGTGCGGGTTTGAGAAGATGTCGTTCACGGATGGGTTTTTTAGATACAATCAAATCAAGATGCATCTAGATGATTAGAAGCACACAGCTTTCAGGACACCCTTGGGGGTATTCTATTATACAGTAATGCTCTTTGGTCAAAAAATTGCTGGAGCAACTTACCAACTCGTGATGAACATGATTTTTTATGAGCATTTGCACAAGACGGTGGAGTGCTACGTCGATGACCTCGCAATCAAGAGTCATCATAAATAAGACCATATCAATGATTTGAGGATGGTGTTTGAAATCATGAGAAAACATCAACTCAAGATGAACCCAACCAAGTTTTTCTAGAGGGTATCATTAGGCAAATTCTTGGGATTTATTGTAACATCCAAAGGAATACATGTCGACCCTGAAAAAGTAAAAGTCATCCAAGAGATGCCATCTCTGAGGAATCTCAAAGAACTCAGAGGCTTATAAGGACGATTAGCCTACATCCACAGGTTCATAGTCAATCTGTCTAGAAAATGTCAACCCTTTCAAAGGTTGATAAAGAAAGATGTTTCATTTGTTTGGGATGACACTCACCAAAAAGCTTTTGATGAGATCAAGAATTATCTCACAAAGCCACCTGTCCTAGCCGCACCGGTTTTAGGTAAACCTTTCTTAGTCTATCTCAGGGCGATGGATCACTCCCTAGGAGCACTTCTTGCCCAGAAGAATGAAAATGACCATGTGCAAGCTATTTATTATCTGAGCTGGACTAAGATTAGTGCCGAGCATCGCTGTAATCCAGTCAAAAAGGAATGTCTAGCATTAGTCTTCACAATTCAAAAGATGCGGCATTACCTGATGGGTCAATCCATCCATGTCATTTCAAGAGTCAATCCTCTACGGATACTCATGATGAAACCCGGACCTCTGAACTCCAGGTTAGCTAAATGGGCAATACTACTTTTACAATACGACATGACATTCGTGCTATAGAAAGCAGTCAAAGGCCAGGCAATAGCTGACTTTTTTGCGGATCATCACATCCCCAAATCTTCTAAGCTCTACGAAGATATCCCAGATGAGGTGTTTGAGTCGAATGTTGTATCAGATCACCAGGTGTTGAAACTTTACTTTGACAACATATCAAGACGCAACCACAAAGGAGCAATTATCGTAGGAGTGGGGGTATTGCTTATTGATCCCCATAGACATGTCCTCCCTCGAGCTTATTAATTGACCGAGCCATGCTCCAATAACGTGGCTGAGTATAATACCCTCATAATCGGTCTGCAACTTGCTCAAGATATGGGTATCAAATACCTTAAAACCTACGGCGATTCCAAATTGATCATCAACCAAATTAAAGGAGAATATGAGGTCCGCCACAACAACCTTATACCCTACCATGAAGCGGCCATGAAGCTTGCTCATTCATTTGAATTCTTCTACATCAGTTATGTAGCCCACCTCGAAAACACTCATGTGAATGCTTTGGCATCCCTCGCAGTCACTCTTGTCTTGACTCCCAAGTCTACTAGGCGCATCACAGTGGCTAACCATCAATTATGCTCCCCAGAGTAAATCCTGGAAGCTAACGAAGTGCATGCCATGCCAACTCACATCGAATCTAATGATTGGCATTTTCATATTATTGTTTATGTCTTGCACAGAATTCTACCAGATAATCCGAAGCAAGCAATCCCCAGCCAAAGAAGGGCTTCACGCTTCTTCTATGATGCTGCTATGCAGACTTTGCATCGTCGATCATTCGATAGTGTGTTGCTTCGATGCTTGTTATTTTGGGTCTTTTAATATTACAATTGACACAGATTACAATAAAAATATTACAATGAAACAAAGAAAAAAATTATATTTCTTGGGGTTCTTTTCTATGTGCCGGTGGAGCGTCGATCTTGTACTCCGCTGACGGTCCGACTAAGACGATGGGTCTTTCACTGATTGATGATCTCTAATCTCTCAGAAGATAACACAGTCTTCTCTGAATGAAGAGATATTAACAGATCCTTTCTCACAATAACTGTTGATTAAGCTAGATAACTAGCTGAAGAGAACGAATCCTTTCTCACAAGGATCCATGAATATTAATGAGAATGGAGGAGAGATGGGCTTTTTGTCAATTAGCCGATGATAATGACCTATGAAGATCAATGAGAATGGAGAGATGAGCTTTTTGTCAATGTAGCCTCTCTCTCTCTCTCTCTCTCTCTTCTCAATGGTAAGAAGTCCAATCAAGAACAATATTAGCCCCAAGACCTTTCCTCCGCCCCTCTCCCCCTTGCTTCATGTTGATCATGCCTATTTATAGGCTTGGAAGCATAAAGTGGGTGAGTTAGTGGGCCGTAACTCCCCTTGAATGAGTGAATTAGTGGTCATTGACTACCCTTTAAATGGGTGAGTTAGTGGTCATTAACTCTCTTTAAATGGGTTAGTGGTCATTAACTGCTTCCTTAAAAGTAGCTTCTGAGAATGGTTATGGGCGAGGTTCACCACGAATGGCCATTAGCGAGGTTCGCCAATAATGGCCACGGACTCAGGCCAAAGAGGACCTGAGTCCGAGGTCAATGGAGCAAATTTTGAACTTAGACCGCATTTGGCTCGGTCGAGATGATGGAATACTCCAGCTACGTACGAGTATGAACTATGGTTAAATATTCGGCTAAGCTCCAACAGCTATGCCGAGATCAGGCTACACTCCAGCAGTTATGCCAAGATCCAGCTATGCTTCAGTAAATACACAAACATTCAGGCACACTCCAATAGCTTCGCTCCAAATATGGGTTCCAAACAAAGAATTGGGCGGAATCTCTACAACAAGCACTTCAAAATGCAACCTAGCATTCAACCAAGATGAGTCTAATGACGCAAAGCCATATTCAACAGTACACCTCTGGCAGCCAAGTAATCAAATGGAGATATTTCAGCCTAAGAAAGATGACCAAAGCTACGTTCAATAGTACACCTCTGGCAATTACCCAAAGTATTCTGTTTCCTGTTACAAGTCTTAAAACAGGATCACGAAAACTTTGGGGGGGGTCTTGTAGATGGTTAAAATATACTCTATTCGACCAATGCTGAGTCTGAGTCCAAGAAGTAAACACACATGGGCTAAACACTTTAGATGGGCTCAAGCATCAGTATATGGCCTGAGTCCGAGGTCAATGGAGCAAATTTTGAACTTAGACCGCATTTTATTAACATGCTTCCCAAATTCCTAGGAGTAGAAACCGAAGACGCTTACATTTTCATCTACGAATTTGAAGAAGTTTGCCTCACGATCAAGATGAGAGACTTAACCGAAGATGCGATCAAACTCCGATTTATTCCATTTACCCTTAAGGACAAAGCCAAAAAATAGCTATATAGCTTGCCCACAGATTCCATCTCAACTTGGGGTGAATTTGTAAAAGTTTTTCTGAAAAAATTCTTTCCTATCCACAAAACGGTCAAGCTTAGAAACAGCATTCAAAATTTTAAAATTATCCTAGGAGAACCTTTTTGAAAGTATTTTGATAAATTTAAAGATCTTCTTATCCAATGTCCTCACCATGGTCTTGAAAAGTGGCGATTATGCCAAATCATTTATGAAGGATTGAATTATTCTTTAAAGACTTCCTTAGAGTCAATGTGTCAAGGGGATTTCATGAAGAAAAATGCTGATGAAGCTTGGGACTTTTTAGAGAGTTTATCCGAGAAAATCATGCAGTGGGAACATTGTGATGATCGAGTTTCATCAGTTTCCCAACCAAAAACTAGTGGCCTTTCTTTAGAAATGAATATAACCGCTGAAGCAAAGATGGCGACGATCATGCGTAGGTTGGAAGCTGTAGAAGTCAAAGAACGAGCTCTCGCTCAAATCAATCAAGTTTCGGCCTCAGGTTGTCATAACTGTCTGTCTCAATCTCATGTTTCAGAGGAATGTCCTCTTTTAGGACCCGGTCAGCCACTAGGTCAGGTAAACGCTGCATTCCAGCATCCCGGGAATGATCCATTCTCTCCAACTTACAATCCAAGTTGGAGAAATCACCCAAATCTTACATGGAACCAGGGAAACTTCTCCGGTAACCAAACTTTCACTCCCTCTTCAAACCATCAATTTCCTAGGGGAAACACATTTCCTTCTCAAAATAATTTCCAACAACCTAATCTGTCATATCAGTCTCCTCATCACACTCCTCCGAATCCTAAGCATGAAAAACGTCTTGATGTTCTAGAAAAGGGAATAGAAACCATTATTAAGGCTTCTACATAAACCACCAACTTGTTGACTCAAACATCCAACACTTTGAATACCTTTATGCAATCAACCGGACAAATTCTTACTTCTAACAGTCAAGCCATAGCTAGATTAGAAACCCAACTTGGTCAGCTAGCTAGTGCTGTGAGTGAGAGAGAGAAAGGAATATTTCTGAGTCAACCCGTGCCCAACCCGAAGGACACGGGATCAAGTTCAACCTACCAAGCTCAAGTGAATACAATCCATTCACTACGGTCAGGTAAACAGGTCGATAATTAGGTTAGAATGGCTCCAAGTAAAACCCTTAAACCAGAATAAATTCTCTCACATTCTGATGTCTCTACTCAGAAATTACACCCTTCTGATGACCTAGAACCTAAACCAGAACCAGAGTCTAATTTTGATCGGTTTAAACCAATTGCTCCTTACCCAGATAGACTCAGGCCTAGGAAACACTCCCCTCAGGAGGAGAAAATTCTAGAAATTTTTAAGCAGGTTAAGGTCAATATTCCTCTCCTAGATATCATTGATCAAATTCCTTCTTATGCAAAATTTTTGAAGGAATTATGTACCAAAAAGAGGCAAATAAATGTTCCAAAGAAAGTCTTTCTTACTGCCAATATCACTGATATACTCTCAAAATCTGTACCTTTGAAACATAAAGATCCAGGTTGCCCTACCATCTCATGTGTCATTGGTAATAGTTTTATTGATAAGGCACTCTTAGACTTAGGGGCCAGTGTCAATTTGCTCCCATTTTCGGTCTACCAACAACTAGATGTAGGGGAGCTCAAACCAACCAGATGCATCCTACAGTTAGCTGATAGATCTGCCAAGGTCCCCATGGATGAAATAACGAATGTTTTGATTAAGGTTGGGGATTTCATCTTTCCTGTGGATTTTGTAGTTTTGGAAACACAGCCTGTTTCCAATCCCAAAGGACAAATACCTGTTATCTTAGGAAGACCTTTCTTAGCCACTTTTAATGCTCTCATCAACTGTAGAACTGGCCAAATGAAGCTGTCCTTTAGAAATTTGACTGTTGATCTCAATATTTTTAACCCAGAAAACCAACCAGATAATCAATCAATGGAAATAAAGTACATCCAGGAAAGCTTGATTGAAGAGATAGAAGAAGAAGAGAATACATCAGACCTTAGTTTTGAGAAAATCTTTCATGAGGAGCTGGAAATCTTTAAAAAATCAGATTTGTTTTTTCAAAACGAGGAAACTGTGTTGAATACATGCCTCTTGAATGCAACATTCGAGGAACTTTTTCGATGAGCTTAGATTTTGAAACAAAGAACCAAAATGTTAAATTTTCGTTAATCAAAATCTAAGTTCAAAATGCATAACACCAATAATACCTACCTTTATTTGTCAGAAAAATATTGAAAACCTTAGAATTTTTAGAATTTGAGAACAACATTGATTATATCATCTTGAAATTCTTTAAATTTCGGGAAGAATTTTCAGCAATAAGGTAGGATTTAATGTAGAATATGAGCTTCTCATATTTCATCTTTTATTCTATATTTTTATTCTCGTCTCATAATAATAAAAGAATTTATTCTTCTCTCATGTGAGAGTTTCTTGTTGTTCTTTATTTCAAAAAAAAAAACAAAACAAAACAAAGAGAGAATAAATTTTTGGCTTCACCCCCCTCTTCTTGAAGGTATTTGCAAAATTTTTATCATTGTTGAAGCTAGCCAGAATAAATGTAAGTGCTTCAATTATTATCTGCTTTACTTTGTGCATAATAGAATTTGCATTGAGGACAATGCAAAATTTAGGTGTGGGGGTGAGAATTAGTCATTTTGCTCTTTATTTTAGTCATTTTTCCTCTTTTTTACCATTTTTTCTTCTTATGTCATTTTTCCTCTTTTCATAAAAAAATAGTCACTTGCCAACTTAATAGAGTTGATTAATAATTGATCTATTTGATAGAATTTAAGTCTTCTAATCCTTAGTTAGTTCTATACTCAAGTTTACCTTTTATGATAACTACAAATAAATTTCTTAAGAAATACTTTTCAAAGTAGTATACTTTACTTAAGTTTTAACTTAGATTTTTAATTAGAGTAATGAAATTTTGCATGCCTAACTTAGAGTTAAAAATAATTTTTCATGTTGTCTTGATCCAAATATTGTTTAGAATATATATACATATACACATATATATATATTAAACTAACTTAACAAAAAGAAGAAAAATTTCTCTTAAAATCATTGGTGGTTCTATTTTACTAAGCCTAAGTTGACTAAGTAATTAAGCCCGAGGAGTATTTCTATGCTTAATGACCTAAGCCCAATTAGGTTGGGATTCATTGGCCCAAAACTCGCTAAATGGTCACTTAGAAAGCCGATTAAAAGAACAAAACTACAAAGGAATAAAGAGTAAAACAAAAAATCATACTAACCATGTTTTTATATATAGTTATATTTGTATATGTTCTTGAAGAATTAAATGGATTAAAAGACTTGAAGTTTGTTTAAAACAAAGAGTTAGCATGTTCTTTTCAAAACTTTTAAATTAAAATTTTGAGTTAAACTTGGTTTTGTATAACTATAATGGAGGGTTTTCTTAAGAAAATTACATTAGAGTTATGATAAAAATATTTTCTTGAGTATTAACCAACTTTATTTGGAATGGTTGAATATATCAAATGAATTAGTTATTTCATTAACTTCTTTAAATTGGTAAGTTGACTGAATTTTATGGGTATATTCACTGCAAACCCTCACGAGACTACAACTCGTCCACTAGGGTAACCTAGGGGTTTAAAGGCTTGTTGTATGTGCTAAATACAACCGCGATTATTGCGAAAGTGAGTTAGGTTTTCTTTTTATTTTCTTTGCTAGATGACTAGTAAAAGTTTAGGTGTGGGGGTATTTAATTATCACATTTTAATTATATTTTTATACCCTCATTACCTATTTTATATGAATAAAGATATTACTAATAATTATTTTTATCTTATTTTGCAGGCTAATAAAGAAATAATGAATAAAAGGCCAAATGACTCAAATTCTCTGAATTTCTACCAATTTTTGAACCCCAAATCTGAAGACAAATGAAGGCCTAAGATACCAAAGTGATCCAAGAGAAAATCATGAAGAAAAATGAAGAAAAAGACAAATTCGGTTGGAAACCAACGGTCGACAATCGATTCATTAGGATATGTAGATTGATTGATCGGTTGATTCATAGCAATTGAATTAAGGGCTGATTTCTCTTCATTGGTGGCCAAGTTTGATCCAATGATTCACATCAACTCCGTTGGGCTATAAATAGGGGTGAAATCTAAGGGTTTTGGGTGTAAAATATTTCGTAAAAACTCTATTTGGAGAGGAGGGTTACTCTTAATTCAGAAGTCCTTCTAAAAATTATAACTTTTGTTACACAATAAATAAAATTTTTCACCCCTTCAATTTCCTTTCTCTTCTTCTTGTCCAAGGACCAAAAGAAGGATTAGATAAAGATCAGGAGTTGTTGGTTTTCCTTTTATTTCTTTTTCATTTCTTGTTCATTTATATGCTTTGTAGCTTAGATTTACTTTCATGCAATTTACTTTCATGCAATGTCTTTAATTCTTGTATTTACTTTCTAGTATAGATTTTTCTTTTCTTTAATTCACCTTGAGGCTAGAACCCTCTAGGAATTACTCTTTTCTAAGTGTGGAGCTAATATTTGTATGGAGGATTATTAAAGATATGAGAAATCTAGAGTAGATTCACTTAGCTTATCTCAATCTTATGGGAATAAGTTAGATTTGTTAGCTAGTTTCAAATAATCTCTGGGGATCCCACAAATATTAGCTCCACACTTAGAAAAGGGTAATTCCCTAGAGGGTTCTAGCCTCAAGGTGAATTAAAGAAAAGAAAAATCAATAATAGAAAGTAAATACAAGAATTAAAGACATTGCATGAAAGTAAATTGCATGAAAGTAAATCTAAGCTACAAAGCATATAAATGAACAAGAAATGAAAAAGAAATAAAAGGAAAACCAACAACTCCTGATCTTCATCTCATCCTTCTTTTGGTCCTTGGACAAGAAGAAGAGAAAGGAAATTTAAGGGGTGAAAAATTTTATTTATTGTGTAACAAAAGTTATAATTTTTAGAAGGACTTCTGAATTAAGAGTAACCCTCCTCTCCAAATAGAGTTTTTACGAAATATTTCACACTCAAACCTCTCCCTCTACCCCTCTATTTATAGCCCAACGGAGTTGATGTGAACCATTAGATCAAACTTAGCCACCAAGGAAGAGAAATCAGCCATTGATCAAATCTGTTGTGAACCAATCGGTTGGCCAATCGGTTGGCCAACTGGTTGGTCGACCGATTGGTCGACGGATTAGTTTCCAACCGAATTTGTCTTTTCTTAATTTTTCTTCACGAATTTCTCTTGGGTCCTAGGGTCTTCGTAGGCCTTCGTTTGTCTTCATATTTGGGCTTCAAAAATTGGTGGAAAATCAGAGGATTTGAGTCATTTGGGCTTTTATTCAGTATTTCTTTATTAACCTACAAAATAAGATAAAAATAATTATTAGTAATATCTTTATTCATATAAAATAGGTAATGAGGGTATAAATTTATAATTAAAATGTGATAATTAAATACCCCCACACCTAAACTTTTGCTAGTCCTCTAGCAAAGAAAATAAAAAGAAAACCTAACTCACTTTCATAGAATCGGTTGTATTTAGCATACAACAAGCTTTTAAACCCCTAGGTTAGCCTAGTGGACGAGTTGTAGTCTCGTGAGGGTTTGCAGTGAATATACCCACAAAATTCAGTCAACTCGTCAATTTAAAGAAGTTAATGAAATAATTAATTCATTTGATATATTCAAACATTCCAATTAAAGTTGGTTAATACTCAAGAAAACGCTTTTATCATAACTCCAAGGTAAGTTTCTTTAGAAAATCTTTTCATCATAGTTATACAAAACCAAGTTTAACTTAGAAAAATAAAAGTTTTGAAGAGAACATGCTAGCTCTTTGTTTCAATAAAATTTTCAAGTCTCTTAATCAATTTATTTTTCAAAAATATATAAATATAACTATATAGATATATTTGTTATATATATATATATATAATTATTATATATATATATATATATATATATATATATATATATATATATATATATATATATATATATATATATATATATATATATATATATATATATATATATATATATATATATATATATATATATATATATATATATATATATATATATTGACAATCTTTATTCCATAGTGATTTTGTTCTACTTTGTCGGGCTTTCTAAGTGACCATTAAAGAGTTTTGGGCCAATGGATCCTAACCCAGTGGGCTTAGGTCATTAAGTATGAAAATACTCCTTGGACTTAATTACTCACCAACTTAAGCTTAATAAAATAGAACCTTATTAGAGTTCAAGATTTTTTTTTCCATTTTATATATATGATGTATATATTTATATATGAGTATATGTATATATTTTGAATGATATATAGATTAGGACACCTTGAAAATTTATTTTTAACTCTAAGCTAAACATGCAAAAATTTTATTACTTTAAAATCTAAGTTAAGACTTAAGTAAAGTATACTACTTTGAAAATTATTTCTTAAGAATTTTATTTGGAGTTATCATAAAAGGTAAACTTGAGTATAGAACTAACTAAGGATTAGAAGACTTAAATTCTATCAAATAGATTAATTATTAATCAACTCTATTAAGTTGGCAAGTGACTATTGTTTTTAATGAAAAAAGAAGAAATAGAAAAAATCACATAAAACAAATGGTAAGAAAAAGTGGAAAAATGACTAAGATAAAGAGCAAAATGACTAATCCCCACCCCACACCTAAATTTTACATTATCCTCAATGCAAATTCTATTATGCACCAAGTAAAATAGATAATAATTGAAGCACTTATATTTGTTCTACTAGCTTCAACAATGATAAACATTCTGTAAATACCTTTAAAATGAGGGGTGAAGCCAAAATTTTTTTGAAATAAAGAAAAATAAGAAACTCTCAAATGACAGAAGAATAAATTCTTTTTATTATTATTATAAGATGAAAAATAAAAATATAGAATGAAAGATGAAACATGAGAAGCTCACATTCTACATTAAATCCTACCTTATTGCTGAAAATTCTTCCCCGAAATTTAAAGAATTTCAAGATGATATAATCAATGATGTTCTCAAATTCTAAAAATTTCAAGGTTTTCAATGTTTTTTGTAGCAAATAAAGGTAGGTATTATTGGTATTATGCATTTTGAACTTAGATTTTTACTTACTTAAAATTTGATATTTTGGTTGCTGTTTGAAAAATCTAAGCTCATCGTAAAAGAGTTCCTAATGTTGCATTCAAGAGGGATGTATTCAACACGCTTTCTCGCTTTGAAAAACAAATCGATTTTTAAGATTTCCGACTCCTCATGAGAGATTTCCTCAAAACTAAGGTCTGATTTATTCTCTTCTTCTTCTATCTCTTCAATCAAGCTTTCCTAGATGTAATTTATTTCCATTAATTGATTATCTGGTTGGTTTCCTGGGTTTAAAATATTGAGATCAACAGTCAAATTTTCAAAGGACAGCTTCATTTGACCAGTTTTACAGTTGATGAGAGCATTAGAAGTGGCTAAGAAAGGTCTTCCTAAGATAACAGGTATTTGTCCTTTGGGATTGGAAACAGGCTGTGTTTCCAAAACTATAAAATCCACAAGAAAGATAAAATCTCTAACCTTAATCGGAACATCCGTTATTTTACCCATGGGGACCTTGACAGATCTATCAGCTAACTGTAGGGTGCATCTGGTTAGTTTGAGCTCCCCTACATCTAGTTATTGGTAGACCGAAAATGGGAGCAAATTGACACTGGCCCCTAAGTCTAAGAGTGCCTTATCAATAAAACTATTACCAATGACACATGAGATGGTAGGGCAACCTCGATCTTTATGTTTCAAAGGTACGGATTTTCAGAGTATATCAGTGATATTGGCAGCAAGAAAGACTTTCTTTGGAACATTTATTTACCTCTTTTTGGTACATAATTCCTTCAAAAATTTTGCATAAGAAGGGATTTGATCAATGATATCTAGGAGAGGAATATTGACCTTAACCTGCTTGAAAGTTTCTAGAATTTTCTCCTCCTGAGGGGAGTGTTTCCTAGGCCTGAGTCTATCTAGGTAAGGAGCAACTGGTTTAAACTGATTAAAATTAGACTCTGTTTCTGGTTCTGATTCTGGGTCATCAGAAGGGTGTGATTTCTGAGTAGAGACATCAGAAGGAGAGAGAATTTATTCTGGTTCAAGGGTTTTACTTGGAGGCATTCTAAACTGATTATCGACCTGTTTACCTGACCGTAGTGAATGGATTGCATTCACATGAACTTGGTAGGTTGAACTTGATCCCGTGTCCTTCAGGTTGGGCACGGGTTGACTCGGAAATGTTCCTTTCTCTCTCTCACTCACAGCACTAGCTAGTTGTCCAAGTTGGGTTTCTAATCTAGCTATGGATTGAGTGTTAGAAGTAAGAATTTGTCCGGTTGATTGCATAAAGGTATTCAAAGTGTTAGATATTTGAGTCAACAAGTTGGTGGTTTGTGTAGAAGCCTTAATCATGGTTTCTATTCCATTTTCTAGAACATCAAGATGTTTTTCATGATCAGGATTCGGAGGAGTGTGATGAGGAGACTGATATGACAGATTTGGTTGTTGGAAATTATTTTGAGAAGGAAATGTGTTTTCCCTAGGAAATTGATGGTTTGAAGAGGGAGTGAAAGTTTGGTTACCGGAGAAGTTTCCCTAGTTCCATGCAAGATTTGGGTGATTTTTTCAACCTGGATTGTAAGTTGGAGAGAATGGATCATTCTCGGGACGCTGGAATGCAGCGTTTACCTGACCTAGTGGCTGACCGGGTCCTAAAAGAGGACATTCCTCTGAAACATGAGATGGAGACAGACAATTATGACAACCTGAGGCCGAAACTTGATTGATTTGAGCGGGAGCTCGTTCTTTGTCTTCTAAAGCTTCTAACCTACGCATGATTATCGCCATCTTTGCTTTAGCGGCTATATTCGTTTCTAAGGAAAGACCACTAGTTTTTGGTTGGGAAACTGATGAAACACGGTCATCACAATGTTCCCACTGCATGATTTTCTCGGATAAACTCTCTAAAAAGTCCCAAGCTTCATCAGTATTTTTTTTCATGAAATCCCCTTGACACATTGACTCTAAGGAAGTTTTTGAAGAATAATCCAATCATTCATAAATGATTTGGCATAATCGCCACTTTTCAAAACCATGGTGAGGACATTGGATAACAAGATCTTTGAATTTGTCAAAATACTTTCAAAAAGGTTCTCCTGGGATAATTTTAAAATTTTGAATGTTCCTTCTAAGCTTGACCGTTTTGTAGATAGGAAAGAATTTTTTTAGAAAAACTTTTATAAATTCACCCCAAGTTGAGATGAAATCTGTGGGCAAGCTATACAGCTATTTTTTAGCTTTGTCCTTAAGGGCAAATGGAATAAATCGGAGTTTGATCGCATCTTCGGTTAAGTCCCTCATCTTGATAATGAGGCAAACTTCTTCAAATTCGGAGATGAAAATGTAAGCGTCTTCGGTTTCTACTCCTAGGAATTTGGGAAGCATGTTAATAAAATGCGGTCTAAGTTTAAAATTTGCTCCATTGACCTCGGGGAGTTTTATGCAAGAGGGGATTATATTTCTAGTGGGGTAACAAACATCTTGAAGAACAGGTGGGTTGGTATTGGTCATTTCATTTGGTTCAAGGGATGGATCAAAACAAATTAAACGATTGGTATTATCCCTAACCCAAGTTTGCATACACCAAAATCAAAAAAAAAATTTATGAAAAAGGACAAGAGAAAAAGTTAAGAAGATGATGAGAAAAAAGAAAAAGGAAAAACTAACTAAAAGCAAATCAATACAATCACTTTTCAATCACCCTAACTCTAGGGTTAAGCCTAAACTTGACTTAGACCAGCTCCTAACCAAAAATTCCCTTAATAAAAAGATTAAAGTTTACTTGGGTAATTAGCCAGGTAAGGATAGTACTAGAGGGAGATCAAAGATCAACTAAGTACCTCTTTCCTTGCGGAGCGCCTTACGCAATCCCTAAACCTTGCCTTAGACACCAATTAATCCAAATAAATTTGGACCAGTTCACTTAAGGATTTCTTGTTCCTTAATGAGCTCGAATCCTTAGGGCCAACGTCTAATCAATTTTAAGAGGCTTGGATATGTGTAGTCAGGAATTAGTGATTTTTGGGCTAAGGAAAGGGTGATAAAATCCCTCACTTTATCTTAATTAGGGGGTTTTTGCCCTTAAGATATTTTCAAGTGTGTGTCAAATCAAGATGCTCAAATCACTTGGGTGAATTCCTACTATTATATGTAATGCAACCCTAGAAATTAAAAGCAACTAAAAAGGATGCAAAAATAAAAATCTTTTCATTTTTTATTCTGGTTAGCAACAAACAATGTGAGAGAGGTAGAAATTGTTTGAGTTTATTATCTTATTAGTCAAAGTCCAAGTGGAAGATGGATTTTATTATGGTCAACAAAAGTAAAATCTTTTTTTTAAGTCCTAATTGTCTCTAATATGGTGAACTAACTAAGGGTGGAATTGAAAATACTAGATAGAGAAGTTACCCACGCAAAAGCAATGCAAAGCCTCGTTGGAGACAATTCTTCAATCTTGAATCTTCAACTCTTGATCTTCAAGCTCCAAGTTCCTACACAAAAGAAAACACACAAAATAAAGAACCAAAGTTAATTAAAATCCTACTTATGCACCGTTCCCTGACAACGGCGCCAAAAACTTGATGTGATAAAAACGGGATTACCTTTAAGTTGCAAGTATACAACCTTGATCAAGTTATAGTATAAAAGATTATCTATCCCACGAGGAACGTGAAGAAGGAAGTTAATTAAGTTTGGTTCTTTGTTTGGTTATGTGCGCGACAATTAGGAGTTATTCAAAAATAAAAGAAAAACATGGTGAAAGTGGTTTGTGAGAGATAAGAGAGAGTGGTTGTGGATTATGCGTAATAAAACGAGGAAGAAAATGAGAGTGGAGAGATTAGAAAATGTGTGTGATAAAAGCAAGGAAGAAAATGAGAGTGGAGAGATTTAAAGATGGAGTGGTAAAGTGAAAATAAAAGAAAAGGAGTTTGAGAGATGGAGAGTGATTGTGATTTGTGCAAATAAAAAGAAAAAGAAATCAAGAGAGGAGAAAGAAAATTGAAAGAAAAATAAACAAATAAAAAGCAAGGATAAGAGGAAAATAAAAAAGGTAAAGTATGGAGGATTAATTAAAGATATGAGGAATCTAGAGTAGATCCACTTAGCTTATCTCAATCTTATGGGAATAAGTTGGATTTGTTAGCTAGTTTCAAACAATCTCTAGGGATCCCACAAATATTAGCTCCACACTTAGAAAAGGGTAATTTCCTAGAGGGTTCTAGCCTCAAGGTGAATTAAAGAAAAGAAAAATCTATACTAGAAAGTAAATACAAGAATTAAAGACATTGTATGAAAGTAAATTGTATGAAAGTAAATTGCATGAAAGTAAATGTAAGCTACAAAGCATATAAATGAATAAGAAATAAAAAAAAATGTAAAAGAAATAAAATAAAAACCTACAACTCCTGATCTTCATCTCATCCTCCTTTTGGTCCTTGGATAAGAAGAAGAGAAAGAAAATTGAAGGGGCGAAAAATTTTATTTATTGTGTAACAAAAGTTATAATTTTTGGAAGGTCTTCTCAATTAAGAGTAACCCTCCTCTCCAAATGGAGTTTTTAAAAAATATTTCACACTCAAACCTCTCCCTCTACCCCTCTATTTATAGTCCAATAGAGTTGATGTGAACCATTGGATCAAACTTGGCCACCAAGGAAGGGAAATCAGCCATTAATCAAATCTGTTGCGAACCAATCGGTTGGCCAACCGGTTGGTCGACCGATTGGTTTCCAACCGAATTTGTCTTTTCTTAATTTTTCTTCACGAATTTCTCTTGGATCCTAGGGTCTTCTTGGGCCTTCGTTTTGTTCACGGGGAAAACTGGGATGATTGTCATTGCTTGAATTCGTTACAAACTTCGAGCGCTTACAACGAGATTCAGAAAAAAGATCGCCTTTTTATAAGGCTTTATAATGAACCAATCAAAAAGATTACAGCTTTCTCCTTTTTGAATAAATGTGGGACCCGTTTATCGGATCCTCGCTTGCATGGGTGTCTTTGCTTGTGCCAGAGACTCTATTCCGTCCGTGGACCACCGCGTAATCGAAATCTCGATCTTTGGATGCGGCGAAGTTCTGAGATCTTGGGGATTACTTCACAAAAGAAATAATCGCCGACGGGAATTACCTCACGAGGAAGATAATTGTCGGAGTGGGTGAGATCGACCAAGCGAAATCACACACGGACCTTGGGATTAAGACTAAGCTTAATCCAGAGGGAGATCTGATCTTAGACTCCTCGAACTCCTCGCTTGATGATGATCGGCTCACCGGAGTTGATCGCCGGAGTTGATCTTCGGAGTTGATCACTGGAGTCGATCGCCGGAGTTGATGAAAGGTCAGATCCCAATTCTGCAGAGCTTCAGCCTCTCTCCAAAAAAAATCCAGCCCCTCACAAATGAGCCTTGCACCTCAATTTATAGCCTTTGAAAGCGGATGTGGTCGAAACTGGGCTCAAAGCTCGCCTAGCAACCTAGGAGGTGGCTCGGCCACCTAGGTGGCTCGGCCACCCCTAGGGGTAGCTCGGCCTTGGCCGAGCCACCCCCAGGTGGTTCGGTTTTTATCGAGCCCCTGAGGGCGGTTCCGGGACCTCTTTCGCCATTTTTCAATGTTCCGGGTCTTGGTTTGGTTGATCTAGTTGGTTTGGAGCTTCACAGTTGGGTTTATCCCTTCGCTCGCGATTAGTCTGTGGCTTCGTTGACTTGGACGCCTCGTCGACTCGCTTTATAGATTTTGTCGGCTCGCTTCATCCGTTGGCGTCGCTTGTGTTGTCAACAGTTCATCGTCACGTCGTCGGATGGCTCGTCGGTCATTCTCATCATCACGAGCTACATTCGGGGATTTATAGGCAATTTTTAACACCTACACGTTTGTCTTCATATTTGGGCTTGAAAAATTGGTAGAAAATCAGAGGATTTGAGTCATTTGGGCCTTTATTCATTATTTCTTTATTAACCTGTAAAATAAGATAAAAACAATTATTAGTAATATCTTTATTCATATAAAATAGGTAATGAGGGTATAAATTTGTAATTAAAATGTGATAATTAGCCATTGGCGAGGTTCGCCAATAATGGCCATGGGCAAGGTTCGACAATAACGACCATGAGTGAACTTTGCCAGAATGGTTGACACGGCCCACATGGGCTACTTGGCGAAGCTCGCTACTACTTGGGTGAGCTTCGCTACATCTTTGGTGAGCTTTGTTGTGGCTTCGTTTCGGCCAACTTCGCTATGGCTTCGGCGAACTTCACTATGTATCCCACGTAGACTATTTGGACGAAGCTCGTTTTGGGCGAGCCTTGCTAGAAGCTTCCCTTTGACTCGGTCTTGATAGCGAGCTTCGCTATGGCTTGGGTGAGCTTTGCTAATAAGTTTAGATTTGACTCAGAATCTGACTTGAACTCGTTTATTGACTCGGCCGACTTGAGGATGCCTTTCGACTCGACCCAGAGTCTGACTTCAGGATTGACTCGGACTCAGGTTCTCTTTGGCTCGGATGCAGTCATGTTCACATGTGATCCAAGTGAACTTCGCTGTAGCCTACCATATGTTGATGCTTGAGCCCATCTGAAGAGTTTAGCCTGTAGGCGTTAAAAATTGCTTATCAGTACCCGAACAAGACTCGTATACGGTGGGTTGACAACAGACGATCCGTCCGACAACGCGACTCGAAAACGTTGGCGATTGACCACGCTGCAAAATGCATAAAGCGAGTCGACAAATGCATGTGAGTTGGCAAAACGTACAAATCGACAAAGGCTTCGTAAGGAGGAATCAATCTAACAACGGCGCCTCAGGACAATAAGATTTGACGACTATATTCGACGAAGCAAGATCGATCGGATTTGAACGTCAACGAGATCGGATTTCAGAGCTGTTAAACCGGAACAAACCAAGAGTTAGTCCTGGAGCCAAATACAGACGGAATCTAAGTTCGGGGAAGACCAAGAGTCAGAATAGGCAGGACCTAAGCCCAAGTGACTGAGAAAAATGGCAAAACGGCGAAACGACGGGAAAAAAACGGCGAAAACGGGACCTCGGCCAAGTGGCCGAGGTGGCTCGGCCATCATGGCCAAGCCACCTCGGCTAACTTGGCCGAAAGTGCTCGCCAAGTGGTCGAGGCACTCGGCCAACTTGGTCGAGGTACCCTACCAAGTGGTCGAGGTGCTCTACTAACGGGTCGAGCCACTTGTGGCGACCTACCCCAATCCTATAAATAGGGGGTCTTCCTCGATTAGGGATTTTGGTGGATTTTTGGTCGGATTTCGGAGATTTTCTGAGATCTCGATTTTCTCGATATTTGTGAGAGAGTTCTCACGAGATCACGAGTCATCAAGCATTTCGAGCACCACCGAGCACGAAGTTCACCGACGCCGATCTACAATCGCAGGTGTTTAATTCGCGGTCGGCTACGTAATAGCCAGGATTTCTCCTAGTAGATCTCACCGCTCGGCGATCCTCTCCTTCGTGAGTGTGATCCCCGGCGATCCTCTCCTTCGTGAGTGTGATCCCTTAGGCTTCGCTTCCTTCGTGAAACGAGCCCCTTCACGCCTCAGTAGTTCCGCAACCCGTTTCCACCGATCGGATAAGGTGGTCCACGGACAATTCAAGTCCCCGGCACAGGCGAAGAACCCACACAAGCGAGGATCCCGAATAATAGAGATCCGGCGTTTGTTCACAAAAGGAAAAAGTTGTAATTTTTATTTTCATTGTACGCCTCAAATAAAAAGGCATTTTCTTTTTGTTTGAATTTTGTTGTAGGCCAACGGCTATAAACAAGTTCAACAAACAATGAATAAAAACCCACTTTTACCGCGAACAAGCCGGGCGAATTACCAAGAGCCAACGGCTTCAACAAAGAAGCCGTTGTAGCAACCGCGATCCGTGATCCCTGATAGAAGAGGTCGAAGTTCGAAGTTCGACCAAAAGAAGTACGAGGAGTACCTCTCTTCCTCGCCCGCATCCGCCCCCGCGAAGTCCAAGATGGTCTCCGCCGCAAGGAAGACCCAATCAACCTCAGATGCGGAGGCGAGAAAATCCACCACCACCGCCGTCAAGACTGCAGACAACGGTGGTTCCTCGGCCGGCAAAGCGGCCAAAATTCGAACCTCTATCTCCTCGAGGTAGTTCCCATCAATGGCGCCGTGACTCTCTAAGAGAGCCCGCCGAGGCGACGTCAACGCTGGAAAAACAAAGCGCCCAAGCAAAAGAATCAATGGATGGGGTTCGCTATGAGGCGGATCTAAGATCCGTGTTAACTCGTAGATCGAAAGCTCGAGATCGCTGTCGACTCCTACAGCCGCAACGAATGAATGGGTCCGAAGTCAAACGGAACCGCTCCACACTTCAGAGCGATCCGAAGCCGGTTCCTCGCGACAAGCAAGGGCTTTGGTGCAACAAGCCCGCGAAGTTGAAGAAGGAGGCGCCAAGAAGTCGCCAACAAGTCGGCTAGTTTGAAGCCCAAGTCCGCCGACGCTTCACCTCCGACGAACCTGGCATCCAAGCCCAGCTCTGCCAGCAGGCCAACTCCTGCTCCCGTGCTCAAATCAGAAATTGTGAGCACCTCAACAAAAGTTGTATCGACGCCGAAATTACCTTCGGTGTCTACATCCAAACTTTCGGCGGCTAACTCGCCACTCCAACTGCCAGTTACCTTCATCGGATCTGGTCCGCTAAAGGAATCGCGGGTCACTCCTAATACAGGGGGTCGCACCCACAAAGACAAGAAGATTCTTACAGCTCTGCATACCGGACTGAAAGTCGAAGTCCGAGAGTCCGCCGGGACTTCACCCTCACACCGACGAAATTCAAGGCGGGTTACTTTCGGCAATTTTTACGAAACAATCCGTCCTCGGAAGGAGACGTTTTCATCTGACAATGAGAGCGTTATACCCGAGAGATCGTGCCGACATACGAAAGATTGCTCCGGCACTCATGCCGACGAGTTATACTACCGTACTGGGGGTACGAAGAAATCTCGAAGAGGCTCCCCCAAGCCAACACAGTCATGCTTATGCTCCAAGCTTATCAAAACAGTGCTCTCGGAGTGTAATTGTTGTCAAGAAACTCCAGAAAGAGTCTCGGTCTTCCAGAGACTTAGTACCGACACGCCAAGACCTAGGTCAAAGCGATTCCGCAGAAGGATGACATCCCGAGAGGATGAATTGCCAGGGGTCACTAATAATATGACCGGCAAAGAACCGTCGTCACGGACTATTCCTAGCGCATCGCAACGGTTAACTCGTTTGCGGTCCGGGACTATCCGACGGTCCAATTATGACAAACTTCTGAGAGGGATACCCGCGGAGGATGATGCGTCGGATGTTGGCTCATAATTGCCTCGATATCTGTATCTAGCGAAGGGTGCCCTCAAGAAACGCTTATGATCAGTACAGATCAAGTGGCTAAAATGCTAGACGAAGCATTGAATAAGCAACGGGAAAACTTCAAGTTAGAGATGGATATGGCCATGCAGATGATGAGAGAAATGCATGACCAATAGATCCAAGCCTTGACAAAACATCGAGGGGAATCGAGTCAGCGCATCGACATTGACCAAGATGACAGCGATTCAGACCAGGAAGAAGCACAAGAGGATGATAACCCTCCGAACCACGCAACGCCGGGCATAATGTAGACATTGTTTCTCATGAGGCGAAGATCAAAGACCTCGAGCAAAATCAACTCTCGATTTCCGCTCAAGAGGTGAAGAAAACCGCATCCCTTGCCCATATCCTAGGGAGTGGGAATCAATCCCATACCCGCAAAGTTTAACTTAATAAACTTCACCGCTTGACGGAAGGGTTCACCAACTCAACACCTAATATACTTCAAGTCCCACTTGGGGGTAATATCCGAAAATGAGCCCCTGATGGTTCGGTCATTCGTTGGTACCCTTTATGGGTTGCCTTCGATTGGTACCGCCGTCTCAAGCGGGGAGCATTCCGCATTTGGGGCGACATGGAGACCGACTTTCTTGCTAACTTTTTCGACGATGATACCGAGGTATCGATCGGGACATTGCTCGACGAAAAGCAAAAAGACGAAGAAACAATAGACGCCTTCGTCAAACGATTCTGTAACAAAGCAATGAATTGTCGGGATCCCATCACGGAGGAATTTATTCTCCAAACCTGCCACAATAATCTTTCCTTGGATGTGCTTGAAGCAATGGGGACGGCACCATCTATAACGTGGAAGGACTTGAAGGTTCGTGGAGAGCAAGCTGAAACATTCCTTAAGAGGAAGAAAGCAGAAAGAGGCCAGCCGGTAACAAACACGAACAAACAGAATTTTGTGCCACGTGGCAGAGGTAAAGCGCCAACAAAGTCTGTAGACGCTAATCAAACGTTCGAACTGCAACCACAACAGCAGTCGCAATAACGTGCACCACAGCAATCGCAGCCTCAATGGCGACAACAAACTCAAAATCAGAAACCTTCCGGTTCAAGGTTTCCCAAGACTTACTCGTTCAAAGACGAGGAGGTTCCGGGCATCTTCAAATACCTTCTGGAGAACAATAAGATCCAGTTGCCCCCAATTGTGAACCAAGAGGAAGCAAAGAAGGTTACAGATCCTAAGTAATCGCTGCCTACTGTATGTACATCATCCTACAAAGTTCTGCTACCATCTCAAGGACAAGATTCAAGCCTTGATCGATGTTGGAGTCATTACTCCAAAACCCTCTAAAGAGAAGAAGGTGGGAGCAAATGTAGTCTCTATAAGCTTCGGATCAGTTCCTTTGGATTGGTTTCAACCGACGCCAGTTGTGAAGGTAGGAATGAAGATGGTGAATGAAGATCCTCACGGGCAACGTGAGAAGGGGCTCGTACCACACACGACAGCAAACGGAGAAATCCTTTGGGTCCACCCTGACTTGCTGGAAGACGATCAGTGGACTACATCTTCGGCCAAAAAGAAGTCCAAGGGAAAAGGTAAACTATGCCATGCCGCTTCAGCAATTCCAGAGAAGGACGATGAAGAAGTGGCGACTTTCCAGTTTTCTGAAGAAGAGCATGAAGTCTTTGCCACAAGGAGTGGACACGAATACAGCTACAAGTATCCGGAGACTCCAAATCCAAACGCGAAGACGCTGTCAAAACTGGGGGTGGCCATGACT
The DNA here is from genome assembly GCA_012295165.1 of Asparagus setaceus. Classification (NCBI taxonomy): domain Eukaryota; kingdom Viridiplantae; phylum Streptophyta; class Magnoliopsida; order Asparagales; family Asparagaceae; genus Asparagus; species Asparagus setaceus. Next base: position 60,496,451 of record CM022701.1, read on the forward strand.
CCTCTCACTCGTGCAGAGAAAGGACAACAGCAGACAGCTGCTAAAGAAAAAGTAGCTAAAGTAAAGGAGAAACAACCTCAGGCACAGGAAGCTCAACTCCCGAAGCAGTCCCGATTCAATCGCCCGATTGCGAGGGATAGACCGGGAACATCGAGCTCTCCATACTGCTTTGATGTCATGGCCCAATTGGCAAACATCCCGGCTAGAATAACTCTCTACGAGTTACTCTGATTGTCGAAGGAGACCCGGGAAGCTTTACAAGAGGCTCTGGCCGATTCAGAAGTCTTCCTTACCCAGATTAAGCCGAGTCCAGAAGAGTCGGCCCAACAATGCAACCTTGCAGCTAAACACTTCCCCTGCATCACTTTTACAAAGGAGGATATGCAGACGAGGAATTCCAAGCACGATAGGCCGCTATACTTCACTGGGTATATTGGCTCTAGTGAAGTTAACCGATCCAAGTCGATCCCGTTCCACAGGAGCATCATGCCCTGCGCCTCATGTATCACCTTGAATCCTCGCAGAGAAGCCGCATCAAGTGCATGGTGATCTATGGATTTAACACCAGTGGGTCTCGGCCGCTTGGTAAAATCCGGATAAAGTGCCAAATGGGGGACTTAAAGTCCGAAGTCACCTGCTATGTGATTGACGCAGAGCCTTCCTATAACTTATTGTTGGGTCGACCTTGGATCCACAGTAACGTTATAGTCCCATCTACTCCTCATCGGTGTCTCAAATATGTAGACACTAATAACGAGGTCAAGACGATGGTCGCGACAAACACCGCTTAAGGATGGAGAATTATTTCACCGATTCTCTCCTCTACGGTAATGAGTCCAAATCAATCATCTCGCACGCAACGCACAGCGTGAAGAAGCCGACACCGGCCGGGCTTGGTTATAGTGGTGGTTTTGTTTTAAATGATATTGTACCCCTTGTAATCAATCTTGACGATGAAGAATCGTCAGATGAGCATTGTAATTGGCAAATTGCCGATAAATCAATAAATGACGATTTAGAGTACCCTTTGTCTTTGAATGATGTGATGGCGAGGTTTATACAGCGATCGAGTTGCACTTACCAACTTCGGTCATCTTGCTTTACACAAAAGCGGTTCGAGACTCCTTTGGGACAATACTCGTCATCCGCGAAGATCAAGTAGTGAAAAGACTTGGTTTACGGAAAAGGAGATCACGGTTCCAGCGAATCATTTCTTAGAAGAAGATGAAGATGACAATGGGCCTATCCTCTACACATTCAGATATAGTCGAAACAGGGTATCATGATGAAGTGGGGTACAACTTGACACAAGGGAAGGTCTATATTTTGGGCGAGGTCCTCGAGTCCCTCCTAAGCGACATATGTCCCAAGAGGGAAGCCTGATAACTACTATGCATTTAGAAGGGATTGGGATCACGAATCCTCCTCGAGAAGATGAATGCTCGTGGTGATTGATAATAATCCACCCGATGAGGAGGCGGACATTCGTCGATTCTTGACTTGGGATTCGACACCAGCCTCGGAGAAGCTTTCAAGGCTTTGATGTCAAATATGGCTTCGGTTGATCCTGCTACTATTGAGGATCATGAAGATATACCAACATGGGAAGACCCATGGATCCATCAACTCAAAGAGTAGTTTGGGGATAGATTCGAACAAAGAGAACCACCCACTAAGGACGAGGTAGTCCAGGTTAATATGGGTGACGAAGAGCATCCTAAGCTCATAAACATCAGCAATACTCTTCCCTCAGAAGAGAAGGAGAGTTGATCGCCCTAATCCGGGAGTATATCGATGTATTTGCCCGGAGCTATGAGGACATGCCAGGACTTCGACCCTAATGTAGCGACACATCGCCTCAACATCAAGGTGGATGTCAAACTGTCAAGCAACCGCAAAGGCGGTTTAGTCCACAAATCTTGCGAGCAATGCGTTGGAAGAAACTCATAGAATCGGGATTCATCAAGGAAATTCAACATCCGGATTGGGTGGCGAATATAGTCGGTCACGAAGAAGAATGGTTCGATTAGGATGCGTATGGACTCTGAGATCTGAGCGGCTGCTTGCGAAAGATGACTTCCTCTTCCAATCAGCGATGTCATAGTCGACAATGCGTGTGGATTTGAAGAATGTCATTCATGGATTACGAGCGGCGGCGGTCCTGACGAGCAATGTATTACAGGCGAACATTAGTATTGAGTCTCGATACCCAATGGTCGGCGGTGCCTTGCATTAGTGTTCGCGATTGAGAAAATCTGACACTATTTAGTCGGACGGGCGATTTATGTTATCTCTAGCGTAAATCCGGTCGAATATTTATGACCCGGCCGGCCTCAATGAGTTGGCGTTTGGCGAAATGGGCCTTGCTCTTGTCCCAATATGACTTGCATTTCAAACAATAAAAGTCGGTCAAAGGACAAGCGATTTGCGATCTCTTGGTACGCCAACCCGACAACGGGCCTTGATTGAGCTATATGATGATCTTCGGATGAAGTCGGGGAAGTCAACACTACATCGCACCAACAAATATGGCGATTGTATTTTGTGAACTTCTCGAGCTACCAATGTGGCAAGTGCCCCGGATGTTCTAAGATTTCGCGGTCGGGGTTGTCTTAGTTTCCCAGGAATCATGTCATGCCCAGCTTATTCACTCACGAACCTTGTTCCAATAATGTAGCGAATACAACGCGTTACTTATCGGACTTAGCTTCGCCAAGGAGCCGGGATTGATTATCTCGAAGCATCTGGCGATTCTGGCCCGATAGTCGGGCAGATCCGGAGATTAGGAAGTCGAAATCGGATCTAATTCCTTATCATCGTAGCAATCGAAATGGCGGACTTCGTTGAAGAGTTCTTCATCGAATATATCCGCACCTCAGCGCTTTGCGGATACTGGCGGCGTTAGGCGTGTGCGTTAGCACAACCTTAGAGACCGAGCAACTAGTTACGGTCGGGACTCATCAACTCTTCGTACCAATATATAATGAGGTACAAGAAGATAAAGGGTAGTTACCAAAGAGGTACATGCAACCCAAACCAAATTGGAGCCACGAGATTGGCTTTCCTATCATCGACTACATCTTGCGGTATTCTACCAAGCGGCGTAAGGGAGAGAGAGTCAATCCGTGAAGAGCTCAAGATTCTTTACAACACGAGACCTAGATGTTATATCGTAGGGGTATGGCGGTCTTTACTCCGATGCCTTTCAAACAAGGAGGCGTAAGAGGTCCTTCGGGAAGCACGAAGGTGAATGTGGTCTTGCACCGGCTGGTCCCAAGCTCTACGATCGAATCGGAGAATGGGCTACTTTGGCCCACAATGATTAATGACTTCGGTCGAATGCGGCTCGGAAATGCCAGCGTGTCAAATTCCGCGAATTATATGCATCGGCCTCACGGCTGTTGCATCGCCGACCACATCACGGCCATTGAGACATGGGGAATGGGCGTTGTAGGTCCCATTTTCCTCCGTCGGTTAAAGGAGATCGGTTTATTCTAGCGATCACCGACTACTTCTCAAGTGGTGAAGCAATCCCGCTAAAAGAAGTCAAAGCGATACCGTCGTCAAATTTATCGGACACCATGTCATCTATCGACATGGTGTCGAAACGGATCGTGCATGACAACGGTCCCCAATTTATCGGCAATTCCTTCATCGGTCTGCGAAAAGTTCAAGATACAAGATAACTCATCGGCTGACCTATAATCCGGCGGCAAATGGATTAGCGAGGCATTCAACAAGGCGATTATCAAAATTTTGTCGAAGCTTGTGAAAAATAACAAAGCGAGGCTGGGGCGATAAACTTCGGAGAAGCACTCACGGGCATATCGCTGCTGCGTGCGTAGCCAGGAGCTACCCGTACTCTCTAGTCTACGGATGTGAAGCGGTTCTCCGTTGGAAATCAGTTCGTCGCCGCGCCAGCCCTTTCAGCGAGATGGCGATCGAAGAATAACATCAAAAGCGTCTCGAAGAGCTTGAGATGTTAGATGAGAAGCGCTGGAGAATGTAGGCAATAAAATTGCCTTAATCCACCTGACAACTTCGGAATGAGCAAAAGAGCTTAAGGGTCCATCGAGTGAAGTCGAGTCCGCCTAAAGGTTAAGTTCACACGAATGCTTGACTTTACAAAATAGACAAAAGTGTCGATATCTCCCAAACCGGAAGGAATTTGGCAAAATGACCGAACAAACTGAACCCGCCGGGTTGGTTTGGTTGGCTCCGTCTCGTCGAATAGTCGATTTTCATATATAATTAGTCCAATTCCGACATACGGTTTGAAAGTTACGACCGTTCTTAAGTAGCATATGAGGAAGGTCGCAAAGGCTGCGAGCTCCCCATTAAAGAGGAGGTTAAGCCACAGCGTGAGCTCGACATTCAACGAGGTTAGCCAAGTAGCGAAACTCTCCATTGGGCGAGGTTAGCCAAGTAGCGAAGCCCTTCATTGAGCGAGGTTAAGCCAGCGTGAAGCTCTTCATTGAGCGAGGTTAAGCCACAGCGTGAGCTCGACATTCAACGAGGTTAGCCAAGTAGCGAAACTCTCCATTGAGCGAGGTTAGCCAAGTAGCGAAGCCCTTCATTGAGCGAGGTTAGCCAGCGGTGAAGCTCTCCACTCAACGAGGTTAGCCTACAGCGGTGAATCTCGACATTAAGCGAGGCTAGACCGGTGCAAGCTTCAAAGCGAGACTTGCTCAAGAGGTGAGACTTCGACCTCAATCTGAGGTTAGCCTACGGCGGTGAACCTCGACATTCAACGAGGTTAGCCCAGTAGCGAAACTCTCCATTGAGCGAGGTTAAGCCAGCGTGAAGCTCTTCATTGAGCGAGGTTAGCCAAGTAGCGAAGCCCTTCATTGAGCGAGGTTAAGCCCACAGCGGTGGTTTGGCGAGGCTTCGCCCACAACATCAAAGTTTGTGAGGCTGCGCCTACAACATCAAAGTTTGGCGAGGCTCGCCCACAACATCAAAGTTTGGCGAGGTTAAGCCAGCGTGAAGCTCTTCATTGAGCGAGGTTAAGCCAGCGTGAAGCTCTTCATTGAGCGAGGTTAGCCAAGTAGCGAAGCCCTTCATTGAGCGAGGTTAGCCCAGTAGCGAAACTCTCCATTGAGCGAGGTTAAGCCAGCGTGAAGCTCTTCATTCGAGCGAGGTTAGCCAAGTAGCGAAGCCCTTCATTGAGCGAGGTTAAGCCAGCGTGAAGCTCTTCATTCGAGCGAGGTTAAGCCAGCGTGAAGCTCTTCATTGAGCGAGGTTAGCCAAGTAGCGAAGCCCTTCATTGAGCGAGGTTAAGCCAGCGTGAAGCTCTTCATTGAGCGAGGTTAGCCCAGTAGCGAAACTCTCCATTGAGCGAGGTTAAGCCCACAGCGGTGGTTTGGCGAGGCTCGCCCACAACATCAAAGTTTGGCGAGGCTCGCCCACAACATCAAAGTTTGGCGAGGTTCGCCCACAACATCAAAGTTTGGCGAGGCTGCGCCCACAACATCAAAGTTTGGCGAGGCTTCGCCCACAACATCAAAGTTTGGCGAGGCTCGCCCACAACATCAAAGTTTGGCGAGGCTCGCCCACAACATCAAAGTTTGGCGAGGCTCGCCCACAACATCAAAGTTTGGCGAGGCTCGCCCACAACATCAAAGTTTGGCGAGGCTCGCCCACAACATCAACGTCGGCGAGGTTAGCCCAAGTAGCGAAACTCTCCATTGAGCGAGGTTAAGCCCACAGCGGTGGTTTGGCGAGGCTGCGCCCACAACATCAAAGTTTGGCGAGGCTCGCCCACAACATCAAAGTTTGGCGAGGCTCGCCCACAACATCAAAGTTTGGCGAGGCTCGCCCACAACATCAAAGTTTGGCGAGGTTAGCCCAAGTAGCGAAACTCTCCATTGAGCGAGGTTAAGCCCACAGCGGTGGTTTGGCGAGGCTTCGCCCACAACATCAAAGTTTGGCGAGGCTCGCCCACAACATCAAAGTTTGGCGAGGCTCGCCCACAACATCAAAGTTTGGCGAGGTTAGCCCAAGTAGCGAAACTCTCCATTGAGCGAGGTTAAGCCCACAGCGGTGGTTTGGCGAGGCTTCGCCCACAACATCAACGTCGGCGAGGTTAAGCCCACAGCGGTGGTTTGGCGAGGCTCGCCCACAACATCAAAGTTTGGCGAGGCTCGCCCACAACATCAAAGTTTGGCGAGGCTCGCCCACAACATCAAAGTTTGGCGAGGTTAGCCCAAGTAGCGAAACTCTCCATTGAGCGAGGTTAGCCCAAGTAGCGAAACTCTCCATTGAGCGAGGTTAAGCCCACAGCGGTGGTTTGGCGAGGCTCGCCCACAACATCAAAGTTTGGCGAGGCTTCGCCCACAACATCAAAGTTTGGCGAGGCTCGCCCACAACATCAAAGTTTGGCGAGGCTTCGCCCACAACATCAAAGTTTGGCGAGGTTAGCCCAAGTAGCGAAACTCTCCATTGAGCGAGGTTAGCCCAAGTAGCGAAACTCTCCATTGAGCGAGGTTAAGCCCACAGCGGTGGTTTGGCGAGGCTCGCCCACAACATCAAAGTTTGGCGAGGCTTCGCCCACAACATCAAAGTTTGGCGAGGCTGCGCCCACAACATCAAAGTTTGGCGAGGCTTCGCCCACAACATCAACGTCGGCGAGGTTAAGCCCACAGCGGTGGTTTGGCGAGGCTTCGCCCACAACATCAAAGTTTGGCGAGGTTAGCCCAAGTAGCGAAACTCTCCATTGAGCGAGGTTAAGCCCACAGCGGTGGTTTGGCGAGGCTTCGCCCACAACATCAAAGTTTGGCGAGGCTTCGCCCACAACATCAACGTCGGCGAGGTTAAGCCCACAGCGGTGGTTTGGCGAGGCTCGCCCACAACATCAAAGTTTGGCGAGGTTAGCCCAAGTAGCGAAACTCTCCATTGAGCGAGGTTAAGCCCACAGCGGTGGTTTGGCGAGGCTTCGCCCACAACATCAAAGTTTGGCGAGGCTTCGCCCACAACATCAAAGTTTGGCGAGGCTTCGCCCACAACATCAAAGTTTGGCGAGGCTGCGCCCACAACATCAAAGTTTGGCGAGGCTGCGCCCACAACATCAAAGTTTGGCGAGGCTCGCCCACAACATCAAAGTTTGGCGAGGCTCGCCCACAACATCAAAGTTTGGCGAGGCTCGCCCACAACATCAAAGTTTGGCGAGGCTTCGCCCACAACATCAAAGTTTGGCGAGGCTCGCCCACAACATCAAAGTTTGGCGAGGCTGCGCCCACAACATCAAAGTTTGTGAGGCTGCGCCTACAACATCAAAGTTTGGCGAGGCTGCGCCCACAACATCAAAGTTTGGCGAGGCTCGCCCACAACATCAAAGTTTGGCGAGGTTAGCCCAAGTAGCGAAACTCTCCATTGAGCGAGGTTAAGCCCACAGCGGTGGTTTGGCGAGGCTCGCCCACAACATCAAAGTTTGGCGAGGCTCGCCCACAACATCAAAGTTTGGCGAGGCTCGCCCACAACATCAAAGTTTGGCGAGGCTCGCCCACAACATCAAAGTTTGGCGAGGCTTCGCCCACAACATCAAAGTTTGGCGAGGCTTCGCCCACAACATCAAAGTTTGGCGAGGCTGCGCCCACAACATCAAAGTTTGGCGAGGCTTCGCCCACAACATCAAAGTTTGGCGAGGCTCGCCCACAACATCAAAGTTTGGCGAGGCTGCGCCCACAACATCAAAGTTTGTGAGGCTGCGCCTACAACATCAAAGTTTGGCGAGGCTCGCCCACAACATCAAAGTTTGGCGAGGCTGCGCCCACAACATCAAAGTTTGGCGAGGCTTCGCCCACAACATCAAAGTTTGGCGAGGCTGCGCCCACAACATCAAAGTTTGGCGAGGCTCGCCCACAACATCAAAGTTTGGCGAGGCTCGCCCACAACATCAAAGTTTGGCGAGGCTCGCCCACAACATCAAAGTTTGGCGAGGCTCGCCCACAACATCAAAGTTTGGCGAGGCTCGCCCACAACATCAAAGTTTGGCGAGGCTTCGCCCACAACATCAAAGTTTGGCGAGGCTTCGCCCACAACATCAAAGTTTGGCGAGGCTCGCCCACAACATCAAAGTTTGGCGAGGCTGCGCCCACAACATCAAAGTTTGGCGAGGCTCGCCCACAACATCAAAGTTTGTGAGGCTGCGCCTACAACATCAAAGTTTGGCGAGGCTTCGCCCACAACATGAGTTCCATCAAAACCATACAAACATCGCTCGTTGGCGAACCGTCATAGCAAGCGTCAAAATGATGAACCTCGTCATCATGAACCTCGACATGGGGTGTCATCAAATCAAGGCGGCTTCGCTCGGTGGGCCGAATCTGCGTCGTAGGAAGCGTCGAATGGCGAACCTCGTCATTATGAACCTACCCAACAACATGAGGTCCATTCTAAACAAGATGAACCTCGTTCAAACAACGAACCTCGTCATCATCGGGGTTCATTTAAAACAAGACAAATGTAAGCCCGGTGCGAACCTGCGCCAACAATGTGAGGTCCCCTTGAAGGATGAGCCTCGTCAAGTGGCGAACCTGCGTCCACATGGCGAACCTCGTCATAGCAAGCGTCAAAGTGATGAACCTCGTCCAAGTGGCGAACCTGCGCCGTCAGCGTGAGATCCCCTCAAAATGGGATAAGCCTGCGTCAAAGTGGCGAACCTGCGCCAACAATGTGAGGTCCCCTTGAAGGATGAGCCTCGTTTGAGTGGCGAATCTGCGCCAACAACATGAGTTCCATCAAAACCATACAAACATCGCTCGTTGGCGAACCTCGTCCACATGGCGAACCTCGTCCAAGTGGCGAACCTCGTCATAGCAAGCGTCAAAATGATGAACCTCGTCATGGGGTGTCATCAAAGCAAGACGAAGCTCGCCCAGTGGACGAATCTCGTCGTAGGAAGCGTCAGAATGACGAACCTCGTCATTTTGAACCTACCCAACAATATGAGGTCCATTCTAAACAAGATGAACCTCGTTCAAACAACGAACCTCGTCATTACACCCCAAGTCGTGAACCTCGTCTTCATCTAAGGGTTCATTCAAAACAAGACGAACGTCGCCCCAGCTGCGGACCTCGTCCACATGGCGAACCTCGCCGTCAACGTGAGGTCCCCTCCAAAAGGGATAAGCCTCGTCCAAGTGGCGAACCTCGACAACGACACGAAGTCCGCTTGAAACATGACGAACCTCGTCCACATGGCGAACCTCGCCGTCAATGTGAGGTCCCCTTCCAAAAAGGATGAGCCTCGTTTGAGTGGCGAATCTCGCCAGCAACATGAGGTCCCCTCTAAAAGGGATGAACCTCGTCCAAGCAACGAACTTCGCCAACATGAGGTCTCCTCTAAGCGGGGCCGAACCTCGTCATAGCAAGCGTCAAAGTGATGAACCTGCGTCGCCAATATGAACCTCGCCGCCCGGAACCAAAGGCGGCAACCTCGCCGAGGTTAAGCCAAACTTCGACTCAGAAAGCCTCTCTCATATGAGGCTCATTTTTGAGAATCAGCGGGGGTACACCCGCCGATCTCGTGATTATCTCACTTTCATAGCGTGATGCGGTCAAATGCAATCCCATTCTTTGTGTGAAGCTCATCTACGCCATGCGGCCCAATGTTCATCGACACATCAACCTTACGTATTTGGCGATTATCGACCCGTCAACTAGGCGAAGCGGTTTCGCCATAAGAAACAAGCGGCCCGCGGTGGTCATTCCCCTGGAGTGACTATTAACATGATTGGGAGAAGCGGGAGCAAGACCCCAACAGGCAGTCCTGAATCGTCTGACCCTGAGTATTCCCCAGGGTTACGAGGCGCATTAATCAATAGTCAAGCCACCTATCGAAGCACCGTCTTACGTGCGGGCGGCAATCCCGTTTGACTATAGCCAATTGGCTGGGGGTACCTCTGAAGAATTTGAGAACTCCGGCATTGCCCCGTCTCAACCTTCAAACACTGATATAAGTGATCAAGCCAGCGTCCTCATGGCTAATAAAGAGGAAGAGATGGCAAAGAAGATCAAAGAGCAACAAGCTCTTATTCTTGCTCAACAAGAGTCTATCAGACGCTTAGAAGTGATGATGGAGAAGCTCGTCGGCAAGAAGAAAGTAGACGAGGGAGGTTCCAAAGCAAAGCATGAAGGCTGTGAAGAGGATCGGGATGTCCACTCTGGGTCATCTGAAGTAGAGTCGAACCCACGAGATCATAAGTTACATGATTTCCAAAAGCAGCTTGATGCCATCAAGCTCCAAGAGGCGATCAAAAATTTGGGGGTGACTAGACCATACCCTGCGGAATGGGATGATGTCCCATATCCGCCAAAATTCAAGCCACTCAATCTAGTGCAGTTTGATGGAAAAAGCTCTCCATCACAACATGTTTATTATTTCCAAGAGCAAACCGGGCATATAGCGGTGCGATCCTATCATGACCGATTGTTCATTAGCACTCTTAAGGGAGTTGCTTTGAGTGGTTCGGAGGTTGGAGCTGGTTCCATTCACTCTTGGAGATTTGGAAAAGCTTTTATGGCGGATTCTTCGGCGATGACACGGGAGTATCTATGGCAACCACGCTGGCTGTAAAGCGAGAGGAAGAAAGAATCGTATGCAACTTTGTCAAGAGATTGAGGAACCGATCATTGCGTGCCGTGATCAGATTTCGAGGCCACTCTCATCGAGATGTGTGGAATAATCTCTCCATCAACATTACGTCTAATATGGTATTTGTCGTGGCTTCGCTCGTGGAAAGACTTAACCGCCAAGGAGAACAAGTCGAGGCGTGCTCAAGCGTATGGAGGTTGAAGAGCTATTTGAATTCGAGGAGGTGGCGACCAAGATACCTTGGTGGTGGCGACCGCTTCCTCATCAAAACTCTTTTCAAGTAAGCCCACGATGGCATCTGCCGAGCTTCATGACGGAACCAAGCTATGGGACCCATTGCGAAGACTTGGCTACAATCGGCCAAAGATGATCGTTGATGCTTATATGCATCAATGCGGAGGACCGACATCCGGCGGTAAATTCTTGAAGAAGTACTACCGTAGTCTTCTTTCAAACTCCCACTAAGTTATCATGTTAACAATCACATCGATAACTAATTTTCTCTAAATTCCTTGCCAATCCTCGTCAATAGGATGGTGGGTTCCCAAAACTATCATGTTAACAATCACCTCGATAGTTCCCTCAAGATTTCCTCGTCAATCCTCTCAAATAGGATGGCGGGACCCTCCTTGTCATGTTAATATTACACCTCGACAAATCAACTTACCAATCCTCTTCAATGGGATGGTAAGTCCTCAAAATCGCTCGTCGCGACAATCTTGTCATGTTAACATTTTACCTCGGCAAATTAACTTACTAATCCTCTTCAATGGGATGGTGAGTCCTCAAAGTTGCCCCAATCGCAACAAATTCTTGTCAGCGGGATGGCGGGCCCACATAAGCTGTCATGTTAACAATCACCTCGATAGTTCCCTCAAGATTTCCTCGTCAATCCTCTCAAATAGGATGGCGGGACCCTCCTTGTCATGTTAACAATCACCTCGACAAATTCCCCTTCCAATCCTCGTCAATAGGATGGTGGGTCCACATAGCTGTCATGTTAACAATCACCTCGACAAATTCCCCTTCCAATCCTCGTCAATAGGATGGTGGGTCCACATAGCTGTCATGTTAACAATCACATCGATAACTAATTTTCTCTAAATTCCCTTGCCAATCCTCGTCAATAGGATGGTGGGTCCACATAGCTGTCATGTTAACAATCACCTCGATAGTTCCCTCAAGATTTCCTCGTCAATCCTCTCAAATAGGATGGCGGGACCCTCCTTGTCATGTTAACAATCACATCGATAACTAATTTTCTCTAAATTCCCTTGCCAATCCTCGTCAATAGGATGGTGGGTTCCCAAAACTATCATGTTAGCGATCACCTCGATAGTTCCCTCAAGATTTCCTCGTCAATCCTCTCAAATAGGATGGCGGGACCCTCCTTGTCATGTTAACAATCACCTTTGACAAACTCCCTTCCAATCCTCGTCAATAGGATGGTGGGTTCCCAAAACTATCATGTTAACAATCACCTCGATAGTTCCCTCAAGATTTCCTCGTCAATCCTCTCAAATAGGATGGCGGGACCCTCCTTGTCATGTTAACAATCACCTCGACAAATTCCCCTTCCAATCCTCGTCAATAGGATGGTGGGTTCCCAAAACTATCATGTTAACAATCACCTCGATAGTTCCCTCAAGATTTCCTCGTCAATCCTCTCAAATAGGATGGCGGGACCCTCCTTGTCATGTTAACAATCACCTCGATAATTCCCTCAAGATTTCCTCGTCAATCCTCTCAAATAGGATGGCGGGACCCTCCTTGTCATGTTAACAATCACCTCGATAGTTCCCTCAAGATTTCCTCGTCAATCCTCTCAAATAGGATGGCGGGACCCTCCTTGTCATGTTAACAATCACCTCGATAGTTCCCTCAAGATTTCCTCGTCAATCCTCTCAAATAGGATGGCGGGACCCTCCTTGTCATGTTAACAATCACCTCGATAATTCCCTCAAGATTTCCTCGTCAATCCTCTCAAATAGGATGGCGGGACCCTCCTTGTCATGTTAACAATCACCTCGATAGTTCCCTCAAGATTTCCTCGTCAATCCTCTCAAATAGGATGGCGGGACCCTCCTTGTCATGTTAACAATCACCTCGACAAATCAACTTACTAATCCTCTTCAATGGGATGGTGAGTCCTCAAAGTTGCCCCAATCGCAACAAATTCTTGTCGGTTAACAATCACCTCGACAAATCAACTTACTAAGCCTATTCAATGGGATGGTGAGTCCTCAAAGTTGCCCCAATCGCAACAAATTCTTGTCGGTTAACAATCACCTCGATAGTTCCCTCAAGATTTCCTCGTCAATCCTCTCAAATAGGATGGCGGGACCCTCCTTGTCATGTTAACATTTTACCTCGGCAAATTAACTTACTAATCCTCTTCAATGGGATGGTGAGTCCTCAAAGTTGCCCCAATCGCAACAAATTCTTGTCGGTTAACAATCACCTCGATAGTTCCCTCAAGATTTCCTCGTCAATCCTCTCAAATAGGATGGCGGGACCCTCCTTGTCATGTTAATATTACACCTCGACAAATCAACTTACTAAGCCTATTCAATGGGATGGTGAGTCCTCAAAGTTGCCCCAATCGCAACAAATTCTTGTCGGTTAACAATCACCTCGACAAATCAACTTACTAAGCCTATTCAATGGGATGGTGAGTCCTCAAAGTTGCCCCAATCGCAACAAATTCTTGTCGGTTAACAATCACCTTTGACAAACTCCCTTCCAATCCTCGTCAATAGGATGGTGGGTTCCCAAAACTATCATGTTAACAATCACATCGATAACTAATTTTCTCTAAATTCCCTTGCCAATCCTCGTCAATAGGATGGTGGGTTCCCAAAACTATCATGTTAACAATCACCTCGATAGTTCCCTCAAGATTTCCTCGTCAATCCTCTCAAATAGGATGGCGGGACCCTCCTTGTCATGTTAACAATCACCTCGATAGTTCCCTCAAGATTTCCTCGTCAATCCTCTCAAATAGGATGGCGGGACCCTCCTTGTCATGTTAACAATCACCTTTGACAAACTCCCTTCCAATCCTCGTCAATAGGATGGTGGGTTCCCAAAACTATCATGTTAACAATCACCTCGATAGTTCCCTCAAGATTTCCTCGTCAATCCTCTCAAATAGGATGGCGGGACCCTCCTTGTCATGTTAACAATCACCTTTGACAAACTCCCTTCCAATCCTCGTCAATAGGATGGTGGGTTCCCAAAACTATCATGTTAACAATCACCTCGATAGTTCCCTCAAGATTTCCTCGTCAATCCTCTCAAATAGGATGGCGGGACCCTCCTTGTCATGTTAACAATCACCTTTGACAAACTCCCTTCCAATCCTCGTCAATAGGATGGTGGGTTCCCAAAACTATCATGTTAACAATCACCTCGACAAATTCCCCTTCCAATCCTCGTCAATAGGATGGTGGGTTCCCAAAACTATCATGTTAACAATCACCTCGATAGTTCCCTCAAGATTTCCTCGTCAATCCTCTCAAATAGGATGGCGGGACCCTCCTTGTCATGTTAACAATCACCTCGACAAATCAACTTACTAAGCCTATTCAATGGGATGGTGAGTCCTCAAAGTTGCCCCAATCGCAACAAATTCTTGTCGGGTTAACAATCACCTCGATAGTTCCCTCAAGATTTCCTCGTCAATCCTCTCAAATAGGATGGCGGGACCCTCCTTGTCATGTTAACAATCACCTTTGACAAACTCCCTTCCAATCCTCGTCAATAGGATGGTGGGTTCCCAAAACTATCATGTTAACAATCACCTCGATAGTTCCCTCAAGATTTCCTCGTCAATCCTCTCAAATAGGATGGCGGGACCCTCCTTGTCATGTTAACAATCACCTCGACAAATCAACTTACTAAGCCTATTCAATGGGATGGTGAGTCCTCAAAGTTGCCCCAATCGCAACAAATTCTTGTCGGTTAACAATCACCTTTGACAAACTCCCTTCCAATCCTCGTCAATAGGATGGTGGGTTCCCAAAACTATCATGTTAACAATCACCTTTGACAAACTCCCTTCCAATCCTCGTCAATAGGATGGTGGGTTCCCAAAACTATCATGTTAACAATCACATCGATAACTAATTTTCTCTAAATTCCCTTGCCAATCCTCGTCAATAGGATGGTGGGTTCCCAAAACTATCATGTTAACAATCACCTCGACAAATCAACTTACCAATCCTCTTCAATGGGATGGTGAGTCCTCAAAGTTGCCCCAATCCACCTGACAACTTCGGAATGAGCAAAAGAGCTTAAGGGTCCATCGAGTGAAGTCGGGTCCGCCTAAAGGTTAAGTTCACCTGAATGCTTGACTTTACAAAATAGACAAAAGTGTCGATATCTCCCAAACCGGAAGGAATTTGGCAAAATGACCGGAGCAAACCGAACCCTGCGGGTGGGTTTGGTTGGCTCCGTCTCGTCGAGATAGTCGATTTTCATACATAATTAGTCCAATTCCGACATACGGTTTGAAAGTTACGACCGTTCTTAGTAGCATATGAGGAAGGTCGCAAAGGCTGCGAGCTCCCCATTAAAGAGGAGGTTAAGCCACAGCGTGAGCTCGACATTCAGCGAGGTTAGCCCAAGTAGCGAAACTCTCCATTGAGGCGAGGTTAGCCAAGTAGCGAAGCCCTTCATTGAGGCGAGGTTAAGCCAGCGTGAAGCTCTTCACTCAACGAGGTTAAGCCAGCGTGAAGCTCTTCATTGAGCGAGGTTAGCCACAGCGTGAGCTCGACATTCAGCGAGGTTAGCCAAGTAGCGAAACTCTCCATTGAGCGAGGTTAAGCCCAAGTAGCGAAGCCTTTCATTGAGCGAGGTTAGCCAGCGGTGAAGCTCTTCACTCAACGAGGTTAAGCCACAGCGTGAGCTCGACATTCAGCGAGGTTAAGCCCACAGCGGTGGTTTGGCGAGGCTCGCCCACAACATCAAAGTTTGGCGAGGCTTCGCCCACAACATCAAAGTTTGGCGAGGCTTCGCCCACAACATCAACGTCGGCGAGGTTAGCCCAGTAGCGAAACTCTCCATTGAGGCGAGGTTAGCCCAGTAGCGAAACTCTCCATTGAGCGAGGTTAGCCAGCGGTGAAGCTCTTCATTGAGCGAGGTTAAGCCACAGCGTGAGCTCGACATTCAGCGAGGTTAAGCCCACAGCGGTGGTTTGGCGAGGCTCGCCCACAACATCAAAGTTTGGCGAGGCTTCGCCCACAACATCAAAGTTTGGCGAGGCTTCGCCCACAACATCAACGTCGGCGAGGTTAGCCCAAGTAGCGAAACTCTCCATTGAGGCGAGGTTAGCCCAGTAGCGAAACTCTCCATTGAGCGAGGTTAGCCAAGTAGCGAAGCCCTTCATTGAGCGAGGTTAAGCCCACAGCGGTGGTTTGGCGAGGTTAAGCCCACAGCGGTGGTTTGGCGAGGCTCGCCCACAACATCAACGTCGGCGAGGTTAAGCCCACAGCGGTGGTTTGGCGAGGCTCGCCCACAACATCAAAGTTTGGCGAGGCTCGCCCACAACATCAAAGTTTGGCGAGGCTGCGCCCACAACATCAAAGTTTGGCGAGGTTAGCCAAGTAGCGAAGCCCTTCATTGAGGCGAGGTTAAGCCAGCGTGAAGCTCTTCATTGAGGCGAGGTTAGCCAAGTAGCGAAGCCCTTCATTGAGCGAGGTTAAGCCAGCGTGAAGCTCTTCATTGAGCGAGGTTAGCCAAGTAGCGAAGCCCTTCATTGAGCGAGGTTAAGCCAGCGGCGAAGCTCTTCACTCGGCGAGGTTAGCCAAGTAGCGAAGCCCTTCATTGAGGCGAGGTTAAGCCAGCGTGAAGCTCTTCATTGAGCGAGGTTAAGCCAGCGTGAAGCTCTTCATTGAGCGAGGTTAAGCCAGCGTGAAGCTCTTCATTGAGCGAGGTTAAGCCAGCGTGAAGCTCTTCATTGAGCGAGGTTAAGCCCACAGCGGTGGTTTGGCGAGGTTAAGCCCACAGCGGTGGTTTGGCGAGGCTCGCCCACAACATCAAAGTTTGGCGAGGCTCGCCCACAACATCAAAGTTTGGCGAGGTTAAGCCAGCGGCGAAGCTCTTCATCGGCAATCTCAAGATCATCTGCAACTCTGTTACGATCGTCAGCGGGAAGCAATCTCAGCGTGAGCATTGAGTGAAGCATCCTATCGCTACCGAGAACCCACCTTAAAGAGAAGTCGAATCAATCTTCTCTTCCTCATGTCGAGAGAATTTGATTGTAACACATTCATTCAATCAATAAACATTTTTCGACCCTCTGAAGATGGCGACCACGGTGGGAGCAACCATTCATTAGATGGTGGTGGTGGCAATCGAGACAAGGTTGCGGTTGGAACCGAGGTTCAAACCTTGGTCCTTGAGTTTGATCGAGTAAGCATGAGGAGTTCCTCTCCTGCAGGGCATCTAGCCCGGTGAAGACGCAAGTGTCGGCGAGTCTCGTATGAGACTTCAGCCCCGTGGCTCGTGTTGAATCTTCGGCGAATCTCGAGAACCAGCCTATGTCTCGACAAGGCTCCAAAAGCTAGCCAGCAGGCTAAGAAGTGGGTGGTTAAGCGGCCCAACCCAACCTCGGAGGCCATTAGCCAAACTTTGGCCTGCGGCGAACCTCGTCCACATGGCGAACCTGCGCCAACAATGTGAGGTCCCCTTGAAGGATGAGCCTCGTCCAAGTGGCGAACCTGCGTCCACATGGCGAACCTGCGTCCACATGGCGAACCTCGTCCACATGGCGAACCTGCGCCAACAATGTGAGGTCCCCTTGAAAGAGATGAGCCTCGTCCAAGTGGCGAACCTGCGCCAACAATGTGAGTCCCCTCCAAAGGGATGAGCCTCGTCCAAGTGGCGAACCTGCGCCAACAATGTGAGGTCCCCTTGAAGGATGAGCCTCGTCCAAGTGGCGAACCTCGTCATTGCACCCCAAGTCGTGAACCTCGTCTTCATCTAAGGGTTCATTCAAAACAAGGCGAGCGTCGCCCGGTGCGAACCTGCGTCCACATGGCGAACCTGCGCCAACAATGTGAGGTCCCCTTGAAAGAGATGAGCCTGCGTCCAAGTGGCGAACCTGCGCCAACAATGTGAGGTCCCCTTGAAAGAGATGAGCCTCGTCCAGTGGCGAACCTGCGTCCACATGGCGAACCTGCGCCAACAATGTGAGGTCCCCTTGAAAGAGATGAGCCTGCGTCCAAGTGGCGAACCTGCGTCATTATGAACCTACCCAACAACATGAGGTTCCATCAAAACCATACAAACATCGCTCGTTGGCGAACCGTCATAGCAAGCGTCAAAATGATGAACCTCGTCATCATGAACCTCGACATGGGGTGTCATCAAATCAAGGCGGCTTCGCTCGGTGGATGAATCTGCGTCGTAGGAAGCGTCGAATGGCGAACCTGCGTCATTATGAACCTACCCAACAACATGAGGTCCATTCTAAACAAGATGAACCTCGTTCAAACAACGAACCTCGTCATCATCGGGGTTCATTTAAAACAAGACAAATGTAAGCCCGGTGCGAACCTGCGTCCACATGGCGAACCTCGTCATAGCAAGCGTCAAAATGATGAACCTCGTCCAAGTGGCGAACCTGCGTCCACATGGCGAACCTGCGTCCACATGGCGAACCTCGTCCACATGGCGAACCTCGTCCAAGTGGCGAACCTGCGCCAACAATGTGAGGTCCCCTTGAAAGAGATGAGCCTGCGTCCAAGTGGCGAACCTGCGCCAACAATGTGAGGTCCCCTTGAAGGATGAGCCTCGTTTGAGTGGCGAATCTAGCCAACAACATGAGGTCCCCTCTAAAGGGATGAACCTCGTTCAAGCAGCGAACCGCCAACATGAGGTCTCCTCTAAGCGGGGCCGAACCTCGGCGAGTGATGAACCTCGTCCAAGTGGCGAACCTGCGTCCACATGGCGAACCTCGTCCACATGGCGAACCTGCGTCCACATGGCGAACCTCGTCCAAGTGGCGAACCTGCGCCAACAATGTGAGGTCCCCTTGAAGGATGAGCCTCGTCCAAGTGGCGAACCTGCGCCAACAATGTGAGGTCCCCTTGAAGGATGAGCCTCGTCCAAGTGGCGAACCTGCGTCCACATGGCGAACCTCGTCATTATGAACCTACCCAACAACATGAGGTCCCCTCTAAAGGGATGAACCTCGTCCAAGTGGCGAACCTGCGTCCACATGGCGAACCTCGTCCACATGGCGAACCTCGTCCACATGGCGAACCTGCGTCCACATGGCGAACCTCGTCCACATGGCGAACCTCGTCCACATGGCGAACCTGCGTCCACATGGCGAACCTCGTCCACATGGCGAACCTCGTCCACATGGCGAACCTCGTCCACATGGCGAACCTGCGCCAACAATGTGAGTCCCCTCCAAAGGGATGAGCCTCGTCCAAGTGGCGAACCTGCGTCCACATGGCGAACCTGCGCCAACAATGTGAGGTCCCCTTGAAAGAGATGAGCCTCGTCCAAGTGGCGAACCTGCGCCAACAATGTGAGGTCCCCTTGAAGGATGAGCCTCGTCCAAGTGGCGAACCTGCGTCATTATGAACCTACCCAACAACATGAGGTCCCCTCTAAAGGGATGAACCTCGTTCAAACAACGAACCTCGTCATTATGAACCTACCCAACAACATGAGGTCCCCTCTAAAGGGATGAACCTCGTCCAAGTGGCGAACCTGCGCCAACAATGTGAGGTCCCCTTGAAGGATGAGCCTCGTCCAAGTGGCGAACCTGCGCCAACAATGTGAGTCCCCTCCAAAGGGATGAGCCTCGTCCAAGTGGCGAACCTGCGTCATTATGAACCTACCCAACAACATGAGGTCCCCTCTAAAGGGATGAACCTCGTCCAAGTGGCGAACCTGCGTCCACATGGCGAACCTGCGCCAACAATGTGAGGTCCCCTTGAAAGAGATGAGCCTCGTCCAAGTGGCGAACCTGCGTCCACATGGCGAACCTGCGTCATTATGAACCTACCCAACAACATGAGGTCCCCTCTAAAGGGATGAACCTCGTCCAAGTGGCGAACCTGCGCCAACAATGTGAGGTCCCCTTGAAAGAGATGAGCCTCGTCCAAGTGGCGAACCTGCGCCAACAATGTGAGGTCCCCTTGAAGGATGAGCCTCGTCCAAGTGGCGAACCTGCGCCAACAATGTGAGGTCCCCTTGAAAGAGATGAGCCTCGTCCAAGTGGCGAACCTGCGTCCACATGGCGAACCTGCGTCCACATGGCGAACCTCGTCCAAGTGGCGAACCTGCGTCCACATGGCGAACCTCGTCATAGCAAGCGTCAAAATGATGAACCTCGTCCAAGTGGCGAACCTGCGTCATTATGAACCTACCCAACAACATGAGGTCCCCTCTAAAGGGATGAACCTCGTTCAAACAACGAACCTCGTCATTATGAACCTACCCAACAACATGAGGTCCCCTCTAAAGGGATGAACCTCGTCCAAGTGGCGAACCTGCGCCAACAATGTGAGGTCCCCTTGAAGGATGAGCCTCGTCCAAGTGGCGAACCTGCGCCAACAATGTGAGGTCCCCTTGAAGGATGAGCCTCGTCCAAGTGGCGAACCTGCGTCATTATGAACCTACCCAACAACATGAGGTCCCCTCTAAAGGGATGAACCTCGTCCAAGTGGCGAACCTGCGTCCACATGGCGAACCTCGTCATTATGAACCTACCCAACAACATGAGGTCCCCTCTAAAGGGATGAACCTCGTCCAAGTGGCGAACCTGCGCCAACAATGTGAGGTCCCCTTGAAAGAGATGAGCCTCGTCCAGTGGCGAACCTGCGTCCACATGGCGAACCTCGTCCACATGGCGAACCTCGTCCACATGGCGAACCTCGTCCACATGGCGAACCTGCGTCCACATGGCGAACCTGCGTCATTATGAACCTACCCAACAACATGAGGTCCCCTCTAAAGGGATGAACCTCGTCCAAGTGGCGAACCTGCGTCCACATGGCGAACCTCGTCATAGCAAGCGTCAAAATGATGAACCTCGTCCAAGTGGCGAACCTGCGTCCACATGGCGAACCTCGTCCACATGGCGAACCTCGTCCACATGGCGAACCTGCGTCATTATGAACCTACCCAACAACATGAGGTCCCCTCTAAAGGGAGTTGCTTTGAGTGGTTCGGAGGTTGGAGCTGGTTCCATTCACTCTTGGAGAGATTTGGAAAAGCTTTTATGGCGGATTCTTCGGCGATGACACGGGAGTGTCTATGGCAACCACTAGGCGTAAAGCAAAGAAAGAAAGAATCGTAAGCAACTTTGTCAAGAGATTGAGGAACCGATCATTGCGTGCGTGATCCGATTTCGAGGCCACTCTCATCGAGATGTGTGGAATAATCTCTCCATCAACATTACATCTAATATGGTATTTGTCGTGGCTTCGCTCGTGGAAAGACTTAACCGCCAAGGAGAACAAGTCGAGGCGTGCTCAAGCGTATGGAGGTTGAAGAGCTATTTGAATTCGAGAAGGTGGCGACCAAGATACCTTGGTGGTGGCGACCGCTTCCTCATCAAAACTCTTTTCAAGTAAGCCCACGATGGCATCTGTAGAGCTTCATGCGAAACCAAGCTATGGGACCCGTGAAGACTTGGCTACAATCGGCCAAAGATGATCGTTGATGCTTATATGCATCAATGCGCCGGAGGACCGACATCCGACGGTAAATTCTTGAAGAAGTACTACCCGTAGTCTTATTTCAAACTCCCACTAAGTTATCATGTTAACAATCACATCGATAACTAATTTTCTCTAAATTCCTTGCCAATCCTCGTCAATAGGATGGTGGGTTCCCAAAACTATCATGTTAACAATCACCTCGATAGTTCCCTCAAGATTTCCTCGTCAATCCTCTCAAATGGGATGGCGGGACCCTCCTTGTCATGTTAATATTACACCTCGACAAATCAACTTACCAATCCTCTTCAATGGGATGGTAAGTCCTCAAAATCGCTCGTCGCGACAATCTTGTCATGTTAACATTTTACCTCGGCAAATTAACTTACTAATCCTCTTCAATGGGATGGTGAGTCCTCAAAGTTGCCCCAATGCAACAAATTCTTGTCAGCGGGATGGCGGGCCCACATAAGCTGTCATGTTAACAATCACCTCGATAGTCCGCACCGTCATTCCGCAAATGGCGTTGTCCA
Organism: Asparagus setaceus; assembly: GCA_012295165.1. Taxonomy (NCBI): domain Eukaryota; kingdom Viridiplantae; phylum Streptophyta; class Magnoliopsida; order Asparagales; family Asparagaceae; genus Asparagus; species Asparagus setaceus. The sequence continues at coordinate 60,518,260 of CM022701.1, forward strand.
ATCAAGTCGTCATACCCTATTCCCATCATAGTTGTTATACTTCGAGTTCTTGAACAACTAGATTCTTCTTGGTCATATGTCGTCATACTTAGTGTCACTAAGCGATTTGATCAATTCCACATTGTCATTTGGTAGTGGCCTACCAAGTGTTGTGCCGGTTTGTCAAATTACCACAAGCGATATCTACTACCCTATCATAGTTGTTATACTTCTATGTCAGCGAGCGACTTGACTACTCCCACATGATCATTCCTCTAAATGATTTTGTTAAGTAATCCTTGTTGTTATACTCTCCGTCCTTTGAACAACTTGATTGCTTTTTGATCCGCGATCGTTATACTTTTATGTCAGCGAGCGACTTGACTACTCCCACATGATCATTCCTCTAAATGATTTTGTTAAGTAATCCTTGTTGTTATACTCTCCGTCCTTTGAACAACTTGATTGCTTTTTGATCCGCGATCGTTATACTTTTATGTCCTTTGAGCGACTTGACTACTCCCACATGATCATTCCTCTAAATGATTTTGTTAAGTAATCCTTGTTGTTATACTCTCCGTCCTTTGAACAACTTGATTGCTTTTTGATCCGCGATCGTTATACTTTTATGTCCTTTGAGCGATTGATCATCCCTACATGATTTTATTCCTAATAGTAGCCTACCATGCGATGTGCCTCTATTTCAACCATAGTCGTTATACTCCCATGTCAGCGAGCGACTTGACTACTCCCACATGATCATTCCTCTAAATGATTTTGTTAAGTAATCCTTGTTGTTATACTCTCCGTCCTTTGAACAACTTGATTGCTTTTTGATCCGCGATCGTTATACTTTTATGTCCTTTGAGCGATTGATCATCCCTACATGATTTTATTCCTAATAATGACCTACCAAGTGATGTGTCAATATTTCATCTTTCGATGTCGCCATTTCTCATAAATGGCGTTCCTTTGTCAATATTGACCTACCAAGTGATGTGTCAATATTTCATCTTTCGATGTCGCCATTTCTCATAAATGGCGTTCCTTTGTCAATATTGACCTACCAAGTGATGTGTCAATATTTCATCTTTCGATGTCGCCATTTCTCATAAATGGCGTTCCTTTGTCAATATTGACCTACCAAGTGATGTGTCAATATTTCATCTTTCGATGTCGCCATTTCTCATAAATGGCGGCGTTTATTGTCCAACATCGGCCTACCAAGCGATGTGCGATATTTCAACCTCGCCATCCTCATAATTGAGGCTCGTTTACAATCTAGTTGTTTGTAAATAGAGGAGAGATTTTAGCGATTAAGCCTAAAGAACCTCCTTGAAAACTCACCATCTTGAGGGAAAAGTATGGCTAGTCCAACTCAAGCGGCGGTTGGTAAAGACATACCAAGTCCGTTGATAGGCTGGGGTTTGCTAAAAATCCTAGAGAGGCGATCATTAGGCTGCAGTGAAGAATTCAAATTTACGAGTTAGTTAGAAGGTTCCTCGCTCGTGCACCGGCGACCACTTTACAAGTCTTCATATCCAAAGTGTTCGGACTCCATTCAACCACATTCAGTGCGAAAACTTTGGAGGGTTTTGTAGGCAATAAAATTGCCTTAATCCACCTGACAACTTCGGAATGAGCAAAAGAGCTTAAGGGTCCATCGAGTGAAGTCGAGGTCCGCCTAAAGGTTAAGTTCACTGAATGCTTGACTTTACAAAATAGACAAAAGTGTCGATATCTCCCAAACCGGAAGGAATTTGGCAAAATGACCGAACAAACTGAACCCTTGGGTTGGTTTGGTTGGCTCCGTCTCGTCGAGATAGTCGATTTTCATATATAATTAGTCCAATTCCGACATACGGTTTGAAAGTTACGACCGTTCTTAAGTAGCATATGAGGAAGGTCGCAAAGGCTGCGAGCTCCCCATTAAAGAGGAGGTTAAGCCACAGCGTGAGCTCGACATTCAGCGAGGTTAGCCAAGTAGCGAAACTCTCCATTGAGCGAGGTTAGCCAAGTAGCGAAGCCCTTCATTGAGGCGAGGTTAGCCAAGTAGCGAAGCCCTTCATTGAGGCGAGGTTAGCCAGCGTGAAGCTCTTCATTGAGCGAGGTTAAGCCCACAGCGGTGGTTTGGCGAGGCTCGCCCACAACATCAACGTCGGCGAGGTTAAGCCAAGTAGCGAAACTCTCCATTGAGCGAGGTTAAGCCAAGTAGCGAAGCCCTTCATTGAGCGAGGTTAGCCAGCGGTGAAGCTCTCCACTCAGCGAGGTTAGCCAAGTAGCGAAACTCTCCATTGAGCGAGGTTAAGCCCACAGCGGTGGTTTGGCGAGGCTCGCCCACAACATCAAAGTTTGGCGAGGCTTCGCCCACAACATCAAAGTTTGGCGAGGCTTCGCCCACAACATCAACGTCGGCGAGGTTAGCCACAGCGTGAGCTCGACATTCAGCGAGGTTAGCCAGCGTGAAGCTCTTCATTGAGCGAGGTTAAGCCCACAGCGGTGGTTTGGCGAGGTTAAGCCCACAATAGTGGTTTGGCGAGGCTCGCCCACAACATCAACGTCGGCGAGGTTAAGCCCACAACATCAAAGTTTGTGAGGCTGCGCCCACAACATCAAAGTTTGTGAGGCTGCGCCCACAACATCAAAGTTTGGCGAGGCTTCGCCCACAACATCAAAGTTTGTGAGGCTGCGCCCACAACATCAACGTCGGCGAGGTTAAGCCAAGTAGCGAAGCCCTTCATTGAGCGAGGTTAGCCAAGTAGCGAAGCCCTTCATTGAGGCGAGGTTAGCCAAGTAGCGAAGCCCTTCATTGAGCGAGGTTAGCCACAGCGTGAGCTCGACATTCAGCGAGGTTAGCCAAGTAGCGAAGCCCTTCATTGAGGCGAGGTTAGCCAAGTAGCGAAACTCTCCATTGAGGCGAGGTTAGCCAGCGTGAAGCTCTTCATTGAGCGAGGTTAAGCCAAGTAGCGAAGCCCTTCATTGAGCGAGGTTAGCCAGCGTGAAGCTCTTCATTGAGCGAGGTTAAGCCCACAACATCAAAGTTTGGCGAGGCTGCGCCCACAACATCAAAGTTTGGCGAGGCTTCGCCCACAACATCAAAGTTTGGCGAGGCTCGCCCACAACATCAAAGTTTGGCGAGGTTAAGCCAAGTAGCGAAGCCCTTCATTGAGCGAGGTTAGCCAAGTAGCGAAACTCTCCATTGAGCGAGGTTAGCCACAGCGTGAGCTCGACATTCAGCGAGGTTAGCCACAGCGTGAGCTCGACATTCAGCGAGGTTAGCCAAGTAGCGAAGCCCTTCATTGAGCGAGGTTAAGCCCACAACATCAAAGTTTGGCGAGGCTCGCCCACAACATCAAAGTTTGGCGAGGCTCGCCCACAACATCAAAGTTTGGCGAGGCTCGCCCACAACATCAAAGTTTGGCGAGGTTAAGCCAAGTAGCGAAGCCCTTCATTGAGCGAGGTTAGCCAAGTAGCGAAACTCTCCATTGAGCGAGGTTAGCCACAGCGTGAGCTCGACATTCAGCGAGGTTAGCCAAGTAGCGAAGCCCTTCATTGAGCGAGGTTAAGCCCACAGCGGTGGTTTGGCGAGGCTCGCCCACAACATCAAAGTTTGTGAGGCTGCGCCCACAACATCAACGTTTGGCGAGGTTAAGCCCACAGCGGTGGTTTGGCGAGGCTTCGCCCACAACATCAACGTCGGCGAGGTTAAGCCCACAGCGGTGGTTTGGCGAGGCTCGCCCACAACATCAACGTCGGCGAGGTTAAGCCCACAACATCAAAGTTTGGCGAGGCTGCGCCCACAACATCAAAGTTTGGCGAGGCTTCGCCCACAACATCAAAGTTTGGCGAGGCTCGCCCACAACATCAAAGTTTGGCGAGGTTAAGCCCACAACATCAAAGTTTGGCGAGGCTCGCCCACAACATCAACGTCGGCGAGGTTAAGCCCACAACATCAAAGTTTGGCGAGGCTGCGCCCACAACATCAACGTCGGCGAGGTTAAGCCCACAACATCAACGTCGGCGAGGTTAAGCCCACAGCGGTGGTTTGGCGAGGCTTCGCCCACAACATCAACGTCGGCGAGGTTAAGCCCACAACATCAAAGTTTGGCGAGGCTCGCCCACAACATCAAAGTTTGGCGAGGCTCGCCCACAACATCAAAGTTTGGCGAGGCTCGCCCACAACATCAAAGTTTGGCGAGGTTAAGCCCACAGCGGTGGTTTGGCGAGGCTTCGCCCACAACATCAAAGTTTGGCGAGGCTCGCCCACAACATCAAAGTTTGGCGAGGTTAAGCCCACAGCGGTGGTTTGGCGAGGCTCGCCCACAACATCAAAGTTTGGCGAGGTTAAGCCCACAGCGGTGGTTTGGCGAGGCTCGCCCACAACATCAAAGTTTGTGAGGCTGCGCCCACAACATCAACGTCGGCGAGGTTAAGCCCACAACATCAAAGTTTGGCGAGGCTTCGCCCACAACATCAAAGTTTGGCGAGGTTAAGCCCACAGCGGTGGTTTGGCGAGGCTCGCCCACAACATCAACGTCGGCGAGGTTAAGCCCACAGCGGTGGTTTGGCGAGGCTCGCCCACAACATCAACGTCGGCGAGGTTAAGCCCACAACATCAAAGTTTGGCGAGGTTAAGCCCACAGCGGTGGTTTGGCGAGGCTTCGCCCACAACATCAAAGTTTGGCGAGGCTCGCCCACAACATCAAAGTTTGGCGAGGCTCGCCCACAACATCAAAGTTTGGCGAGGCTCGCCCACAACATCAAAGTTTGGCGAGGTTAAGCCCACAGCGGTGGTTTGGCGAGGCTCGCCCACAACATCAACGTCGGCGAGGTTAAGCCCACAACATCAAAGTTTGGCGAGGCTGCGCCCACAACATCAAAGTTTGGCGAGGCTCGCCCACAACATCAAAGTTTGGCGAGGTTAAGCCCACAGCGGTGGTTTGGCGAGGCTCGCCCACAACATCAACGTCGGCGAGGTTAAGCCCACAACATCAAAGTTTGGCGAGGCTCGCCCACAACATCAAAGTTTGGCGAGGCTTCGCCCACAACATCAAAGTTTGGCGAGGCTCGCCCACAACATCAAAGTTTGGCGAGGCTCGCCCACAACATCAAAGTTTGGCGAGGCTTCGCCCACAACATCAAAGTTTGGCGAGGCTGCGCCCACAACATCAACGTCGGCGAGGTTAAGCCCACAGCGGTGGTTTGGCGAGGCTGCGCCCACAACATCAACGTCGGCGAGGTTAAGCCCACAACATCAAAGTTTGTGAGGCTGCGCCCACAACATCAAAGTTTGGCGAGGCTTCGCCCACAACATCAACGTCGGCGAGGTTAAGCCCACAGCGGTGGTTTGGCGAGGCTGCGCCCACAACATCAAAGTTTGGCGAGGCTGCGCCCACAACATCAAAGTTTGTGAGGCTGCGCCCACAACATCAAAGTTTGGCGAGGCTGCGCCCACAACATCAAAGTTTGGCGAGGCTGCGCCCACAACATCAAAGTTTGGCGAGGCTTCGCCCACAACATCAAAGTTTGGCGAGGCTCGCCCACAACATCAAAGTTTGGCGAGGCTGCGCCCACAACATCAAAGTTTGTGAGGCTGCGCCCACAACATCAAAGTTTGGCGAGGTTAAGCCCACAGCGGTGGTTTGGCGAGGCTGCGCCCACAACATCAAAGTTTGGCGAGGCTTCGCCCACAACATCAAAGTTTGGCGAGGCTCGCCCACAACATCAACGTCGGCGAGGTTAAGCCCACAGCGGTGGTTTGGCGAGGCTCGCCCACAACATCAAAGTTTGGCGAGGCTCGCCCACAACATCAAAGTTTGGCGAGGCTCGCCCACAACATCAACGTCGGCGAGGTTAAGCCCACAGCGGTGGTTTGGCGAGGCTTCGCCCACAACATCAAAGTTTGGCGAGGCTTCGCCCACAACATCAAAGTTTGTGAGGCTGCGCCCACAACATCAACGTCGGCGAGGTTAAGCCCACAGCGGTGGTTTGGCGAGGCTGCGCCCACAACATCAAAGTTTGTGAGGCTGCGCCCACAACATCAAAGTTTGGCGAGGCTCGCCCACAACATCAACGTCGGCGAGGTTAAGCCCACAACATCAACGTCGGCGAGGTTAAGCCCACAACATCAAAGTTTGGCGAGGCTCGCCCACAACATCAACGTCGGCGAGGTTAAGCCCACAACATCAACGTCGGCGAGGTTAAGCCCACAACATCAAAGTTTGGCGAGGTTAAGCCCACAGCGGTGGTTTGGCGAGGCTTCGCCCACAACATCAAAGTTTGGCGAGGCTCGCCCACAACATCAAAGTTTGGCGAGGTTAAGCCCACAGCGGTGGTTTGGCGAGGCTGCGCCGTCAATGTGAGTCCCCTCCAAAGGGATGAGCCTGCGTCCAAGTGGCGAACCTGCGCCAACAATGTGAGGTCCCCTTGAAAGAGATGAGCCTGCGTCCAAGTGGCGAACCTCGTCCAAGTGGCGAACCTGCGCCAACAATGTGAGTCCCCTTGAAAGAGATGAGCCTGCGTCCAAGTGGCGAACCTGCGTCATTATGAACCTACCCAACAACATGAGGTTCCATCAAAACCATACAAACATCGCTCGTTGGCGAACCGTCATAGCAAGCGTCAAAATGATGAACCTCGTCATCATGAACCTCGACATGGGGTGTCATCAAATCAAGGCGGCTTCGCTCGGTGGGCCGAATCTGCGTCGTAGGAAGCGTCGAATGGCGAACCTGCGTCATTATGAACCTACCCAACAACATGAGGTCCATTCTAAACAAGATGAACCTCGTTCAAACAACGAACCTCGTCATCATCGGGGTTCATTTAAAACAAGACAAATGTAAGCCCGGTGCGAACCTGCGTCCACATGGCGAACCTCGTCCAAGTGGCGAACCTGCGCCAACAATGTGAGGTCCCCTTGAAGGATGAGCCTCGTCCAAGTGGCGAACCTCGTCCAAGTGGCGAACCTGCGCCCGTCAATGTGAGGTCCCCTCCAAAGGGATGAGCCTGCGTCCAAGTGGCGAACCTGCGCCAACAATGTGAGGTCCCCTTGAAGGATGAGCCTCGTTTGAGTGGCGAATCTGCGCCAACAACATGAGGTCCCCTCTAAAGGGATGAACCTCGTCCAAGTGGCGAACCTGCGCCAACAATGTGAGGTCCCCTCCAAAGGGATGAGCCTGCGTCCAAGTGGCGAACCTGCGTCCACATGGCGAACCTGCGTCCACATGGCGAACCTCGTCCACATGGCGAACCTCGTCCACATGGCGAACCTCGTCCACATGGCGAACCTGCGTCCACATGGCGAACCTCGTCCAAGTGGCGAACCTGCGTCCACATGGCGAACCTCGTCCACATGGCGAACCTGCGCCCGTCAATGTGAGGTCCCCTTGAAGGATGAGCCTCGTCCAAGTGGCGAACCTGCGTCCACATGGCGAACCTCGTCATTATGAACCTACCCAACAACATGAGGTCCCCTCTAAAGGGATGAACCTCGTCCAAGTGGCGAACCTGCGTCCACATGGCGAACCTCGTCCAAGTGGCGAACCTGCGTCCACATGGCGAACCTGCGTCCACATGGCGAACCTCGTCCACATGGCGAACCTCGTCCACATGGCGAACCTGCGTCCACATGGCGAACCTCGTCCACATGGCGAACCTCGTCCACATGGCGAACCTGCGCCCGTCAATGTGAGTCCCCTTGAAAGAGATGAGCCTGCGTCCAAGTGGCGAACCTGCGTCCACATGGCGAACCTCGTCATTATGAACCTACCCAACAACATGAGGTCCCCTCTAAAGGGATGAACCTCGTCCAAGTGGCGAACCTGCGTCCACATGGCGAACCTGCGTCCACATGGCGAACCTCGTCCACATGGCGAACCTCGTCATTATGAACCTACCCAACAACATGAGGTCCCCTCTAAAGGGATGAACCTCGTTCAAACAACGAACCTCGTCATTATGAACCTACCCAACAACATGAGGTCCCCTCTAAAGGGATGAACCTCGTCCAAGTGGCGAACCTGCGCCAACAATGTGAGGTCCCCTTGAAGGATGAGCCTCGTCCAAGTGGCGAACCTGCGCCAACAATGTGAGTCCCCTCCAAAGGGATGAGCCTCGTCCAAGTGGCGAACCTGCGCCAACAATGTGAGTCCCCTCCAAAGGGATGAGCCTCGTCCAAGTGGCGAACCTGCGTCCACATGGCGAACCTGCGCCCGTCAATGTGAGGTCCCCTTGAAAGAGATGAGCCTGCGTCCAAGTGGCGAACCTGCGTCCACATGGCGAACCTGCGTCATTATGAACCTCGCCGCCCGAGAACCAAAGGCGGCAACCTCGCCGGGTTAAGCCAAACTTCGACTTCGAAAGCCTCTCTCATATGAGGCTCGTTTTTGAGAATCAGCGGGGGTACACCCGCCGATCTCGTGATTATCTCACTTTCATAGCGTGATGCGGTCAAATGCAATCTCATTGTTCTTTGTGAAGCTCATCTACGCCATGCGCCCAATGTTCATCGACACATCAACCTTACGTATTTGGCGATTATCGACCCGTCAACTAGGCGAAGGCGGTTTCGCCATAAGAAACAAAGCGGCCAGCGGTGGTCATTCCCACAGGTGACTATTAACATGATTGGGAGAAGCGGGAGCAAGACCCCAACAGGCGATCTGAATCGTCGACCACGAGTATTCCCGAGGTTCGGCGCATTAATCAATAGTCAAACCACCTATCGAAGCACCGTCTTACGTGCGGGCGGCAATCCCGTTTGACTATAGCCAATTGGTAGGGTACCTCGAAGAATTTGAGAACTCAGGCATTGCCCGTCTCAACCTTCAAACAACGATATAAGTGATCAAGCCGGCGTCCTCATGGCTAATAAAGAGGAAGAGATGGCAAAGAAGATCAAAGAGCAACAAGCTCTTATTCTTGCTCAACAAGAGTCTATCAGACGCTTACAAGTGATGATGGAGAAGCTCGTCGGCAAGAAGAAAGTAGACGAGGGAGGTTCCAAAGCAAAGCATGAAGGCTGTGAAGAGGATCGGGATGTCCACTCTGGGTCATCTGAAGTAGAGTCGAACCCACGAGATCATAAGTTACATGATTTCCAAAAGCAGCTTGATGCCATCAAGCTCCAAGGGCGTTTTAAGGAGCTGGGGGTGACTAGACCATACCCTGCGGAATGGGATGATGTCCCATATCCGCCAAAATTCAAGCCACTCAATCTAGTGCAGTTTGATGGAAAAAGCTCTCCATCACAACATGTTTATTATTTCCAAGCACAAACCGGGCATATAGCGGTGCGATCCTATCATGACCCGATTGTTCATTAGCACTCTTAAGGGAGTTGCTTCGAGTGGTTCGGAGGTTGGAGCTGGTTCCATTCACTCTTGGAGAGATTTGGAAAAGCTTTTATGGCGGATTCTTCGGCGATGACACGGGAGTATCTATGGCAACCACTGCTGGTAAAGCGGAGGAAGAAAGAATCGTAAGCAACTTTGTCAAGAGATTGAGGAACCGATCATTGCGTGCGTGATCGATTTCGAGGCCACTCTCATCGAGATGTGTGGAATAATCTCTCCATCAACATTACATCTAATATGGTATTTGTCGTGGCTTCGCTCGTGGAAAGACTTAACCGCCAAGGAGAACAAGTCGAGGCGTGCTCAAGCGTATGGAGGTTGAAGAGCTATTTGAATTCGAGGAGGTGGCGACCAAGATACCTTGGTGGTGGTGACCGCTTCCTCATCAAAACTCTTTTCAAGTAAGCCCACGATGGCATCTGCCGAGCTTCATGTGAAACCAAGCTATGGGACCGGTATGCGGACGGCTACAATCGGCCAAAGATGATCGTTGATGCTTATATGCATCAATGCGGAGGACCGACATCCGACGGTAAATTCTTGAAGAAGTACTACCCGTAGTCTTATTTCAAACTCCCACTAAGTTATCATGTTAACAATCACATCTGATAACTAATTTTCTCTAAATTCCCTTGCCAATCCTCGTCAATAGGATGGTGGGTTCCCAAAACTATCATGTTAACAATCACCTCGATAGTTCCCTCAAGATTTCCTCGTCAATCCTCTCAAATAGGATGGCGGGACCCTCCTTGTCATGTTAATATTACACCTCGACAAATCAACTTACCAATCCTCTTCAATGGGATGGTAAGTCCTCAAAATCGCTCGTCGCGACAATCTTGTCATGTTAACATTTTACCTCTGGCAAATTAACTTACTAATCCTCTTCAATGGGATGGTGAGTCCTCAAAGTTGCCCCAATCGCAACAAATTCTTGTCAACAGGATGGCGGGCCCACATAAGCTGTCATGTTAACAATCACCTCGATAGTTCCCTCAAGATTTCCTCCGTCAATCCTCTCAAATGGGATGGCGGGACCCTCCTTGTCATGTTAACAATCACATCGATAACTAATTTTCTCTAAATTCCTTGCCAATCCTCGTCAATAGGATGGTGGGTTCCCAAAACTATCATGTTAACAATCACATCGATAACTAATTTTCTCTAAATTCCTTGCCAATCCTCGTCAATAGGATGGTGGGTTCCCAAAACTATCATGTTAACAATCACATCGATAACTAATTTTCTCTAAATTCCTTGCCAATCCTCGTCAATAGGATGGTGGGTTCCCAAAACTATCATGTTAACAATCACCTCGATAGTTCCCTCAAGATTTCCTCGTCAATCCTCTCAAATAGGATGGCGGGACCCTCCTTGTCATGTTAACAATCACCTCGATAGTTCCCTCAAGATTTCCTCGTCAATCCTCTCAAATAGGATGGCGGGACCCTCCTTGTCATGTTAACAATCACCTCGATAGTTCCCTCAAGATTTCCTCCGTCAATCCTCTCAAATGGGATGGCGGGACCCTCCTTGTCATGTTAACAATCACCTCGATAGTTCCCTCAAGATTTCCTCGTCAATCCTCTCAAATAGGATGGCGGGACCCTCCTTGTCATGTTAACAATCACCTCGATAGTTCCCTCAAGATTTCCTCGTCAATCCTCTCAAATGGGATGGCGGGACCCTCCTTGTCATGTTAACAATCACCTCGACAAATCAACTTACCAATCCTCTTCAATGGGATGGTGAGTCCTCAAAGTTGCCCCAATCGCAACAAATTCTTGTCGGGTTAACAATCACCTCGACAAATCAACTTACCAATCCTCTTCAATGGGATGGTGAGTCCTCAAAGTTGCCCCAATCGCAACAAATTCTTGTCGGGTTAACAATCACCTCGACAAATCAACTTACCAATCCTCTTCAATGGGATGGTGAGTCCTCAAAGTTGCCCCAATCGCAACAAATTCTTGTCGGGTTAACAATCACCTCGATAGTTCCCTCAAGATTTCCTCGTCAATCCTCTCAAATAGGATGGCGGGACCCTCCTTGTCATGTTAACATTTTACCTCGGCAAATTAACTTACTAATCCTCTTCAATGGGATGGTGAGTCCTCAAAGTTGCCCCAATCGCAACAAATTCTTGTCGGGTTAACAATCACCTCGACAAATCAACTTACCAATCCTCTTCAATGGGATGGTGAGTCCTCAAAGTTGCCCCAATCGCAACAAATTCTTGTCGGGTTAACAATCACCTCGATAGTTCCCTCAAGATTTCCTCGTCAATCCTCTCAAATAGGATGGCGGGACCCTCCTTGTCATGTTAACATTTTACCTCGGCAAATTAACTTACTAATCCTCTTCAATGGGATGGTGAGTCCTCAAAGTTGCCCCAATCGCAACAAATTCTTGTCGGGTTAACAATCACCTCGACAAATCAACTTACCAATCCTCTTCAATGGGATGGTGAGTCCTCAAAGTTGCCCCAATCGCAACAAATTCTTGTCGGGTTAACAATCACCTCGACAAATCAACTTACCAATCCTCTTCAATGGGATGGTGAGTCCTCAAAGTTGCCCCAATCGCAACAAATTCTTGTCGGGTTAACAATCACCTCGACAAATCAACTTACCAATCCTCTTCAATGGGATGGTGAGTCCTCAAAGTTGCCCCAATCGCAACAAATTCTTGTCGGGTTAACAATCACCTCGATAGTTCCCTCAAGATTTCCTCGTCAATCCTCTCAAATAGGATGGCGGGACCCTCCTTGTCATGTTAATATTACACCTCGACAAATCAACTTACCAATCCTCTTCAATGGGATGGTGAGTCCTCAAAGTTGCCCCAATCGCAACAAATTCTTGTCGGGTTAACAATCACCTCGACAAATCAACTTACCAATCCTCTTCAATGGGATGGTGAGTCCTCAAAGTTGCCCCAATCGCAACAAATTCTTGTCGGGTTAACAATCACCTCGATAGTTCCCTCAAGATTTCCTCGTCAATCCTCTCAAATAGGATGGCGGGACCCTCCTTGTCATGTTAATATTACACCTCGACAAATCAACTTACCAATCCTCTTCAATGGGATGGTGAGTCCTCAAAGTTGCCCCAATCGCAACAAATTCTTGTCGGGTTAACAATCACCTCGACAAATCAACTTACCAATCCTCTTCAATGGGATGGTGAGTCCTCAAAGTTGCCCCAATCGCAACAAATTCTTGTCGGGTTAACAATCACCTCGATAGTTCCCTCAAGATTTCCTCGTCAATCCTCTCAAATAGGATGGCGGGACCCTCCTTGTCATGTTAACAATCACCTCGATAGTTCCCTCAAGATTTCCTCGTCAATCCTCTCAAATAGGATGGCGGGACCCTCCTTGTCATGTTAATATTACACCTCGACAAATCAACTTACCAATCCTCTTCAATGGGATGGTGAGTCCTCAAAGTTGCCCCAATCGCAACAAATTCTTGTCGGGTTAACAATCACCTCGACAAATCAACTTACCAATCCTCTTCAATGGGATGGTGAGTCCTCAAAGTTGCCCCAATCGCAACAAATTCTTGTCGGGTTAACAATCACCTCGACAAATCAACTTACCAATCCTCTTCAATGGGATGGTGAGTCCTCAAAGTTGCCCCAATCGCAACAAATTCTTGTCGGGTTAACAATCACCTCGACAAATCAACTTACCAATCCTCTTCAATGGGATGGTGAGTCCTCAAAGTTGCCCCAATCGCAACAAATTCTTGTCGGGTTAACAATCACCTCGACAAATCAACTTACCAATCCTCTTCAATGGGATGGTGAGTCCTCAAAGTTGCCCCAATCGCAACAAATTCTTGTCGGGTTAACAATCACCTCGACAAATCAACTTACCAATCCTCTTCAATGGGATGGTGAGTCCTCAAAGTTGCCCCAATCGCAACAAATTCTTGTCGGGTTAACAATCACCTCGATAGTTCCCTCAAGATTTCCTCGTCAATCCTCTCAAATAGGATGGCGGGACCCTCCTTGTCATGTTAACATTTTACCTCGGCAAATTAACTTACTAATCCTCTTCAATGGGATGGTGAGTCCTCAAAGTTGCCCCAATCGCAACAAATTCTTGTCGGGTTAACAATCACCTCGACAAATCAACTTACCAATCCTCTTCAATGGGATGGTGAGTCCTCAAAGTTGCCCCAATCGCAACAAATTCTTGTCGGGTTAACAATCACCTCGACAAATCAACTTACCAATCCTCTTCAATGGGATGGTGAGTCCTCAAAGTTGCCCCAATCGCAACAAATTCTTGTCGGGTTAACAATCACCTCGACAAATCAACTTACCAATCCTCTTCAATGGGATGTGTCAATATTTCATTTTCGATGTTAGCCATTTCTCATAAATGGCGTTCCTTTGTCCAATATTGACCTACCAAGTGATGTGTCAATATTTCATCTTTTCGATGTGCGCCATTTCTCATAAATGACGACATTTATTGTCCAACATCGGCCTACCAAGCGATGTGCCGATATTTCAACCTCGCCATCCTCATAATTGAGGCTCGTTTACAATCTAGTTGTTTGTAAATAGAGGAGAGATTTTAGCAGTTAAGCCTAAAAGAACCTCCTTGAAAACTCACCATCTTGAGGGAAAAGTATGGCTAGTCCAACTCAAGCGGCGGTTGGTAAAGACATACCAAGTCCGTTGATAGGCTGGGGTTTGCTAAAAATCCTAGAGAGGCGATCATTAGGCTGCAGTGAAGAATTCAAATTTACGAGTTAGTTAGAAGGTTCCTCGCTCCGATGCACACGGCGACCACTTTACAAGTCTTCATATCCAAAGTGTTCGGACTCCATTCAACCACATTCAGTGCGAAAACTTTGGAGGGTTTTGTAGGCAATAAAATTGCCTTAATCCTGCTGACAACTTCGGAATGAGCAAAAGAGCTTAAGGGTCCATCGAGTGAAGTCGAGGTCCGCCTAAAGGTTAAGTTCACGAATGCTTGACTTTACAAAATAGACAAAAGTGTCGATATTTCCCAAACCGGAAGGAATTTGGCAAAATGGCCGGAGCAAACCAAACCTGCGGGTGGGTTTGGTTAGCTCCGTCTCGTCGAGATAGTCGATTTTCATACATAATTAGTCCAATTCCGACATACGGTTTGAAAGTTACGACCCGTTCTTAAGTAGCATATGAGGAAGGTCGCAAAGGCTGCGAGCTCCCCATTAAAGAGGAGGTTAAGCCACAGCGTGAGCTCGACATTCAGCGAGGTTAGCCAAGTAGCGAAACTCTCCATTGAGCGAGGTTAGCCAAGTAGCGAAGCCCTTCATTGAGCGAGGTTAAGCCAGCGTGAAGCTCTTCATTGAGCGAGGTTAAGCCAGCGTGAAGCTCTTCATTCGAGCGAGGTTAGCCAAGTAGCGAAGCCCTTCATTGAGCGAGGTTAGCCAAGTAGCGAAACTCTCCATTGAGGCGAGGTTAGCCAAGTAGCGAAGCCCTTCATTGAGCGAGGTTAAGCCAGCGTGAAGCTCTTCATTGAGCGAGGTTAAGCCCACAACATCAAAGTTTGGCGAGGTTAGCCAAGTAGCGAAGCCCTTCATTGAGCGAGGTTAGCCAAGTAGCGAAGCCCTTCATTGAGCGAGGTTAAGCCCACAACATCAAAGTTTGGCGAGGCTGCGCCCACAACATCAAAGTTTGGCGAGGTTAGCCAAGTAGCGAAGCCCTTCATTGAGCGAGGTTAGCCAAGTAGCGAAACTCTCCATTGAGCGAGGTTAGCCAAGTAGCGAAGCCCTTCATTGAGCGAGGTTAAGCCCACAACATCAAAGTTTGGCGAGGTTAAGCCCACAATAGTGGTTTGGCGAGGCTCGCCCACAACATCAACGTCGGCGAGGTTAAGCCCACAACATCAAAGTTTGTGAGGCTGCGCCCACAACATCAAAGTTTGGCGAGGCTGCGCCCACAACATCAAAGTTTGGCGAGGCTCGCCCACAACATCAAAGTTTGGCGAGGCTGCGCCCACAACATCAAAGTTTGGCGAGGTTAGCCAAGTAGCGAAGCCCTTCATTGAGCGAGGTTAGCCAAGTAGCGAAGCCCTTCATTGAGCGAGGTTAGCCAAGTAGCGAAGCCCTTCATTGAGCGAGGTTAGCCAAGTAGCGAAACTCTCCATTGAGCGAGGTTAGCCAAGTAGCGAAGCCCTTCATTGAGCGAGGTTAAGCCCACAACATCAAAGTCGGCGAGGTTAAGCCCACAACATCAAAGTTTGGCGAGGTTAGCCAAGTAGCGAAGCCCTTCATTGAGCGAGGTTAGCCAAGTAGCGAAGCCCTTCATTGAGCGAGGTTAAGCCCACAACATCAAAGTTTGGCGAGGCTGCGCCCACAACATCAAAGTTTGGCGAGGTTAGCCAAGTAGCGAAGCCCTTCATTGAGCGAGGTTAGCCAAGTAGCGAAGCCCTTCATTGAGCGAGGTTAGCCAAGTAGCGAAGCCCTTCATTGAGCGAGGTTAAGCCCACAACATCAAAGTTTGGCGAGGTTAAGCCCACAATAGTGGTTTGGCGAGGCTCGCCCACAACATCAACGTCGGCGAGGTTAAGCCCACAACATCAAAGTTTGTGAGGCTGCGCCCACAACATCAAAGTTTGGCGAGGCTGCGCCCACAACATCAAAGTTTGGCGAGGCTCGCCCACAACATCAAAGTTTGGCGAGGCTGCGCCCACAACATCAAAGTTTGGCGAGGTTAGCCAAGTAGCGAAGCCCTTCATTGAGCGAGGTTAGCCAAGTAGCGAAGCCCTTCATTGAGCGAGGTTAGCCAAGTAGCGAAGCCCTTCATTGAGCGAGGTTAGCCAAGTAGCGAAGCCCTTCATTGAGCGAGGTTAGCCAAGTAGCGAAGCCCTTCATTGAGCGAGGTTAAGCCCACAACATCAAAGTTTGGCGAGGTTAAGCCCACAACATCAAAGTTTGGCGAGGTTAAGCCCACAACATCAAAGTTTGGCGAGGCTCGCCCACAACATCAAAGTTTGGCGAGGTTAGCCAAGTAGCGAAGCCCTTCATTGAGCGAGGTTAAGCCCACAACATCAAAGTTTGGCGAGGCTGCGCCCACAACATCAAAGTTTGGCGAGGCTGCGCCCACAACATCAAAGTTTGGCGAGGCTCGCCCACAACATCAAAGTTTGGCGAGGCTGCGCCCACAACATCAAAGTTTGGCGAGGCTCGCCCACAACATCAACGTCGGCGAGGTTAAGCCCACAACATCAACGTCGGCGAGGTTAAGCCCACAACATCAACGTCGGCGAGGTTAAGCCCACAACATCAACGTCGGCGAGGTTAAGCCCACAACATCAAAGTTTGGCGAGGTTAGCCAAGTAGCGAAGCCCTTCATTGAGCGAGGTTAAGCCCACAACATCAAAGTTTGGCGAGGTTAAGCCCACAACATCAAAGTTTGGCGAGGCTCGCCCACAACATCAAAGTTTGGCGAGGTTAGCCAAGTAGCGAAGCCCTTCATTGAGCGAGGTTAAGCCCACAACATCAAAGTTTGGCGAGGCTCGCCCACAACATCAAAGTTTGGCGAGGCTCGCCCACAACATCAAAGTTTGGCGAGGTTAGCCAAGTAGCGAAGCCCTTCATTGAGCGAGGTTAAGCCCACAACATCAAAGTTTGTGAGGCTGCGCCCACAACATCAAAGTTTGGCGAGGTTAAGCCCACAACATCAAAGTTTGTGAGGCTGCGCCCACAACATCAACGTCGGCGAGGTTAAGCCCACAACATCAAAGTTTGGCGAGGCTCGCCCACAACATCAAAGTTTGGCGAGGTTAAGCCCACAACATCAAAGTTTGGCGAGGTTAGCCAAGTAGCGAAGCCCTTCATTGAGCGAGGTTAGCCAAGTAGCGAAGCCCTTCATTGAGCGAGGTTAGCCAAGTAGCGAAGCCCTTCATTGAGCGAGGTTAGCCAAGTAGCGAAGCCCTTCATTGAGCGAGGTTAGCCAAGTAGCGAAGCCCTTCATTGAGCGAGGTTAGCCAAGTAGCGAAGCCCTTCATTGAGCGAGGTTAGCCAAGTAGCGAAGCCCTTCATTGAGCGAGGTTAGCCAAGTAGCGAAGCCCTTCATTGAGCGAGGTTAGCCAAGTAGCGAAGCCCTTCATTGAGCGAGGTTAAGCCCACAACATCAAAGTTTGGCGAGGTTAAGCCCACAACATCAAAGTTTGGCGAGGCTCGCCCACAACATCAAAGTTTGTGAGGCTGCGCCCACAACATCAAAGTTTGGCGAGGCTGCGCCCACAACATCAACGTCGGCGAGGTTAAGCCCACAACATCAACGTCGGCGAGGTTAAGCCCACAACATCAACGTCGGCGAGGTTAAGCCCACAACATCAAAGTTTGGCGAGGTTAAGCCCACAACATCAAAGTTTGGCGAGGTTAGCCAAGTAGCGAAGCCCTTCATTGAGCGAGGTTAAGCCCACAACATCAACGTCGGCGAGGTTAAGCCCACAACATCAAAGTTTGGCGAGGCTCGCCCACAACATCAAAGTTTGGCGAGGTTAGCCAAGTAGCGAAGCCCTTCATTGAGCGAGGTTAGCCAAGTAGCGAAGCCCTTCATTGAGCGAGGTTAGCCAAGTAGCGAAGCCCTTCATTGAGCGAGGTTAGCCAAGTAGCGAAGCCCTTCATTGAGCGAGGTTAGCCAAGTAGCGAAGCCCTTCATTGAGCGAGGTTAGCCAAGTAGCGAAGCCCTTCATTGAGCGAGGTTAAGCCCACAACATCAAAGTTTGGCGAGGCTCGCCCACAACATCAAAGTTTGGCGAGGTTAGCCAAGTAGCGAAGCCCTTCATTGAGCGAGGTTAGCCAAGTAGCGAAACTCTCCATTGAGCGAGGTTAGCCAAGTAGCGAAGCCCTTCATTGAGCGAGGTTAGCCAAGTAGCGAAGCCCTTCATTGAGCGAGGTTAGCCAAGTAGCGAAGCCCTTCATTGAGCGAGGTTAGCCAAGTAGCGAAGCCCTTCATTGAGCGAGGTTAGCCAAGTAGCGAAGCCCTTCATTGAGCGAGGTTAGCCAAGTAGCGAAGCCCTTCATTGAGCGAGGTTAAGCCCACAACATCAACGTCGGCGAGGTTAAGCCCACAACATCAACGTCGGCGAGGTTAAGCCCACAACATCAACGTCGGCGAGGTTAAGCCCACAACATCAAAGTTTGGCGAGGTTAGCCAAGTAGCGAAGCCCTTCATTGAGCGAGGTCTGCGTCCTGCAGCTCGGCGGTAGATAATTCTCAACTCCAAAAGAAAGGTAAATTCAAACCCAAATGGGAAGGACCGTTTATAATAGACGGTCTATTCAAGCGGTGCATATCGCCTTATCACCGGTGGTGGCCAGGCAGCTAATCTTAGATAAGCGGGAAGTTCTAAAAATACCACCCTTAGTACATTCAGGATAACCTATTTTGATGGGAAGTTCCTCGGAAATATTTTACCCATTTCTTGAGGATAACCCTAAATAAATTTATTTTCCTCCAAAATTCTCTCACCGATCAAATTCATTGACGGTGGGCCCACTAAAAATCTCCCTGGTCCGACCACCAGCAAAATCCTCTCTCGATTCATTCCACGAACGAGAGGTCCACATTCAAATTTTGGTTAGCGATTCTATAAAAGTGAAAGCTATCCGCATTCTTTTAAGACTCTCAGAGCGGAGATCCTGCTCTTAGTTTCTTTCTCAGCGGGAAATAGAATACATTCTTCCTTTCTCACATTTCACCTGGAGATAGAATACATTCTTCCTCTCCAGAAGTAAGAGATAGAATACATTCTTCCTCTCTTATCTTAGATTCTCGGAGTGGAGATCCCACTCTTAGTTTCATCTTTCAAGATTCTCAAAATGGAGATCTCATTTTAGTCTCTTTCCTTTGGAAGCAGGACAAAATCCTTCCTTTCCAACACGGGAGATAGGAGACAAGATCCTCCTTCCTCTCCACCGGCAAGAGATAGGATACAAAACCTTCCTCTCTTGTTCATCCCTTACAGGAGATAGGAGACAAGATCCTCCTTCCTCTCCACCGGCAAGAGATAGGATACAAAACCTTCCTCTCTTATTTGAGTTAGGTCCCTTACAGGAGATAGGAGACAAGATCCTCCTTCCTCTCCACCGGCAAGAGATAGGATACAAAACCTTCCTCTCTTGTTCATCCCTTACAGGAGATAGGAGACAAGATCCTCCTTCCTCTCCACCTTCGGAAATAGAATACATTCTTCCTTTCCCACCTCAATCAATCTTATTCGGTTCAATCATTCTCGGTCAAAGAAGGCACCAAGATTCATCTTGAGGAATGTTATCCCAAATCCTAAGAAAGGATAAAGCCCGGTAGCCTCACCGCAGCGTTGCGGGTTAGTCCTCCGTGTAAAGAGCGAAGCCTCATTATTCAACATCGTAGCATTAAGTCTAAGAGAGTTTCATTCTTTTAGCACAGCGTTGTGTGTAGAACGGACTTAGTTAATCTACATGCTAGCCCAACTCAAACGTAATTGGTAAAGGTTCATCAAACCCGTTGAGGGCTGGGGGTTGGCCAATAACCCTAAAGCCGATGCCTCACCGCAGCGTTGCGGTTTAGTCTTTTCGATTGAAGAAGACACGAATTTGATTACGGGATATTTTATCGAAGCCTAAGAAGGGATAAAGCCAACACCTCACCGCAGCGTTGCGGGTGGTCTCTTGCCAGTAAAGAGTACAGAGCCTATGTATTCAATATCATAGCATTAAGTCTAAGAGAGTTTCATTCTTTTAGCACAGCGTTGTGTGTAGAAACGGACTTAGTTAATCTACATGCTAGCCCAACTCAAGCGGTGGTTGGTAAAGGCTAATCAAACCGTTGATGGTGAGGGTTTGCCAAAAATCCTATAAGTATTATGGTTAATTATTTACGGCCAGTAAAGAATCATAATAAACAATGAAAGGAATAGATCTTATTCATTTGAAGTAAATATAGAAGAAGCTACAAGCTGTTTAAACATCAAGTCTATGACAAAGGATTTGTTGTTGGTGAGACACTTCATCACTATAAGCTGGTGGAGTTCTCCACGCAACTCGACCACGAAGGACTCCTCGTCGATGTCGGTGTCTTCATGGTGCCTCCTCGAGCTCAACCGGCTTACGCCCGGCAGTCGAGTTCCTAGGCAGCGGCGAGTGCTTCTTGATTATCACATTTTAATTACATTTTTATACCCTTATTACCTATGTTATATGAATAGCGATATTATTAATAATCATTTTTATCTTATTTTGCGGGCTAATAAAGAAATAATGAATGAAAGCCCAAATGACTCAAATTCTCAATTTCTACCAATATTTGAAGCCCAAATCTGAAGACAAACAAAGGCCCAAGATACCAAATTGATCCAAGAGAAATTCGTGAAGAAAAATCAAGAAAAGACAAATTAGGTTGGGAACCAATCGGTTGACCAACGGTTGGCCAACGGTTGGCTAACGATCGGCCAACCGATCGGTTCCCAACAATTCGAATTAATGGTGGATTTCTCTTCCTTTTGGCTAGGTTTGATCCAATGGCTCACATCAACTCCGTTGGGCTATAAATAGGGGAAGGTGAGTGTTTTGAGTGTGAAATATTTTGTAAAACTCCATTTGGAGAGGAGGTCACTCTTAATTGAAGACCTTCCAAAATTGTAACTTTGTTACACAATAAATGAAATGTTTCACCCTTCAATTTCCTTTCTCTTCTTCTAATCCAAGGACCAAAGGAGGATTAGATTAAGATCGAGGAGTTGTTGGTTTCTATTTTATTTCTTTTCATTTTCTTCTTTATTTTCTTGTTTGTAGAATAGATTTACTTTCATGCAATTTACTTTCTTGCAATTTACTTTCATGCAATTTAATTCCATGCAATTTACTTTCATGCAATGTATTTAATTCTTGTATTTACTTTCTAGAATAGATTTTTTTCCTTTAATTCACCTTGAGGCTAGAACCCTCTAGGGAATTACCCTTTCTAAGTGTGGAGCTAATATTAGGTGGGATCCTAGAGATTGTTTGAAACTAGCTAACAAATCCAACTCATTTTCATGAGATTGAGATAAGCTAAGTGGATCTACTCTAGATTCCTCATATCTTTAATTAATCCTCCATAATTTACCTTCTTTATTTTCCTCTTATACTTGTTTTTCATTTGTTTGTTATTTTCCTTTATTTTTGATGTCATTGATTTTACTTCTCTCTCAATCTAATATTCCCTCCATGTGCATATAATCTCAAACCTAGTTTTGTTGTTATTTGCACATAACCACAACCACATTCTCAACCTCATTTTCTCCTCTTTTGCACATAATCCACAATCCACTCTCTTTTATCTCTACACATCCACTTTCACCCTTTTCTTATTTTCATTTTATTTGAATAAACTCCTAATTGTCACGCGCATAATTTGGGAACCAAAACTTGAGCAAAACTCTTCCTACTTCCCGTTCCTCGTGGGATCGATAATCTTTTATACTATAACTTGATAAAGGTTGTATACTTGCAACTTAGGAGGTAATCATTTATTTCCCATCACTTCTTCCTTGTTGGCCTTGGCCAGCTCCAAAATACTCATCTTATCTTCCTCGGCATGGAGCTCTCCCACGGCGGTATTATCCTCTCCTTTTCGCCACAATATCGGTCACGGATATGGCTACGGAAGAATATGTCGGCAACAACGGCTCGGTGTCGGCGATCTCTCGCATCACGGACTTGAGCCCAGTGAAAACACGAGCATCGCGCCATGCCTCTAAACGCGAGTTGGTATGAGCAACTACATATGAGGAAGCTCCAGCTGCCCGCAGTTCTTGAAGTCTTTGAAGCTTTCTCTCCAGTTGAACGAGGTTCTCAACAATGGCTTGAGCTAACTCGGGGTAACCCATATCCCGTATCAAGGCGTCCGCGGATCAGCGATGATGCAGGCCCGATGAAGAAAGCCGCCATGGAGAACCTTTTCGATCACCGTATTCACCAAGGAAAAGAAACGGCGTACTTCAAGCGGATAATAAAACGGGAAGGATCTTCGTCCATCATCAGCGCCCTCGCCAAATCATGGAGTCGAGGTGTAGGCTCTGCATAAAGGAAAAGAGAACCTGAGGATCTTCAACCAAAAACTAATGGACGCATATTCGATTGGGGACTCTTACGTCTCCTTGGTAGCGATTTGAGACTAGTGAGTCTACGAGGCGTATCTATCGCGGGGATCTTGTCAACGCGGTGAGCCCTCGGTGGGCTCATCTATCTCAACGATCATTTGTGGTAGCCGATTCCGAGAAAGCGACGGGAAGAGGAGTGCCTGCCACTACATGAAAAGAACTTATCAGGCCCTTTAAATTATAGTAGTATTAGCAAAGGGCTGGTCCTATAATTAGCCAAGGAGAAAATTCATACCTTCCTCGGGGGTTGTAGCTTCGGGTAAATCTTCACCAAGAACATCGCCATTTTGTGACCAAGCGCGCAGCAGGTCATCCATGGAAGTGTTGCCGTATAAACCAGCTTCCACGAAATCTTCCATGGAGAAGTCTGAAAAAGAAGGCATTAGGGAAACGAATGCAACTAAGAGTTGACGAACAATAGGTAAAGCTACTTACCTCCTACAGTGGGGTTAGCTTGCCTAGTCTCGGTTTGTGCATTTGTCTCCTGCAATCTCTCTAAAAGAGCAAAAAGCGAAGAGGCAATTAGTGGGGAGTGCAATTCGAGTTGTTCAATTCTCGCATTAAGCCATCGGAAGAGGAGTTACCGATGTTAGATATACACGGGTTCACGAATCGGGTCCTACATCGGCCTCCTCGCCATAGCTCCATACATTTGTTGAGTAAAACTTGGCTCGGCATGGCGAGAACTAGGCCAGCGAATTGTGGTGAGGAAAATCAAAGCGAATCATAATCCTAAAACCCCGCATGCAAGCGGAGAAATGTTAGTCTCCAAAGCGAAAATTTCAGGTTACATCACGGTAATTGTTACCTCCGTCATTGTTGGATCATCATTTGGTCAAGTCTATATCAAAGGACCGAGGATTCCGCGAGTCTTATGGGCTAATCTCTTCGTTTAACCCTCGAGAAGGTGAAATTCTTCTTCTTCATGATTTTCACGAAAATTCAGTTGAATGAGAATCAATAGAAAGGATGAAAGCGAAGGGGAAAAGGAGAGTACGAGGTTCTTCTCATGAGCTGCGACCTCAGCTTGGTCCTCTCCTAAAGTCCTTGTGTCGAGTTGTGGAACTCCTCCTCGGCCTCGCCCGGTCGATAAGATTGGCTTTCTCTGAGCTTGGCGGCATCACGGGGGTGTCGAGTGTCGGCTCGCAATGATGCTTCGGCCACCAGATCTGAGATAGCCCTCACAGGGGCTGGCTCGTTAGCTACTAATAGCCAACTACAATGGAGGAATGTCGATTTCAGCTGACGGTCTGAGCTCGGAAGACTGAATCTAGCACCGGTACATCCCATGACTCTCCACAACCATGCTCGAAGGCCATCCACAAGTCCACCACGAGTGCAGGTCGTCGGTTCGGGTTCCCAACATAAAGTTGGTGCGTAACGGCTGGCGAGCAAAGCAACGAGGAAAATAGGGCTCAATGAAGCATTCCTCCTTTACTTAGAAAATGAGATACCACGGCACGATGTTCACTAGCGGTTGAAGCGACCAATGTCAAGTGAAGTCTGGCGTGTCTTGGCACCTCCTCGTCGACCAAGGACTCACCATATTGACCCGAGAATCGAGGAAAACATCGGAAAAGATCCACCCTTTATGAATGCATCGTTTCTTGATCTCTGTAAAGCCGCCCCTTCCATCGCAATCCTCTACCAACCGCAAGAAAGGAGTAGGCGAATCTGTGGAACGGTGCCGACATCATGTCGGGCGATGAAGGACCGACCAAGCCATCAAATAGGTATATGGGAGCTCTACCGGGCGGAAGGAATGCGTGATGATGGCTCATCCTTTCTCGATGCGCCGGACTATATGCGCAATCCACGGTGAATATTGGCCACCATTACGGAAGGAGAAAGTTCCTTCTTGTGGGCAAGGCTGACTGAGAATAAAGGACCTCCAAAGGTAAAGCATCATCAGATTGATATGGAACCACACATTTCTTTAGCCAGATTGCAAGATAGCCGGCTAGAAGAGTTGTCGGTTGGATAGGCTTCACCGCATGCCACAGAAAGGTTGCAAACTTGGTCCCTGGGGGAAAACCATCTTTGGCGTAGCTGAGCGTATAGGAGTTAGCCTCGGACCTCTCGATCAGTTCATTGACCTTCGAAGGAGTGAGCGGTGACAGTTCACATATTTCCTCGCCAGATTTGTCCTCCAAATGCTGGAACAAGTAATTGGCAAACTGCTTCAGACTCACTTGCAATTTCCTTTTGGCGCAAGGTTCAGATTGGGCCAGAGCTATATAATAATGACAAGTGAGATCCCATAAAGTCTTGTAGCGATTGGTGTGTGTTCCTTGGTAGGCTTCGGTTCTGATTGGAAGGAAGTACTCGTCTGACATCTTCCCCATGGGTAAACACGAAATTGGTACATCTCATGTAAAGCCAGCCCTAACTCGCTGTGTTTAGTGAAAAACATATTCGAATCTGGATTATAGAGCTCGAATAAGGTGAAGAAATGGTTGGCGCTGATTGGAAGACCATACATGGTGCCACGAATCGTGAATCTGAGCGACCGAAGTTCTCCATCCCATCGGTTGAGGGCGTAGTTGGTCGGCGACCCACCAATGTTTACGATGAGTGAACCCAACCGTAAAATCTATGACTAGATGGCGGCATCTCTCATCCCAACGTGGCGATTCTTCAAAGCGGCGGAACAAAAGCTCATCGCAGGCGGTGTGTCCAACCCACAATTAGGGATGAAGGCCGATGTCGATTCTGTTGGAACACAGGCTGGCTTTGGGTAATAAATCCGTAATGTGTATGATCATTCTCCTCGATTGGGGCCAAGACATCTGGCGTGTCCGCGGCATGGCGTCGAGATCGGTCAATGAGAGGACGAGGTATCCGGGGAATATACAAAGGACCTCCGTCGTCTTTGTTCAACCACCTCTCACTCTCGATAAGAGCTGTATCCGGATCCTTAACGGAGTCGCCGAACAGATAATCCATTTTTTGCAAAGGTTCAGTAGAGCTGGTGTCTTTTACAAGTGGCGCATCGGTGACCAATAGTCTGAGGATGCGGGAACTCCCCTCGAGTACAGTCTGAATCGTCTCCGATGATGTACCGGGTGCAAATCGAGGCGAGATAAAAATCGTGGGATCATCACACGTGGAATAATAGTCACTATGGCGTCCATCAACCGCATAAGTCAGAAAAGCTCCCGAGGAATAATCAACTGAAATTAGAAAATATTCAGTTAGTAAAAGGCGTTGAATTCATCTTACATAGATTGAGTCACGACCTTATAACGGGTATGACGATTTCATCCGTATCGAATACCCGGAGAACGATAAATATAGTCGCGTAAACAAAGCGGCAATATATCCCGTTCCACAGGGCAAGGGTACGGTATGAAATCGCTCCCGTTAAAGATATCGAGACGAGTGTACACAATGTGAAGCGTCGGTCCCCACAAAGGAGGATTTCGGCTCTTCCCAATCGTCTCACAAAGGAGAGCGAAGCGGGGATACAACGTATATATATACGAGAAGATGACAACGCTGGCGCACCACCAAAAGAAGGAGGCGTGCATTCACGCGGCATGCGAGTTGATCGACCCCTTGGAACATGAGATCTTCGCGGCGACATCGGAAACTGTAAAAAGGACAAAATAAAGTCAGATATGCAGTTGAAAAATCAGCGAGTTCAGCCAAAGAGGCCCGTTTGGTCAGGTCGTGGCTTGCGATACGGCCAAAGCACAACAGGTGCCCGGCTCAGCAGGACCAGCGCGAAACAGGCCTTCGGCGAGACCGGCGTGCCAGGCGCTTCGGTCGGAGCGAATGGCGGCCTTCGGCGAACCAGCCTTGAAGTCGCTTCAGCAGACCGGTAACGCCTTCGGTCGAGGACGAAGCCTTGAGCTTCGATCGAGGGCCCGGCCAGCGCCGGCCGCCGCCGCCTCGCCGTTCGTGCCCTCGGTCTTCTTCCCTCATGGTCCGCATCACCTGCACGCACAAAAAAAAAGAAGAAAAAGAATTTGTAAAACTCTCGTGCGCATACCTTGTTGTTCGAAAGAGATGAAACGACGCGAAGCGAGATGAAAACAAGAGCACAAAAGGGTGGGGGGGCCGGCCTAGGTCAAGAAAAAGAGGTGATGGAGGGTATTTATAATAGCCCCATAAGGACTCCTATTTGGCTATGAGTAGGAATTCCAATTGGAACCCAATTGGATATCCAAAAAGGAACCAAATCAGTCCCTAATTAGGAGTCCTAATTGGAACCTTATCCGAATGTCAAAATAGTGCCAAATCAGACCGTTGATTGACTCCTACTCCCTCCGCTATATTTGGAAAGATTCTAAAGGTTTATTGGCGAGGATAACACCTGTGAAGGCCCTCGGCTAATCAGCGTCGCCTAATCCTACTCCAAATAGGATTACAGTATAAAGCTGTTTCCTAATTTGTAGAAGTTCCCGAAGAATATTTCCATAAAAATATTCTTAGGGATAACTTCGATCGTCGCGGATCACATCGGCCGATCAGCGTCGCTAATCCTACTCCAAATAGGATTACAGTATAAGCTGTTTCCTAATTTGTAGAAGTTCCCGAAGAATATTTCCACAAAATATTCTTAGGGATAACTTCGATCGTCGCGGATCACATCGGCCGATCAGCGTCGCTAATCCTACTCCAAATAGGATTACAGTATAAGCTGTTTCCTAATTTGTCGAGAAGTTCCCGAAGAATATTTCCATAAAAATATTCTTAGGGATAACTTCGATCGTGCGGATCACATCGGCCCGATCAGCGTCGCCTAATCCTACTCGAATAGGATTACGGTATAAACTATTTCCTAATTCTTAGCGAGAAGTTCACGGAGAATATTACCATATTCTTAAGGATAACTTCGATAACCCTCAATTTCCTCCCTTTGTGAAACCTCAAAGAGGATAAATTCTACTCAACAAGGAGTATCTGATGCTGGCGCTACCAGCGTGTGTGCGAAAATTCACCGGAT
The DNA here is from genome assembly GCA_012295165.1 of Asparagus setaceus. NCBI lineage: Eukaryota > Viridiplantae > Streptophyta > Magnoliopsida > Asparagales > Asparagaceae > Asparagus > Asparagus setaceus. Next base: position 60,545,685 of record CM022701.1, read on the forward strand.
CAGCGTTTGGATCCACGTAAGATTACGCCCGGTCAGCGTTGCACTTTCGCCGTGAAGGATAGTTTGGCGCCAATTAATGCGTCGCAGCAAAGGATTTCCCGATCAATGGAGGAATCTCGATGGTCGATTGGACGACAGTTCACCAACACGAGTCAACAACAAATGAACTCAATCAACTACATTTTGAAATTCCAACAAACGGTCAAGCAATAAAAGCGGTACCGTAACGCCCTCGGGTATCCTACCAAACACTGGACAGCCTGAGAGGGTTGGAAGAATCAAAATACTGAGACTATTCTCAAGAAGAAATTCATCAATCCACTTCTGGTCAAGATCTCAACAATGGTCAGACAAAAAAATGCGATGCAAGTAATACCTTGACAATCCTACAAAGCGGAAAGGCTGAAGGGAGTGGAGAGATCAAGCGAGGTCATTCACAAGTCCTATCATGCTAACTAAAGGGTGAAGGGCTCATCATGTCAAAGCATCGGACTCATCAAGAATCGAGGCCGAGGCGCTTTGGAGGGTATCTGTGGCGTTAAAATTGCTTATCGATGCAGAACAAGACTTCATTATCACGGTGGGTTGACAACCGGCGATCCGTCCGAACAGCGACTTCAGCGTTGGCGATTGACCACGCCGCAAAACGCATAAAGCGAGTCGACAAACGCATGTGAGTCGGCAAAACGTACAAATCGACAAAAGCTTCGTAAGGAGGAATCAATCTAACAACGGCGCCTCAGGACAATAAGATTTGACGACTATATTCGACGAAGCAAGATCGATCGGTTGAGCGTCAACGAGATCGATTCCAGTATTAAGCGGAACAAACCAAGAGTTAGTCCTGGAGCCAAATACAGATGGAATCTAAGTCCGGGGAAGACCAAGAGTCAGAATAGGCAGGACCTAAGCCCGAGTGACCGAGAAAAATGGCAAAAGCGGCGGCGGCGGGAAAAAATGGCAGCGGGACCTCGGCCAAGTGGCGAGTGCCTCGGCCAAGTGGCGAGCCACTTGTGGCCCGACCTACCCCAATCCTATAAATAGGGGGGGTCTTCCTCAGTTCCGGGGGGATTTTGGCTGGATTTTTGGTCGAATTTCGAGGATTTTCGGAGATCTCGGATTTTTAGATATTTGTGAGAGAGTTCTCGCGAGATCTGAGCCATCGGCCTGATTTTGAACACCGTGACCGCGAGTTCGATCGGCGTCCGGATCTACTGTCAGAGTAAGCGAATTGGTCGACTCTGAGAATAGCGATGTGATTTCTCCTAGTAGATCTCACCGCTCGGCGATCCTCTCCTTCGTGAGTGTGATCCCCGAAGGCGATCCTCTCCTTAGTGAGTGTGATCCCCTTAGGCGCTTCGTTTCCTTCGTGAAGCGAGCCTTCCGTCTGTAGTTTGAGAACCGGGTTTCCACGGATCGAAATTGCGGTGGTCCACGGACGATTCAAGTCCCGACACGGTGAAGAACCCACCTGGCGAGGATCGAATAATAGAGATCCGAGCGTTTGTTCACAAAAGGAAAAAGTTGTAAATTTTGTTTTCATTGTACGCCTGAAATAAAAAGGCATTTTCTTTTTGTTTGAATTTTGTTGTAGACCAACAAAGCTGTAAACAAGTTCAACAAACAATGAATACAAAACCCACTTTTACCGCGAACATAGCCCATGGGTATTTATTTCTTGGACTTGGACTCGACATTGGTCTAATAGAGTATATTTCAACTATTTACACTTATCACCAAGTGAAGCTCGAGAAACACTCAAGGAAGCACACGACGGTACATGTGGAGCTCATCAACTGGGTCCCAAACTTCAGGATGACTTCATCATCTGGGCTATTACTGGCCAACGATGATTGCAGATGCAGTGGCTTATGCCAAGCGGTGTCATGCGTGTCAAGTCTACGCCGATTTTCTGCACCAACCTTCGGAAGAATTACATCCGACTGTTGCTTCATGGCCATTTGAAATATGGGGTATGGACATCATCGGGCCAGTTAGGCCACCATCTACTAAAGGCCATTATTTTATCCTGGCCATTACTGATTACTTCTCTAAATTAGCGGAACACATTCCCATAAGAGAGGTTAAGACATCTAACATGATTAGGTTCTTGAAGCACCACGTTATCTACCGATTCAGCGTCTCTCGAAGGATTGTCCACGATAACGGTCCTCAGTTCATCAGTCGACCATTCTTCATATTCTGCAACAAGTTTAGAATTCAAGATATGGTTTCTACGCTATATAACTCGGCTGCAAATGGTCTAGCTGAAGCTTTCAACAAAACCATCATCAAACTTCTGAAGAAGTTTGTCTCCTCCTAGAAACAAGATTGGGATGAGAAACTTGGAGAGTGTTTATGGGCTTATCGAACAACAGTCCGCACTCCCACTGGCTCTACGCCTTTTTTCTTGGTCTATGGAGGTTAAGTCATGATCCCTCTCTAAATTCAGATGCCGTCATTGAGAATCGCTCTTGTCAGAAAAATAACGATTGAAGAACATCATCAAAAATAGCTCCAAGAACTAGAGGCGCTGGATGAATTGAGACTTCAAGCTCAGCAACGAATCGAGATCTACTAGTCACAGATCTCAAGAGCCTTCAATAAGAGAGTCAGAGAACGATCCTTCAAAAAAGGCGACCTGGTCTTAGCTGTTCGTCGACTCATGGTCATGATGCACAAGACTAAGAGAAAATTCCAATCCAAATGGGAGAGTCCGTTTGTAGTAGAGACAGTCTACTCAAATGGAGCATATCGCCTAATTAACCAAAACGGCAACAGGCTCATGGCACCAATCAACGGAAAGTTTCTCAAGAAATATTACCATTGAACCTAGCCAATTTCATCTCCCTATAGAGAGTTTGGTCACATTTAAGTTTCCACCTCTGACCATGAGAATAAATTCTTAACCTACATTGTTGATCATCTTGATCCACAATCCAATCAAAATCCCTAACGAGTCATCAAGTTAACATCACACCTCTGCTTGACTCCAAATACATTACCACCGTCATGTTAACATTACACCTCTGAACGGTTTACACCTTTATGTTCTGATTGGTTAACATTACACCTATGCCAGATCATTTCATCGACTGGTTAACATTACACCTCTATAGGCTTGCCTTTTCGGATTCGACTGGTTAGCATTACACCTCTGTCAATCTGCCTTTGGCAAAAAATCGATTAGTTAACATTACAGTTCTATCGATTTTCTACCGTTAAGTTAACATTACACTTTCAAATGGCAACCGTTCTTTGGACTCCTTCAAACCTGACCAGTTAACATTACACCTCTATCGGAAGTTCTATTTGACACGTTAACATTACACCTCTATCGGAAGTTCTATTTGACCGTTAACATTACACCTCTATCGGAAGTTCTATTTGACCGTTAACATTACACCTCTATCGGAAGTTCTATTTGACCGTTAACATTACACCTCTGAGCGGTTTACACCTTTATGTTACGATTGGTTAACATTACACCTCTATCGGAAGTTCTATTTGACCGTTAACATTACACCTCTATCGGAAGTTCTATTTGACCGTTAACATTACACCTCTATCGGAAGTTCTATTTGACCGTTAACATTACACATCTATCGTACACATATCAAAATGGCAAAAGTTTTTTATTATTAAAAGAGGTAATTTATTACAAAAAGAAGAATTATAAAGGGAAAATGGATAAAAAGATCGCATCCGAGCAATACACTCGGCTATCTTGGTATCCTTAGCTTCAAGAGCATTTTCTGGATTCTTTCCCTCAGAATCCTGGGACCAATTGGAGCAGCTTGAACCCTGGCAGCCTCTAGCCTAGCCGTCTTAGCCTGAAGTTGAGAAGCCTTGAGATCCCACTCCTTAGCCAACTCAGACAACTTGAGTTTGAGTTCCTCCTTCTGTTGTTGAGCTGCTTCCAACTGAGTTTGAGCTGCAGCAATGGTTGCCTTGGCCTCATTGATGGCGGCTTCCCGTTCAAGAATGGCGTTGGTAAGCTCAACCTGATCACCATCAACATGTGCAAGACTAGCATTCAATTCCTGAAGCCTTTTATTGATCTGCTCCATCTCCTTGCGAGCAGACTCTTCAACCTCACGGTGCTTCACTGAAAGATGACGAAATTCAATATCAGCAATACCATCAACGTCGGCTGCATGAAGCAGTTGCAACCTTTGGTATTGAAGCTCAGCCTCGTCAATCATCTTATTGAATGGCTCAGTACGTTCGGCTCCCGCAATCGACACTAAAATGCCCAGTTGATTCCTCAACAAAGCAAGAGTACGAGTAAATAAGCCCCTCTTGGTAGCCAAAGCAGATTTGATACTTTGATTGTATAACTTCATCAAGCTCTCGATCAGAATTTAAATCTCCAACTCAATCAAATCATCTGAGTCGGGAGACGGTGGAATTTCTGCATGACTTGAGGGACCCCGCTTCGGTGGAGACCACCAATGCATTCGTGGTTGTCAAAGAAGTGGTTAGCGGGACTTGCACTTGATCATCAGAAATGGTGCAAGTGTAGCTAACATGCTGGAAACATCCGCTATGGTAGAAGCCATAGACGTCACCTCAACAGACGGGGCAACGGAACTGACAACCAACATTGTCGTCATCAGCATGTCCGTTGGTGCAACCTCAATATCGGTAGTTGTGACCTCCGGCTCGACGAAGTCATCTGCTATTCTGGCAGGATCATCTTCAAGCTGAGGCTTAGAACTCGGCAAGACAATCCTTCCAACTCATATTAGAATCAAAGAAATTGGTGCGTCGTCAACTTCCTCAGATGACTCGTGAATAACCTATCTACACCGTGCTGCAGAAATAGGCGCAAGTGCAGGACTTGCCTCTACATTGGTAGTTGGCCTAGGTTCAACAGCACCACAAGCGCCATCAAAATTAGCCATTGGCGCAAACTCATCAGCAAGAATGAATATGGGAGCCACTTCGCCCCCAGTTTCTAATCTAGGTTCATCATCTGCCAAAGTGATAGATGAAACATTAGTTATCAAAGCGAAGAAACTATGCAAGACTGGTCAGAGAAAATCATACCTGGCACATAAGAGGAACCACCTACATCGCCCTTGAAGCCCGCATCATCAGGCTTGGTAAAATAGGCATCGGTTTCAGCCTCCTAATCCACTTTCTCCTCGTCATCTGAACCTTCTTGATCAAAAGGGATGGGCTCTTTACCTACATGAAGGGAGTACATGTCAATCAGGTGCACTTCAAACAAAGCCATGCAAAGGTATAGGTAAAGCTTACCTGAGGACGCGGGAGGCTCAACTATAGGTTCCTGTGCTGGAATTATAGGAGACTCTTCCCTGATCCTTGAAGAATATCCGGGCACATGGCTTTGCTCAAGCTCTGAAGGCACTAAACGCCGCTTCTTTGAAGGCTCCTGCGAAAGATGGGCTTGCAACGGCCTCTTTCCCTAAGTCCCCCCTTCCTTTACCAAGTGCTCCTCAGCGAACTACAGATTCAGACGATTCTCAGATACTAACACCAACTAGCCTTTGAGGAGAAGGTTGCCCACTCGGTGCCTCCCAATCTTCATCTTTTGGCGCACCTTCCGCTAGAAAGTCTTGGAGTCTAAGGGCTCTACTCACCCTTCCTAGCCAATTCCTTATACTTTCGAGTGATCCACCGTAAACCGGTTTTATTCACCTGAAAGTTAGAATTGGGGACAATCACCCTGATGTACCACTTGAAGAACCCTACCATCATGTAACAGTTAGGTACATGGTGGGGAAGAATGAATCTGGTCCCTGTAGCTCCAGCAACAAAATGATACCAAGCACGAGCACTGTCCACTAAGCTCCCTGTGCCTAACAATGCTGTATTTGGATTCCCGACATAGAGCTGGTCATATCCGAACTGGCGAGTGAATTGGCAAGGCAAGTACGACTTAATATAGCACTCAGTTCCATTCAGTCTAGCAATGTTATGGCCTAGCCTGATATTAACCAGCCAGTTGAAGCATTCGCTAGTTAAGCAGGTGAATCCTTCGGTACCTAGACCGTCCTCAAATTAGTCTCCAGGGTTGGTACCATCGATTTCAAGAAAATAATAATAGAGGCGGTAATGATCTTTCTTCTGAAGGATTCGATAGATCCCCGCAAGGTACTTGACTGTCCATTTGGAGCGCTCATACCTCTGAAGTAATGAGACACCATCTCCACTCGGAGTAGTGGCCAACATCAACGAGGAGTAGTGTGAAGTATACCATATCACCAGATATATGTACGGTAGCTCCACTCTAGGGTTCGGGACCCGATCTCTCAGACTATTATCCTCTTGGTTCAGATACTCAGTAGCCAATTCCCTTAGCCCGTGATGTATGCAACTAACCATTGCTGAAAGTAGGGCCAAGCTATACCCGGTGGCAATCATCACAGCAGGGAATAACACCTTGATAGAATTACAGTCTTTTGGCGGAGAAGGCACAACGTAGCCCTTCAACCATATCGAAAGGAATCCTACAAGCAAAGCCAACTCGAATATCGGTTCCTTAGCTTGTTGATGGAAACTCTCGAATTTATCCCCCGCATGGAACCCATATTCTTCTGATTCGGCAGTATGAAGCACTTGACCCTCCTTGAAAATCCAGGTCTCAACTTTAACCTCTATCGCTGGATGGATTGAATCGACATTTCCCTTATTATTAACATTGGGGAATAGATACTTGATGGGAAATAAACGATTACCTCCTAAAGTTGCAAGTATACAACCTTTATCAAGTTATAGTATAAAAGATTATCGATCCCACGAGGAACGGGAAAGTAGGGAGAGTTTTGCTCAAGTTTTGGTTCTCAAATTATGCGCGACAATTAGGAGTTTATGTACAAATAAAATGAAAATAAGAAAATGGTGAGAGTGGATGTGGAGAGATAAGAGAGAGTGGATGTGGATTATGTGCAAAGGAGGAGAAAATAAAGTTGAGAATGTGGTGGTGGTTATATGCACATAATAACAAAACTAGGTTTGAGATTATATGCACATGGAGGGAAAATGAGATTGAGAGAAAATAAGTGCAAAATAAAAGAAAGCAAGATTGAGAGAGAGAGGAGAGGAAAATCAAAATCAAGAATAAAGGAAAATAACAAACAAATGAAAAATAAGGATAAGTGCAAAATCAAGAATGTAAAGTATGGAGGGTTAGTTAAAGATATGAGGAATCTAGAGTAGATCCACTTAGCTTATCTCAATCTCATGAAAATGAGTTGGATTTGTTAGCTAGTTTCAAACAATCTCTAGGGATCCCACGAATATTGGCTCCACACTTAGAAAAGGGTAATTCCCTAGAGGGTTCTAGCCTCAAGGTGAATTAAAGAAAAGAAAAATCTAATCTAGAAAGTAAATACAAGAATTAAATACATTGCATGAAAGTAAATTGCAAGGAATTAAATTGCATGGAAGTAAATTGCAAGAAAGTAAATTGCATGAAAGTAAATCTATTCTACAAACAAGAAAATAAAGAAGAAATTGAAAAAGAAATAAAATAGAAACCAACAACCCCTGATCTTAATCTAATCCTCCTTTTGGTCCTTGGATTAGAAGAAGAGAAAGGAAATTGAAGGGTGAAACATTTCATTTATTGTGTAACAAAGTTACAATTTTGGAAGGTCTTCTCAATTAAGAGTGACCCTCCTCTCCAAATGGAGTTTTACAAAATATTTCACACTCAAAACACTCGGCCTTCACCTATTTATAGCCCAACGGAGTTGATGTGAACCATTGGATCAAACCTAGCCAAAAGGAAGAGAAATCCACCATTAATCTGAAATCTGTTTGGAACCGATCGGTTGGCGATCGGTTAATAACCGTTAGCCAACCGGTTGGTCAACCGATTGGTTCCCAACCGAATTTGTCTTTTCTTGATTTTTCTTCACGAATTTCTCTTGGATCAATTTGGTATCTTGGGCCTTGGTTTGTCTTGATTTGGGCTTCAAATATTGGTAGAAATTGAGAATTTGAGTCATTTGGGCATTTATTCATTATTTCTTTATTAGCACGCAAAATAAGATAAAAATGATTATTAGTAATATCGTTATTCATATAACATAGGTAATAAGGGTATAAAAATGTAATTAAAATGTGATAATCAAATACCCCCACACCTAAGCTTTTGCTAGTCCTCTAGCAAAGAAAATAAAAAGAAAACCTAACTCACTTTCGCAGGAATCGCGGTTGTATTTAGCACATACAACAAGCCTTTAAACCCTAGGTTACCCTAGTGGACGAGTTGTAGTCTCGTGAGGGTTTGCAGTGAATATACCCACAAAATTCAGTCAACTTGCCAATTTAAAGAAGTTAATAAAATAATTAATTCATTTGATATCTTCAAACATTCCAATTGAAGTTGGTTAATACTCAAGAAAACGTTTTATCATAACTCCAATGTAATTTTCTTAAGAAAATCCTTTCATTATAGTTATACAAAACCAAGTTTAACTCAAAATTTAATTTAAAAGTTTTGAAACGGACATGCTAACCCTTTGTTTTAAACAACTTCAAGTCTTTTAATCCATTTTATTTTTCAAGAACATATACAAATATAACTATATACAAAAACATGGTTAGTATGATTTTTTTTTTTTTTACTCTTTATTCCTTGGTGGTTTTGTTCTTTTTAATCGGGCTTTCTAAGTGACCATTTAGCGAGTTTTGGGCCAATGAATCCCAACCCAATTGGGCTTAGGTCATTAAGCATAGAAATACTCCTCGGGCTTAATTACTCAGTCAACTTAGGCTTAGTAAAATAGAACCACCAATGATTTTAAGAGAAAATTTTCTTCTATTTATTAAGTTAGTATATATGTGTGTATATGTATATATATTCTGAACAATATTTGGATCAAGACAACTTGAAAAATTATTTTCAACTCTAAGTTAGGCATGCAAAATTTCATTACTTTAATTAAAAATCTAAGTTACAACTTAAGTAAAGTATATTACTTTGAAAATCATTTCTTAAGAAATTTATTTGGAGTTATCATAAAAGGTAAACTTGAGTATAGAACCAACTAAGGATTAGAAGACTTAAATTCTATCAAATTGATCAATTATTAATCAACTCTATTAAGTTGGCAAGTGACTCTTTTTTTTTTTTTTATGAAAAAGGAAAAAAATGACATAAAAAGAAAGAAAATGGTAAGAAGAGGAAAAATGACTAAGATAAAGAGCAAAATGACTAATTCCCACCCCACACCTAAATTTTGCATTGTCCTCAATGCAAATTCTATTATGCACAAAGTAAAACAGGATAAGCATGGAAGCACTTACATTTGTTCGATTGACTTGAACAATGATAAAAGTCTGTAATTACCTTTGGTATGAGAAGGTGGAGTCAAAATTTATTCTCTCCTTTTTCTTTTTTTTTTTTTTTTTTTTTTTTTTTTTTGAAAAGAACAAGAAACTCTCACATGAGAGAAGAATAAATTCTTTTATTATTATTGTGGGACAAAAATAAAAATGTAGAATAAAAGATAAAACATGAGAAGCTCATATTCTACATTAAATCCTACCTTATTGCTGAAAATTCTACCCCGAAATTTAAAGAATTTCAAGATGATATAATCAATGATGTTCTCAAATTCTGAAAATTCCAAGGTTTGCAATGTGTTTTGCAGCAAATTAAGGTAGGTCTTATTGGTGTTATGCATTTTGAACTTAGATTTTTGATTAATGACAATTTGACATTTTGGTTGCTCTTTCAGAAATCTAAGCTCATCAGAAAAGAGTTCTTCGAATGTTGCATTCAAAAGGCATGTATTCAACACAGTTCCCTCATTTTGGAAAATCAAATCTGAATTTTTTAAGATTTCCAGTTCCTCATGAAAGATTTCCTCAAAACTAATGTCAGATTCATTCTCTACTTCTGTTAAACTTTCTTGGATGTAATTGATTTCGAAAGGCTGCTTATCAATATTATTTCCTGGATTGAAAATATTAAGTTCGTGATCGATTCCCAAAAGCGACTTCATGTGACCAGTTCTACAGTTGATGAGAGCATTAGAAGTGGCTAAGAACGGTCTTCCTAAGATCACGGGTATCTGTCCTTTGGGATTGGAAACGGGTTGTGTTTCCAGGACTACGAAATCAACAGGAAAAATGAAGTCTCCAACCTTTATCAGTACATCTGTTATTTCACCCATAGGGACCTTAACAGATCTATCGACTAAGCGAAGTGTGCATCTAGTTGGCTTGAGTTCCCGACACCTAGTTGTTGGTAGATCGAATCTGGAAGCAAGTTGACACGGCCCCTAAGTCTAAAAGCCTTATCGATATGAGTATTACCAATGATACATGGGATGGTAGGACAACACGGATCCTTATGTTTCAATGGTACGGACTTTGAGAGGACTTCAGCGATATTGGCGGCAAGAAAGACTTTCTTTGGAACATTTATTTGCCTCTTTTGGTACATAATTCCTTTAAAAATTTGGCATAAGAAGGAATTTGTTCAATGACATCTAAAGAGGAATGTTGACCTTAACACCTTGAAAGTCTCTAGAATTTTCTCCTCTGAGAGGAGTGCTTCCTAGGCACGAGTCTATCAGGGTAAGGAGCAAGCTGGTTTAAATTGATTAGACTCAGTTCAGTTCGGGTTAAGGTCATCGAAGGGTGTGATTTCTCGAAGGAGAGAATTTGTTACGGTTCGGGGTTTCACTTAGAGGCATTCTAACGATTATCGACTGTCTACGACCGTAGTGAATGGATTGCATTCACTTCACTTGGTAGGTTGAACTTGATCCGTGTCCTTCGGGTTGGGCACGGGTTGACTCGGAAAAGTTCCTTTCTCTCTCTCACTCATGGCATTAGCTAGTTGACCAAGTTGGGTTTCTAACCTAGCTATGGCTTGAGTGTTGGAGGTGAGGATTTGACCGTTGATTGCATGAAGGAATTGGCGTGTTTGATGTTTGAGTCAATAAGTTAGGTAGTGCGTGTAGAGGTTTTAATCAAAGTATCTAGACCCTTTTCGAACATTAAGGCGTTTATCATGATCCGCAATTTGAGGAGTGTGATTTCTGATTGGTAATGAGGAGGCTGGTTTTGAAATGATGATTTGGTTGTTGAAAATTGAGAGGCTGTATTGCCCTAGAGAATTGTTGGGTTGAAGAGGGAGTGAAATTTTGATTTAGGAGTAGTTTCCACGGTTCCATGCAAAATTTGGATGATTTCTCCAACCCGGATTGTAGGTTGGAGAAAATGGATCATTCAGGATCTTTGAAATCACGGCGTTTATCGACCTAGTGGTGACCGGATCCTAAAGAGGACATTCCTCGAAACATGAGATGGAGACAGACAGTTATGACAACTGAGGTAGAAACTTGGTTGATTTGAGTGGAGCTCGTTCTTTGACTTCTAAAGCTTCTAACCTACATGATTGTCGCCATCTTTGCTTGAGGCTATGTTTGTTTCTAAGGACAAACCAACGGTTTTGGTTGGGAAGCTGATGAAACACGGTCATCACAATGTTCCCACTACATGGTTTTCTCGGATAAACTCTCTAAAAGTCCCAAGCTTCATCGGCATTTTTCTTCATGAAATCCCCTTGACACATTGACTCTAAGGAAGTTTTGAAGAATAATCCAATCCTTCATAAATGATTTGGCATAATCGCCACTTTTCAAGACCATGGTGAGGACATTGGATAAGAAGATCTTTGAATTTGTCAAAATACTTCCAAAAGGTTCTCAGGGACAATTTTAAAATTTTGAATCTTTGTTTCTAAGCTTGATTGTTTTATGGATAGGAAAGAATTTTTTGGAAAAAGCTGTCACAAATTCACCCCAAGTTGAGATGGAATCGTGGGCAAGCTATCTGACCATTTTTGGCTTTGTCCTTAAGGGCAAATGGAATAAATCGGAGTTTGATCGCATCTTCAGTTAAGTCCCTCATTTTTATCATGAGGCAAACTTCTTCAAATTAGGAGATAAAGATGTATCGTCTTGGTTTGACTCCTAAGAATTTGGGAAGCATGTTTATGAAATGCGGTCGAAGTTCAAAATTGGTTCCATTTACCTCGGGGAGTTTTATGCAAGAGGGATTGCATTTCTAGTGGGGTAACAAACATCTTGAAGAACAGTGGGTTGGTATTAGCCATTTCGTTTGGTTCAAGAGATGAATCAAAACGAATTAAACGATTAGTATTATCCCTAACCCAAGTTTGCATACACCACAATCAAAAAAAATTTTTTTTTTATTTGAAAAAGGATAAGAGAAAAAGTTAAGAAGATGAGAAAAACTAACTAAAAATAAATCAAAGCAATCACTTTTCAATCACCCTAACTCTAGGGTTAACCCTAAACTTGACTTAGACCAGCTCCTAACCAAGAATTCCCTTAATGAAAAGATCAAAGTTTACTTGGGTAATTAGCCAGGTAAGGATAGTACTAGAGGGAGATCAAAGATCAATTAAGTACCTCTTTCCTTTCGGAGCGCCTTACGCAACCCCTAAACCTTGCCTTAGACACCAATTAATCCAAATAAACTTGGACCGGTTCACTTAAGAAATTATTGTTCCTTAATGAGCTCGAATCCTTAGGGGCCAACGTCTAATCAAATTTTAAGAGGCTTGGGTAAGTGTAGTGAGGAATTAGTGATTTTTGGGCTAAGGAAAGGGTGATGAAATCCCTCACCTTATCTTGATTAGTGGGTTTTGCCCTTAAAATATTTTCAAGTGTGTGCCAAATCAAGATGCTCAAATCACTTGGTGAATTCCTACTATTATATGAAATGCAACCCTAAGAATTAAAAGCAACTAAAAAGGATGCAAAAATAAAAATCTTTTTATTATTATTTTTTTTTATGGTCGACAATAAAAAAAATGAAGTTTATTAGGGTCGACAAGGGTAAAAAATCTTTTTTATTTTTATTTTTATTTTTATTTTTTATCCTAATTGTCTCTAATGTATATGAACTATCTAAAGGGTGGAATTGAAAATACTAGATGGAGAAGTTACCCACGCAAAAGCAATGCAAAGCCTCGTTGTAGGCAATTCTTCAATCTTGAATCTTCAACTCTTGATCTTCAAGCTCCAAGTTCCTACACAAAAGAAAACACACAAAATAAAAACCAAACTTAATGAAAATCCTACTTATGCACCGTTCCCCGGCAACGGCGCCAAAAACTTGATGGGAAATAAACGATTACCTCCTAAAGTTGCAAGTATACAACCTTTATCAAGTTATAGTATAAAAGATTATCGATCCCACGAGGAACGGGAAAGTAGGGAGAGTTTTGCTCAAGTTTTGGTTCTCAAATTATGCGCGACAATTAGGAGTTTATGTACAAATAAAATGAAAATAAGAAAATGGTGAGAGTGGATGTGGAGAGATAAGAGAGAGTGGATGTGGATTATGTGCAAAGGAGGAGAAAATAAAGTTGAGAATGTGGTGGTGGTTATATGCACATAATAACAAAACTAGGTTTGAGATTATATGCACATGGAGGGAAAATGAGATTGAGAGAAAATAAGTGCAAAATAAAAGAAAGCAAGATTGAGAGAGAGAGGAGAGGAAAATCAAAATCAAGAATAAAGGAAAATAACAAACAAATGAAAAATAAGGATAAGTGCAAAATCAAGAATGTAAAGTATGGAGGGTTAGTTAAAGATATGAGGAATCTAGAGTAGATCCACTTAGCTTATCTCAATCTCATGAAAATGAGTTGGATTTGTTAGCTAGTTTCAAACAATCTCTAGGGATCCCACAAATATTGGCTCCACACTTAGAAAAGGTAATTCCCTAGAGGGTTCTAGCCTCAAGGTGAATTAAAGAAAAGAAAAATCTAATCTAGAAAGTAAATACAAAATTAAATACATTGCATGAAAGTAAATTGCAAGGAATTAAATTGCATGGAAGTAAATTGCAAGAAAGTAAATTGCATGAAAGTAAATCTATTCTACAAACAAGAAAATAAAGAAGAAATTGAAAAGAAATAAAATAGAAACCAACAACCCTGATCTTAATCTAATCCTCCTTTTGGTCCTTGGATTAGAAGAAGAGAAAGGAAATTGAAGGGTGAAACATTTCATTTATTGTGTAACAAAAGTTACAATTTTGGAAGGTCTTCTCAATTAAGAGTGACCCTCCTCTCCAAATGGAGTTTTACAAAATATTTCACACTCAAAACACTCGGCCTTCACCCTATTTATAGCCCAACGGAGTTGATGTGAACCATTGGATCAAACCTAGCCAAAAGGAAGAAATCCACCATTAATCTGAAATCATTGGGAACCGTCGGTTGGCGATCGGTTAATAACCGGTTGGCCAACGGTTAGTCAACCGATTGGTTCCCAACCGAATTTGTCTTTTCTTGATTTTTCTTCACGAATTTCTCTTGGATCAATTTGGTATCTTGGGCCTTGGTTTGTCTTGATTTGGGCTTCAAATATTGGTAGAAATTGAGAATTTGAGTCATTTGGGCTTTTATTCATTATTTCTTTATTAGCACGCAAAATAAGATAAAAATGATTATTAGTAATATCGTTATTCATATAACATAGGTAATAAGGGTATAAAAAATGTAATTAAAATGTGATAATCAATACTCAGCCCAAGGGACGTGAGTAACGGTGGAGTCATACCCAGCGTTTGCAGTGACCCTCTGGCAGATAAGGAAGTGGCAGATCAACTCCCTGAACACCTCTCTGAGATGAGCGTTCTGTTTAAAAGTGTTCAACTCTGCGTTAGTAGGAAAGAACTCTTCATATGGACAATCTCCCATCAGTAGTCGTGACACTTCAAATAATTTGTGCAGAGCGATCCCAATTTCACCTACCGGAGTAAAGAAAGTGTTGTTGTCAATATTATACAGCTCTAAAATGTTGTACAATACTGGCGCATAAATTTCCACGCGGTATTTTGAGGCTCTCACTATAGAATAGAGCCCCAATCTTTTCAAGCTCTCCTCAAAAGTAACGAGAACGTAATCCACTAAATAGGTCCACTACTTGGTATCCATCGATCTTATCCAACCAGGGAATCTGGTATCCCCATCAAGATACTGTGCATCAATTTTCGCAAGTTCATTTTTGAATATGTTCGGGACTACAGGAACTTCATTGAAAGGGGCATCCTCTTGAACAAAGCTGGGATGCAACCCTATGATGCTAACACTGAAGACCCATTCCTGTCGAAAACCACCGTCGTGCTTCAAAGAGCCCACCTTCACACTATCTACTCTGCTGGTGAGGGCGAAGCGCATTAGGCGAGGCACGGCGAGATTCTGTAAGTACATAAAGGACACTTGACGCTCTATCGCTGGCAGATAGTAATGACGGTCCCTTTAGCTATAATACCAGTGCTCCTTCGCCCAGTTAAATGCGGAGGTGTCATTGGGATTACTGTCCCCAAACAAAATGTGAGGCTTCCCCGATTTGTCCTCTTTGGGAATGGAGAACTTGGCGTCTGTGATGATCTTCCTCAAAGTTTGATAGTCCCCCAACTGGATCGTGTCAATCCGTTCTTGGCTGCTCTCCTCTAGTTACAGGGGAATGTGCCCGTCGAAAACATGCCTCACTTTGAAGTCGCGAGTCCCATCATGCCCGAAGTGGTTGTGATGGTTGACAGGCTCTTTCGATTAGCAAAATGCACAAAAAGATACAAAAATAAGTTAGAAGACAAGGACTCAAAGAAATCGACAAAGTCTTTGCACTCAGATGCGAAGCTCGCTAAGATAACCATGGGCGAAATTCGCTCATATGTGAAAGTCATCGCAACACTAACATTTCAACAAAGTGTTGACAAGACGAGTGAAGCTCGTGCTGATGGCGGTGAATTTCAGCACCGCAATCAAATCCACTCAAGAAATTAAGTGAGCCAAACTAGCGAGCCTCGCTCAGGCGAAGGTTGCTCAAATCAGACTGGTGAACCTCACTCAGGCAAAGGTCACTCAAATCAGATTGGCGAAACTCTCCCAGATGAAGGTCGCTCAAACTAAATCACGACCCCTACCCAAACGAAGTTCACCTGGATGCCCAACAGGTTAATGGCAACGAGTTTCGCCTGAGAAGTGAAGCTCACCGCATCAAGTGCCATTGATGGCCGCTGATAGAGCTTCGCTGTTCGCAGACAAAAGCACATCAATGAGATCGCGAGCAGTCATAAAAATTGTGCCTTTGGCAGCGAATAAATTTTAAGTGCTCGAAGGCACTATTTCAAGCCCGATTGGGGCTGTGTTTTTAGTACATCCGAACATCATTATTGGGTTTAAAACTTAACCACAATCATCTCCAATTGCACCGGCATGTCATCAGTCCTTGGCCGGCAAGGCCCCCTAGCAGCACCTCTTCCTCTTGAGATTGCACGATGAGGAGCCATTAGAAATTGGTCTTGAGATTCTTAGGTGGGTTTCAAGAAAAATAGGGTTGTGAGAAAGCTAGGGTTTTGAAAATCAAAGTGAAGAAGAAATGAGGTAAATAACCTTCGCCACAATTCTAGTCTCAAACTTCATCGAGGATTCAAATTTTAAATCCTTGGTCGAACTTCGCCATGAATCACATTGTGCCTTGGCCGAACTTCGCCGAAGATTTTCACCTTGAGTTTCGCCATGAATCTCGTGCCAAACTTCGCCAAAGATTCTCGTCTCAAACTTCATCGAGAATCTCACTATGAATAACCTTCACCACAATTCTAGGCACAGAAATCGAGGATTCAAATTTTAAATCCTCATAGCGAGCCTCGCCTAACAGACTTGCTGAGCCTTGCATAACAGAATCGTTGAGCCTCGTTTAATCGACTTATTGAGCTTTGCCCAGCCGACTATTACTCAAGCTATGTGAATGAACTTCGCCCCAATCAGTTGGGTGCTGAAGCGAACTTCGCTAGAATGATATGGCGAATTTTGCCAAGTCTCCAAATTAAGAAAACTCTAACTCAATCTGTTTGAAACTCTACCTGGCGAACTTCAGCTCGCCTCTCGCTAACATAAGGAAGCCTGAGCTTCGCTTCCAACACAGCAACTCCATACATAGTTCAAGTCCGACGCAAAAGTAAAGTTCATACAGATCAAGCACACAAAGATGGACAATTTCAGAAAAAAGTTTATTTTTATTGATTGAAGACTCTACTACATAAAGGCAACATTCAGACTATCCAGTTACAGAGATGATGGGTATTTGCTGCTATTTGATGTTCTAATCTAAACAACATTCACAGAGGCAAGGAGAACCCAAAATCAAGAGCCTACCCTATACTTCTAACTGTGGATAATGAGAAGGAAACGGAACATGAAGGTGCTACAAGCTACGCCAAGCTACAGAGCCTCTCTTCCTCCGATCTCACAGAACTTGGGGAAATAGAACTTTTCCCCATGCAGAAAAAATAGCTCCTCTTTATTCCTTCCTAGGCTCTATTCCAGGGGATCAGAAAGAGCTGTTAAATAAGAAGTGCTCCCGTTGCTCCGAACTGGAACTTATCAAGAGGAAGAAGCAATTCTTGCAGACAAAATTTGACGTCGGGGCTGAGACAGTCAAACAACGTTTAATTACATTTTAGGTTCATATTTGTGAAACCTAATCACTATCGTAGTCTTCGCTTGTGGAGCTCCATAGGTCCTTCTTCAGCCGCCATCTCAGCAGTCAAACAGTCTCACGCAGTGCGTGGCACTTGAATCTCCAAGCATCTCTATCGCGATTCAACTCGCCCTAAGTTTTCAACTGATTCTCGATGATCTGCTCAAGCTTGACCTTCTCAGCCGACAACAAATCCACCAGTCAGCAAAGTATGCGGAGTTCATCCGCTTGATTTCCCCTTGCTTGGGCAAGCTCCTGCTGGAGCTAGCTTATTTCAGCCCCTCTATTGAGGAGCATCTCCGATCTAAGCGACGAAGACTTAGACATGGAGGAGATGGAGATGAATAATTCGGAAGGAAATAGAGCTATTTATAGCCTTTCCCAAATCCAAACTTCTAAAAAATCACATCTTTTAAGATTTGATTGGACCGAACAAGGAGGCTAAATCTTCGCCTAAAACTCGGTCAAATCTACAGCGGTTCTCATGAATCCTTGACCAAGAGATCTCAGCTGCAGATCACGACAAAGATCCAAAGGCGTAATCTCAATGACCATCGGCAGCTAGCGAACGTCGCTAATCGACGAACTTCGCTTCGCCCACACAGCTCAAGTAAGGCGACTCCCGCCAATATCCAGAATCAGTCTAACTTCACTGATTTCTCAACTTTGCCCCAATATTAGGGTGAGCGAACTTCGTTCGAAACACAGAATTGGACGAGTACAAGAATCATTACGCCTTCAACACAAGTTTGTAGCAAAGGAAGCCACATTCAACAGTACACCTCTAGCAACCAAGTAGATTGAAGACAACTTTCAACCCAAATAAGACGACTCAAGCTACATTCAACAGTACACCTCTAGCTATTACCCAAAGTATTTCAATCCCTGCTATAAGTCAAATGCAAGATCATGAAAACTTTGGGGGGGAGGTGGGGTCTTGTAGACAGTTAAAATATATTCTACCCAGGCTAATGTTCAGCTTGGAACCAAGAAGTGAATGACCGTGGGCTTAAATACTTCAAATGGGCCCAAAGTCGAGCCCACAATAGTCTATAGCAAAGCTCGCTCAAACAAGCACGCGGACATCATCATACAGCCCACTTCTGCTCAGTCCAAACTAGTCAAAAATGAGCCACGCAAAGTTCGCTGTTTAATGTCAGCGAACTTCGCCCACAGCTATCCACGTGGGCCACGTCACCCATGATTCAGAAGTGATGGCCCACCCACATCGAAGTGAGCCTCGCCCAAATACTTTCAGCGAGCTTTGCCAACCAATTAATCAGAGAACTTCGCCAATCAGCCTTTTGAGAGCTATTCTTAAGGGGATAACTGCTCCCCCCACTATCTTCTACTTTAATGGTCACTTAATCCACAATTAAAGATCATTATCTCTCTCTCTCTCTCTCTCTCTCTCTCTCTCTCTCTCTCTCTCTCTCTCTCTCTCTCTCTCTCTCTCTCTCTCTCTCTCTCTCTCAGCCTACAAGAGGAAGAGGAGATTGTTCGTTCGAGACACCAACTGAGAAAGGAGATCACCAATAGAGAGATCGAACACCCCATACACACGCGGAATTAACTTCCTCTCTCTTTCTTTCTGATATTCGGTTCCAATAGAAGACTGAGCTATCTTCCAAGCAACCAAATCAGAGATAAATAATAAGAGATCCATCATCTTAGTCGGACCGTCAACGAAGTATAAGATCGATGCTCCATCGGTACACAGAAAAGGACCCAGTCAATATAAATTTTCTTGTTTCACTTGTATTCTTTTTATTGTAGTCTAAGCTAATTACAATACAAAAGACCCAAAACATTATCATGTTTTTATTGTCTTACCTAATGTGTTAGGAGGATATTACCTGATTATTTTGTAACAATATATTTTTCTTCTAATGAAGAGATAACCATTGTTCTTTCTAACTCATTCAATAGATAAATATGAGATGAATACTATCGCCAAAGAAAATATGCAATTTCTATAAGGGTGTGTTTGGTTAGATGGTGTTAGAACTATAAATGTAGTTGCGACATCATTAGTGTGCATGGATTAATGTAGTCGGAAACTATGTTGTTTCAACAACATTTATGATGTTTGGTTGGATGTTGTTGCAACACAAAAATATTGTTGTAACACCAAATATAGCTAAAAATGAGGATGTTGCATCAACACTCAAATTTTAGTGTGTTGTAATAACATTTGAGTTGCAACTACATGTGGTGCAACAATTAGAGTTGCTACTACATGTGGATACAACTACATTTTTTGTTACAACATTCTCTAACCACACCCACCTTAAGTTCCATTGAGGCTCTTTGGTCAATTATTCTGAGAAATGAGGATGATGACGCCTACTTTTTTAATTTCTTAAGTCTTCTCACTAAATCAGAGGCAAGTCGTGAACCTATAAGACCCCTTATCAATTTATATTAATTAGGAGGAAGTTCTCTAGCAAAATTTTGCCTCTAGTTAAACTTGTTCTGTTGTAAATAGTCTATGGTTTAGCCAAGTACTTGTTAGAAAAATGAAAACTGAAGAATGCTTGAACATAATCATTGTTTCTGATATTTTTTTGGATCTTACCTCAAGAACATGCTTAGGTTAGTTTGGGCTTATTTCTCTGGCATTTTTTCTTGATTGGGTTGAATGCCACTAGATAGAAAATTATCAAAATGTCAACAAGCCATTAGCTACTTGGAATGATCCTCTAATCAACTTGATATTCATAGACTTAGTTGAAGAAGAGGTTAGAAAGTGTTGATGTATATAATCACAGTCACTAACCTCGAGTGAGTTTAGCTTTTAAGAGAGCGGAGTCCGCCTTCTCTCCTAAAGCCCAGCGACGCTGACTCCGATCAAGGGACTCACCTGCGGCAAAAAGAGAGACCTGTGGAAGAGGCGGAGTTGGGATCTCCGGTAGTTCCTCCGACGGTCAAGTTAGTAGAGTGGGAGATAATGTAATGAAACAGGAATTCACTCAGAAAAGATTGCTTACCTTGTTCGCTGTTCACGTTGCTCTTTATATCTAGGGTTGGGGGGTATTTCCGTCTTTCCATCAGTTGAGGAACCACCGATGAGTTAGCCCTCTCTCCCACGTGTGAGTCAGTGATTGGCTGAGCATTTTATTTGTTTGCTATGGGGGCTAGCCTTTACAGGTGTCAAATTGCGGGTAATTTGAGGGTCTGTATGGTCTATTCGCCATTAATGGGATGGGATTGACGGCGCCTGTAGCTGCATGGGTCCGAGGTGCCTTAAATACCGTGAGAGATGGGGGAGTTAAGGGGCTGTCAGCGCATTTAATGCGATGCTGATGGGCTCGAAAATCGTATAACCGCTGCTTGAGTGGAGGAAGCCGCGAGATGAGGTTGGTGGGGCCGAGGCGGGTGGCCGACTCGCCGCCTCTCGACGCTTCGAGGTAATCAAGCGAAAGGGACGACCAGGGCAGCACCGTGTGTGATCCCGAGGATGGGTGGCTGATAAGAGGGTCTAAATTCGCTTCGCATCGTTGGGAAAGGCCGACAATTGGTAGGACGGGGCTATAATGGGTGACGGGTTGGGAGGACGACTAGCACCGCCTTTCGCGTCGTCCGAGCAGACGAGCGGTCGGAAGGTGATAGCTGGTTGCCTCCACGCCGTCCGATGGGACGAGCGACGTAAAATGGCCTCGAAGCAATTACTGTGAGACGGCCGATCACCCGCCTTCAGCGTCGTCCGCGGGAGAGAGTTGCTGACGGGCCGACTCGCACCGCCTCTCGCGTCGGTTATGATGATAGTCATCCATTGGACCATGGCGGGGTCGGTAAGTGTCGGCCGCCTTGTGGGTCGGGCGCGGAGGCTCGAGTCGGTTTTTGTTGACAGACAAGCGTTTATCCGTGTCAGTGCCTCGTTTTTTCTCCTTAATCACTGGTTAGTGGTTATGACCATAACAGAAAGGAAATGAGATAAGGAACTAGCCTGAAAATTGAGGCATGGAGGCATGTGTTGATAAGTTCAATGAAAAATCAAAATTGACGTACATGATGAAATAATTGACAAATCATTAGGATACATGAGGAAGAACTGGGTTCTTTTCAAGCAACTTATGAGAGAACAATCAGGATTGGGGTGGAACGCGACTAAAAACACAATTGAACAAGTGGTGGAATACCAAAATTATGGTAATTTTGCACCTTTTGCTCACAATCATTTTGATAATTTATTTACTTACTATATTGACTTTATGATGGCAGTGATGATGGTTAATTGAATTTTTTTGTAGGAAAATGAGACGTTCAAATAGTTTAGGAAGATAGATTTTTTTTTTGTACTGGTTCCATAATGATGCTCTATTTGCGGATTTCATCGCGACTGGTGAAAGGACTAGGACACCACATCAAGTAGATGGAACGAACCAAGGTTCTTATGCTTCATCACAAAAATGAGGAGTTTTGGGAGGATTTTAATGAAGATCGTGTGCACCTGAATGATTTGAATGAAAATGAAGATAGCTATGATAGTGATGAGGTTCGAACAACTTTTCATCATGATAATATAGTCCATGCTCCTAATCTACATATATTGGCTCTAGCAATGGGAAGAGGAGGAAACTATGTGGCGCTGCTAAATTGAGGAAAGACATCGATGCAATGATACATCTTTTGTCTAGTAAGAGCACTGGTACTTCATCTTGCACACCACCAATTTCAAAGCCAAGCATTGAAGATTGTATTGCTATGCTCTAAAAAATTTCTAATGTTCCTATTTGCAGTGATTTGTGGAACTATCCTTGCAATCTTCTGGGTAAAAGGGAAAATAAAACAATGTTTGCAACACAACTTACACAAGAAGCCAAGTTTAGTTGGTTGCACTTAATTTATGAGAATTATTTTAAGAAAGAGAAAAGCACCAATGATTGAGTGGTGTGTGTTTTAGCTTGTTAGTATCAATGGATTTAGTCGACTTGCATGGTTTGTAGAACTTTTAGTTTGCATTGTGCATAGATAACTTAAAACTTATTATTATGTTGGATTGTGAAACTTAATCTATTTTCACTATACTTTTTAATTATTTGTATGAATGATTTCCATGAATGCTTATATCTAACAATTATAGTGTAGTGTTATATGGATATGTTGGTGGTGTTTTTTTTTAAATTTTTTAGTTAAATGGCAGGACAGGATCCGAGTTATTTGTTTTTACCAAATCCAAGTGATTGCATTAAAGATGGTATCAATGAAGAGAAGATGATGATCTTGAAGCAAGTATGCAACCGATGGAGCAAGATACTGTTGAATGGTTAGATTTGTGTCAAATAGCTATGCCCAAAATTGGTACATATTATTTGAATTTTTTCTCATTGATCAAGTGATATATTAATCAATGAGATACTAGAGGGTAATAAAGCTCATTGTTACCAAGATTTTTGAATAAAACTTTTATATTTATTGCTTTTGGTCATGATCTTAGTACCAAATTGGTATGCAAGCAACTAGAGCAATATCTATTCATGAGGAAGTTGGCATGTTTCTAATGGTATATGGCCATGCTGCTAGGAAGCGTCTCATTCAAGAGATGTTTATAAACTAAGAAACTGGGTCTTTAATGACCAAATTTAATAACGGGACCACTTAACCGTCATTGATGTATAGATACTAATGACGGCTTTACATGCCTTCATGGAGTTTTCACAAATATTACACAAATGAGATGATATCAAATAATAGTTTCCTTGTACTGCCATAATACCATCGTTAATGAGGCTCCTAAAAAAAAGAAGGAGCCCATAACCATTGTTGAAGAGTCTATTAAAATAAAACCTATTTTTAATAAAAATTTTAGTTAGAATTTCATCCAAAATAAATCACGATATCCAACTTCCACCATCAACTAAAACCCTAGCCGTTCAGCACTTCCTCCTCCTCCCTTCAGTGATTTCGCAGCTAACCACCCAACATCCCCCTCCTCGAACTCAATGCCTCCCCCTTCTCCCTCTACAAGTTACCGCTTGCCGCTTCTTCTTCCTCAAGCTTGTCTACTTCTCCTCCCACCGAGCAAGCTCGAAGCCTCTTTCTCTGCCGGCATGCGCTAGTAGCTCAACTTATCCGTCGACAGTTTGATTCCACCCAAATCCAAGAGGTATGCTTCAATCAAAACCTTTTTCGAATTAATGATATCTAATAAATGTAGATCAACAGATTGGTAAAACCCCATCTTGGGCTATATTCTGCGCTTTCCTTTTTATTCATGCCTAAAACATGTTTACGAAATGCTTGAATATTGTTAGTTAATTGATTATGAGGATTTATCATTTTCTTTGTTAGGCTATGGTGGCTCTCAACTTGTCTATAGTAGTTGATTTGAATGCAATGAGAATGAGGGGATTATATGATTTGGAAATATCTCTTGTCGTTAGTAATTATTTTTGTTAGCGTGAAAAGAAATAAAATGAGTATTTGAGTTAGGAATATGGAATAGGACACATAGCAAGAATAGTTCACTGATTCGCTTACTTCACTGCATTTGTTTTTACATCAATGCACAAAAAATCACCTTGAAGCTTCCACTTGGTTTTCCAATACCAAATGCTTCATGAAAAGAAAAAAGTTACTCACTGAGATTATGTGGAAGGTTGTTTTAAAGTCCATCTGGTAAATTTTAATGTTAGTGAGATCAGTTTAGTCACCTCATGGTTATTTATGTCAAATGGATGGTCCCCAATTTTCGACACTCGCAGGTTTGCAATCACTCCTCTATTTCATGAGGATATTTCTTTATGCTATGGTTCTAACATACAGTGTATGTGCAGGTAATATTCCTCAAAAGCAAAAAGAAAAAAAAATCCACCATATGATAAAAATCAGTGTAAAAAAATGCTACCACTTGGGTAGTAAACCCTTTAGACAAATCTCATGGGAAATAGTATACACTCAAAATTGATTTCATATTTATTTAACAACTATTTGTTATTTTAGTTTGATATTGTAATCATTTTTCATTAAATGTCTGAAGGTGCTCCAGATGCAAACACGGAGCAGCTCACTTATGCATGAGCTAACAAAAAAGTAAGTAGATGTCATCAATCTTGATGATTTTTTGTTATATCTAGTTGGAGTGTGCCACATTGATCATACTATGTCTTAAAGTTTGATCCCAGTGAACTTGGAAGGCAACTCGATATGAGTTGAGTTCTGTCATTTCATTTCACTAATTTTTTTTAAAATAAGGGATCAAAATGAAGCCTTGGATCAATCCATGCTTAAGTGTTACTTAAGTGTTACCTTGCTCCTCCTTTTATGCCTTATTCAATTGCAATTGAAAGGAATTTAAGTCTGATAAGTATTTACATGTAATCTTGGATGGTAATTTTCCTAACAGAAAAACACCCTATTCCCATGTGAACAAACTTAATATATTTCTTTTGTGTTTGTATTAGCCTTTTGTGAGATGTTTATTTCATCAATGTATTTATCCAAATTAGAAAATTAATCTCATCTTTCACTTTAAAATGAGAACTTTATAGATGTTGTTTTTCCCGTTTCAATTGAAGGGTTTTGTCCCAAACATTTGAGATTAAGCCTGTGTAAGATTGAATTAATTTGGAAAGTTATTTTTTAGTGAGTTTATCACATTTTTCATTCTTGCTAGTACTTTATAGCACACTTCATATTTGCATGTAGATATATGATTCAAAAAACCATTTGGCTTTCATAACAAATTGCTTTCTCTTGCTAGTATCTTTGTAAGCATTTGTGATATGGTTAATAAAGGAGCAAGACTACCTCTCAATTTCTGTTAAAGCACAAAACTTTTCTAGTCTATCTGTCTATTAATTTGCTTTTGATGTTTTCTACTGTCTTAAAATGTGTTGCTCTTCATATGTACTTGGATCTTGTTCTTAGAATATATTCTTTTTGTGGAAATTTTTCATTGTTACATTTAATGTTTTGTTAGTTATAAATTTAGAATTGAATATATGAGGATGACTGTGTTTACTTGTTCAAAAATAGAATATGGCATGGATTTGATGATACGTTTTAAGACTTCAATCGAAAAATATTGATTGTAGAATTTTTTGTCTTTTCTTTTGATAGGAATGCGCTCATACGATGCCAAAGGTGATTATTCCTTTCATGTCTAGATCATTTTGTTATCAGCAAATTGTTTACAATTGATATTTTTGTGATTTTTTGTTCAGAATATTATTGAAAATTTAGAAGATTTAGTGAAAGTATAGCTAAGATTTTTATTCAGATTATTGAAGATTGGGAGAAACATCACCTGAAGTTTTGAACATCACCTGACGTGTTCTGAAGTTGCTGAAAGATGATAGAAGAGATGTCCTAGAATTTGTTTTGTTTTGATTTGGATAATTTCAAATATTATCTTGTTGAACACTTGGATTAATTAGGCTTGTTGTGAGCATATGATTACTCAAGACAATGTAATTTGTTTCCCATTTAATGATATTTAGTTTTCTTTTCAATATTGGTGTACTTCTATTGTTTTCTTTAACTCTTATTATTGATTTAAAAATATAAGCATGGATTTTATAAAGCGCAGCATAATAATTGTGTCGCATTAAAAAATATATATGCCATAAATGAAGGAAAAACCATCATTGATGGATCACTATTTGCCGGTCATGAGGACTTCTACAATGGTATCCAACCATCATTAGTTAGTCTTCAACGACAGGGTCGCCAACTATCATTAGTTAGTCTTCAACGACGGGGTTGCCAACCGTCATTACACAACAACAACGAGAATGGCAAACCGTCATTACACAACAAGAATGGGAAACAACCCGGTTGTATATAGTGATGGCGGTGATAACTACCGTCGCAAATGAGAATGACGGTAATGTGTTCCCATCATCGTAGACTCTATCACGACGGGAACTAAAACCTTCGTGACACTTTAACGATGGAGGCTTCAACGACTGGCCATGAAGGGATTCCTCCCCATTGTTGACATGCAATAACAATGGTTTTTGGGTCATCTACTAAGGGATTTCTCTTCGTTAAAGACCCAATTTTTTGTAATCATTTTGGTGAAACAATTTCTCCACATTATCACTGAGTTATAAAGGCAGTGCTATTACTAGCTAGAGATATCATAAAGCCTCATCCCAACTACAATGAAAGGAGCAGTTTATCATATGCCTCGTCATGAGAAATATCTACCATTTAATGTCAGCATTTTAATTTATATATTTTTAAATTTTAATATTTGTTTATGTAGTAGTTAAATAAACTATTCATGGTTAACATGTTGTAATTTAAATTTTATATATTATTTTGTGGTTGGCATTAGAGCTATCGATGGAACTCATGTAAGAGCTCGATTGCCAAAAAGGAAAAGAGGTATCATACATTGGATGTAAAGAGTATCTAACAGAAAATATTCTTGCTATAGTTGATTTTAATATGTCATTTGTATTTGCTTTGGCTAGATGAGAAGGTGCTGCTCATGATAATTAAAATATTTAGTAAGGCCCTTTGTAAATCGGAGATTAAATTTTCCAAATTGAAAGGTGACAATTATTATTTAGTTGATGCGGTATATTCACATAAGCAAGGATATATGGGTCCATATAAAGGTTCAGATGTGAGAACATTTTCAAGAATTCAAACACGCTGCAACACCTGAGTTGCGTAAACTGAGGGGGGTATACAGAAAATTTTAACTTTTTTCATTTCTCATGTAGAAATATTGTTGAGTGCACTTTAGGAGCTTGGAAGGCACGATTCCTCATCTTAGATAGGATGCCTAGTTATAATATTGATACTCAAAGAGATATAGTCAGTGCAACGATGGCAATTCATAACTATATACGGATGAAAGGTGCAGATCAAGCATATGAAATTGCTAAAAGTGAAGATTATGTACCTCAAGCAAGGGAAACTTCTACGTCATCCTATCAACAAAAAGGGCAAAGGACGGTCCGCAAGAGAGTGATACAATATGGATTTCCAAGCATGATTTAATTGCGGAGGACATTCGTCAAAGAAGATTTAACTAACTTTATTTGCTTTACTTCATGTAAAAAATCCGAGGTGAAATTTTGAATAGGGAAACTGTAATTTTTTTAATAGTATGTGCACCCTATATTTTTGATAAAAATAATGTCTTGTTCCACATCTTGGATTGCATAATTTGGCTTAATTAGTTATTTTAATTTAATTTTTTGAAATTATGAAATGATAAAATTAATAATTAATTAATAATAGTATCAATAAAAATTATTTAATTATATACATAATTGACTAAATAATGTCAACGTTAGTAATTAAAAATAATAAATAACAAGATATATAAAATATAGTTTAGTTAAATATTTTCTTATTATAAAGTGATTAATATTATTACTTAATTAGTTAATTCATTAATGAATTTCTTAATAACTATTACTTTCTTAATATGAAATCAATTAATCCCAATATTAATAATTAATAATAACAAATAATATAATATATAAAAATATTATAATAGAATGTATTTACTATTACAAGATAACTAATTTTTAATTAATTAGTTAATTACTTTATTAATAATGATATTTGATTAATACCCAATTAATTTATTAATCATAATATTAGTAATTAATAATCACAAATAATATAATATATAAAAATATTTTAATAAAATATATTTTTTATTATGATATAACAAAATTTTAGTTAATTAATTATTTATTTTACTAATAATAATATTTTATTAATATGAAATTAGTTAATTTATCTCAATAACGATTAATAATGACAAATAATGTAATATAAAAATATTTTAATGAAATATATTTCCTATTGTGAGATGCTTAATTTTAATTAATTTATTAATTAATTTTATTAATAGTAATATTTCATTAATATGAAATTAATTAATTATTTTATTAATTAATAATCATAATTAAATTGAAAATAATTAATTTTAATTTATTAATTTTAAATAATTAATCAATTTAATAATATTAATTATCTGATTAATATAAAATGAATTAATTTGTCCCAAGATGGAGTTATAACAATATATCCTTTTGGTCATTTGACATTTAACACAAGTTTATAAGTTATTGGTTTACCAACCACATAACTACTTATATATCCTTATAAGTTAAGGGGTTTACCAACAAATTCATTATGTTTTTACATAATTATAAGGAGTTTTGAGAATAAGTAACAAGTAATTTATAGGGTTTCAAAAAATAAGTAGTAGCCAAACATGCTCATGGTATTACTTCTGACTATTCGATGAAATGGCCCTGCCATTTTGTAAGAAAAATAACTAGAAGTCGACGCTTGCCCATCCAGATCGCTAGCGTAGTCCATATCTGAATATCTCAGTACACGAGTTTCTGTACTATTATAGTACAATTCATTAAGCACAATCTTAATCAAATATTTGAAGGTCCTCCTAACTCATCCTAGTGAGTCATATTAGAATTAGATTGATGCGTACACATCAGTCCTACTACAAAGGATGTGTCGGTTATTATATGCATACATGACTATCGATTACACTCTTATAAGAGATTTCTTAGCATTAGTTTCTTCTTTACTTTTGCATTGGTACATTGTTATTATACTTAGAGCATGACTCTTATACCATAACTGAAACATTATCTGATCTACTTTCATTTTTTTCAACCTTATTTCTTCCAAATCTTTCTTTCCCTCGAGTACCTGTAACCGCTGACCTTTGGTAACGCTTGAGTTATCAGCTTGGAGTCCAAATGGTTTCCATATTGTACCTAGTTAGCAATTTGCTATCGGTATTTGATGACAGGATCTCAAACTTCTATCAGGTTAATATAGGTGGACCTAATTATCCTGATCAACCATCCAGAAACCAGGACCTAACATGGTCCAATAGGATCGAAGTACACACTAGAAAATTGTTTCAAGCCATAATTAGGATCCTTTAATTTGTACATCTTGTGCTTAAGTACCCTCGGTTATAAAATATAGATTGATCTATATAGATTAATTTTTCTAGTTTTGCATAGATAAAAGCTGTCTTGATGTCCATCTAGACTAATTCAAGATCTATTTGCGCTACAAGAGTCAATATAGAGTCAATTCTAACCATTGGGAAAAAGGTTCCTTTCTATAGTCCACACTACTACTTGGGTTACTCTTTTGCCATCAAGCATGCTCGCATCGCTTGAATGTCCCATCCTGCTTGACCTTGAAAACTCATTTTTTTTGTGGTATTATATTTAGTTGGAAGATTCATCAAATCCCAGTCTTGATTCTTCCTCATGAACTCAAGCCCCCTATTTATTGTTTCCTTCCACTCTTTCACTGTAGACCCAAAATAGTATCCTCACATAACTTGGGCTCCGCAATAATATGCGCTACTTCATGAAAATTTCCCCATCGATCTAAAAATATCCTCTAGGTACTAGTCCATGGAATGATCTCTGAGACTATTGAAATTTTATAGATGGCTCCAAGTCATCTAAAAGTATCTCGCTCCCTCTATCTCTAGCTAGTAGAGGAACCAATTCCTCTTCTATTGCTAGCTCCATGGCAGTATTCTCAATTTTGTATGAACCCAAATCCTGGTCTATTTCTTCTTTGTACGAGAAATCCTTCCCGAAAAACTCAATATCCCACAACTCTCTCAGTCACAGTTTCATCATATTGCTCACCTATAAACACAACCCATAGAGTGTCTAAAATAGTATATGGAAATACACTTCATCATTTTGCTATCTAAACTTCTCATCTAATGAAAGTAGTGTGTGTAAGCAACACTTTGACATTGATGTAGTGATCCAACACCGGCCCTCAGTTGTCCATGAATCATAAGATGTTAACTGTACCAATCTAGAAGGTACATCGTTTAGAATATATGCTGTTATCAATAGTGAATCTCCCCAGAACCAAATGGGTAGATTGGTGTTAGCCAACATATGCCAAACCATATTTAGTGAAGTTAAATTCCTCATTTCTGCAACACCATTTTGTTACAAAATATAGGATATCGTCAACTGCCTGACATTGTCCTTCTCTTGACACAATTCTCTGAACTAATTAGATTTGTACTCTTTACCACAATTAGTGTGCAAAGTCCTAATACTTTTACGTAATTAATTATCCGCCTCATTGATTTTGTGCTTGAAACATATTTGATCTCTCTACTAGGTGAAGAATCAAATACACATAATCGCATATAGAGTTTCTCTTTAAACATGAAGAATTTGGCACTCCATCTTGTACCTTGACAACTATCGGTCTACATATATTATAGTGCGCTAATTGCAATGGAGGTGTTTCTAGCCCTATCAAATAGCTTTCTAGTGATTTTACCCATAATACCATACTCATAGATGGATAAATACCTTAGTATATGTACTATGGAGGCCGCCCCTGACGAGCTTTCACGTGTCCTCTAATGTGACTTAATCTATTATACTATAAATCAGATCCTATCTTAATTCACGATATAAGATAAAAGTAGAAGATCACCCAGTTATCTAGTAATGAGTTACATTCTAAAAGGCTAAATTATCAAATTAGCATTCTAAGTTGACCGCCCCTTTCCAATATGGTATTTTTTTCCTCCGGCGACAATAAGGTATTCTAACTTTACTCCCACTACCAATTAAACCCTTATTTTTGAATCCGGACAAAATATCTAGCAAACCCCTCAAGTGCCACCTATGTGATCCTTTAATCTGATGTGGTTTGCTGATGTGACATGGTTAGGTGGGTGTTTTAACTGCCAAAAAAATCCCAAATTAGTCCTAAAATAGCCAGATTCCCCCCTTTTTCACCAAATTGACCTCAAACTTGAGCTTAAAAGAGAGACAGGATTTTGGAGGAGGGAGAAGTTGTTATAACTATTACAAGATTTTGGAGGAGGGCGAACATGGTTCTAAATAGAAGATTAGGCTGAAAGGACGAAGATGCGGTAGAAGAATTAACAAGAGCAAACACACCTCTACCATCAGAGGCATTGATTTTGAAAAAAGCAAGGGGCATAGCTAGAGCAAGAGCAAATGATATGTAATAATTACATTCAATTATGTGAAGTCAATTTATTTCAAATTGCTTTTTTTTTCTTTCATTGTAGGTGAAGGTGCATCAGGTTTAGGTTTAAGAGGTGGGAGGGGTAGATGAGGTGGTAGAGGTAGAGGAGGCTTTCCAAAGTAGAGTGCCTGAGAGTTTTGGTGTATGGCATGAAGTATATGGAGAGTCATTTTATAGACCCTAGTGCCATTCAAGTAACTCCAAATACATCTCAATTCTCAGTGCAAATGAACCCTAGTCAACCTCAATCACAGTCTTCAACAAATCAAAACAGTGATATGTAATTTAGGCAAAAATTTCAGAACATACACAATGAACTTATGTAGATCATGTGCACTTTTGTCTTGTATTTGATCAGGATATGTAATGTGTTGCTTTTTGTTTGTTTTTTGATTGTATATATGAACAACTTGGATGATGGTGTCAACTTTTTATAATATATGGAAAGTGATATTTCTAGGTTTCTTATTCATTGCTTTTTGTAGGCGTTGAAAATTGCCTATAAGTTACCGAACACGGCTTGTGATAAAGAGTTGACGATCGGCGAGCCGTCCGACGACATAACGGCGAACCGTCGATGATGCGACGACAAGTCACCAAGACGCCAACGCATAAAGCGAGTCGATATCAACGCATAAAGCGAGTCGGCGAAGCGTCCAGGTTAATAAATCGAGTCGACGAGGCGCATAAAGCAAGTCGACAAAGCATCCAAGGCTAGTAAAGTGACGGATCGCGTGCGAGCGAAGGGATAAACCCGATTTTGAAGCTCCGGATCAGCGAGAACCGATAAACCTAAATCGAATCAGACTCGCAGCACCGGAAAACGGCGAAAACACCGGAAAACAGCACACTTGGGTGACTCGGTCGAAACCGAGCCACTTCTAAGTGGCTCGGTGGCCGAGTCACTTACAAGTGGCTCGGCCAAGGCCGTGCCACTTGCCAAGTGGCTAGGCGGGCCTCGGGCCCAGTTCTAACCTGTTATCCGCTTTTGAGGCTATAAATATGAGGTGCAAGGCTCATTTGCACAGATCTTGAATTTTGGTGAGACGAGAAAGCTCTGCCGGATCAAGGTCTGAGTTTTGGCGATAAAGGCGACGCTTTTGAAGATCCTGATCTGACTTTTGGGGAGGCGATCATTTTTGACATCAGATCTACATCGTTTCCTCAAGATTAAACCTTGTTTTGATCTCGAGAAGAGCTTTGATTTCGCTTGGTCGATCTCATTCGCTTCAGGCTCTTGTTTCCTTTATGAAATAACCCCTTTTGATCGTGTAGATCTCGCACCGGACCCGGATTACGCGGTGGTCCATAGACGGAAAAGAAGTCCCTGGCACAGGCAAAGACACCCACGCAAGCGAGGATCCGATAAACGGATCTCGCGTTTGTTTAGAGAGAAAAGTTGTAATTTTTACTCTTTTTTGTTGTAATTAGCCTTATAAAAAGGCGATCTTTTTTCTGAATTTCATTTGTAATCCCATAAAGGTGTAATGGATTCAGCAATGAAAAAGATACCAACTTTCCCCGCGAACAAGCTGGCAACCACAGTGGGAGCCAACGGTCTCAAGTCAGAGATCGTCATGTCGCAGCCGCGGATCCAGATCCCGGTCGAAGAAGAGGCCGAGTACGAGTTCGACCAGAAGAAGTTTGAGGAGTACCTCTCGTCCTCATCCGTCGTCCCCGCAGATCCAAGAAGATCGCCGCTACAAAGCGAAGTCGATATCAACGCGATAAAGCGAAGTCGATATCAACGCGATAAAGCGAAGTCGATATCAACGCGATAAAGCGAAGTCGATATCAACGATAAAGCGAAGTCGATATCAACGATAAAGCGAAGTCGATATCAACGCGATAAAGCGAAGTCGATATCAACGCGATAAAGCGAAGTCGATATCAACGCGATAAAGCGAAGTCGATATCAACGCATAAAGCGAAGTCGATATCAACGCATAAAGCGAAGTCGATATCAACGATAAAGCGAAGTCGATATCAACGATAAAGCGAAGTCGATATCAACGCGATAAAGCGAAGTCGATATCAACGCGATAAAGCGAAGTCGATATCAACGATAAAGCGAAGTCGATATCAACGCGATAAAGCGAAGTCGATATCAACGCGATAAAGCGAAGTCGATATCAACGCGATAAAGCGAAGTCGATATCAACGATAAAGCGAAGTCGATATCAACGATAAAGCGAAGTCGATATCAACGCGATAAAGCGAAGTCGATATCAACGATAAAGCGAAGTCGATATCAACGATAAAGCGAAGTCGATATCAACGCGATAAAGCGAAGTCGATATCAACGCATAAAGCGAAGTCGATATCAACGCATAAAGCGAAGTCGATATCAACGATAAAGCGAAGTCGATATCAACGCATAAAGCGAAGTCGATATCAACGCGATAAAGCGAAGTCGATATCAACGCGATAAAGCGAAGTCGATATCAACGCATAAAGCGAAGTCGATATCAACGCGATAAAGCGAAGTCGATATCAACGATAAAGCGAAGTCGATATCAACGCGATAAAGCGAAGTCGATATCAACGATAAAGCGAAGTCGATATCAACGCATAAAGCGAAGTCGATATCAACGCGATAAAGCGAAGTCGATATCAACGCATAAAGCGAAGTCGATATCAACGCGATAAAGCGAAGTCGATATCAACGATAAAGCGAAGTCGATATCAACGCGATAAAGCGAAGTCGATATCAACGCATAAAGCGAAGTCGATATCAACGATAAAGCGAAGTCGATATCAACGATAAAGCGAAGTCGATATCAACGCGATAAAGCGAAGTCGATATCAACGATAAAGCGAAGTCGATATCAACGATAAAGCGAAGTCGATATCAACGCGATAAAGCGAAGTCGATATCAACGATAAAGCGAAGTCGATATCAACGCATAAAGCGAAGTCGATATCAACGCATAAAGCGAAGTCGATATCAACGATAAAGCGAAGTCGATATCAACGCGATAAAGCGAAGTCGATATCAACGCGATAAAGCGAAGTCGATATCAACGCGATAAAGCGAAGTCGATATCAACGCGATAAAGCGAAGTCGATATCAACGCGATAAAGCGAAGTCGATATCAACGCGATAAAGCGAAGTCGATATCAACGCGATAAAGCGAAGTCGATATCAACGCATAAAGCGAAGTCGATATCAACGATAAAGCGAAGTCGATATCAACGCGATAAAGCGAAGTCGATATCAACGATAAAGCGAAGTCGATATCAACGCGATAAAGCGAAGTCGATATCAACGCATAAAGCGAAGTCGATATCAACGCATAAAGCGAAGTCGATATCAACGATAAAGCGAAGTCGATATCAACGCGATAAAGCGAAGTCGATATCAACGCATAAAGCGAAGTCGATATCAACGCATAAAGCGAAGTCGATATCAACGATAAAGCGAAGTCGATATCAACGATAAAGCGAAGTCGATATCAACGCATAAAGCGAAGTCGATATCAACGCATAAAGCGAAGTCGATATCAACGCGATAAAGCGAAGTCGATATCAACGCATAAAGCGAAGTCGATATCAACGATAAAGCGAAGTCGATATCAACGATAAAGCGAAGTCGATATCAACGCATAAAGCGAAGTCGATATCAACGCGATAAAGCGAAGTCGATATCAACGCGATAAAGCGAAGTCGATATCAACGATAAAGCGAAGTCGATATCAACGATAAAGCGAAGTCGATATCAACGCATAAAGCGAAGTCGATATCAACGCATAAAGCGAAGTCGATATCAACGCGATAAAGCGAAGTCGATATCAACGCATAAAGCGAAGTCGATATCAACGCATAAAGCGAAGTCGATATCAACGCGATAAAGCGAAGTCGATATCAACGCGATAAAGCGAAGTCGATATCAACGCATAAAGCGAAGTCGATATCAACGATAAAGCGAAGTCGATATCAACGATAAAGCGAAGTCGATATCAACGCATAAAGCGAAGTCGATATCAACGATAAAGCGAAGTCGATATCAACGCGATAAAGCGAAGTCGATATCAACGATAAAGCGAAGTCGATATCAACGATAAAGCGAAG
Source organism: Asparagus setaceus (assembly GCA_012295165.1). NCBI lineage: Eukaryota > Viridiplantae > Streptophyta > Magnoliopsida > Asparagales > Asparagaceae > Asparagus > Asparagus setaceus. Next base: position 60,581,288 of record CM022701.1, read on the forward strand.
TCGATATCAACGCATAAAGCGAAGTCGATATCAACGATAAAGCGAAGTCGATATCAACGCATAAAGCGAAGTCGATATCAACGCATAAAGCGAAGTCGATATCAACGCGATAAAGCGAAGTCGATATCAACGCATAAAGCGAAGTCGATATCAACGCGATAAAGCGAAGTCGATATCAACGATAAAGCGAAGTCGATATCAACATAAAGCGAGTCGATATCAGCATAAAGCGAGTCGATATCAGCATAAAGCGAGTCGATATCAGCATAAAGCGAGTCGATATCAGCATAAAGCGAGTCGATATCAGCATAAAGCGAGTCGATATCAGCATAAAGCGAGTCGATATCAGCATAAAGCGAGTCGATATCAGCATAAAGCGAGTCGATATCAGCATAAAGCGAGTCGATATCAGCATAAAGCGAGTCGATATCAGCATAAAGCGAGTCGATATCAGCATAAAGCGAGTCGATATCAGCATAAAGCGAGTCGATATCAGCATAAAGCGAGTCGATATCAGCATAAAGCGAGTCGATATCAGCATAAAGCGAGTCGATATCAGCATAAAGCGAGTCGATATCAGCATAAAGCGAGTCGATATCAGCATAAAGCGAGTCGATATCAGCATAAAGCGAGTCGATATCAGCATAAAGCGAGTCGATATCAGCATAAAGCGAGTCGATATCAGCATAAAGCGAGTCGATATCAGCATAAAGCGAGTCGTCCGGGTTAATAAATCGAGTCACTCCCAACCCAGGAGGTCGTACCCACCTCGACAACAAGAAGAAAGTTCATGCAGTTACCTGCGCCGGGCTGCGGATTGAAGTCCAAGAGCCCATTAGAGCTTCACACTCGCAAAGGCGTACATCGCGACGAGTGACCTTTGATAGCCCTAGAAGGGCAGCCCATCCTCAGAAGGAGACTTTCTCGTCTGATGATGAGGACGTTATACCTGAGAAGTCGTGCCAACACACGATAGGTTGCTCTGGCATTCATGCCAATGAGTTGTACTATCGCGCTGGGGGTATGAACAGATCTCACAAAAGAAGATCACCGGAGAAAAACATGCATTGCCCATGCTCCAGATTGATCAAGGCGGTGTTGTCCGAGTGCGATTGCAACAAGACGACTCCGAGCAGATTGTCAGTCAGTCTTTGACAGGCTTGGTGTGAAGATGCCTGAGTCCAAGCCAAGGCGTTTACGAAAGAGGAGACCAATACCTCAAAGTGATGAATTGCCAGGAGCAACCATCAACATGACCGGTAAAGGGACGTCGTCACGTGGAATTCCTGGTATCATAGCGGATGACTTCGGTTGCGATGCAGGACCATTAGACGCTCCAACTATGGCAAGGCGCCAAGGAGATCGCACTCGGACGATGAACTGTCAGACGTTGGCTCCGCATTCGCTTCCGACAACATGTTATCAAGTGACGGACGACCTCATGAAGCACTCATGATTAGTGCAGAGCAAGTAGCCAAGATGCTTGAAGAGGCGTTGGCCAAACAGAAGGAGAATTTCCAGCTTGAAATGCAGATGGCCATGCAACAAATGAGGGAATTTCAGGACAAGCAAATCTTGTCATTGTTGAATCGCCGAGGCGAGTCAAGTCGTCGTAACCATGATAACCAAACGGATAGCGATGCAGATGGGGATGAAGGCCACAACGCCAATGATACCCCTAATGAACAGAACGCCAGTGACAATGCCGTCGTTCCTCCTCAAAATCATCAACACAAATATGTAGGTGAAAATGAGAAGATAAAAGATCTGGAGTGTAAAATCAACACTCTCATTTCTGCTCAAGAGGTGAAGAAGACGGGTATACCGTGCCCGTATCAGAGAATGGGAATCAATCCGTATCAGGCAAAGTTCAACCTAATTAACTTTACGCCGTTCGACGGGAAGGGATCCCCTACTCAGCACCTTATCTACTTCAAGTCCCACTTGGGAGTCATCTCCGGCAATGAGCCCTTGATGGTTCGGTCATTCGTTGGCACCCTCCGTGGAGCTGCCTTCGATTGGTACCGCCGTCTCAAACACAGGAGCATTAGCGGTTGGGATGACATGGAGTCAAGTTTCGCCAACTTCTTGATGGCGACACGAAATATCTATCGGGTCGCTTTTGGATGAGAAACAAAAGAGCGGAGAAAGCGGTGGACAACCGTCAAGAGGTTGAGAAATAAAGGCGATGAATGCGGGACCCCATAGCGAGGAGTTCATCCTCCAAGCGTGCCACAACAACTTGTCATTAGGCGTGTTGGAAGCGATAGAACAGCACCATCTAAGACACGGAAGGATTTGAAGATCTGCGGAGAGCAAGCGGCGATTCTGAAAAGGAAGAAGGCGGAGAGAGGTCAACCAGCGGTGAATTTTTAAAGCGAACTTTGTCCCACGTGGCAAGGGGAAGGCGCCAGCAAAAATAGTTGATGCAAATCGGGCGTTGGTGCGTAGCGGCAACCGCGTAATAAAGCGCCAATAGTAGCGACCTCAATGGCAACAACGACCGCAAAATCAGAAGTCGTCGGAGCCAAGGTTCCCTAAGGTTTACTCCTTCAAGGATGATGAAGTTCCCGGTATTTTCAAATACCTTCTGGAGAACAACAAAATTCAGTTGCCGCCAATTGTGAACCAAGAGGAGGCAAAGAAGGTTACGGACCCGAAGTACTGCGCCTACCACAGAGCGGTGCACCACCCGACGAAGTCGTGCTATCATCTCAAGGACAAAATCCAGGCCTTGATCGATGTAGGGGTCATTACCCCAAAGCGTCCAAAGAGAAGAAAGTAGGGGCGAACGCAGTCTCCATCAGCTTCGGATCGGTGCCCTTGGATTGGTTCCAACCGACGCCCGTTGTGAAAGTTGGGATGAAGACGGTGAACGACGACCCTCACGGTCAGCGTGAAAAGGGACTTGTACCTCATACAGCCCCGAACGGCGAGATCCTCTGGGTTCATCCGGATTTACTCGAAGATGAGCAATGGGCGACCTCTTCATCTAAAAAGAAGTCAAAGGGGAAGGGGAAGCTATGTCATGCTACTTCAGCAATCTTGGAGAAGGATGATGAGCAGATAATGACACTCCAACTCTCTGAAGAAGAACAAGAAGTCTTCGTCACCAGGAGTGGACAAGAGTATCACTACGAATATCCCGAAGCTCCTAATCCAAATGCAAAGACGTTGACGGAGCTGGGGGTAGCGATGACTCCCCCTACGCGCATGGAAAAGTCGCAACAGCAAGTGGCCGCTAAAGAAAACACGGCCAAGTTAAAGGAGAAGCAACCCAGCAACAGGAGGATCAAGTTCCGAAGCAGCCTCGTTTCAATCGTCCGATTGGAAGAGATAAACCGGAAAGTTCAAACTCCTCGCGGCAACCGACATTATGGCTCAACTGGCTAATATCCCGGCGAGGATAACGCTTTATGAGCTACTGCGGCTGTCGAAGGAAACCAGAGAAGCCCTACAGGAAGCCCTGGCTGACTCAGAAGTGTTCCTCACCCGGATCGAACCAAGTCTTGAGGAACCGGAATCTTTGGCCCAGCAGTGCAACCTCGCCACCAAGCACATCCCTTGCATAACTTTCACCAAGGAGGATATGCAAATAAAGAACTCAAGCATGACGGTACTGTACTTTAGCGGGTACATTGGCTCGGTGAAGTCAGCGGATCCAAGTCGATCCGGGTTCATTGTGAGCATCATGCCCCTCGCGATGTACAAACTTCGGGATTCACGCGATGGTGGCATCTACGAGTCTGATGATTTATGAATTTAACACCAGTGGGTCTCGGCCACTTGGTAAAATTCGAATAAAGTGCCAAATGGGTGATTTGAAGTCGAAGTCACATGCTATGTGATTGATGCGGAGACTTCTTATAACTTATTATTGGGTCGGCCTTGGATTCATAATAATGTTATAGTCCCCTCCACTCTTCATCAATTAGTGTCCGAAATATGTCGACACTAATAATGAAGTCAAGACGGTGGTCGCGGACAAACAGCCGTTTAAGGGGTTGGAGAACTACTTCACTGACTCCCTCCTTTACGGTAATGAGTCGATCTTGAATCATCGGCCCAAGGCATGGGCGGTGAGGAAGGCGATGCAGCGGGCATGATTATGAGGGGTTTTGTTTTAAATGACATTGTACCGGCTGTAATCAATCTTGGCGATGAAGACTTCGTCGGATGAAAGTTGTAATTGGCAACTTGCGACAATGCAATAAATGGCGACTTAGAATACTCCCGTCTTTATTTGATGTGATTAAAGGATTGTATGATGATCTGAGCGCACATGCCGATCCGATCGTCGTGTATAGCGAAGCAACTCGAGATTCCTTCGGAACAACACTTGTCATCCCCGCCAAAACAGGAGGTGAGAAGGATTTAATCTACGGTAGGGGAGAAGCATTCCCACCACTAGATCACTTCTCGAAGAGAGATACCGACGACGATAAGCCTGGCTCACATCTATTTAGATATAGTCCAGAAGCGCGAGATCTCATGAAGAAGTGGGGAATGCGACACGGTGAGGCGAAGGTCTTTGTTTGGTGGGGTCCCGAGTTGCACCCGAAGCTGCGCATGTCCCAAAAGGGAAGCCCTTGAATTATTACGGATTCAAAAGAGGGTTGGGTTATGTATCTTCGTCAGAAGATGAATGTTGCTGGTTCATTGACGACCAAGTGTCCGACGCAGGAGACGGACATTCATCGGATTCCTCAGCTTGGGACTCCGATGTTAGCATCGGCGAAATGTTCAAGGGGTTAATGTCAAATATGACTACAACCGACCCTACTACGATGGAGGATGATGAACAGATGCCAACATGGGAAGACCCATGGATCCATCACCTCAACATGCAATACGGGGACCGGTTCGAGCAAAGGAACCTCCTAGAAGATCACGATGGTTCAAGTCGATATGGGTGTGAAGCCAATCGAAGCCTATATTCATAGCGTGATCTTCCTCAGGAAGAAAGAGGAATTGATCGCTCTCATCCGGGAGTATATCGACGTTTTCGCCTGGAATTACGAAGATATGCCAGGGCTTGATCCGAACGTGGCTACTCATCGCCTCAATATCAAGCCGGATGTCAAACCGGTCAAACAACAGCAAAGACGGTTTCGTCATGATTATGGAATCAATGCGTGGCTGAAGTAAAGAAGCTCATAACGTCAGGTTTTATCCGGGAAGTGCAGCACCCGGATTGGGTGTCAAATATTATTCCGGTTCCAAAGAAGAATGGGACAATCAGTGCGTCGATTCTGAGAGATCTGAGCGCCGCATGCCCAAAAGGCGATTTTCCTCTTCCAATCACGGATGTCATCATTGACAACGCGTGCGGATTCGAGAATGTCTTTCATGGATGGCTTTTCAGGTTATAATCAAATCAAGATGCACCGGATGGCCTTAAAACACCGGCGTTGAGAACTCCCCTCGGTGTCTTACGCTGCGGTCATGCCATTTGGCACGAAGAGCGGCGCCACTTATCGGCGAGCCATGGCGAAGATTTTTCACGAACATCTTGGGAAGGCGGTTGAATGCTACGTCGATGATCTAGTCGTGAAAAGCGACAAGAATGACCACATCAAAGACACAGCGGCATTCGATCTTATGCGGAGTCATCAGTTAAAGATGAACCCCACTAAATCTTTTCTCGGAATGTCCAGCGGCAAATTCCTTGGATTCATCGTTACCACTAAGGGTATCCACATTGACCCGGATAAAGTGAAGGCGATAAACAAATTACAACCCCCGAGAAGCTTAAAAGAACTCAGAGGGTTACAAGGGCGATTAGCGTACATCCGGCGGTTCAGATCAAACCTCTCCGGGAAATGCCAGCCATTCTCTAAGTTAAACAAGAAAGGAGTATCTTTTATTTGCGACGACGCCTGTCAAAAGGCATTCGAGGATATCAAAGCATATCTAGCGAATCCTCCCGTTCTCATTGCACCGAAGTCGGGTAAACCGTTCTTGATTTACATCAAGGCGATGAACCACTCATTAATACTTGCGCAAGACGATGATAACGGTCATGAGCAAGCGGTGTATTACCTAAGTCGAATGTTGGTAGGTGCTGAATCTCGCTATCCGATGATCGAGAAGGAGTGCCTAGCGTTGGTGTTCGCGGTTCAAAAGATGCGACACTACTTAGTCGGACAGACGATTTATGTTGTTTCCGGTGTAAATCCAGTCTGGATATTCATGACGCAGCCCGCCTCTATGAATTGGCATTTGGCGAAATGGGCCTTACTCTTATCCCAATACAATCTGCACTTCAAGCAACAGAAGTCGGTCAAGGGGCGAGCAATTTCGCGATCTTTTGGCGAATAATCCAACAAAGGATACGGCGAGTTGTATGATGACTTGCGGATGAGACCCACGAGGTCAACACTACGTCACATCGGCAAATATGGCGGTTGTACTTTGTGAACTTCGAGCAACTAACGTAGCAAGCACCCGGATGTTCAAAGATTTCGCGGGAGTTGGAGTTGTCTTAGTTTCCCAGGAAACCGTGATCAGCGGGCTTATTAAGCTAACGAGCCGTGCTCCAATAATGTGGCTGAATACAGCGCCTTACTTATTGGACTCGGTTTTGCCAAAAGAGTGGGGTAGAATATCTCGAAGCTTTTGGAGATTCTCAACTCATAGTCAAACAGGTTCGTGGGGACTATGAAGTCAGGAATCCGGACTTGATTCCGTATCACCAGGCGGCTGTTGAGATGGCGGATTCGTTTGAAGAATTCTTCATTGAGTACATCCCATGCCTTCAGAACGCATACGCCGACGCATTAGCGGCATTAGCGGTATCGTTAGCACAACCTCCTGAGTCCGAGCAGCTGATCACTGTGAGAACTCACCAACTCTTCGTGCCAATATATGGCGAAGAAGTCAATGACAAAGAGGTGGTCATCAAAGAGGTGCACTCAACCAGAATTGAATTAGAGCCCCGAGATTGGCGATTTCCTATAATCGATTATGTCCTACGACATCTTGCACGAAGGCGTAAAGAGAGGAATCAATCCGGCGAAGCGCCGAGGTTCTTTATAACTTCGAGACCCAAGCGTTATATCGTCGCAGTGCGACTGACTTCTTTGCCGGTGTCTTTCAAGCAAAGAAGCAGAGGAAGTTCTTAGGGAAGCGCACGGCGGAGAGTGTGGCGCACACCAACCTGGTCCCAAGCTTTATGATCGCGTCAAGAGAATGGGATACTTCTGGCCAACAATGGTTAATGATGCAATCGAGTACGCTCGAAAGTGCCACGCGTGTCAAATACACGCGAACTACATGCATCGACCCCCGGAGCATTTGCATCCTTCGGCTACATCATGGCCTTTTGAGACGTGGGGTATGGACATCGTAGGTCCTATTTTTCCTCCGTCAGTTAAAGGTGATCGGTTCATTCTCGCAATCACCGACTACTTCTCTAAGTGGGCTGAAGCAATTCCACTAAAAGAGGTGAAGACGAACAACGTCATCAGATTCATCAAGCATCACGTCATCTATCGACACGGGGTGCCAAGGCGGATCGTGCATGACAACGGTCCTCAATTAAATCGGCAATGCCTTCATCAGGTTTTGTGAGAAGTTCAAGATTCAAGACGTCTCGTCGACGGCCTATTATCCTGCTGCTAACGGTTTAGCCGAGGCATTCAACAAGACAATCATTAAGATCTTGTCGAAGCTTGTGAAGACCAATAAACGTGATTGGGATGATAAACTCGGAGAAGCACTCTGGGCATATCGCACCACGATTCGCCGCATGCTGGAGCTACCCATATTCTCTAGTATACGGATGTGAAGCGGTGCTCCCATTGGAAATCTAAATTCCATCACTTCGGATCGCCCTCACAACTGAGATGACGACGGAGGAACAACATCAAAGACGCCTTGAAGAGCTTGAGATGTTGGATGAGAAGCGCCTGGAAGCTCAACAACACATTGAGTTTTACCAAGCCAGAATGTCGAGAGCTTTCAACAAGAGAGTCCGATAGAAGCTTCAAGGAAGGAGACACGGTCCTCATTTGCTTTCGGCGACCGATAATTCTCGACTCCAAGAAGAAAGGTAAATTCGAACCCAAATGGGAAGGACCGTTTGTGATAGACAAGGTCTACTCAAACGGTGCGTATCGCCTAATTACTCAAGATGGCGACAGGCAATTAATGCCAATAAATGGGAAGTTCCTGAAAAAGTACTACCCTTAGTACATTCGGGATAACCCATATTGAAGGGAAGTTCCTCAGGAAATAATTCTCCATTGTCCTTGAGGATAACCCTAAATCTGTCCTCCACCAAATTCCCTCACCGATCAAACTCATTGGCGGTGAGTCTACTAAACAAAATTTTTTCTGGTTCAACCCACCAGCAGAATCCCCTCTTGATTCCTTTCAATGAACAAGAGGCCCACTTTCAAAATTGAGATCCCCTTCTGATAAACAGAAGGATTCCATCTTCCCCACTTCGCTCACGCCTTCCCATGGTTAGAGCCGAAGTTGGAATTTCCTCTCGATAAACGAGAAAGTCATTTCAAGATCAGGAAGCGAATCCTATAAAAGTGATAGCTATCTGAATCTTCTTCCCCACTTCGCTCACGCCTTCCCATGGCTAGGGCCGAAGTTGGAATTTCATCTCGATAAACGAGAATTTTATTTTCAGATCAGATAATGAATCCTATAAAAGTGAAAGTTATCTGAATCTCTTTTCGATTCTCGGAGTGGAGATCCCACTCTTAGTTTCACCCCTTCCGATTCTCAAAGTGGAGATCCCACTTTTAGTTTCTTCCTTCCTAGAGATAGAATATAAAATTCTTCCTCTCTTGGGGCAAGAGATAGGATATAAAATCCTTCCTCTCTTGTTTTGGGTTTGTCTTTACCCTAAAAGAAGACTTGGAGATAGAATATAAAATTCTTCCTCTCCATCGTCGGGAAACAGAATATAAAATTCTTCCTTTCCTACATCAATCTGATCTTTCGTTTACGGTTTAGTCTTTTCTCCGATTGAAGAAGACACGAGTTGATTAAGGGCATTTTATCCCGAAGCCTAAGAAGGGATAAGTCAACGCCTACCACGCGTTGCCGGTTTAGTCTTTTCTCCGATTGAAGAAGACACCAAGTATCATCTTGGGGCATTTTATCCCGAAGCCTAAGTAGGGATAAGTCTGCATGTAACACATGCGGCCGGGTGGTCTATTCCCGTGATAAAAGACGAAGTCTATGTATTCAACATCATAGCAACAAGTCTAAGAGAGTTTCATTCTCTTAGCACAGCGTTACGTCTTGAGCAGTTTAGACAATCCGCCGCTAGCCGATTCAAGCGGTGTCGGTAAAGGCTAATCAAATCCGTTGATGGTGGGGTTGGCCAATAATCCTAAAGTCAGCGCCTACCAGCGTTGCGGTTTAGTCTTTTCTCCGATTGAAGACACCAAGTATCATCTTGGGGAATTTTATCCGAAGCCTAAGAAGGGATAAGTCAGCGCCTACCAGCGTTGCGGTTAGTCTCTTTTAGTAAAGATGGCGAAGTCTATGTATTCGACATCATAGCATTAAGCCTAAAAGAGTTTTATTCTTTTAGCACAGCGTCGCGTGTGGAGCGGGTTAAACAATCCATACGCTAGCCGATTCAAGCGGTGTCGGTAAAGGCTAATCAAATCCGTTGATGGTGAGGGTTTGCCAAAATCCTATAAGCATGATGGCTAATTACTGCGGGTGAAACCATAATGAATATTGACAAAAGGAAGATAGAGTTTTATTCAACTAATGAAGAATCAAGTCTTTCAAACTACAGGCATTCAAACATTAAGTTTACGACACAAGATTTGTTGTTCCAGCTGAGACAACTCATCGTTGTAAGCTTGATGGAGCTCCTCCTGTAACTCGGCCTTGAAAGATTCCTCATTAGCATTGATGCGTGCGGCGTTCTCCTCAACCGACCAATTTTTGTTACGAGCTCCAGCTTCTTGGATAGGATGGTCCGAGCTTCCTCTTCATTGGCCCTGGTCAGCTGCAAAGTGCCTAAGTTCTCTTCCTTTGCTTGGAGTTCTCGTTTGAGTTGCGCTATCTCGGCCTCACTCGAAGCAATAAGAGAATCGATGTGGCTCAAGGATGCTGATTTCTCGGCGAGGACAGTCTTAACCTGATCTACCGGCCTCGCTGCACCTCGACCTCGAATTCATTAAGAACTCGAGCGCTGTGCCACACATCCAGACGAGGACCCATTCGATCAGCCACATATGATGAAACACCCGTCGCTTGCAGTTCCGTAGCTTCTGAAGATCGAGTTCCAGGCGATCAAGATCATCGACAATGGCCTGGGCTAACTCTGGAAAACCGGCGTCCCTTATCAAAACCGTCCGCGGATCAAGGATCGGCCTAAACTGACGGAGGGAGAGCCCTTTATGAAGAAGCTGGTCGATCACCATGTTCATAAGAGAGAAAAATGACCGGACTTCAATGCAAATGATGAGCCGATCAGGGTCATCGTCCAAGATCAGCGCCTTAGCCAAATCATGAAGCTGAGATATATGCCCTGCAAAATAAGACAGTGAGCACATCAGAATCTTAAATCATAGACCGGTACAGACGTCCTTAGCTGGATAACTAGTACCTGGCTCAATCGGCACCGTTTCATGGTTTGACGGATCCATCAGAACATGAACTGCTATTGACGCATCAACTGTTGCAGTTGGTCTCGTGGCACGTTAAATCGAGCATAGCGCCGATATGGTACCCAATTCTAAAGGAGCATCGGAATGAGAAATGCCTGCTCACGACAGAATGGATTCCTCAGATTTGTTGAATTGCAGTTGTATTAGTCATAAATGGCTAGTCCTACAATTAATGGAAGAAAGAGCCCATACCTTTAGAGGTATGAACCTCGGCAATTTCGGGGATCTTTGGCTCAGGCGATATATCATCGGGAAGATGATCATCTCGAGGAGAATCATAAGTCAAATCCATTTCGGGGATGTCCATAGGCAAGCCGGCTTCATCAAAATCTTCTAGCGAGAAATCTGACACGAGGAGACAAAGATGAAGAAAATGAAGTTAAGAAACCTGCAACGGGTGGAGATAATTTACCTCCTATAAGGGGCATTGTCTCTTTAACCCCGGTATCCTTATTTGCCTCCTGCAATTTCTCTAAAAGAGCAAGGAGCATAGAGGTAATTAGGGGAGGCACGGGTTCCGAGTCATTCAACTCCTACACTCGCCATCTAAAAGGAGTATTACCAATGATAGATGTACCTGGATTTGTTGAATCAGGTCCTACATCGGTAGTCCCATTAATCCTAATGGATTCGGTGAAATCTTCTACCATGAACTCATGCATTTGTTGGGTGAAGCTGGGTTCCTTGAAAGAAGCAAAATCATGGTGAGGGAGATCGAAATCATTCTCGCATCCGCCTGCACAAGAGGTGAATGAATGTGAGTTCTAAACTCGAGGGATTAAGTGGCCAGAGGCGATTGAGCATTACCTCCTCCGCTAACGAAGTCATCACCGGTTAAGTCTGTCACTAAAGCTCGCGGATCCACGTGTGTTTTGTGGACTAACTTCTTCCGCTTAACAGCTGGATTTCCAGCTCGAGAGGCACGAAGATCCTCCACTTCGACAGCCATACCTGAAGTGACAAAATAATGTCAATAACTCCAAAAGAGGAGAAAGATGAAGAAAGAGGAAATGTGGACAAACCTGGCCCAACATCTTCTTCGTCAGTCTGGTCTTCTCTTGAGCGGTCTTCGGCAGAGCTGGATATCTCTTCTCCCCTATCGTCTGCCCGACGAGTCTTACGCCGCGTCCTGTGTGACCGAGCTGCTTCCTGAATCATCCGAGCATTAGCCTTGGAAGTCTCTTCGACCACTACTTGAGATCGTCTCACGAGCAGGTTCATCGGTAGCTAATAGCCATGTGCAATATAAGAATGTCGGCTCAAGCGGACGATCGGCGCAGGAGGCCGAACTTGGCGCCGGTGCACCCGTCATACTCCAGCACCAGGCTCGGACACCGTCTACTAATCCCCCACGAGTTCGAAGTTGTCGACGTGGATTTCCGACATAAAGCTGATCATAACCAAACTGGCGAGCGAATCGGCAAGGCAGATATGGCTCTATGAAACACTGATTCCTAGCCCGGAAGGTTAAGTAGCCTGGCCTAATATTCACAAGCCAATTAAAGCAGCCGACGTCAAGAGAGGTCCGGCTCGCCCGGCATCTCTTCATCGATCAAGGACTCGCCGTACTGGCCGGAGAATTGGGGAAAGCACCTAGAGAAAATCCAGCCCTTATGAATCTGCAATTCCCTTCTCACATCTAAAAACACTCGTCCCTTCCATTTGCAGCTTTCCAATAATTGCAATAAGGGGATAGAGGGATCTGCGATACTCGGCGTTGTCATCATGTCGGGACGATGAAGGACGAACCAAGCCATCAAGTAAGTATAGGGGAGCTCCACCTTTGTAAGAGGAATCCGAGCTGACGGCCCATCCTCTACCTGAATAGAGGTGTTAACTATCTGCCGAAGCCCACGATGGATGTTAGCCACCATCACCGGGAGAAGAGAAAGCTTCTTTTTGTGAGCAAGCTGAACTGCAGGATAAAGGACCTCCAAAGGTAAAGCATCGCCAGAGTGATATGGTACCACGCACCTCTTGACCCGGGCGAGATAACCAGCTAGGAGAGTCGTCGGCTGAATCGGCTTTATGGCATGCCACAGAAATGTCCTGAACTTGGTACCTGCAGGAAAACCACCTTCGGTACTCCTAGTAGTATAAGAGCGAGCGTCGGACTTCTGAATCAGTTCGTTGACCTCTGAAGGAGAGAGTGGTGCCAATTCACAAATCGCCTCACCAGAATCGCTCTCCAGATTCTTGAACAAGTAACCTGCAAACTGCTTCACGCTCACTTGCGGCTTACCCTTCTTTGCTAATGGCTCGATGCATTGCCAAAGCAATGTGATAATGACAAGTGAGATCCCATAAAGTATCGTGACAATCGGACACCACGATCTTTCGGTGACCCGATTCGCGATTGAAGGAAGTACTCTTGGTATAGCATCCTCCCCATCGGTAAGCCGGACACTTGATGCATTTCATGAAGAGCCAATCCCAACTCTCCATGCACGGTCAAAAGGTGTTGAATCCGGATCGTAGAGCTCTAACGGCGAAAAAGGATGAGAGCGTCGGCAGCCCATACATGGTGGTGCGAATGGCCGCATATAAACTGCATGCGTGTAGCTCCTCGCTCCATCGAGTGAGTACATAGTTTGTCATTTGAGCCCACGGTGTTTGTCGAAGAGTGGAGCCAACCGTAAAATCTATGTCGTGCGAGGCATCTCTGCCCGGCTTGAGGCGATTCCTCAATGTATGGCGGCGATAAATATATCACCGCGGGGTGGTGCATCCAAGCCAGTACACGGGGCGTAATCCGACAACGATTACGGTCAGAACCGAATCGCCTTGTGGGTAATATACCCACAATGAATGCCGTCCGTTCCTCTGTCAAGCGCCCGCGACATCTCCGTGTCACGGCTTGATTCCTTAACTCAACCAACGGCGATGGCGAGGTATCGTGAGGAGATATAAAAGCCCAACTTCATCTTTATGCAGCCACTGTTCGCTCTCGATAAAAGCGAATCACGGGTCTTTAGCGGAATCCCGAATAAGTAATCCGTCTTGTCGCGGTGAGTGGGCTGGTGTCTCTCACGGCGGTCGTCGATCATCAACAGGCGAACACGGGGACTTCCTTCTTGTATCACTGAATGGTCTCCGCAGATGTACGGTCTGGCGAGGAGTAACGAAATAAGCGAGGAATATCGAAAGTGGCATAATGCTCGCCGCGGCGTCCATCAATCGCATGAGGAGGGAACGCTCCAGAAGGATACTCAACTGCAAAGGAGTGATCAAAATTCGTTAAATCCGGCCAGGAAGGACATTGTAAAAGGCAGCGTCGGGCGTAGAACTCATCTCATAAACCTGTGAGATAGAGCCACGACCTTATAGCGGGTGAAACGATTCTGGCCACATTATGCACTTGTAGGACAACGTATAATATCGCACAAATGAAAGCGACGGTATACCCCATCTGCGTAACATATCTGACATAGAATCGCCCGTAAGATAGGAGTTGACTAAGCAAAGCCTATCTTTTAAGCGACGACCCTCACGAAGGAGAATCGCGGCTCTTCTAAGCGACGACCCTCACAAAGGAGAGTCGCGGCTTTGCCGGTTGCCTCACAAAGGAAAACAAAGTGGGAATCTGATAAACCAAATGCGGGTGTTGGATGCGAGAGGTGGAAAAGCTCACGAGAAAGTGATGAAGGCGCTTTCGCGGAATAGCGGAGCGGCGTTGGCTCCTCGAACGCGGGATCTCCTTGATGACATCTCGACACGCAAGAGGAATCATACAGTCGAGAATCAAAAATACAAAAGGGGAATTGTGAATTCAGAACCAAAATCCTAAGAGAGCATATGGGATTTCTTGGTCGAATTCGAATTGAACCTACAAGGAGTATATACACGGGCATCGGGTTTGATTCTTGCTCGAAAACCTCTCCTAACCAAATTTGGCCGTAAAATGACCAAAATACCCCTGGGACCAGGTTGAAATTTCAGCCACATAGGTCACCTTCAAGTCTAAAAATTTCAGCCACCCAAATAACCCTCAAACCCGAAGTTTTGGGGCTATTTTTGCACAAAACCCCCCGAATTTCAGCCCTTTTGCACAAAACTCCCTGAATTTCAGCCACAACTTGCATGCAACCCCCCCAAGTTTCGGCCAAAACAAAAATTCAGGAATTCCCAGCGATCATTGGCATACCAACCCTCCAAACTACAGTCCAATTTTTGCACAAAAGCCCCTCAAACTTCAGCCCTCTTTCTCATGACCAAAAGCCTTCAAACTTCATGCAATTTCAACCCCAAAAACCCTAATTTCAGGTGTGCAATCAAAACCCTAATTTCTTGCACACCTACCCCCTGATTTGCATGATGAAATAAAGATCAAATATGCAAGAGTTATAAGGGTTTACCTGAAGAAAAGCTCGAGCTTGAATCTGAAAGAAAGTGCTCGAAAGGCTTGAAGGAACTCAAAAAGCATGCAGATTTGGAGGAACCCTTGAATTCAGCACGTTGAGGAGGCTTTGATCTCTGATGTTATTGGAGTTTGAGGGAGATGAGATGAGAAAAAGAAGAAGACAAGAGAGAGAAGAAAAGGGGGTCTCGGCGAACCTAGAGAGAGAGAGGAGGAGGCCAAATTTTAAAAGAAGAAAAGAAAGAAAGAAACCTAGTTGAAGGCAGGTTTGACCAAACTAAGTTGTGGTGGGTATGGAATCCTAAACCTAATCAAAGAAGACTTGGAAACCTAATCAAAGAAGACTTGGAAACCTAATCAAAGAAGACTTGGAAACCTAATCAAAGAAGACTTGGAAACCTAATCAAAGAAGACTTGGAAACCTAATCAAAGAAGACTTGGAAACCTAATCAAAGAAGACTTGGAAACCTAATCAAAGAAGACTTGGAAACCTAATCAAAGAAGACTTGGAAACCTAATCAAAGAAGACTTGGAAACCTAATCAAAGAAGACTTGGAAACCTAATCAAAGAAGACTTGGAAACCTAATCAAAGAAGACTTGGAAACCTAATCAAAGAAGACTTGGAAACCTAATCAAAGAAGACTTGGAAACCTAATCAAAGAAGACTTGGAAACCTAATCAAAGAAGACTTGGAAACCTAATCAAAGAAGACTTGGAAACCTAATCAAAGAAGACTTGGAAACCTAATCAAAGAAGACTTGGAAACCTAATCAAAGAAGACTTGGAAACCTAATCAAAGAAGACTTGGAAACCTAATCAAAGAAGACTTGGAAACCTAATCAAAGAAGACTTGGAAACCTAATCAAAGAAGACTTGGAAACCTAATCAAAGAAGACTTGGAAACCTAATCAAAGAAGACTTGGAAACCTAATCAAAGAAGACTTGGAAACCTAATCAAAGGGATTTGGAATCCCGGCCACAACGAGTTTGAGAATCGGTCAAGAGTGGTAATCCCAACATAGCAGTTTCAAGAATCCTAGTCAGTGAGGACATCGGCTGAGGATTGACCAATCCTAGTCGAGTAGGATTCGACCAAACTTGAATCCCCACCGGTTTCCTCTCTCCCTGCGAGGTCATCACCCATCAAGGGTCAATTCTCATAGGGTTCGAGTTGTGCGAACCCCAATGCTACTCCAACTAGGTGTATGAGTATAAACTGTTTCCTAATTTTTGTCGAGAAGTTCCTAGAGAATAGTTTCATATTCTTAAGGATAACTTCGACAACCCCAATTTTCTCCCGTAGGAAATACTCCAATAAGGTATCACGGTATAAACTATTTCCTATTTTGGCGAGAAGTTCTGGAAAATATCTTAAGGATAACTTCGACCACCTCAGAATGGGTATATGAGGATAAACTAATTCGAAACTCCGGTGGACACATGAGTATAAAGCGTGTTGGCCTTGACCAGCGTCGTGTCGCCGATTGAAGGTTGAATGTCAAGGGAAAATTGGCCGGTCAGCGTCTCATCTCAAGAAAATTCCTCGGCGTGGTCAATCACGCAATGGCGTCTAGCGGAGAGTTCACCTATTAAAGGCGAATCCCCAATCTCCTACCAGCGTGGTTGGGCCTCACGCGGCGGCATCGGAGAATTCGCCAATTCAAGGCTAAGCCTCATGAAATATGAAGTTGGATGGTCAGTTCGACGACAACTCACCAACACGAGCTAAAGCAAATAGTTCATTCATCAGCCTCGGGTCAAGACTTCAACAGCGGTCAGACAATAAATGCAGCACCGTGATACTTTCAGTCATCCTACAAAGCCTTTGGATAGTCAGAAAGAATTGGAGAAGTCAAGATTGAAGCCATTTTCAGGTCCTATTATACCGAAGGTTGGGGCCTATCATATCAAAGTATTCGGCTTCTTCTATAAAAGAGCAGCGAAACACTTTGGAGGGTATCTGTAGGCATTGAAAATTGCCTATAAGCTCGAACACGGCTTGTGATAAAGAGTTGGCGATCGTGAGCCGTCCGGCGACATAACGGCGAACCGTCGATGATCGCGACAACAAGTCACCAAGGCGCCAACGCATAAAGCGAGTCGATATCAACGCATAAAGCGAGTCGATATCAACGCATAAAGCGAGTCGATATCAACGCATAAAGCGAGTCGGCGAAGCGCCTAAAGCAAGTCGACAAAGCATCAAGGCTAGTAAAGCGGCGGATCGCGTCGCGGCGAAGGATAAACCCGATTTTGAAGCTCCGGATCAGCGAGAACCGATAAACCTAAATCGAATCGGACTCGGAACACCAGAAAACGGCGAAAACACCGGAAAACAGCACACTTGGGTGACTCGGCTGAAATCGAACCACTTGCCAAGTGGCCCGGCCAAAGCCTAGCCACTTGCAAGTGGCTAGGCGGGCCTCGGGCCCAGTTCTGACCCGTTATCCGCTTTTGAGGCTATAAATATGAGGTGCAAGGCTCATTTGCACAAATCCGGAATTTTGGTGAGACGAGGAAGCTCTGCCGGATCAAGATCTGAGTTTTGGCGATAAAGGCGACGCTTTTGAAGATCCAGATCTGACTTTTGGGGAGGCGATCAACTTCGACATCAGATCTACATCGTTTCCTCGAGATTAAACCTTGTTTTGATCTCGAGAAGAGCTTTGATTTCGCTTGGTAGATCTCATTCGCTTTGGGCTCTTGTTTCCTTTGTGAAATAACCCCTTTTGATCGTGTAGATCTCGTGCGGATCCGGATTACGGTGGTCCACGGACGGAAAAAGTCCCGACACGAGCAAAGACACCCATAGCGAGGACCGATAAGCGGATCCAGCGTTTGTTTTAGGGAGATAAAGTTGTAATTTTTACTCTTTTTGTTGTAATTAGCCTTATAAAAGGCGATCTTTTTCGAAATTTATTTGTAATCCCATAAAGGTGTAATGGATTGACAATGAAAAAGATACCAACTTTCCCCTTGAACATTTTTGGTTGATGATTGCTTCGGTTGTGTATATGAATATGTTGATGATAAACATAAATTTGAGGTATATTTGTAGAAGGAATACATCGTTGTGGATTATATGTACAGAGTGTATAGGGAATACATCGTTGTGGATTATATATGAGGAATTTATGTCTAGGAATCAATATATGCAGAGAGCATCATTGTGCATTATATGCACATATTTGAGCAATATATTATCAAGGACCAGTCATCCTACAAAGCACTGGATAGTCCGAAAGAATTGGAGAAGTCAAGATTCGAAGTCATTTTCAGGTCCTATTATACCGACTGAAGGTTGGGGCCTGTCATATCCAAAGTATTCCGGCTTCTTCTATAAAAGAGCAACGCCGAAACACTTTGGAGGGGGTATCTGTAGGCGTTGAAAATTGCCTATAAGCTCCCGAATATGGCTTGTGATAAAGAGTTGACGATCGGCGAGCCGTCCGACGACATAACGGCGAACCGTCGATGATGCGACGACAAGTCACCAAGACGCCAACGCATAAAGCGAGTCGATATCAACGCATAAAGCGAAGTCGATATCAACGATAAAGCGAAGTCGATATCAACGATAAAGCGAAGTCGATATCAACGCGATAAAGCGAAGTCGATATCAACGATAAAGCGAAGTCGATATCAACGATAAAGCGAAGTCGATATCAACGATAAAGCGAAGTCGATATCAACGATAAAGCGAAGTCGATATCAACGATAAAGCGAAGTCGATATCAACGATAAAGCGAAGTCGATATCAACGATAAAGCGAAGTCGATATCAACGATAAAGCGAAGTCGATATCAACGATAAAGCGAAGTCGATATCAACGATAAAGCGAAGTCGATATCAACGATAAAGCGAAGTCGATATCAACGATAAAGCGAAGTCGATATCAACGATAAAGCGAAGTCGATATCAACGATAAAGCGAAGTCGATATCAACGATAAAGCGAAGTCGATATCAACGATAAAGCGAAGTCGATATCAACGATAAAGCGAAGTCGATATCAACGCGATAAAGCGAAGTCGATATCAACGATAAAGCGAAGTCGATATCAACGATAAAGCGAAGTCGATATCAACGATAAAGCGAAGTCGATATCAACGATAAAGCGAAGTCGATATCAACGATAAAGCGAAGTCGATATCAACGATAAAGCGAAGTCGATATCAACGATAAAGCGAAGTCGATATCAACGATAAAGCGAAGTCGATATCAACGATAAAGCGAAGTCGATATCAACGATAAAGCGAAGTCGATATCAACGATAAAGCGAAGTCGATATCAACGATAAAGCGAAGTCGATATCAACGATAAAGCGAAGTCGATATCAACGATAAAGCGAAGTCGATATCAACGATAAAGCGAAGTCGATATCAACGCGATAAAGCGAAGTCGATATCAACGATAAAGCGAAGTCGATATCAACGATAAAGCGAAGTCGATATCAACGATAAAGCGAAGTCGATATCAACGATAAAGCGAAGTCGATATCAACGATAAAGCGAAGTCGATATCAACGATAAAGCGAAGTCGATATCAACGATAAAGCGAAGTCGATATCAACGATAAAGCGAAGTCGATATCAACGATAAAGCGAAGTCGATATCAACGATAAAGCGAAGTCGATATCAACGATAAAGCGAAGTCGATATCAACGATAAAGCGAAGTCGATATCAACGATAAAGCGAAGTCGATATCAACGATAAAGCGAAGTCGATATCAACGATAAAGCGAAGTCGATATCAACGATAAAGCGAAGTCGATATCAACGATAAAGCGAAGTCGATATCAACGATAAAGCGAAGTCGATATCAACGATAAAGCGAAGTCGATATCAACGATAAAGCGAAGTCGATATCAACGATAAAGCGAAGTCGATATCAACGATAAAGCGAAGTCGATATCAACGATAAAGCGAAGTCGATATCAACGATAAAGCGAAGTCGATATCAACGATAAAGCGAAGTCGATATCAACGATAAAGCGAAGTCGATATCAACGATAAAGCGAAGTCGATATCAACGATAAAGCGAAGTCGATATCAACGATAAAGCGAAGTCGATATCAACGATAAAGCGAAGTCGATATCAACGATAAAGCGAAGTCGATATCAACGATAAAGCGAAGTCGATATCAACGATAAAGCGAAGTCGATATCAACGATAAAGCGAAGTCGATATCAACGATAAAGCGAAGTCGATATCAACGATAAAGCGAAGTCGATATCAACGATAAAGCGAAGTCGATATCAACGATAAAGCGAAGTCGATATCAACGATAAAGCGAAGTCGATATCAACGATAAAGCGAAGTCGATATCAACGATAAAGCGAAGTCGATATCAACGATAAAGCGAAGTCGATATCAACGATAAAGCGAAGTCGATATCAACGATAAAGCGAAGTCGATATCAACGATAAAGCGAAGTCGATATCAACGATAAAGCGAAGTCGATATCAACGATAAAGCGAAGTCGATATCAACGATAAAGCGAAGTCGATATCAACGATAAAGCGAAGTCGATATCAACGATAAAGCGAAGTCGATATCAACGATAAAGCGAAGTCGATATCAACGATAAAGCGAAGTCGATATCAACGATAAAGCGAAGTCGATATCAACGATAAAGCGAAGTCGATATCAACGATAAAGCGAAGTCGATATCAACGATAAAGCGAAGTCGATATCAACGATAAAGCGAAGTCGATATCAACGATAAAGCGAAGTCGATATCAACGATAAAGCGAAGTCGATATCAACGATAAAGCGAAGTCGATATCAACGATAAAGCGAAGTCGATATCAACGATAAAGCGAAGTCGATATCAACGATAAAGCGAAGTCGATATCAACGATAAAGCGAAGTCGATATCAACGATAAAGCGAAGTCGATATCAACGATAAAGCGAAGTCGATATCAACGATAAAGCGAAGTCGATATCAACGATAAAGCGAAGTCGATATCAACGATAAAGCGAAGTCGATATCAACGATAAAGCGAAGTCGATATCAACGATAAAGCGAAGTCGATATCAACGATAAAGCGAAGTCGATATCAACGATAAAGCGAAGTCGATATCAACGATAAAGCGAAGTCGATATCAACGATAAAGCGAAGTCGATATCAACGATAAAGCGAAGTCGATATCAACGATAAAGCGAAGTCGATATCAACGATAAAGCGAAGTCGATATCAACGATAAAGCGAAGTCGATATCAACGATAAAGCGAAGTCGATATCAACGATAAAGCGAAGTCGATATCAACGATAAAGCGAAGTCGATATCAACGATAAAGCGAAGTCGATATCAACGATAAAGCGAAGTCGATATCAACGATAAAGCGAAGTCGATATCAACGCATAAAGCGAGTCGATATCAACGCATAAAGCGAGTCGATATCAACGCATAAAGCGAGTCGATATCAACGCATAAAGCGAGTCGATATCAACGCATAAAGCGAGTCGATATCAACGCATAAAGCGAGTCGATATCAACGCATAAAGCGAGTCGATATCAACGCATAAAGCGAGTCGATATCAACGCATAAAGCGAGTCGATATCAACGCATAAAGCGAGTCGATATCAACGATAAAGAGTGTATAGGGAATACATCGTTGTGGATTATATATGAGGAATTTATGTCTAGGAATCAATATATGCAGAGAGCATCATTGTGCATTATATGCACATATTTGAGCAATATATTATCAAGGACCAATATACGCACATGGACTACGTCAAAATTTTATGAACTTGAAGACTACATCTTGTTGCATTTCAAATTTAAAAACTAAACATACAAATACCACTTTATATTTTCAGTACATCGTATAGCCAAATTCATTATTCTTATACATTAATTCACCATGACTACATGCAAACATAAAAACAGAACAACCGCACATAATATTCAAATTGTTTTCTTGTACAATGTCATCTTCTTCATCTCCTATTGAAGTTGACCCTCCAAGATTGATTTTTCCTCCTCAGTTTTACAGACTCCTCTAAACAATATGCAGTTTCTGCTTGGCACAACTCAACCTCCTCTGTCAACTTTGCAATTTTTCCATGGCATCCCATAAGATCATGCTTACACCTTTCAATCACACCAATTTTATCATTAATCTTCGGAAGAAATTTAATCATATCTTTTAAGAGAAGAGGGGAAAACTAAGAGGCCATAGAACAAAGCTTGTCATCATAGTATTCCCACAAACCACATCCCCCTTTCTGTCAAAATATAAATCTTTTTTTTTAAAAACTCAATTTATAAAAAATTACAACTAATAACTTGCAAATTCAAACTCAATTTGTAATTTGCACATCTGTAGAACCTTCGACAAGGATTATCAATTATTATTGAAGTATAATATTCATATTGCAACCCACAATGATAAATTTTGACCCCTAGCCTCTTGATAGCTTCATTCCATCCAAGAAAATATGCTAAATTGTTGAATCCTTGTGTAGAACTTGAGACTGATCCTGATGGACCGCGATCTTGAGCTTGAAGATGCCATAATATCCTCTCCAGATAATGAATGTTAGGCTTTGATGATTTTCCCCTCTCAATTCCTCCTCTTATGCAGCAAAGCGCAGCCCTAATTTCAAACTCCCCCCAGTACCGCCCTAATTTTGCCCTCATTTCAAATGAAGCCCTAATTTAACTCCCCCCAACTACCCAAGCCACATCATTACTTCCCTGCCACATCAATGATACAAAAATAGTTAAAATGTTAATACCACGTGAGGGGTTCGTCAGAGATTTTAGCTGGATTAAAAAGCACACTTAATTAATATCAGGCAGAATACCTCATTATTGCCGAAGGGAAAAAATACTATAATGGTAAGGGGGGATCAACTTAGAATGCTAATTTGGTAATTTAGCACATTCTAGAATCAACTAAGCTATCAGCTTAGAATTTTGTGAGTAGAGAAATCCTAAAGCAAACCTAAGCAAACTACAAATAGGAAACTAATAAATGAACCCTACAAGCCTAATTACTGAGAAAAAGATTTTCTTCCCATAGTGGGAGCATATTGCATATTCTATAAGATCTACTTGTTCCCTGAACTTAGAGGAGACCTGTATGCATCAGTGCCTAGCACTACTACATAATGCCAACTAGATTTTTTTGTTCCCATTCAGAATTCTACAAATAATACCTCTACCCTACAGATATGGTCCTGAGTCCTGAGTTTTTTGGGTTACGCGCCCTCATGCGTGAAATTATCGGTTTGTTTTGTAGTCAAATCAATTGATCATGCTCTTATCAGTTGGTCTCTTTACCTTTTAATTGGCTTCTTTTATTTCAAAACCAACTTTGAAAATCTCTTGGTGTACCCACAACGTCTAGGCTCTCAGCCTTGTGCTTTCGGTGTTTAGCTACTAACAGCCAAAGTAGAAATGTTCTTCAACTATGTGCTCTAGCCTTCAACTTTACTTTCATTTGCACATCCCCAAATATAATCACATCTGCGACGTACATTAAAAAAAGTAAACACGTCAATCTAGACGAAGTATAAAGCCTTGATAACTGCCTGGATCTACTACTCTTAGCTCAATCAGTTCCAACTATCTCATGATCCCTGATCACAAGGTCATCATCTACAGGCAAATTCGATGTTTTGCCTGATAAACATCTCGTTTGAATCTAACTTGATAATAAGAACTTAGATCCTTATCGGAGAGACAAATCTCAATCTTGCTTTAAGAGCATCCTGGAAGCTCTTTGCATTCAGATAATCATCGAACTCCCAATAAGATCGTTCATCATTACAATCCTACTAGTCAACCACATCTAATAATCCGCCACTTCTAGATCCTATACTAACAGGCCTCAATTTCGCATCGGTTGAACCCCATTTCATTGAACATTATTGCCCTAGTACATTCTAAATCCGCGTACTTCGGGAGAAAGTGGATCTCGACATAGAGTATTTGCAACTAGTCGGACCGGTGGCATCGAAAAATAATTGGGTACCTTAATTCTAAAAGGAGTACATCACTTTAATTATGGATACGTTAAGATTATTGGCATTTACGTGGAGTAGTGTTCTTCTATGGAGAACATTCCATCTCATCAAGTCTTTTAGATAATACAATTACACCACAAACAAAGAGAAGAAGACTTAAGGTCCCAACCACAATGTTCAATAATATAATTTTAAAATCATTCTAGCGTTTTTAAAAATGGAATATTAGAATTCTTAAAGTATAATAGGCTGAATAGTCAAATCATATTGCAATCTCTACCCAAAATCTCCCACTTGAAATTATTCTTCTAAATCCCAAAAATAATTTTATTATGAAATCTAATGGGCCCTACATGACAAATTTTCTAAATTTAGAAGATAAAAATAATGATATTTTCTAAAATTTTCCAAGAAATTTTTAGATATTTTACTATTTTTAAAATATTTACCTAATTTATAAAGAGTTTTCTAGATTTAGGGATTTAAATAAAACCGAGAAAATAAAAATAAATGATCATCATATTTTATTACACTTTTATACCCTCATTATCTATTTTAATTAGATAAATATATCACTAATAGCGTATTTTTCTCTTGATTTGCGAAATGAAAAATTTTTGAATAAGAGCCCAAAAGAACCAAATTCTATCATTTTTCTACCAACTATTGAAGCCCAATATCAAGCCAAGAAGAGGCCTACAAAGCCCAAGGAATCAAAAAATCGAATCAATAAGTCAACTAAAGAAGCAAATCATTTAGGAACCAATCGGTTCACTGTAGGTGGTTCATACTGAAAATAATAAATAAATGAGATTAATTCCTTGGAGCCCAAGGCTAATCCAAGGGCTCTTGTTGATTGCTATAAGCTATAAATAGGGGTAGAGGGTGAGGTTACTCTTAATTAAGAAGACCTTCCAAAATTATAACCTTCGTTTGTAATTAATAAAAAAATTCTCCATCTTTTAAAATTTTTCTTCTTCTTTGTTGATGGAGATGAAGATGAAGATTTGCTTCCAAATGGTCAACCTCTTTTATTTCATGTCTTGCGGCTTAGATTAACTTCATGCTCTTTTATTTTGGTTGTGTATTTTTGTGCTTAGTAGAATTTATTTTCTTCTGACTTTCTTTTGTAGTATAGATTTACTTTTATGCTTTTTCATTTTGTTAGTTAGATTCCTTTATGCTCATAGTTTATATCTTTATTTCCTTGTTCTTATTCTTATTTTTGTAGTTAGTTTTATTTTTAAACCAACTTTGAAAATCTCTTGGTGTACCCACAACGTCTAGGCTCTCAGCCTTGTGCTTTCGGTGTTTAGCTACTAACTGCCAAAGTAGAAATGTTCTTCAACTATGTGCTCTAGCCTTCAACTTTACTTTCATTTGCACATCCCCAAATATAATCACATCTGCGACGTACATTAAAAAAAGTAAACACGTCAATCTAGACGAAGTATAAAGCCTTGATAACTGCCTGGATCTACTACTCTTAGCTCAATCAGTTCCAACTATCTCATGATCCCTGATCACAAGGTCATCATCTACAGGCAAATTCGATGTTTTGCCTGATAAACATCTCGTTTGAATCTAACTTGATAATAAGAACTTAGATCCTTATCGGAGAGACAAATCTCAATCTTGCTTTAAGAGCATCCTGGAAGCTCTTTGCATTCAGATAATCATCGAACTCCCAATAAGATCGTTCATCATTACAATCCTACTAGTCAACCACATCTAATAATCCTGCCACTTCTAGATCCTATACTAACCGGCCTCAATTTACGCATCCCAGTTGAACCCCATTTCAGCCCAAACATTATTGCCCTAGTACATTCTAAATCACGTACTTTCAGGAGAAAGTGGATCTCTGACATAGAGTATTTGCAACTAGTCAGACCCAGACTGGCATCGAAAAATAATTGGGTACCTTAATTCTAAAAGGAGTACATCACTTTAATTATGGATACGTTAAGATTATTGGCATTTACGTGGAGTAGTGTTCTTCTATGGAGAACATTCCATCTCATCAAGTCTTTTAGATAATACAATTACACCACAAACAAAGAGAAGAAGACTTAAGGTCCCAACCACAATGTTCAATAATATAATTTTAAAATCATTCTAACGTTTTTAAAAATGGAATATTAGAATTCTTAAAGTATAATAGGCTGAATAGTCAAATCATATTGCAATCTCTACCCAAAATCTCCCACTTGAAATTATTCTTCTAAATCCCAAAAATAATTTTATTATGAAATCTAATGGGCCCTACATGACAAATTTTCTAAATTTAGAAGATAAAAATAATGATATTTTCTAAAATTTTCCAAGAAATTTTTAGATATTTTTACTATTTTTAAAATATTTACCTAATTTATAAAGAGTTTTCTAGATTTAGGGATTTAAATAAAACCGAGAAAATAAAAATAAATGATCATCATATTTTATTACACTTTTATACCCTCATTATCTATTTTAATTAGATAAATATATCACTAATAGCGTATTTTTCTCTTGATTTGCGTGAAATGAAAAATTTTTGAATAAGAGCCCAAAAGAACCAAATTCTATCATTTTTCTACCAACTATTGAAGCCCAATATCAAGCCAAGAAGAGGCCTACAAAAGCCCAAGGAATCAAAAAAAATCGAATCAATAAGTCAACTAAAGAAGCAAATCTGTTAGGAACCAATCGGTTCACCAACCGATTGGTTCATAACAGAAATAGTAAATAGCTGAGATTAATTCCTTGGAGCCCAAGGCTAATCCAAGGGCTCTTGTTGATTGCTATAAGCTATAAATAGGGGTAGAGGGTGAGGGGTTACTCTTAATTAAGAAGACCTTCCAAAATTATAACCTTCGTTTGTAATTAATAAAAAAAATTCTCCATCTTTTAAAATTTTTTTTCTTCTTCTTTGTTGATGGAGATGAAGATGAAGATTTGCTTCCAAATGGTCAACCTCTTTTATTTCATGTCTTGCGGCTTAGATTAACTTCATGCTCTTTTATTTTGGTTGTGTATTTTTGTGCTTCAGAGAATTTATTTTCTTCTGACTTTCTTTTGTAGTATAGATTTACTTTTATGCTTTTTCATTTTGTTAGTTAGATTCCTTTATGCTCATAGTTTATATCTTTATTTCCTTGTTCTTATTCTTATTTTTGTAGTTAGTTTTTATTTTTAAACTCTTCCTTTTATGCTCTCTAGCCTAGATTTTATTTTCTTATTTTTATTTCTCAAAATGTGCAACTAAATCTTGTAGGAACTCTAGAATTGTATGAAACTAGTTTAATTTCTTTTATTGTTTGTGGATTGCTCTCTTATGCTCAAAATGATCATGTGTAGGATAATCAACTAGAGAACTAATTGATAGAAGAAGAATTTGATAATCTTTGCTTATTTTGAGTGGGTCATGCTTATGAATTCTAGAATTACTATCTAGTTATTATTCTTTTCATGAATAAAATTTTTACTTGGATGATAATTTGATAGGTTATGATTTCCTCAAGTGGTTTGATAGTCTATACTTAATAAATCTAAAGTAAAATATGATAAAAGAGAGTAGTTCATAAATCCTAAATGAAATTAACTAGCTGATTCAATTCTATATTCCTATCTTCTCTACTTGATTTCCTCTATATTTTACTTATTTTAATTTTTTTCTCTTGTCAACCCTAATAAAATTCACTCGCCACTTGAACAACTATTAACAAGATAATAACTTCAAACAAGAGCTCTCTCTCACACATTTGTTCGATTGTTGACCCTAATTAAAAAATAAAAAATATTTTCTTTTTGCATCCTTTTGTAGTTTCTTTTAATTCCTATGGTTGTATTGCATATAGTTAGTAGGAATTCACCAAAGTGATTTAAGTATTTTAATTTGAGCACTCACTTGAAAATACTCTTAAGGCCAATACCCTAATCAAGATAAGGTGATAAATTTCATCACCCTTTTCTTAGCCCACAAATCACTAATTCCTCACTATATAAACCTAAGCCTTCTAAAACTCATTAGACGTTGGCCTCTAAGGACTCAAGCTCATCAAGGAATAAGAAATCCTTATGTGAACCGTTTTAAGTTTACTTAAATCCGTTGGTGTCTAAGATAAGGTTAAGGGGTTGCGTAAAAAGCTCCATAAGGAAAGAGGTACTTAATTAGTCTTTGGCCTTTCTCTAGTACTATCCTTACGGCTAGCGGTGAGTAAACTTCAATCTTTTCACTCAATGAGTTTTGGTAAAGAGTTGCTCTAGTTGAGTCTAGGCTTAACCACGGAATTAAGGGTGGTTGTTCCAAAGTGATTGCTCTTAATTTATTTTAGTTAGGTTTTCTTTTATCCTTCTCCTTTTATCATTCACTAGTAGAATTTTGGGCATCCTTGGCGGGTATTCCCGTCAAGGATGCATATTTCCGTCAAAATGTGCATCCTTGGCGAGTGCATCAAGGATACCCGTCGGTAAAAGTCTCGTCAAGGATGAAACATCTCGCCGCCGAATTCTCCGATCGTCGCTTCGGGAATTCTCCGATCGTCGCTTCGGGAATTCTCCGATCGTCGCTTCGGGAATTCTCCGATCGTCGCTTCGGGAATTCTCCGATCGTCGCTTCGGGAATTCTCCGATCGTCGCTTCGGGAATTCTCCGATCGTCATTTCGTAGGCCCAACCACGATGGTAGGAGATTGGGGATTAAGCCCTTTAATCGGTGAACTCTCGTTGTGGCGCTCATTGCGGGGATTGACCACGTGGGAGGAATTTTCCTTGAGATGCGGCGTTAATCGGCGTCGGTAATTTTCCCTTGACATTCAACCTTCAATCGGCGATTACGGCGTTGGTAGCGTCAACACGGTTTATACTCATGTGTCCACTTTGGAGTTTGAATTAGTTTATCCTCATATACCCATTCGGAGGTGGTGAGTTATCCTTAAGAATATGAAACTATTCTCTAGGAACTTCTCGACAAAAATTAGGAAGCAGTTTATTCTCATACACCTAGTTGGAGTAGCATTGGGGTTCGCTGCTTCGAACCTATGAGAATTGACTCTTGATGGGTGATGACCTCGTGTGGGAGAGAGGCTGGTGGGGATTCAAGTTTGGTGAATCCTACTCGACTAGGATTGGTCGAATCCTACTCGACTAGGATTGGTCGAATCCTACTCGACTAGGATTGGTCGAATCCTACTCGACTAGGATTGGTCGAATCCTACTCGACTAGGATTGGTCGAATCCTACTCGACTAGGATTGGTCGAATCCTACTCGACTAGGATTGGTCGAATCCTACTCGACTAGGATTGGTCGAATCCTACTCGACTAGGATTGGTCGAATCCTACTCGACTAGGATTGGTCGAATCCTACTCGACTAGGATTGGTCGAATCCTACTCGACTAGGATTGGTCGAATCCTACTCGACTAGGATTGGTCGAATCCTACTCGACTAGGATTGGTCGAATCCTACTCGACTAGGATTGGTCGAATCCTACTCGACTAGGATTGGTCGAATCCTACTCGACTAGGATTGGTCGAATCCTACTCGACTAGGATTGGTCGAATCCTACTCGACTAATAAAATTCACTGCCACTTGAACAACTATTAACAAGATAATAACTTCAAACAAGAGCTCTCTCTCACACATTTGTTCGATTGTTGACCCTAATTAAAAATAAAAATATTTTCTTTTTGCATCCTTTTGTAGTTTCTTTTAATTCCTATGGTTGTATTGCATATAGTTAGTAGGAATTCACCAAAGTGATTTAAGTATTTTAATTTGAGCACTCACTTGAAAATACTCTTAAGGCCAATACCCCCTAATCAAGATAAGGTGATAAATTTCATCACCCTTTTCTTAGCCCACAAATCACTAATTCCTCACTATATAAACCTAAGCCTTCTAAAACTCATTAGACGTTGGCCTCTAAGGACTCAAGCTCATCAAGGAATAAGAAATCCTTATGTGAACCGTTTTAAGTTTACTTAAATCCGTTGGTGTCTAAGATAAGGTTAAGGGGTTGCGTAAAAAGCTCCATAAGGAAAGAGGTACTTAATTAGTCTTTGGCCTTTCTCTAGTACTATCCTTACCTGGCTAACTGACTGAGTAAACTTCAATCTTTTCACTCAATGAGTTTTTGGTAAAGAGTTGCTCTAGTTGAGTCTAGGCTTAACCCTGGAATTAAGGGTGGTTGTTCCAAAGTGATTGCTCTTAATTTATTTTAGTTAGGTTTTTCTTTTATCCTTCTCCTTTTTATCATTCACTAGTAGAATTTTGGGCATCCTTGACGGGTATTCCCGTCAAGGATGCATGTTTTCCCGTCAAAAATGTGCATCCTTGACGGGGGTCTGTCAAGGATACCCGTCGGTAAAAGTCTCGTCAAGGATGAAACATCTCGTCGCTCGGGAATTCTCCGATGCGTCGCTCGGCGTAGGCCCAACCACAGTGGTAGGAGATTGGGGATTCGCCCTTTAATCGGTGAACTCTCCGTTGTGACGCTCATTGCAGGATTGACCACAGCGGGAGGAATTTTCCTTGAGATGCGACGCGTTAATCGGCGTCGGTAATTTTCCCTTGACATTCAACCTTCAATCGGCGATTACGACGCGTTGGCTGGCGTCAACACAGTTTATACTCATGTGTCCACTGGAGTTTCGGGAATTAGTTTATCCTCATATACCCATTCGGAGGTGGTCGAGTTATCCTTAAGATATTTTTCAGGAACTTCTCGCCAAAATAGGAAATAGTTTATACTCGTATACCTTATTGGAGTATTTCCGGCGGGAGAAAATTGGGGGTTGTCGAGTTATCCTTAAGAATATGAAACTATTCTCTAGGAACTTCTCGACAAAAATTAGGAAACAGTTTATTCTCATACACCTAGTTGGAGTAGCATTGGGGTTCGCACAACTCGAACCCTATGAGAATTGACTCTTGATGGGTGATGACCTCGTGTGGGAGAGAGGAAACTGGTGGGGATTCAAGTTTGGTCGAATCCTACTCTGACTAGGATTGGTCGAATCCTGCCGATGTCCTGCTGGGACTAGGATTCTTGAAATCCTGTTGCGGTTGGGATTACCGAATTCCTGCTTGGACTGGGATTCTCGAAATCCTGTTGTGGCTGGGATTCCAAATCCTACTGGGACTAGGATTCTCGAAATCCTGTTGTGGCTGGGATTCCAAATCCTGCTGTGACTGGGATTCCAAATCCTGCTGTGGCTGGGATTCCAAATCCTGCTAGGACTGGGATTCTCGAAATCCTGTTGTGGCTGGGATTCCAAATCCTAGCGTGGTGGGATTCCAAATCTGTTGTGGTGGGATTCCAAATCTGTTGTGGTGGGATTCCAAATCCTCTGGGACTAGGATTCTCGAAATCTGTTGTGGTGGGATTCCAAATCTGTTGTGGTGGGATTCTAAATCCTGTCCAAGACACATGATACAACTTACTAATTGAGATCTCTATTTTTAGCTTTCCGACGTCATGCATCATTAACTTCATATCAATTTTGCCAAAATTCAACAATCTTCTCATTATCCCCGTAATAACTAAATGCTCATTTATGAATATACAAACTAGCACTTGCCAATTTTCTCAAAAATAATAATGTATACAATATCAAAAATGGCAAACACAATGCAAATGTGAATTTTACCTTGAGGTAAGAAACATCAAGCACCTTAATTTCCCTACACTTCTTCACAAGAAGCTCGATCCTGATGTTCGAAATCTCCATGCACAACTTCACCCCCAACCTCTCCAACCTCCCCCCGCAACCGACCGCCACCCTCGCGAGCCCCTCATCCGTCACCTCCAAACACTTATCCAACCTCACCTCCCTCAACCCTCTTATGCTTGCATTGCCCATCTCCTCTAACTTCATTAGCTACTGCTAAAACCAATAGCAATAGTACCTGAAAATAGAAATTCAGCATAAATATATACTAATTAGCATACTCTTTTATGCTTGTACGTAGAATGCACATTATCATCATTGAAATCATTTTAGAAAACATATTCAAGGAGAAATGATGAGGGAGCTAATGTGGGAATTGGGTAATGCGAAAATAAAAGAATTACCATCCTACATGCCTCAATGTGCCATCAAACAAAACTAATTTTCGTGATGCCTGTCAATAAAAACAAAACTAGTTGGAGTATAATTTGAGCTCAATAAACACCAACAAAGTTGTGAACTTTCAAGTACAAGGGAATCAAAGATTAAATCTTGGCATTGCTGATCAAAATCAGAGCTTCAGAAACTAAACATGGCAAGTGCCCGCCCATATGAGAAAATGGGTACAAGACTACCTAAATTGAGCAAGATCCGCAATACCCACATCACAAAAATACTAAACTCCGTTGAAACATATAAAATTGAGCAAAACTCAGTTCCTATACATCAATAAATTATTTTTAAAAATTTAATTAAAAAACGTACTTACTAGCCTCTTCATGAGCTCTCAACAGGAGAGAAACAACGCTCCTCCCAAAGCTTGGAGAGAGGATGAAGAAGTACAGAGAGAGAGAGAGAAGAAATTACAATTGAACAGATAGGATAAAAAAATCCGCAATACCCGCACCCGACCGCCGCCGCCGCCGCCTCCCTATCCCCAAACCCCACCAATGCGACAAATCCACCGCCTCCAACCTCGAACACGCCGCTGCCACTGCCTCCAACCCCTTCCACCCGACCCCACTCGCCCTCGAGAGATTGAGGTTTCGAAGATTATGGAAGATCAGGTTTTCGACCGAGGAAATTAGGGTTTCGTCGGTGAAGGAGGGTAAAAGGGAGAGGTCTAGGGTTTCAATGGAGGAGTAGCGGCGGAGGAGTGGCGGTAAGAATTCTCGGTAGCGGAGTTCGAGTGCTGAACGATGGGCGAGTGGGCGTGCACGACGGGCGAGCGGCGGCGGACCAAATCTGCAATATGTTCTGATTTTGGGTTTTCAGATATGGGGTTTTTAGAGAGAGAGGGGGAAGACATACGGGAGGGAGAGAATAAAAATACAAAGTTAGAATATTTGGTGAAAAAATTGGGGGGAAACATCGGGATTTGGTGAAAAAATTGGAGGGAAACATCCTTGACGGCACCCGTCAAGGTTGTTGAATCACCCGTCAAGGATGTGAACATCCTTAGCCGTCAAGGATGTTGTCGTCAAGGATTATCAAAATTCTACTAGTGATTATCTTTTAGGTCTTTTAGTTTTTCTCTTAAAAAAATTGACTTTTATTTTTCTTAGAACTTTTTCCTAATTTTCTTAGTTTAAAAAAGAAACAAATCTGTAAAAGAATTTATTTTGGTGTATGCAAATTTATATTAGGGATAATACCAATCGATTAACCTGCGTTGAACCAATTTTTAAACCCGAAGAAATGGCTAATCCTAATCCACCCGTTCTCAAGACATGTGTTATCCAACTAGGAATGCAATCATGTCTTGCATTAGGCTACCCGATATCAATGCAGCTAATTTTGAGCTTAGACCACACTTCATAAACATGCTTCCAAAATTCTTAGGAAATGAATCCAAAGACGCTTATTGTTTTATCTCCGAGTTTGAGGAAGTTTGCCTTATGATAAAGATTAGGGCATTATCTAAGGATGCGATTAAGCTTAGATTTATCCTATTTTGCTATTAAGGACAAAGCCAAGAAATGGCTGTATAGCTTACCTACAAATCTATCTCAACCTGAGATGAATTTGTTACTATTTTTCTGAAGAAACTTTTCCCAATCTATAAGATGGTTAAGCTTAGAAGCAACATTCATAATTTCAAGATAGTCCCAGGTGAGCCATTCTGGAAGTATTTTGATAGATTTAATGATATTCTTATCCAATATGCTCACCATGGTCTAGAAAAGTACCAATTATGCCAAATCATCTATAAAGGATTGGATTATTCTTTAAAAACTTCCTTAGAATCTAAGTGTCAAGGGGATTTAATGAAGAAAAATGTCGATAATGCTTGGAAATTTTTAGAGAGTTTATCTTAAGAAAACCATATAGAGAAAATACTGTGATGAAAGAATTTTATTAGTTCCCTCAAGCAAATCCAGTTGTCTTTCCCTAGAGTCAAACATAGCCTACGACGCAAAGATGGCTACAATTCTGTGTAGGTTAGAGGCCATTGAAACCAAAGAGCCCAGCTTAAATCAATCAAGTTTCTACCCCAGGATATCATAACTATCTTTCTCCTACCCATGTTTCAGAGGAATGTCCTCTCTTACGAAATAATCAACCACTAGATCAAGTGAACGCTGCAATCCAGCGTCCTGTGAATGATCCGTTTTCTCCAACCTATAATCATGGTTGGACAAATCATCCAAATTTTACATGGAACCTGGGAAATTTCTCTGAAAATTAAAATTTCACTCCCACTTCAACCCAATAATTTCCTAGAGTTTCCACAGTTCCATTCAACTCACCAAATAATTTTCAACAACCCAATTTGCCTTATCCAATCCCGCCTCCCCATCATCAAGCATTAAATCCTATTCCTCTGAGTTTTGATCATCAAAAACATCTCAGTATCCTAGAAAAGGGTTTAGAGATCATGATTAAAGCTTCCACACAGACCACCAACATATTGACTCAGACATCTCTGAATTTCTTCATGCAAATAACCGGTAAAATGCTCAATTCCAACACCCAAGCCATAGCTAGGTTAGAAACCCAACTTGGTCAACTAGCTAGTGTCGTGAGTGAAAGAGAGAAGGGAAATTTTTTGAGTCAACCTATTGTAAACTCTAAGGATATTGGGTCAAGCTCAACCTACCAAGCTCAAGTGAATGCAATCCATTCACTAGGGTCAGGGAAACAGGTTGATAATCTAGTTAGAATGCCTCCGAATCAAACTCTTTTTTCCTCTTCTCCTGATCAAAACGCTGAACTTAAACAAATTCTCTCTCCTTCTGATAGCTCTGCTCAACAATCACCCCCTTTCGATGACCAAGAACCTGAAATCGAACCTGAACTAAATATTGATAGGTTTAAACCCGTTGCTCCCTTTCCAGATAGACTCAGGCCTAGAAAAACTCTCCTTAGGTAGAGAAGATCTTAGAAACCTTCAAGAAGGTCAAGGTCAACATCCCTCTCTTAAAATGTCATTCAACAAATCCTATCTCATACAAAATTTTTAAAGGATTTGTGTACTAAGTGTTCACGGGGAAAGTTGGGTTCTTCTTCATTGCTGAACTCATTACACCTTTATGGGATTACAAATGAATTCAAAGAAAATTCGTCTTTTTATAAGGCTGATTGCAATGAAAAAGAGTAAAAATTATAATTTTTCTCCTAAACAAATGCGGGATCCGTTTATCAGGTCCTCGCTTGCGTGGGTGTCTTTGCCTGTGCCGGGGACTCTGTTCCGTCCGTGGACCACCGTGTGATCCAATCCGATGACAGATCTACACACGAGGGAAATAATAGCCCAAAGCGAAAAAAATCGACTAAGCGAGATCAAAGCTCTTCTCGGGATCAAAATCATGGTTTTGATCCGGAGGAAATGGTGTAGATCTGAACGAGATCT
Source organism: Asparagus setaceus (assembly GCA_012295165.1). Lineage (NCBI taxonomy): Eukaryota > Viridiplantae > Streptophyta > Magnoliopsida > Asparagales > Asparagaceae > Asparagus > Asparagus setaceus. The sequence goes on from CM022701.1 coordinate 60,616,787, forward strand.
CTCGAACTTTCACAGGGGATTATCTCACGAAGGAGGATAATAGCCCTGGGGTTCGCTAAGATCTGGTTGTCGAAGATGATCGTCGAAAAGTCCTCCCTTTTTCCCGAGATCTAGATCTGAAGCTTGATTTCAATTTGGCAGAGCTTCGACCTCTTGTAAAAAATCCAGATGTCCACAAATGAACCCCCTCCCTCTTATTTATAACATCACAAAGCGGGTCGGGTCAAAAATGGGCAAAAAGCCCAGTAAGCCTAGGTGTCTCGGCCAAACCGAGACACCATCTTGGTGTCCCGGCTTGGCCGAGACACCATCTTGGTGTCTCGGCTACCGAGACACCATTTGGTGTCTTGGCAATTGGCCGAGACACCATTTGGTATCTCGGGTCCGGCCGAGCCTTTACGTGGCTTTTCTCCGCTTTTTTACGAGTCCGATGCTTTGTTTCGGGACTTGTTTGGTCGATCTTGTCGATTTCGTTAATCCAAAGCTTTTAGAAATAGGTTTATCCCACCAGTCGCATGTGATTCATCGCTTCTTTGACTCACGCGCTTAGCCAACTTACTTCACACGTACCGTCAACTCGCTTCGCTATCTTGGACGCCGAGTCGACTCGCTTTATGCGTTGGCGTTGCTTTGTGTTATCGGCGGTTCGTCATTATGTCGTCGGATGGTTCGTCGATCATCAACCCATCGCCACGAGTCTCGTTCGGGGACTTATAGATAAATTTCAACGCCTACAAATACTCCCTCCAAAGTGTTTCGGTCTCGCTCTTTTATAGAAGAAGCCGAAATACTTTGGATATGATAGGTCCAAACCTTCAGTCGGTATCATGGGACCTGAAAATGGCTTCGAATCCTGATTTCTCCCATTCTTTCGGACTATCCAGTGCTTTGTAGGATGACTGAAAGTGTCGCGATGCTGTATTTATTGTTTGACCGCTGTCTAAATATTGACCCGAAGCTGATGAGCGAATTTTTTATTTTAACTTGTGTTGGTGAGTTGTCGTCGAACTGGCCATCTAACTTCTTGAATTTTAACCTTTAATTGGTAAATTCTCCATTGCGTTGCTTGTCGTAGAACTAACCACAGCGGGAGGAATTTTTCTGAGATTCATCTCTTAATCGGTGAATTCTCTATCGCGACGCGTTGACCGGCGTCAAAAAGTTTTTCTTAAAATCTAACCTTCAACCAGCGATTTTCCACTGCGTCGTGTTGTCCAGCGTCACAAAACTTTTTGGAGTTGTCGAGTTATCCTATAAAATATTTTCCAAGCACTTCTCGACCAAAATAGGAAATAGTTTATACTCATACACCTTTTTGGAGTTGATAACCACCGTGGGAGGGGATTTGAGGGTTGTCGAGTTGTCCTTAAGAATATTTTATAAAAATATTCTCCAGAAACTTCCCGACAAAAATAGAAAATAGTTTATACTCATATACCTTTTTGGAGTACATATGAGGCTCGCATAATTTGAACCGGATGAAAATTGACCCTTAAATGGGTGATAACCCTATTGGATAAGAATTCGAGGTCTTTGCGGATGTGGGAGAGGGAAAAAGGAAAAGGAGTGGGATTAGGAAACCCCAAAAAGAATCTCTCTCTTTTTTTTTCTCCTCCTCCTAGGATTGGGTTATTTATTTCCCCCTTTTTTTCTTTTCCTCCTTCTATTGGGTTTTGGCCAAACCAACTCCTCTCCTCCTATTTATAGGACCGCCCCCCCCCCCCTTTTTTATCTTTTCTTTTCTTTTTTTTTTGTTCGGCCGAACCCCCTCCTCCTAGGGTTTTGGCCGAAACCCCCTCTCTCCCTCTTTTCTCTTTTTTCTTTTTCTTTTTCTTTCATCTCAACTTTTTCAAACCCTAAAAGCATACAAGATTCAAGTTTCCTCCAGGTCTCGAGCTCAAGAATTTCCTCAAAGCTTCGCGCTTTTTAGGGTCTCTCAGGCCTCTCGAGCGTCCCCCCCCCCCTTTTTTATCTTTTCTTTTCTTTTCTTTTCTTTTTTTTTTGTTCGGCCGAACCCCCTCCTCCTAGGGTTTTGGCCGAAACCCCCTCTCTCCCTCTTTTCTCTTTTTTCTTTTTCTTTTTCTTTCATCTCAACTTTTTCAAACCCTAAAAGCATACAAGATTCAAGTTTCCTCCAGGTCTCGAGCTCAAGAATTTCCTCAAAGCTTCGCGCTTTTTAGGGTCTCTCAGGCCTCTCGAGCGTCTGACTAAATCTTCTTTCAGATTTAGGTTCTCGAGCTTTCCCACAGGTAATTTCCCCATAACTTTTGCATATTTGGTTTCTATTTCATCATGCAAATCAGAGGGTAGACATGAGAGAAATTAGGGTTTCGATTTCACGCTTTGAATTAGGGTTTTTGAGGGTGAAATTGCATGAAATTGGAGGGATTTCGGTTTTGAAAAAGAGGGCTAAAATTTGAGGGGTTTTATCGCAAAAATTGGGTTATAATTTGGGGGGTTGATGTGCCAATGATTGCTGGAGATTTCAGTGTTTTTAGTGTAGGCCAAGATTTGGGGGGTTAAATCGCAAAGAAAGCTAAAATTCAGGGGGTTTTGTGCAAAAAGGCTGAAATTCAGGTGGTTTCGTACGAAAACAGCCCAAAACTTTGGATTTGAGGCTGATTTAAATGGCTGGAAATTTTGGGCTTTGAAAGTGACTGAAATGGCTAAAATTCCGATTTGGTCCAAGGGGTATTTTGGTCATTTTACGGCCAAATTTGGTTGGGAGGGGTTTCCAAGCAAAATTTAAACCTGGTGTCAGCGCGTATGCCCCTTGTAGGTTTAACTAGAATTTGACCAAGAAATCCCATATATTTTCCTAGGATTTTTAGTTCAAAACTCACAGTTTCCTTTATACTCCGGATTTTTGACCCATTTGGTTCTTTTCGCAGGTAGATATGTCGTCGGGGAGATCCGCAGCTCAGAAGCCGGTAGGCTACCACTGCTACACGAGTCGCCTTCATCATTTACTGGTGAGCTTTTTCCACTTCTCAGTGTATTCAAAACTCGCCTCTAGCATATTGCATCCCCGCTTTGTTCTCCTTCGTGAGGCAATTGGGAAGAGCCGTGATTCTCCTTTGTGAGGGTCGCCGCTTAAAAGATAGGTTTTGCTTGGTCAACACCTAACTTGAAGGGGCGATTCCATGCTGTATTATGTTCCTCTTTGCCGGTGGATCAGCCTGTGGCCTTTACGCAGCGATTCGTGCCACCACGTATGGGCTGCCAATCAGTACCAATCACTTCCTCGCGTTGTCGGAGCTCTATGACCCGGATTCGAATACTTTTCTGACCAAGCACGGGGAATTGGGGTTATCTCTTCATGAGATGTATCGAGTTTCCGGTCTACCCATGGGGAAGATGTTATACCAGGAATATTTTCCCTCAAATCGCGAGCTGAGTTTGTTAAAAGATCGCATGCCTGGTCGCTACAACACTCTATGGGATCTTACTTGTCATTATCATATTGCTTTGGCCCAGGCTGATCCACCGGCAAAGAGGACCAAGTCACAGGTGAGCCTAAAATAGTTTGCGGACTATTTGTTCAAGTACCTGGAAAGCAATTCTGGCGAGGCGATTTGTGAATTAGCACCGCTCACTCCCTTAGAGGTTAATTTGCTGATCAAGAAATCCAGCGCTCGCTCTTATACCACTAGCAGCACCGAGGGTGGCTTCCTTGCGGGGACAAAGTTTGAGACATTCCTATGGCATGCAATGAAGTTGATTCAGCCGATGACTCTTCTAGCTAGTTACCTCGCAATCTGGTTGAAGAAGTGTGTGGTCCCATATCAGCCTAGTGATGCTCTACCATTGGAAGTGCTCTATCCTGCGGTTCAGCTTGCTCATAAGAAAGAACTTTCCCTTCTTCCGGTGATGGTAGCCAATATTCATCGTGGGCTTCGTCAAATAGTCAGTGTCTTCACTCAGGGGGAGGGTAAACCTTTGATGCAAATTCCTCTTGCCAAGGTAGGGCTTCCATATACTTACTTGATGGCATGGTTCGTCCTTCACTGCTCAGATATAATGTCGACGCCGGGCACCGCTGACCAATCCATCCCCTTGTTACAATCGTTAGAAAATTGTAAATGGAAGGGGCAAGGATTCCTAGAGATAAGAAAGCAATTGCAGATTCAAAAAGGTTGGGTTTTCTCCAGATGCTTCCCGCAGTTCTCTGGTCAGTACGGCGAGTCTTTGTTCGATGAGGAGAGGCCGTTGGCGAGTCGGACTTCTCTTAATGTCAGCTGCTTCAATTGGCTGATGAACATCCGGCCGGGTTACCTAACATTCCAGGTGAGGGATGAGTGCTTCATCGAGCCGTATCTACCCAGCCGATTCGCCCGCCAGTTTGGTTATGACTAACTTTATATTGGAAATCTGAATCGGCACCTTCAGACTCACGGCGGTTTGGTGGACAGCGTCCGGGCATGGCTATGGAGTGTGACGGGGTGTACTGGCGCTAGGTTTAGCCTTCCGAGTGCTAAGCGTCGACTTGAGCTGATATTTTTGTACTGCACGTGGTTGTTAGCAGCTAATGAACCCGTTCAGGTGAGGCCCATTGCAGAGTTAGTGGCCGAAGAGGCTTCCGGTGATACTCGAAGATTGAAGGCGGCTCGGTCCGCGGAGGAGAGATCTTCAGTGCGCGGCGAGGCCTCGGGGAGGAGATCATGATGACGATCATGAGGAGGACTTTGGGACAGGTTTGCTAATATTTCCTCTCTCTCTTTTTCTCTTTCCTCCTTTGGAATTATTGATTCTAACACCACTTGAAGCTTCAGGCGTTTCAACCGAGGAAGAAGAGGGGCTTCGCGCTTCTCGAGCGGGGACTCGTATCTCTCCATTTTTTTGTGCAGGGGGATGCGAGACCAGCTTTGACTTTCCTCATCATGATTTCACGTCTTTCGCAGGACCTAGTTTCACTCAACAGATGTACGAGTCTATGGTAGAAGAGCCTGTGGTATCTGCCAAGATTAGTGAGACCACCAATGTAGGACCTGATTCAACAAATCCAGGTACATCTATCATTGGCAATACTCCATTTAAATGGCGGGAGTTGAACGAATCGGAATCTGTGTCTTCCCTAATTGTCTCTATGCTTCTTGCTCTTTTAGAGAAATTGCAGGAAGCAAACGTGGACAATGGGATTAGAGAGACTGATTCTCCTATAGGAGGTAAGCCATTTCTATCGATCACAGGTTTTTGATTCCATTCCCTTCACCTACATTCTCTCGTATCAGATTTTTCGATAGAGGATTTTGATGAGGACAGCCTACTTGTGGACACCCCCATAATCGATTCGATATATGACTCTCCCCGAGATTATCACCTTCAGATGATATGCTTGAGCGGGGATCCCGAGCATACTGAGGTTCATTCCTCTAACGGTATGGCATCCTCCCATTGATTGCAGGACTAGTCTTGTTTTGACTAATACAACTACAATCTGATGAAACTGAGAAATTCATTTCGTTGCTGGCAGGACTTCCCACTAAGGCTCATTCTCCAATTCCTCATTCTGATGCCCCTCCAGAGTTCACTACCACGATGGCTGCTGTGCCTGGTGACCATACCGCGGGACTAACTGTAGCAGTTGGTGCACCAAAGGCAGCTACTCCTCTGACGGTCCCGCAGACCCATGAAGCTATGTCGATGGAGTCAGGTACGGATTATCCCTCTTGGAATGTCTACACCAACCCTTGATTTAATATTCTGAAATGTCCACTCCTTTTTTGCAGGGCCTATATCTCACCTTCATGATCTGGCGAGGGCGCTCATGTCAGATGATGACCCTGATCGGATTATTATCTATATGGAAGTCTGCTTGTTCTATTCTTTCGTAAACACGATGATCGACAAGCTCCTCCATAGTGGGCTTTCCCTCCGTCAGTTCAGGACGGTTCTTGACCAAACGGTGTGCTAAGGGGCGGTTTTCGAGTTAGCCAAGGCCATTCGCGACAATCTTGATCGTCACGGAATTTGATCTTGAAGTTCACGAGGCGGTGGCTTCTTCATATCACGACCGTCGAGTGGAGTCTCGTCGAAGGCATGGCGCGATGCTCGAGTTTTACTAGACTTCGAGGTTGAATCTGGCGAGGCGGGTAAACCAGGTTAAGACCGTCCTTGCAGAAGTCAGCGTCCACGAACCACATTCATTCACTTATTGCATCTAGCGAGGCGAGATAAGCGGCTTAGGCGGGAACCGGTGAAGGAGGAGAACTTAAGCATCACAGGCTGACAAGGGTCAGCGAGCGACTCGAATCACCTTATCCAAGAAACTAGAGCTCTCAGAGCGAAAGCTAGCCGAAGTTGAGGAGGAAACTGCGTAGATCTTTGAATCTTGTGAGTCTTTCGGGAGGCTAAAGGCTGTGGCTGAGCTCCAACAAACTTACAATAACGAATTGTCTGAGTTAGAACGACAGATTTCTTACCGTAAGCTTGATGTTTGAATAGCTGTAACTTCTTCATTGAAAGACTCGACTCTTCATTTAATTGGATAAAGTTTCAACCTCCTTTTTGCTATTGTTTATTATGATTTCTCATTTTGTTTGAAATGATCAACCACAATACTCATAGGATTTTTGGCAAACCCTCAGCCGTCAACGGATTTGATGAGCCTTTACCGATTACCGTTTGAATCGAGCTAGCATGCAGATTAATTGAACCCGTTCCGCACGTGACGTTGTGCTAAAAGAATGAGACTCTTTTAGGCTTAATGCTACGATATCGAATACGTAGACTTTATCATCTTTTTCGGGTAAGAGACTAACCGGCAACGCGTGTTAGGCGTTGATTTTATCCCTTCTTAGGCTTCGGGATAAAATTTCCCAGACTTGAATTCCGGTGTCTTCTTCACTCGGTAAAAGACTAAACCGGCGACGTGTGTTAGGCATTGACTCTGGGATTTTTGGCTAACCCCCAGCCATTAACGAATTTGATGAGCCTTTACCGACTACCGTTTGAATCGGGCTAGCATGCGGATTGTTTAACCCGTTCCGCATGTGACGTTATGCTAAAAAAATGAGACTCTTTTAGACTTAATGCTATGATATCGAATACGTAGACTCTGTCATCTTTTTCGGGTAAGAGACTAACCGGCGACGCGTGTTAAGCGTAGACTTATTCCTACTTAGGTTTCGGGATAAAGTTCCCCAAGATGAGACTTGGTGTCTTCTTCATTCGGAGAAAAGACTAAATCGGCTATTGAATGATGGAATTGATGTGAGAAAGAAAGAATTTTATATTCTGTTTCCCAACGGTTGAGAGGAAGAATTTTATATTCTATCTCCAAGTCTTCTTTTTAGGGTAAAGACGAACCCGAAACAAGAGAGGAAGGATTTTATATCCTATCTCTCACTCTTGGAGAGGAAGAGTTTTATATTCTATCTCCAGGAAATAGGAAACTAAAAGTGGGATCTCCACTTCGAGAATCGCAGAAGGTGAAACTAAGAGTGGGATCTCCGCTCTGAGAATCGAAAAGATTCAGGTAACTTTCATTTTTATAGGATTCGTTACCTGATCTGGAAGTGAATTTCTCATTTATCGAGATGAAATTCTAACTTCGGCCCTAACCATGGGAAGGCGTGACTGAAGTGGAAGAAAAGACTCAAATAGCTTTCGCTTTTATAGGATCCGCTACCTGATCTGGAAATAACTTTCTCGTTTATCGAGATGAAATTCCAATTTCAGCCCTAACCATGGAAAGGCGTGACCGAAGTGGAAGAAGTGGGGCCCTTCCGTTTATCAAAAGGGGATCCCAACTTTAAAGGTGGACCTCTTGTTCATGGAAAAATCAAGAGGGGATTTTGCTGGTGGATTGGACCAGGAAGATTTTTTTGGACCCACCATCAATGAGTTTGATCAGCGAGGGATTTTGTGGTGGAGGATAGATTTAGGGTTATCCTCGAGGACAATAGGTGAAATATCTCCTGAGGAACTTCCCGTTAAAATGGGTTATCCCGAATGTACTAAGGGTAGTACTTTTTCATAAACTTCCCATTTATTGGCATTAATTGCTTGTCGCCATTTTGATTGATTAGACGATATGCACCATTTGAATAGACTATGTCTATCATAAAAGGTCCTTCCCATCTGGGTTCAAACTTACCCTTCTTTTTGGAAGTGAGAATTATCGGTCGTTGAGCAGCGAGGATCAGGTCTCCTTCTTTGAAGCTTCTCTGTCGGACTTTCTTGTTAAAAGCCTTCGACATTCTGGCTTGGTAAAACTTGATGCGTTGTTGAGCTTCCAAGCGTTTTTCATCCAACATTTCGAGCTCTTCAAGATGTCTTTGATGTTGTTCTTCTGTCGTCATCTCAGTTGCGAGGGCAATCCGAAGTGATGGAATTTGGATTTTCAATAGAAGTACTACTTCACATCCGTATACCAGAGAATATGGGGTAGCTCCAGTAGGCGTGCGTATTGTGGTGCGATATGCCCAAAGTGCTTCTCCGAGTTTATCGTCCCAATCACGTTTGTTGGTCTTCACGAGTTTCGACAAGATCTTGATGATTGTCTTGTTGAACGCTTCTGCCAAACTGTTTGCAGCGAGATTATAAGCCGTTGACGAGACGTCTTGGATCTTAAACTTCTCACAAAATCTGATGAAGGCATTGCTGATGAATTGAGGACCGTTGTCATGTATGATCCGTCTCGGCACGCCGTGTCGATAGATGATGTGATGCTTGATGAACCGAATGATGTTGTTCGTCTTTACTTCTTTAAGTGGAATTGCTTCAGCCCACTTGGAGAAGTAGTCAGTAATCGCAAGAATGAACCGATCACCTTTAACTGATGGAGGAAAAATAGGACCTACGATGTCCATACCCCACGTCTCGAACGGCCAAGATGTAGCCGAAGGATGCAAATCTCCGGGGGTTGATGCATGTAATTTGCGTGCACCTGACATGCGTGGCACTTTCGAGCATACTCGATTGCATCATTAATCATCGTTGGCCAGAAGTATCCTATTCTTCTAACACGATCATAAAGCTTGGGACCAGGTTGGTGTGCACCACCTTCTCCTCCGTGCGCTTCCTCAAGGGCCTCTTCCGCTTCTTTGTTCGAAAGGCACCGAAGCAGCAGGCCGTCATACGCGCGATGATACAACGTCTGAGTCTCCACATCATAGAAGAACCTCGATGCTCTTCATCGGATTGATTCCCTCTCTTTTACGTCTTCAGGCAGTATACCATACAGGATATAGTCGATTATGGGAAAATGCCAATCCCGGGGCTCCAGTTCAACTCGGGTTGAGTGAGACTCTTTGATGACCACCCCCTTGTCGTACTTCTCTTCGTTATATATTGGCACGAATAATTGGTGAGTTCTCACAGTGACTAACTGCTCTAACTCAGGAGGTTGCGCCAATGACACTGCTAACGCTACTAATGCATCTGCGTGCGCATTCTGGAGGCGCGGAATATACTCGATGAAAAATTCTTCAAATGAGTCTGCCATCTCAACGGCCGCCTGATGATACTGCATTAAGTCTGAGTTTTTGACTTCATAGTCCCCGGATGCAATCGGCGATGAGTTGAGAATCCCCGAAGGCTTCGAGATATTCGACCCCCAGCTCTTTGGCGAAACTAAGTCCAATGAGTAGCGCGTTGTATTCAGTCACGTTATTGGAGCACGGCTCGGTTAGCGAGTAAGCCCGAGGCATCACATGTTTTCCTAGGGAAATTAAGATGACTCTAACTCCGGAAGAAATCTTAGAACATCCAGGGGTACTTGCCACATTGGTTACTCGAGAAGCTCCGTCAAAGTAGAGCTGCCATACTTATTGGTGCGATGTAGTGTTGACTTCGTGAGTCTCATCCGTCAAGTCATCGTACAATTCAGCCGCATCCGTTGTTGGGTTGGTGGCTAAGAGATCGCAAATTGCCTATCCTTTGACCGACTTCTGTTGTTTGAAGTGTAGGTTGTATTGAGACAAGAGTAAGGCCCATTTCGCCAAACGCCAATTCATGGAGGCTGATTATGTCATGAATACACGGACTGGATTTACGTTGGAGATAACGTAAATCGTCTATCCAACCAAGTAGTGCCGCATCTTCTGAATCGCGAAGACCAATGCCAGGCACTCTTTTTCGATTATCGGATAGCGAGATTCAGCACCCACTAAAGTCCGGCTCAAGTAATACACCGCCTGCTCGTGACCGTTATCTTCATCTTGTGCGAGCAAAGCGCTTAACAAGTGGTTCATCACCTTGATGTAAATCAAGAATGGTTTACCTGATTTCGGTGCAATGAGAACGGGAGGATTCGCCAGATATGCTTTGATATCCTCGAATGCCTTTTGACAAGCATCGTCCCAGACAAATGATATGCCCTTCTTGTTTAGCTTAGAGAACGGCTGGCATTTTTCGGAGAGATTTGATATGAATCGCCGGATGTACGCTAGTCGCCCTTGTAACCCTCTGAGCTCTTTTAGGTTTCTCGGGGGTTGCAACTCATTTATCGCCTTCACTTTGTCTGGGTCGATGTGAATACCCTTAGTGGTAACGACGAATCTGAGGAATTTGCCGCTGGACATTCTGAAGAAAGATTTGGTAGGGTTCATCTTTAACTGATGGCTCCGCATGAGATCAAACACTGTCCTCAGATCTTTGATGTGGTCATTTTTGTCGCGGCTCTTGACAACTAAATCATCGACGTAGCACTCGACTGTTTTTCGGAGATGTTCTTGAAAAATCTTTATCATTGCTCGCTGATATTTGGCGCCTGCATTCTTCAACCCGAATGGCATGACCATGTAGCAGAAAATGCCGAGAGGAGTTCTGAACGCCGTGTGTTTTGCATCATCCGGGTGCATCTTGATTTGATTATAACCCAAAAACCCATCCATAAAGGACATTCTCTCGAACCCACACGTATTGTCAACGATCACGTCCGTGATTGGGAGAGGAAAGTCATCTTTTGGGCACGCGATATTTAGATCTCTGTAATCGATGCAGATTGATTGTACCGTTCTTTTTTAGAACCGGGACAATATTTGCAAGCCAATCAGGGTGTTGTTCTTCCCTGATAAAGCCCGACTCTATGAGTCTCTTCACTTTCGCTACAATTGCTTTCATGATCTGTGGACGAAACTGTCTTTGCTGTTGTTTGATAGGTTTGGCATCCGGTTTGATATTGAGGCGATGGATCGCCACATTTGGGTCGAGCCCTGGCATATCTTCATAATTTCAGACGAAAATATCGATAAACTCCCGGATGAGAGCAATCAATTCCTCTTTCTCTTTCGGGGGAAGGCTGCCAATCATGAACATGGGCTTCGGATTAGCTTCGTCACCCATATTGACTTGAATCACTATATCTTCGGTCGGAGCTTCTCTCTGTTCGAACCGGTCTCCATACTGCATGTTTAAGTGGTGAATCCACGGGTCTTTCCATGTCGGCATCTGCTCGTCGTCCTCCATCGTGGTGGGATCGGCTGTTGTCATATTCGACATCAAACCCTTAAACATTTCGCCGATGCTAACGTTAAAATCCCAAGCAGAAGACTCAGATGAATGTCCATCTCCTAGATCGGATGATTGGTTATTGATCAACCAGCAATACTCGTCATCTGAAGAAGATATATACCCCAATCCTCTCCTGAATCTGTAATAATTATCAGGCTTTCCCTCGGGGACGTGTGCGGCTTTGGGTGGAATTTGAGGACCTCTACGAAGCGAGACCCTCTCGGCGCAAGGTCGTACCCCATCTCTTCATTAGACTGCTGCACGGGTATCACGAACAAGTGGCCAAGCTTGTCATTGCCATCATCTCGCTTCAAGAAGTGATCTGGTAGTGGGAATGCCTCTCCTTTACCATAGATTAAATCTTTTTCGCCCTCTATTTTGGCAGGGATAATCAGTGTTGTTCCGAAGGAATCCCGGAGATGCTTCTGCATTACACACGACGATCGAATTGGCATGTGCAACTCGGGATCATTGTACAACCCTTTCATTACATCAGTAAGAGACAGCGAGTACTCTAAATCATCATTATTTATTTTCTTGTCGACAAGTTACCAATTATAACTGTCATCCGACGATTCTTCATCATCAAGATTGACTACTAAGAGTACAATGTCATTTATGACAAAACCACCATCGTAATCAAGTCCGATTTCAGTATCAGCTTCCTCACCACTGTCCGTGCCTTGGGCTGATGATTCAGTATCGGACTCGTTATCGTAAAGGAGGGAGTCAGTAAAATAATTCTCTAACCCCTTAAACGGTTGCTTGTCCGCGACCACCGTCTTGACTTCATTATTTGTGTCTACATATTTCAGACACTGATGAATAGTGGAAGGGACTATAACGTTATTATGGATCCATGGCCGACCCAATAATAAGTTATAGAAAGTCTTTGCATCGACCACATAGCAGGTGACTTCAAACTTTAAGTCTCCCATTTGGCACTTTATTCGGATCTTACCTAGTGGCCGAGACCCACTGGTATTGAATCAAGTAAATCAGATGCGGTGGATGCGGCTTCTTGGCGAGGAATCCCAGGCTATACATCGGTGGAGGGCATGATGCTCCTGGGAACCGGATCCCCTTGGATCCGGTTGACTTCGCTGGAGCCAATGTACCCAGTAAAATACAGCGACCTGTCATGCTTCGAGTTCTTCATCTACATATCCTCTTTGGTAAAGGTAATGAAGGGGAGGCGCTTGGCTGCGAGATTGCATTGTTGAGTTGATAACTCAGGTTCTTCAGGAGTTGGCTCGACCTGAGTGAGAAACACTTCAGAATCAGCCAAGGCTTCTTGTAGGGCCTCCCTGATTTCTTTCAACAGCCGGAGTAACTCATAGAGTGTTATCCTTGCCGAGATATTAACCAATTGTGCATAATATCGAAGTGGTGCTGGGAGTTTGAACTCTCCGGTTTGTCTCTTCTAATCGGTCGATTGAAATGAGACTGCTTCGGAATTTGAACCTCTTGGGGTTACTTCTCCTTCAGCTTAGCCGTGTCCTCCTTAGTATTTACCTGCTATTGTAACTTTTCAGCACGTGTAGGATGGTTCATCTCCACCCCCAGCTCTGTCAGCGTCTTAGCATTCGGATTAGAAGCTTCGGGGTACTTGTATTTGTACTCGCGTCCGCTCCTGGTGGCGAAGACTTCATGTTCCTCTTCAGAGAGCTGGAGCGTTGTAGGCATCAAAAACTGCTGAAGAACCCCAAATGTCACTTAATCATGAGAAGATCGAAGGACGACCTCGTCAAAGTCTCAGGAAGTCAATGACAGGGTGAAACCAATGCCCGAGACACCTATAGTGTCTCACCATTGGCGCGACACCTTGTTGTGTCTCGCCATTGGCGAACACTTTATTGTCTCGCCATTGGCGAACACTTACTTGTGTCAGCGCCAATGGCAAGACACCAAGAATGACCGTATGTTCTCTTGAAGTGTTCAAATTAATGCTTGTGGGGCCCACTTGACTTTTCAGCGAAAGAGGCGTTGACCCGTTAGTGGTGATTTACCGCTGAAAATACACCCACTAAGCGTGAAATTAGAGCATTTAATTGTGTCTAAAATAGAGGAAAGCCGTTACAACAGCGGTAGACATCTCACCTTGGCGTGGCGATCAACCTTGTCGGCGCCCGACATCTTGTGACAGATTCGATCTTGGCGATCAATCTTGTCAGCCCACTACGGATTTTGGACACTTGACGACTTGTATTCTTTTCAGATGTGACGCCTCCCAAAGGCTATAAATACCCCCCTACGTCCACTTGGATGAGGGGATCAGATTTTTGGAGATTGAGAGAGCATCAGAAACCGGAGGATAAAGCTTTTGCACATCCCAGATCTTAAGTGAGAGATTTGAGGAGGAGATTTCAAGCTTCAAGAGTTCAAGAACATCATCCACACGGAGATCCCTCGAGTTTAAGTTTAGACTTATTCTTGGGAAGAGTAGATATCTTACCTTGCTAAGATATTTGCTTAAGTTCTTGTTTCCTTTGCGAAGCATCAACTCAATCCCGTCAATCCGACAATCGTTGCTCGGTGGTCCACGGACGACGCGTCCCCGGCACAGGCGAAGTACTCATGCAAGCAGGAGATCGCTACGTAGCCTCTTCTGTTCGTGTTTATAAGAGAGCGAGCCAATTTTCTTTGTAATCGAGAGATATACACGTGTAATCTTTCACTATTTTCATTGTCAAAATGTTTTGTAATGGAAATGGCAAAGAACCTCACTTTCGGCGTAAAACACGATATATCACAGTGGGAGCCAATAGTCTCAACGTTGAGACTATCGTGTGCATGACCTTGGTGATCAAGCCGACCTCATGGTGGGGTTGGATGCGTCTTCGACCAAGCCAAGTTGAAGAGTATCTCTCCTCCTCATCATCGAAGTCCTCCTCGCCCTGCAACCAACGGAGGATCTCGTCTCCAAGGAGGGAGGTTCGTTCTGTCGTGGTGCACAACGAATCTCGTTCGCTCACGACGGAGGTGGTTTCCCCTCGCAACAACACCCCGGTAAATCTCAAAGCCGGGAGCTCTGCTCATGATGGCTCTATTCAGAAGGAGTCATCTTACAAAGTCTCCACCGCTCTGACGAAGAGGGCTCGTCAGAGACAGCGTTAGAAGTTGGCCCGTCAGTTTGCTAAGGCTATGGAGTCAATGGATGGAGTTCACTATCACACGAACTCACATGATCAGAGGCGTCAACAGACTACAGCGCCTCAATCTCAACCCGTCAGCACTCCTGTCAAGGAAGAATGGGACCCCGTCAAGAGAACTCGTTTGACGAAGAAAGAACACGCCCAAAAGCATCGCGCGCGTGTCGCTCGTGCACGTGCCATTGTTCGCAAGGCGCAAGAGTCGAAATCAATCAAAGGGTCGACTCAAAATTGCCAAGTCACGGGCGAAATGCATGCGGCGGTGCAAATTATCTCATTCGGCCACGCCTGGACAGCCTGCGCCAGTTAGTTGCCGCGCTGGGCCAGCTGCAGAATAACTATCGCGCCAAGAGACCCCAAGACGAGACACTCCCAAGCTGTCTCGGCCAAGAACTGCTGCGCTACTCCATCCACCTCTCTGTTGATGTACCAGCAGCGAATCTTCCAACCCGTGTTCGTCGCCTTGGTCCAAAGTCGGAGCTAAAGACAAGGCACGTGATGGAGCGTTTGGGTCATCTAATCAAGACAACGGTGTCCCGAAAGCAAACCGATATCTCAAGATTTAAGAGTTCCTATTGCTTCGTTGGAGCATCCCTCGAGGGTCCACGAAGTTTGCCGAGAAGAAGAAGTTGAGGCATGTGACTCGCAGAAGTCACGAGATGACCAGACCACGGTGATTCATCTGAAAGCAACCGGATAGCGAAGCCAGCGGCGAAAGTTATCTCCCAAGTCAAATGGCCGACGTCCCCAAAAGAAGACGTGTCCTTCAATTAAGGACAACGTTACACTTGGGGGTGGAAGTGCAATTTATGATAAACCACACCAACCACATCATCAGGCTGGGGACGGTAACACACGAAAAAGAGCAATTGATCAAATAGGTCGTTTTGCTCGTGCGCAGCCTAATTAAGACGTTGCTCGTGATGTGTCGCTCAGCCGAACGCCAGCCACAAAGAGCTTTAGTATTCGAGAGGCTTTTCCTGCCAGCGATAGGAGATTCGAAGCTGAATTCAAGACGTTTCCGGAGAAGAAGAAGATCTGCCATTCAGCAGGATGAATTCCCCGAAGTCACCATTAATATGGTGAACAAAGGAAAAGGGCCAGCAACGGATGCGGACCCTGACTTCACTCCTGTAGGAAAAGTCAGCACCCGGGTTTCCCAGAAGATGTCTCGATTATAATTGCGAGCTACAAAATGCATAGATTATAGAAGGATGCATGAAGGAGACTCATCTGAAGACGAGACCTCCGATGCTTGCTCAGCAGTGGCGTCCGATGACACAATATCGAGCATGGGTCATCATTTTAGGGAAACGTTTACCATCACTCCAGAGACCTTGGCCCAAATGCTACAAGAAGCCTTAGCTAAGCAGAGAGAAGAGCTTAAGGCTGAGATGAAAATAGAGATGGAGCTAGCCATGTAGCAGATGAGGGAGTTATAAACCCGGAAAGCTGCACAGCCTGAGTCCAGTCAATAAGGGGGATCTAGTCACCGTGTCGCCCACGATATAGAAGATAGCGATACGGAAGTGGATGAACACATCCTTGCCGACCAACCTCCGAAGAAAACTCCAATGGGCGCTCAAAGTGGAGATGGCCTAACCCATCCCACTGGGAATAATCCAAAGCAAGGGGAGGACGACGGCGAAAAAATGAAGGAGCTTGAAGGCAAGATCAATGCTCTAATGTCCGCGACAAGAAGTCAAGAAGACCGCATCCCGTGTCCATACCCGAGAGTGGGACTCAATTCCCTACCACGAAATTCAATTTGATTAACTACGGCATTCGGCGAGGCGGATCGCCCACACAACACTTGATCTATTTCAAGTCGCACTTAGGGTGATCTCGGGGAATGAGCCTTTGATGGTTCGGTCATTCGTCGGCACCCTTGAGGCTGCCGATTGGTATCGAAGACTCAAGGCAGTATTAGCTAGGGATGACATGGAAGTTCCTTTCTCAATAACTTTTCGATGATGATCACGGAGGTTTGATAAGAACCCTCTTAGACGAAACGTAAGAACGGAGAGACGGTGGACGCTGGCGCGCCCTCGTGAACAAAACCGTGAACTGCAGGGATCCAGTCACTGAAGAATTCATACTGCAAACATGTCACAGCAATCTTTCTCTGGACTTGTTGGAAGCCATGGGGGTTGTAGCACCGATTTCATGGAAAGATTTGAAGCTCCACGGAGAACAAGCTGAGCGGTTCCTCAAGAGGAAGAAGAGCGAGAGAGGCGAGCCAACGGCAGCTCTTGCAAAGTCAAACTTTGTGCCCCGTGGTAAAGGAAAGACGCCATCAGCCATAATACGAACCGCATATCCAGCAGAAGAACACCAAAGAATCGCCACAAAGAAGAATAATCGCAATTGAGCTTTCAACAAAAACCTCAAGAATCACAGAAGGTTCCGGATGCTAGGTTCCTGAGAACATACGCTTTCAAGGAAGATGAAGTTCCAATCCTCTTCAAATACCTCTTGGATAACAACAAGATCAAGTTACCTCCAATCACAAATCAAGAGGAGGCTAACAAGACTTCGGACCCTAAGTATTGTGCATATCACAGGAGGGTTCATCACCCTACCAAGAACTGCTTTGTACTTAAGGACAAAATTCAGGCTTTGATCGATGCCGGCATCATCACAGCGAAGAAAGAGAAGAAAGTCGGCTCGAACATGGTGGCTATCAACTTCGGATCCATGCCACCCATGCCATACCAGCAGAAGATTGTTCTGAAGGTTGAAGTTAAGACAGTCAATGATGATCCACATGGGCAACGCCATAAGGGGTTAATATCATATACAGCCCCTAATGGCGAAGTACTTTGGGTTCATCGGACCTTTCAAGACAAGCAAGGACCGGTCATCCTCAAAGACGAGGATCCGTGCAAAGGCAAGTCGTGCGGTCACATTTCAGCAATTGTGGAGGAAGGTGACGAAAAAGTCCCAACTCTTTCGTCGTCTGAAAATGAACATGAAGTTCTTGCGACGGAAGGAAATCCAGCTTATGCCACAAGGAGCGGACACGAGTTCAGTTATAAATATCCTGAAGTCTCCAATCCGAACGCCAAAACGTTAACGGAGCTGGGGGTGACGATAACTCATACACCAAAAGTCACAGTAGCAGGAAGTAGCCAAAGAAGATATAACCAAGCGAAAGGACAAGCAACCCCAAGAGGTTCAAGCCCCGAGGCAGTCCCAATTCAATCGTCCGATTGAAAGGGATAAACCGGGAAGTTCAGGCTCCTCGTACCGCTTCGATGTCATGGCTCAGTTGGCCAACATCCCTGCGAGAATAACTCTTTACGAGTTGCTACGTCTCTCTAAGGAAACTAGAGAGGCTCTACAGGAAGCTTTGGCTGCTTTCATCACACAAGTCAAGCAGGTTCCAGAAAAGCCCGAACACTGCAACTTGGCAACCACGCAATTCCCGTGCATAACCTTCACCCGAGATGATATGCAAGTGAGAAATTTGAAGCACGATAGGCCCTTATATTTTACTGGATATATTGGCTCGGTCGCTGTCAACCGAATTCAAGTTGATCCTGGGTCTGCAGTCAGCATCATGCCACTCCAACTGATGTATCATCTCGAAATTCCGGCAAGCAAATTGGCTTCTACAGGCACTGTTATTTACGGGTTCAATACCAGCGGGTCCAGACCTTTGGGTAAAATCAGAATAAAGTGCCAGCTCGGAGATCTCAAGACCGAAGTCACGTGTTATGTCATCGACGCAGACTTCAGACAATCTACTATTAGATTGACCTTGGATCCATGGCAGCCTTATAGTCCCATCCACGTTACATTAGTGTCTGAAGTATGTCGACACTGATAATGTGGTCAAGACGGTGGTCACGGATAAGCAGCCATTCAAGGGGTTAGAAAATTATTTTACTGACTCTCTCTTGTACGGCGTTGAATCCGACATCAACCATCTACCGGTACCTACGACAAATGAAACGAAGCCGATATCGAGGCCGCTCACCACGATGGAAACTTTGTACTTAATGACATTGAACCCCTTATAATCGATCTTGACGGATCTAAATCGTCAGGAGGAAGTTGTAATTGGCAGTTTGTCGATGAACATATAATAAATGGAGATTTAGAGTATGTACCTTGTGTTGATACTATAATGCAGGTACTATATAAGGACCATGGTGCCCACTTACCACTCCTATCATCAAGTCAGGTGAAGAAATGCCTTCAAAGTTCGCTTGGGTCAACTTTCATTCTCCCTTTAAAAGATGCAAAGCAAACAATCTTTGGGAAAGGGAGAGTATCTCCACCACGTGACCCTTGTTGGGAATCTGATGATAGCAATGAAGGCCCTTGCAAATATTTTTCCAACTATAGTCCGCAAGTGCACTATTATATGGAGAAATGGGGATACAATCTCGCGCACGGACCAGGTCTTTGTTTCGGACGCGGGGTTCGGGTTCCACCTAGACCTTGTCATGTCCCGAAGGGAAAACCCGATCGCTATTACGAACACAAGAGAGGTCTGGGTTACGCCTCTTCATCTTCCGACGAGTGCTGTTGGCAAATCGATGATCATGACGATTCATCAGATTCTTCAGCATGGGATTCGGACGTTAGTCTCGGTGAATTGTTTAAAGAACTAATGTCTAATATGACCATAGTAAGCCTGGTAGAACCCGAAGAGGATGATCACTCACCAACTTGGGAAGACCCTTGGACTTCTCATTTGAACATCCAATACGGTGACAAGTTTGAACAGAGAGAACCGCCGACTGAAGATGTAGTGGTTCAAGTCAATATGGGCGACAAAGCCAATCCGAAGCCCATATTCATGAGTGGCAATCTTCCTCCGGGAGAGAAAGAGGAATTGGTTGCTCTGGTCCGGGAGTATATCGATGTTTTCGCTTGAAATTACAAAGATATGCCAGGGCTCGACCCAGATGTGGCAGTACACCGTCTTAATATTAAATCAGAAGCCAAACCCGTAAAATAACAACAGCGACGGTTTCGTCCACAAATTATGGAAGCAATTGTAACTGAAGTAAAGAAACTTATGCAATCGAGCTTTATCAGAGAAGAACAACACCCAGATTGGGTGGCAAATATTATCCATGTTCTAAAAAAGAATGGGACAATTAGAATCTGCATTGACTTCAGAGATCTGAACCTTGCATGCCCAAAGGATGATTTTCCACTACCCATCACAGATGTCATTATAGACAACACTTGTGGGTTTGAAAGAATGTCGTTTATGGATGGATTCTCTGGATACAATCAAATCAAAATGCATCCTGACGATGAGAAGCACACCTCGTGTCGGACGCCTTTAGGCATCTTTTGCTACACTGTCATGCCCTTCGGTTTGAAGAACGCAGGCGCTACGTATCAACGAGTGATGACGAAGATCTTCCAAGAGCATCTCCGAAAGACTGTTGAGTGTTACGTCGATGACTTAGTGGTAAAAAGCCGCAACAAAGGTGATCACATCAAAGACCTCAAAACTGTATTTGACCTCATGCGGAGTCATCAATTGAAGATGAATCCAACTAAATCCTTCCTAGGAATGGCCAGTGATAAATTCCTTGGTTTCGTCATCACATCAAAGGGAATTCATATTGATCCTGACAAAGTAAAGGCAATCAATGAATTACAACCCCCGAATAACCTCAAAGAACTCAGGGGGTTGCAAGGAAGATTGGCTTATATTAGACGGTTCATTTCAAACCTTGCGGGAAAATGTCAACCGTTCTCCAAGCTTACAAAAAAGGGTGCCTCGTTTGTATAGGACGATGCTTGCCAAAAGGCTTTTGATGATATCAAAGCATATTTATCAAATCCTCCTGTTCTCGTTGCACCGAAATCAGGGAAACCGTTCTTGATTTACGTCAGAGCGACCAACCATTCATTAAGTGCATTGTTAGCACAGGATGATGATAACGGTCACGAACAAGCAATCTATTATCTGAGTCGGACGATGGTGGGTGCCGAGTCCCGATATCCAGATATTGAAAAGGAATGCCTGGTCTTAGTGTTCGCGGTCCAGAAAATGCGCCATTACCTAGTTGGACAGACTATACATGTCATCTCGGATGTTAACCCAATTCGAGTATTTATGACGCAACCGGCCTCTTTGAGCTGGCGATTAGCAAGATGGGCATTTCCTTTCACAATACGACATTCACTTTAAGCAGCAGAAGTCGGTGAAAGGACAGGCAATATGTGATCTTCTAGCAGTCCGACCCAGCAAGGACAAAGCTACACTGCATGAAGATTTACCTGATGAAACCTACAAGGTCAACCACACTTCCCACGAACGCGTGTGGCAATTGTATTTTGATGGGGCTTCTCACGCAACCAATGTGGCAAGTGCTTCTGGATGTTCTAAGATTTCTGCCAGAGCCAGAGTAGTATTAGTTTCCCCAGAAAAGCATGTGATGCCTCTGCTTATTCATTTAATCAACCGCTCTAATAATGTGGCGAATACAATGCACTACTTATTGGGCTCGGTTTTGCTAAAATTTGGGGTCGAATATCTCGAAGCTTTGAGACTCTCAACTCATAGTCAGACAGTCCGTGGAGACTCTGAAGTCGAAATCTGGATTTGATCCCATATCATGAAGCGGCAATAAAGATGGCGAAATCATTTGAAAGTTTCTTCATCGAATATATACCGCTGCCTGTAATGCCTATGCGCATGTTACGGGCGCACGCTTTCAGCAACCGAAACGAGCATCATCGCGGAGGACGACGCCTCTTTATACCGGAATGTGCTGTGGACATCAAGGAAGCGCATGCCACTCTAACCAAACTCGAACCCCGAGATTGGCGATGTCCCATCATAGATTACGTCTTACACGGTATTCTACCGGAAGATGTGAAAGAAAGAGAATCAGTCCGAAGAAGGGCACCGAGATTTTACTATAACGCTGCGTCCCAAACGCTCTATCGTCGTATGTACGATGGATTGCTACTCCGATGTCTTTCAACTGAGGAAGCAGAGGAAGCCCTCAGAGAGGCGCATGATGGTACTTGCGGTGCACATCAGCCAGGTCCTAAGCTAGGAGATAGGCTGAGAAGATTGGGCTATTATTGGCCGACCATGATCAAAGAGGCAGTTGAATACGCGAGACGGTGTCACGCGTGCCAAATACATGCTAACTACAAGCATCAGCCGCCAGAAGATCTACATCCCTCAGCTACTTCTTGGCCATTTAAAACCTGGGGAATGGATGTGGTAGGACCCATCTTCCCCCCGTCGGCAAAAGGTGACCATTTTATTTTGGCAATCACCGATTACTTCTCCAAATAGGCTGAAGCAATTCCTCTCAAAGAAGTCAAGGCAAGTAATGTCATTAAATTCATCAAACACCACATCATCTATCGATACGGTGTCCCGAGGCGAATTGTGCATGACAACGGCCCCTAATTTATCTAACGCTTTGTCGATTCTCAGCAAAGTTCGTAATCCAAGACATTTCATCTACAGCTTATAATCCCACTGCAAATGGTTTAGCTGAAGCCTTTAACAAGACTATCATCAAGATCTTGGCAAAGCTAGTAAGGACCAATAAGCGAGTTGGGGCGACAAGCTTCGGTGGCGCTCTTTGGGCTTATCGCACCACAATCAGAACACCTACGGGGCCACCCGTATTCCTTGGTATCACGGATGTGAAGCCGCCCTTCCATTGGAAATACAAACCTGCCCTTCGGTCGACTTGCGACGGAGAATGACAGATGACGAGCAACATCGAAGCGTCTTGAAGAGCTTGAGATGTTAGGCGGCAGCTTGGAAGCTCAACGACAAATTGAGTTACACCGGGCAAAATTTCTAAAGCCTTTAACAAGAAAGTCAGACATCGGGTTTTCAAGGAGGAGATTTCAAAGGCCGGCCCACCAATGATCCTTAATTCCAAGAAGAAAGGCAAATTTCAGCCCAAATGGGAAGGACCGTCAGAACCACACGCCTACTCAAATGGAGCATATCGCCTGATCACTCAAGACGTCGACAAGTTAATGATGCCAATCAACGGGAAGTTCCTAAAGAAATATTACCCCTAGTATACTCAGGATAACCCATTCCTGCAGTTTTAGATTATCAAACTCACTAAACTCCCAATGTCTATCATTACTCTCATTTGACCAAACCTTTGAACAGTTAGGGTCATTTTAAATTTCCACTCCCACTTGGCCAAAATTCCCAACAGTTGAGGCCACCAATAAAATCAAAATTTGTTCTCAATTTCTTTTATGAAGGAGAGTTCCACTCTAATACTGGGTTCGTCTCTGCCCCAAGAAGGGATAAATTTGAGTAACCAAACCCCTTAGGTTTCTCTAACTTTTACCTTTTACTCACCTGAGTTAAAAGGCCCCCCCTGTTTTATCTCTGAGTCAAAGCCACGTGGCCCGACTCCAATATGATTCTCGAGGTGGAGATCCCACTTTGAGTTTCTTTATAGATTCTCTGGTGCACGTGCATCAGGAATTCTTCTGACTCTCAGTTCACGTGAACGAAGAGTCATCAATTGAAGCGGGAGATAATAAAATATCTTCTTCTTCTTCAACACAACGGGTTCGTCTTTGCCCCAAGAGAAGACACAATGGGTTCGTCTTTGCCCCAAGAGAAGACACAACGGGTTCGTCTTTGCCCCAAGAGAAGACACAAGCTGGTTCGTCTTTGCCCCAAGAAGACAACAAAATAGCAGATAAAGTCTATGTATTCAATATATAGCGGTCTCATTCTTGACTTAATGATCATTAAATCTCGCCTATTTATGCATAGTAGGCGCATTCGCCCTTAAAGAAGTCAAGGCAAGTAATGTCATTAAATTCATCAAACACCACATCATCTATCGATACGTGTCCCGAGTATTAATTGTGCATGACAACGCCCCTAATTTATCGAATTTGTCGACCGCAAAGAAGTTCGTAATCCAAGACATTTCATCTGACTTATAATCCCCTGCAAATGGTTTAGTCAAGCCTTTAACAAGACTATCATCAAGATCTTGGCAAAGCTAGTAAGGACCAATAAGCGAGTTGGGACGACAAGCTCGGTGACGCCTTTGGGCTTATCGCACCACAATCCAACACCCACGGGCCACCCCGCATTCCTTGGTATACGGATGTGAAGCCGCCCTTCCATTGGAAATACAAACCGTTCTCGTCGCTTAATTTATGTTCGAATGAGATGACGAAACACCTTGCCGCCTTGAGAGCTTCGATGTTAGGCTAAAAACGCTTGGAAGCTCAACAAAGAAATTGAGTTACACCGTGCAAGAATTTCTAAAGCCTTTAACAAGAAAGTCCGACATCGGTTTTCAAGGAGGATTTCTGGTGGCCAAATTAAATGATCCTTAATTCCAAGAAGAAAGGCAAATTTCAGCCCAAATGGGAAGGACCGTCAGAATCTACATGCCTACTCAAATGGAGCATATCACCGATCACTCAAGACGCCGACAAGTTAATGATGCCAATCAACGGAAGTTCCTAAAGAAATATTACCCCTAGTATACTCAGATAACCCATTCCTCGCAGCTTTAGATTATCAAACTCACTAAACTCCCAATGTCTATCATTACTCTCATTTGACCAAACCTTTGAAAGCTTAGGGTCATTTTAAATTTCCACCCCACTTGGCCAAAATTCCCAACAGCTTGAGGCCACCAATAAAATCAAAATTTGTTCTCAATTTCTTTTATGAAGGAGAGTTCCACTCTAATACCGGTTCGCCTCCCAAGAAGGGATAAATTTGAGTAACCAAACCCCTTAGGTTTCTAACTTTTACCTTTTACTCACCCGAAAGGCCCCCTGCTTTATCTCTCGAGTCAAAGCCACGTGGGTCTCGACTCCAATATGATTCTCGAGGTGGAGATCCCACTTTGAGTTTCTTTATAGATTCTCTCCTGCACGTATCAGACTCTTCTCACTTCTGCCACGGAACTAAGAGTCATCAATTGAAGCGGAGATAATAAAATATCTTCTTCTTCTTCAACACAACGGGTTCGCTCTTTGCCCCAAGAGAAGACACAATGGGTTCGCCTTTGCCCCAAGAGAAGACACAACGGGTTCATCTTCGCCCCAAGAGAAGACACAACCGGTTCGCCTTTGCCCCAAGAGAAGACAACAAAAATAATGATAAAGTCTATGTATTCAATATATACCCTTATTACCACTAATGATGATTCCAAACTACGCCTATTTATGCATAGTAGGCTATTCCCGCCCTAAATCAGAATAAGTCATTGCCTAACACACGCCACGTAATCGGGCCGCTCGTGATAATTGATCGCTTCACGATTCAATATCGAGCATAGATGTCATTACCTAATGACACCTAAACTATGCTTTTATGCATAGGATGTTATCTCTATCCCTTATTAGAGATAAGCCCGCATCTAACACATGCCGCCGTAATCGCCCGTGATAATTGATCGCTTCACGCGGTTCAATATCGAGCATAAAGTCTAAGAGAATTCACTCTTTTAGCACAACGTTATATGTAGAACGGATTTAAACAATCTACATGCTAGCCCAATTCAAACGGTAGTTGGTAAAGGCATATCAAATCCGTTGATGGCTGAGGGTTTGCCAAAAATCCTATTGAGATTATATCCATTCGTTCAAAGTAGAATAAAGAACGTGATAAAAGTCGACAAAAGTAAATTTTATTTCATAAATGATGGGATATAAAATACATTGTTGACTAAATAAAAAAAATCAAAAAATGTCCTATGGGGAAAATTGACTACGCGATCCGTTTCTTCCAAATTCGAGCTCACCGTATTCTTGTTCTAATTCCTTCTCGAGGAGGACTCTAGAAGCATCGTTAAGAGTTAGAAGCTGAATGATCTTTGATCCAGTTCAGCAGATGATAATCACATTTTAATGACATTTTAATAACCTCATTATCTATTTTATATCAATAAATATGTTACTAATAACATGTTTTATCTTATTTTGCATAATGGAGTATTAATGAATAAAAGCTCAAATGACTCAAATTCTCTCAATTTCTACCAATTGTTGAAGCCCAAATCGAGACAAGCGAAGGCCCAAGATACCAAGGGAATCCAAGAAGAATTCGTGCAAAAATATCAAGAAAAGACAAAATCCGTTGGGAACCATCGGTTGACCAACCGGTTGGCTAACCGGTTGGCTAACCGGTTAACCGATCGCCAACCATTGGTCAGCCAGATTCAATTTAGGATAGATTTCTCTTCCTTTTTGCCAAGTTTGATCCAATGGTTCACATCAACTCCGTTGGGGTATAAATAGGGTAGTATCCGAGGGTTTAGAGGTGTGAAATATTTTGTAAAACTCCTTTTGGAGAGAAAGGGTTGCTCTTGTTTTAGAGTACCTTTCATTGTAATAATTTTTCCTCAATAAATAAATATTTTCTCCCCTTCAATCCCATCTTCTTCTTCTTCAACACAACGGGTTCGTCTTTGCCCCAAGAAGACACAATGGGTTCGTCTTTGCCCCAAGAAGACACAAGCGGGTTCATCTTAAGCCCCAAGAGACACAATGGGTTCGTCTTTGCCCCAAGAAGACAACAAAATAGCGGATAAAGTCTATGTATTCAATATATAGCCGGTCTCATTCTTGACTTAATGATACATTAAATCTACGCCTATTTATGCATAGTAGGCTATTCCCGCCCTAAATCAGAATAAGTCATTTCAACACACGTGGCATCGGGCTCGTGATAATTGATCAAGCCTACGTATTCAATATCGTAGCATAGATGTCATTACCTAATGACACCTAAACTATGCTTTTATGCATAGGGATGTTATCTCTATCCCTTATTAGAGATAAGCCTGCATCTAACACATCGCCGTAATCGCGGTCTGCGGATAATTGATCGCTTCCACGGTTCAATATCGTAGCATAAAGTCTAAGAGAATTCACTCTTTTAGCACAACGTTATATGTAGAGCAGTTTAAACAATCTACATGCTAGCCCAATTCAAACGGTAGTTGGTAAAGGCATATCAAATCCGTTGATGGCTGAGGGTTTGCCAAAAATCCTATTGAGATTATATCCATTCGTTCAAAGTAGAATAAAGAACGTGATAAAAGTCGACAAAAGTAAATTTTATTTCATAAATGATGGGATATAAAATACATTGTTGACTAAATAAAAAAATCAAAAATGTCCTATGGGAGAAAATTGGCGGATCCGTTCTTCCGACTCAGAGCTGACACAGTATTCTTGTTCTAATTCCTTCTCGAGGAGGACTCTAGAAGCATCGTTAAGAGTTAGAAGTCAATGATCTTTGATCCAGCCTCAGCCAGATGATAATCACATTTTAATGACATTTTAATAACCTCATTATCTATTTTATATCAATAAATATGTTACTAATAACATGTTTTATCTTATTTTGAGAATAATGGAGTATTAATGAATAAAAGCTCAAATGACTCAAATTCTCTCAATTTCTACCAATTGTTGAAGCCCAAATCGAAGACAAGCGAAGGCCCAAGATACCAAGGGAATCCAAGAAGAATTAGTGCAAAAATATCAAGAAAAGACAAAATCCGTTGGGAACCAATCGGTTGACCAACCGGTTGGCTAACCGGTTGGCTAACCGATCGGCCAACCGATTGGTCGGCAGCAGATTCCGAATTTAGGATAGATTTCTCTTCCTTTTTTTGCCAAGTTTGATCCAATGGTTCACATCAACTCCGTTGGGGTATAAATAGGGGTAGTATCTGAGGGTTTAGAGGTGTGAAATATTTTGTAAAACTCCTTTTGGAGAGAAAGGGTTGCTCTTGTTTTAGAGTACCTTTCATTGTAATAATTTTTCCTCAATAAATAAATATTTTCTCCCCTTCAATCCCATCTTCTTCTTCTTGTTCAAGGACTGAAAGGAGGATGAGTTGATGATGATGAGTTCCAGGTTTCTCTTTATTTCTCTTTATTATTTCTTTTTCTTTCTTATTATTTATTTGCTTTGTAGTTTAGATTTAATAGCTTTTGTAGTTTAGATTTATTTGCTTTGTAGTTTAGATTTAATAGCTTTTGTAGTTTAGATTTAATTGCTTTGTAGTTAGATTAGTTTAGAATTTTTCTTTCTTTTTATTTTCTTTCTTTTTCTATTTGTTTGAATTTCCCAAGATGTTGAACTAAACTCTTGTGGGGATCTAGGTTGCATGAAACTAGTCTAATCTCTTTTGTATTTATGAATCATCTCTCTTATGCTTAAAAGATCATGTTTAGGTTAATCAACTAGAGAACTAATCGATAGAAGAAGAATTTGATAGTTTATGCTTTCCTTAAGTGGTTTGATAGGCTATGCTTATGAATTCTAGGATTATTATCTTGTTATTACTTTCTTCATGAGTTTGAATTTCAATTAGGTGATAATTTGATAAGTTATGCTTTCCTTAAGTGGTTTGATATCTTATGCTTAATAAATCTAATATGAGATGTGGTAAAAGAGAATTTTTCAGTAGATTATAATTTGAGTTAGCTAGTGGATTCAATTCTAGATTCCTTCATCTCTCTTATTGAATTCTCATCTTTTTAATTGTGATTCCTTTCACACACAATCCAAATCCACTCTCTCATCACTTCATCATGCTTTCATACTATCTTGAATAAAACCCTAATTGTCGCATAATTTGAGAACCAAGCTTGAATCAAACACTTCCTATTTCCGTTCCTCGTGGGATCGACAATCTTAAATACTATAACTTGACAATGGTTGTGCACTTGCGACTATAAAAGGTAAACACTCGTTTTGCCCATCAAGTTTTTGCCATGCTCGGGAACGGTGTTAAGTAGGAATTTTTTCTTAGTTCTTTAACTTGTGTGTTTGTCTATTGTGAATGACAAAAGGAGCTTGAAGGCAAGGAGTTGAAGATTCGAATTGAAGGTTGCCTCCAGCGAGGCTTTGCATTGCTTTTAGCATAGTAACTCTTCTCTCTAGTATTTTTAATTCCACCTATAGGTAGTTCATCACATTAGAGACAATTAGGTAATAAAAAATAAAATAAAAAAAAAAAATTTGACTTTC
The DNA here is from genome assembly GCA_012295165.1 of Asparagus setaceus. NCBI lineage: Eukaryota > Viridiplantae > Streptophyta > Magnoliopsida > Asparagales > Asparagaceae > Asparagus > Asparagus setaceus. The sequence continues at coordinate 60,645,398 of CM022701.1, forward strand.
TTTCTTGCTGACCATAATAAAAAAAAAAAATTTATTTTTCTTTTCATCCTTTTAGTTGCTTTTAATTTCTAGAGTGCATTGCATATAATAGTAGGAATTCACCAAAGTGATTTGAGCATTTTGAATTGACACTCACTTGAAAATATTTTTAAGGGCAAAACCCATTAATCAAGATAAGGTGAGGGATTTCATCACCCTTTCCTTAGCCAAAATCAGCGATTCCTCACTACACAAACCCAAGCCTCCTAAAAAAATTAGGCGTTGGCCCCTAAGGATTCGAGCTCAATAAGGAACAAGAAATTCTTGAGTGAACTGGTCTAAGTTTATTTGGATTAATTGGTGTCTAAGGCAAGGTTTAGGGGTTGCGTAGTTACCGCAAGGAACGAGGTACTTAATTGATCTTTGATCTCCCTCTAGTACTATCCTTACGGCTAATTACCCACGTAAAGCTGGATTTTTCACTTAGGGAGTTTTGGTTAGAGTCGGTCTAGCCGAAGTTAGGCTTAACCCTAGAGTTAGGGTGATTGAAAAGTGATTGCCTTGATTTGTTAATTTTTCTTTTTCTTCTTCCCTCTTCTTCTCTTTTCACCATCTCACTAACTTTTTCATTTTTTTATTTATTAAAAAAAAATCTCTTGATTTTGGTTCATGCAAACTTGGGTTAGGAATAATACCAATCGTTTAGTTAGCTCGATTCAACTTCTCAACCAAGCGAAATGGCCAATCCTCCGTTCTTCAAGATATCGCTACCCAACTAGGAATGCTATCCCTTCATGCATTAAGCTTCCGAAGCAAATGGAACTAATTTGAACTCAGACCACATTTCATCAACATGCTTCCAAAATTTTAGGAACGTAAACCAAGACGATATATTTTCATCTCGAATTTGTAGAAGTCTCCATTTCATGATTAAAATGAAAGACCTAGCGAGGATGCAATTAAGCTTCAATTTATTCCCTTCACTCTTAAGGACAAAGCAAAAAATGGTATCTTACCCACGATTCGATTTCAACTGGGATGATTTTGTAAAAGTTTTTCTAAAAAATTCTTCCCAATTCACAAAACGGTCAAGCTCTAAACAAAGATTCAAAATTTTAGGATTGTCCCGTGAGCCATTCGAAGTATTTCGATAGGTTTAAGGATCTCCTCATCCAATGTCCTCACCATGGTGCGGAAAAATGGCGATTGTGCCAAATCATTTCTGAAGGATTGGACTATCTGCAAAAACTTCCTTAGAGTCTATGTGTCAAGGGGATTTTATGAAGAAAAATGTCGATGAAGCGTGGGATTTCTTAGAGAGTCTGTCGAGAAAAACCATGCAATGGGAACACCGGATGACGTGGTGCATCGGTTCCTCAAGCCAAATCTAGTGGTCCTTCCAGAGGAATGAATATAGCCGTGAAGCAAAGATGGCGGCGATCATCGCGTAGGCTAGAAGCTCTCGAAATCAAAGAACGCTCTGCTCAAGTCAATCAAATCTCTCGCCCAGTTGTCACAATTGTCGGTCCCATCTCATGTTGCCGATGAATGCCCTCTTTTAGGATCTAATCACCACTAGATCGTTAACGCCAGATTCCAAAGATCCTAGAAATGATCCTTTTGCCCCAACCTACAATCCGGTTGGCGGAATCATCCCAACTGCGTGGAACCAAGGAAGTTACCCGAAATCAAAGCGTCAATCCCACCTCAAACCAACAAATTCCTAGGGGAAACACGATTCCGCTCAATCCACCAAACAATTTCCATCACTCAAATCTACCTTTTCAAATTTCCTCCTCATCAACCGACGAATCTTTCTAACCCATCAGAAAACGCCTTGGTGTCATAGAAAAGGGTTTAGAAGCCATGATCAAAACCACCACCAACCTCGTTGACTCAATCATCCAACACTCTAAATTCCTTCATGCAAACAACCAACCAAGCGATCAACTCAACACTCAAGCCATCGCCAGATAGAAACCCAACTAGGGCAATAGCAAACCGTGGAGTGAAAGAGAGAAAGGAACATTTCCAAGTCAACCTCAGAGTCAACCCTAACAACATTGGTTCAAACCCAAATCACCCATCTCGTAAATGCAATCCATACGTTGAGATCGGGAAGCGAGATAGATAACCAAGTCGAGAACACCTTGACTCAAACTTAGTCTCCCATCCAACACACTCCTTCCGATGACCAAGATTAAACTCAAACCGAAGTCTAACCTGATAGGAATACACCCGTTGCACCCTTTCGGATAGACTTAGACATAGGAAAAACTCTCCCCAAGTAGAGAAAATCCTAGAAACTTTCAAACAGTCAAGATCAACATCCCTCTCTTAGATGCAATGGAACAAATTCCCTCTTATGCAAAATTCTTAAAAGATTTATGCACTAAGAAAAGAATCACAAATATTCCAAAGAAAGTCTTTCTTCTTTGCTAATATCGTGACATGCTCTCAAAGCCCACCCCTTTGAAATATAAGGATCGAGGTTGTCCTACTATCCCGTATAATAGGAAACACCGTCATTGATAGGGCATTACTAGACCTAGGAGCTAGTGTAAACCTTCTTCCCTTTTAGGTTTATCGTGACTAGGTGTAGGAGAACTTAAACCGACAAGATGTACCCTACAATTAGCCGATAGATCCGTGAAGATTCCCAAGGGAGAGGTAGAGGATGTTTTGATTAAGGTTGGAGAATTCATTTTCCCTGTTGATTTCATCGTCCTAGAGATGCAGCCCGTTCCCAATCTCAAGGGTCAAATCCCAGTCATCCTAGGAAGACCATTCTTAGCAATCTCAAATGCTTTAATCAATTGTAGAACTGGTCTTATGAAACTATCTTTTGGAAACATGACTGTCGATCTTAATATTTTCAACTTAGGAAGACAACCCTGTGATCCATCTGATCAACCCTTAGAGGTAAACTTCATTCAGGGTATCTCCAGTGAGCAACAAGAAGAGGAGTGTAGTTCCGACATCTGTTTTTCTGACCTAGTCATGGAGGAAACTTTCGATTTTATATAGGACTAGATTCACCAATCAATCATGTCTCTGAAATCAGCTGGCAACGCGAGCCATTAGAAATCGAGCCTCGAACTCAACTTCGCCCTTCCATCGAGGAACCCCCTAAGTTAGAGCTCAAACCATTACCCGAAAATCTTGAGTATGCCTACTTAGGGGAGAATGAGAGTGCACTTTGTCATCATCTCTTCAAAATTGACACTGTTGAAGGAAGCCCTCTTAGCGGTTTAAGAGAGAATAGGAAGCCATTGGATGGACCATGGCTGATATCAAGGGATTAGTCCAACCATTGTTCAACACCAATCCACTTGATTGATGATGCCAAACCTACTAGAGATCCTCAACGTAGGTTAAACCCAGTAATGAAAGAGGCTATTAGGAAAGACATTCTGAAATGTCTCGATCATGGGATCATTTATCCCATTTCAGATAGTTCCTAGGTAAGTCCGGTCCAAGTAGTTCCGAAAAAATCTGGGATCACCGTGATCCAAAATAATGCTAATGAACTAATTCCCTTTCGAATCCAAACCGGTTGGCGATGCATTGACTATAGAAAACTCAACTTAGCTACGGAAAGATCACTTCCGCTTCCTTTCATAGACCAAATGTTAGAGCGCCTAGCGGGACATGAGTTCTATTGTTTCTTGGATGGATATTCAGGTTATAATCAGATCCCCATTGCCCCGTAAGATCGAGAAAACCACTTTCACATGCCCATCTGGAACCTTTGCATATCGCCGCATGCCTTTTGGGTTGTGTAGCGCACCGCCACATTCCAACGCCGCATGATTAGTATCTTCTCGACATGGTAGAGCGCTTTCTAGAAATTTTCATGGGCGACTTTTCCATCTTTGGCGACACATTCTCGAATGTTTGAATCATCTTCGACCGGTCCTATTACGATGTAGGGAGAAAAATCGACTCTTAATTGGGAGAAATGTCATTTCATGGTCAAACAGGCATTGTCTTAGGTCATGTCATTTCCAATAGGGGTATCGAAGTTGACAAAGCTAAGGTAGATCTTATTTCAACCTTCCTCCAAAAATGTTAAGGATGTCGATCATTTCTTGGTCATGCCGGTTTCTATAGACGCTTCATCAAAATTTTAGCAACATTGCTAGACCTTTGACCAATCTCTTAGCTAAGGATACCATTCAATTCTCACTTGAATGCCTCAAAGCTTTTGATTATCGAAAAAGAACTAACCACGTACTCATCATTCATGCACCGATTGGACCTTACCCTTCAATTAATGTGTGATGCATCCGATTCTCGCAATTGGTGCCGTTCTAGGACAACGATTGATGGAAAATCGCATGTAATCTACTATGCCAAGAGGACACTAAACGATGCTCAACAAAATTACTCACATCAAAAAGAATTTTAGTCACGCCTTTGCCTTAGAAAAATTCAGTCCTATCTCATCGGTCTTTGACCAAAGTATTCACAGATCACGCCGCACTTAAGTATCTTTTGACCAAGAAGGATGCTAAAGCACGGCTCATTAGATGGATTCTCCTACTGTGAGTTTGACATTCAGATCCTTGACAAAAAGGCATAGAAAACCACGTGGCGGATCATCTCTCGAGACTTCCAAATGCACCAACATCAAATGTCCCAATCAATGAACTTTTTCCAAACGAACAACTCCTACAAATCCAACTGCTCCATGGTTTGCGATATTGTCAATTACTTAGTCACTAAACAGCCTCTCATTGGTCTAAACAGATAGATCTCGCTTTCTCCCGTGTAAAATACTTCTACCGGGATGATCCATATCCGCTAAGTAATCGCCCGACGATTTTTAGGAGGTGTATTCCAAATGAAGAAACTAGGAGTGTTCTATCTTTTGCCACGAGCAAGCATGTGGGGCCACTTTGGCTCAAGAAAGCTGCCGAAAAATTCTCCGGTGTGGGCTATATTGGCCAAGCGTGTTCAAAGATTCCTATGAGTTTTGCAAAACCTCAGAACCATTGTCACTCTTAGGTAAAATCACTAGAAGAAATATGATGCCCTTACAACCCATTTTAAGCTGTTGAACTTTTTGATTTGTGGGGTATAGATTTCATGGGACCTTTTCCAAATTCCTTCTAATATGTACATTCTAGTGGTCACGAGTATATGTCGAAATGGGTTGAAGCGGTTGCGTGCAAGACTAATGATAACAAGGTTGTTGTTCGGTTTTACGAAGGAGAATATTTTTCACGATTTGGTGTGCCCCGAGCAATAATTAGCGATAATGGTACACATTTCTGCAACCGTTCCTTTGAGGCATTAATGAGGAAGTACTCGATCACACACAAACTGTCAACTCCTTATCACCCTCAAACCAGTGGTCAAGTAGAGGTCACAAATAGGCAGATCAAACAAATTCGAAAAAACAGCCACAAATAAAAGGATTGGTCCTTAAAACTCGCGATGCTCTATGGGCATATCGAGCGGCCTTTAAAACTCGCTAGAAATGTCACCGTCTGAGACTTGTTTTGGAAAGGCCTGCCATTTACCAGTTGAGTTAGAACACCGAGCAATGTGGGCAATTAAACAACTTAACCTTGATTTAGACTTGGCAGGAAAAATGAGAATGCTTCAATTAAATGAGTTAGAGGAAATTCAAAACGATGCATATATAAATTCAAAAATTTATAAAGAGAAAACCAAGGTTTTTCACGACAATTCAATATTACGGAGAAACTTCACACCGGGACAAAAAGTTTTACTTTACAACTCAAGACTACACATTTTTCCTGGTAAATTAAGATCACGATGGTCAGGACCGTTTATTGTCACTCAAGTTTTCTCACACGGGGCTATCGAGATTAAAGATCCTAAAAATGATCATGTTTTCAAAGTGAATGGTCAACGTTTAAAACCCTTTTTAGAATCTTCTACACTTGGAGAGGAGGAGGTGTTTGTTCTCCATGAGCCACACTATCGTAATTCAAAAAAAAAAATCTTGTAAATCCTTTGTGCATATCTGAAAAAAATAAAATAAAATAAAAATGGTTTCGTCTCCCCTCATTACCGAGGTAAATCACGGTTTTCAATTTTTTTTCTGTTCCAGTCATCAGAACATCGTAAGTGCTTCCACTCTTCTCCATGTTACTTTCTGCATTTACATTGAGGACAATGCAAATTTTAGGTGTGGGGTGGGACTTAGTCAAATTTCTCGTATTTTAGTCATTTTTCATTTTTCATTTTTCATTTTCTTTTTCTTATTCATTTTTCATTTTCTTTTTCTTAAAAAATAAAATAAATAAATAAATAAATAAATAAATAAATAAATAAAAATTGTCACTTGCCAACTTAATAGAGTTGATTAATAGTCTTCTAATCACGAGTTAGTTATACACTCAAGTTTACCTTTTATGATAATTTTAAATAAATTTCGAAGAATGATTTTCAAAGTGGTATACTTTACTAAAGTTTAACTTGGATGTTTAATCAGAGTGATGAAATTTTATGCTCTTAACTTAGAGTTGAAAATGATTCTTTAAGTTGCATTAATCCAAATATTTTTCAGAACATATATACATATACACATATATTATACTAACTTAACAAAAGAGTCTGAAAAATGGGCACCAAATAAATTTCTCTTAAAATCATCGGTAGTTCTTTGTTACTAAGCCTAAGTTGGTGAGTAATTAAGCCCGAGGAGTATTTTTATGCTTAATGACCTAAGCCCAATTGGGTTGGGATTCATTGGCCCAAAACTCGCTAAATGGTCACTTAGAAAGCCCGATTAAAAAGAACAAGACTACCAAGAAAAAAAAAAAAAAAAAAAACTAACCATGTTTTTATATATATGGAAATAATGGTATATGTTCTTGATTTTTCAAAATGGGTTAAGAGACTTGAACATTGTTTGAAACAAAGAGTTAGCATGTTTCCTTCAAAACTTTTGAATTAAATCTTTGAGAAAAACTTGGTTTTGTATCACTACAATTCAATATTACGGAGAAACTTCACACCGGGACAAAAGTTTTACTTTACAACTCAAGACTACACATTTTTCACGGTAAATTAAGATCACGATGGTCGGGACCGTTTATTGTCACTCAAGTTTTCTCACACGGGGCTATCGAGATTAAAGATCCTAAAATGATCATGTTTTCAAAGTGAATGGTCAACGCTTAAAACCCTTTTAGAATCTTCTACACTTGAGAGGAGGAGGTGTTTGTTCTCCATGAGCCACACTATCGTAATTCAAAAAAAAAAATCTTGTAAATCCTTTGTGCATATCTGAAAAAATAAAATAAAATAAAATAAAATAAAAATGGTTTCGTCTCCCCTCATTACCGAGGTAAATCACGGTTTTCAATTTTTTTTCTGTTCCAGTCATCCTAACATCCTGTAGTGCTTCCACTCTTCTCCATGTTACTTTCTGCATTTACATTGAGGACAATGCAAATTTTAGGTGTGGGGTGGGACTTAGTCAAATTTCTCGTATTTTAGTCATTTTTCATTTTTCATTTTTCATTTTCTTTTTCTTATTCATTTTTCATTTTCTTTTTCTTAAAAAATAAATAAATAAATAAATAAATAAATAAATAAATAAAAATTGTCACTTGCCAACTTAATAGAGTTGATTAATAGTCTTCTAATCACGAGTTAGTTATACACTCAAGTTTACCTTTTATGATAATTTTAAATAAATTTCGAAAGAATGATTTTCAAAGTGGTATACTTTACTAAAGTTTAACTTGGATGTTTAATCAGAGTGATGAAATTTTTGCGTTCTTAACTTAGAGTTGAAAATGATTCTTTAAGTTGCATTAATCCAAATATTTTTCAGAACATATATACATATACACATATATTATACTAACTTAACAAAAGAGTCTGAAAAATGGGCACCAAATAAATTTCTCTTAAAATCATCGGTAGTTCTTTGTTACTAAGCCTAAGTTGGTGAGTAATTAAGCCCGAGGAGTATTTTTATGCTTAATGACCTAAGCCCAATTGGGTTGGGATTCATTGGCCCAAAACTCGCTAAATGGTCACTTAGAAAGCCGATTAAAAGAACAAGACTACCAAGAAAAAAAAAAAACTAACCATGTTTTTATATATATGGAAATAATGGTATATGTTCTTGATTTTTCAAAATGGGTTAAGAGACTTGAACATTGTTTGAAACAAAGAGTTAGCATGTTTCCTTCAAAACTTTTGAATTAAATCTTTGAGAAAAACTTGGTTTTGTATCACTACAATGGAAGGATTTTCTTAAGAAGTTTACTTTGAAATCATGATAAAAGCGTTTTCTTGAGTATTAACCGACTTGTGGAATTTTTGAATTATTCAATTAGCTTCTTTAAATTGGCAAGTTGGTGAATTTTGTGGGTATATTCCTTGCAAACCCTCACGAGACTACAACTTCGTCCACTAGGGTAACCTAGGGGTTTAAAGGCTTGTTGTATCGCTAAATACAACCGCGATTCTGAAAGTGAGTTAGGATTTTTCTTTCTTTCTTTTTCATTTTTCTTCCTTGCTAGAGGACTAGCAAAAGTTTAGGTGTGGGGGTATTTGATAATCACATTTTAATGACATTTTAATAACCTCATTATCTATTTTATATCAATAAATATGTTACTAATAACATGTTTTATCTTATTTTCTTGAGAATAATGGAGTATTAATGAATAAAAGCTCAAATGACTCAAATTCTCTGAATTTCTACCAATTGTTGAAGCCCAAATCAAGACAAACGAAGGCCCAAAATACCAAGGGAATCCAAGAAGAATTAGTGCAAAATATCAAGAAAAGACAAAATCCGTTGGGAACCAATCGGTTGACCAACCGGTTGGCTAACGGTTGGCTAACGGTTGGCTAACCGATCGACCAACGATTGGTCGGCGAATTCGAATTTAGGAAAGATTTCTCTTCCTTTTTGCCAAGTTTGATCCAATGGTTCACATCAACTCCGTTGGGGTATAAATAGGGGTAGTATCGAGGGTTTAGAGGTGTGAAATATTTTGTAAAACTCCTTTTGGAGAGAAAGGGTTGCTCTTGTTTTAGAGTACCTTTCATTGTAATAATTTTTCCTCAATAAATAAATATTTTCTCCCTTCAATCCCATCTTCTTCTTCTTGTTCAAGGACCGAAAGGAGGATGAGTTGATGATGATGAGTTGCGGGTTTCTCTTTATTTCTCTTTATTATTTCTTTTCTTTCTTGTTATTTATTTGCTTTGTAGTTTAGATTTAATAGCTTTTGTAGTTTAGATTTATTTGCTTTGTAGTTTAGATTTAATAGCTTTTGTAGTTTAGATTTAATTGCTTTGTAGTTAGATTAGTTTAGAATTTTTCTTTTCTTTTTATTTTCTTTCTTTTTCTATTTGTTTGAATTTCCCAAGATGTTGAACTAAACTCTTGTGGGGATCTAGGTTGCATGAAACTAGTCTAATCTCTTTTGTATTTATGAATCATTCAATTAGCTTCTTTAAATTGGCAAGTTGGTGAATTTTGTGGGTATATTCACTGCAAACCCTCACGAGACTACAACTCGTCCACTAGGGTAACCTAGGGGTTTAAAGGCTTGTTGTATGCTAAATACAACCGCCATTCCTCGCGAAAGTGAGTTAGGATTTTTCTTTTCTTTCTTTTCATTTTTCTTCCTTGCTAGAGGACTAGCAAAAGTTTAGGTGTGGGGGTATTTGATAATCACATTTTAATGACATTTTAATAACCTCATTATCTATTTTATATCAATAAATATGTTACTAATAACATGTTTTATCTTATTTTCTTGAGAATAATGGAGTATTAATGAATAAAAGCTCAAATGACTCAAATTCTCTGAATTTCTACCAATTGTTGAAGCCCAAATCAAGACAAACGAAGGCCCAAAATACCAAGGGAATCCAAGAAGAATTAGTGCAAAATATCAAGAAAAGACAAAATCCGTTGGGAACCAATCGGTTGACCAACCGGTTGGCTAACGGTTGGCTAACGGTTGGCTAACCGATCGGCCAACCGATTGGTGCAGCAGATTCCGAATTTAGGAAAGATTTCTCTTCCTTTTTTGCCAAGTTTGATCCAATGGTTCACATCAACTCCGTTGGGGTATAAATAGGGGTAGTATCTGAGGGTTTAGAGGTGTGAAATATTTTGTAAAACTCCTTTTGGAGAGAAAGGGTTGCTCTTGTTTTAGAGTACCTTTCATTGTAATAATTTTTCCTCAATAAATAAATATTTTCTCCCTTCAATCCCATCTTCTTCTTCTTGTTCAAGGACCGAAAGGAGGATGAGTTGATGATGATGAGTTGCGGGTTTCTCTTTATTTCTCTTTATTATTTCTTTTCTTTCTTGTTATTTATTTGCTTTGTAGTTTAGATTTAATAGCTTTTGTAGTTTAGATTTATTTGCTTTGTAGTTTAGATTTAATAGCTTTTGTAGTTTAGATTTAATCTTTTAATTGTGATTCCTTTCACACACAATCCAAATCCACTCTCTCATCACTTCATCATGCTTTCATACTATCTTGAATAAAACCCTAATTGTCACGCATAATTTGAGAACCAAGCTTGAATCAAACACTTCCTATTTCCCGTTCCTCGTGGGATCGACAATCTTAAATACTATAACTTGACAATGGTTGTGCACTTGCGACTATAAAAGGTAAACACTCGTTTTTGCCCATCAGCAGACCTTGCGTCAGATGCCTTCAATTGCTCGGCCAGTTTAGAACGAGTCTTCTCTGAACTAGCAAGATCAATCTTCAGGAGAGCACGCGCCTCTTCGGCGTCTGCAAGAGCTTTCTTCAGGCGAACGATCTCGAGGTTGTGCGTCTCAATGGAGCGGACCAAGTCAGCATTGGCCTCATCCCGTGTATTCAAGCTTGCCCTTAGACGTGCAGACTGAGCCTTGACTTGCTGTAGTTCTTCCTCAACAGCTCTTCGCTTGGCTTCCCTAGCTCGCGTGATAGACTCAACTCGAGAAGAGATATAAGAGGAAGTACCCCCGGACTGAAGTCTCTAAAGTTCACCCAGTTCCTGCTCTAACTGAACCAGATCTTCTGCAATAGAGTCAGCCAAGTCAGGAAAACCCTCTTCTCTTATGATATTCACATGCCGATCTAGAAGCCGTTTATTTGGTGAAGGAAGAACCTTTATTCACGACCTTTTCAATCAATTTATTGAGAAGGAACGTGAAACCCTCAAGCTCTGCACTGATAACCATCTTCTCTGGGTCTTCATCCGCCATCAAAGCTCTAATCGTTATTAGGTACAACACGGAAGGAGCATTGTGAAAGAGGAAGTGTAAGTTTCTGAAGACCTCAAATTCTAAAACTCTCAGAAGAAACAAGATTGGGAGACATACCAGTGTGGCTAGAAGATCCCCTAGCTGAAGTTGTCTCCCCCATACTCGTCGATATAGCCTCGAGAACCACTGGAGTTGATTCAGGTTCAGCTTGAGTAGCCGGTGGTCCAGGTCAAACGAGAGAACTCTCAGCAAGAGTCGAGACAATGATGGACTCAGTTGGGAGAACGAGAGGTTGAGTCTCTAAATGCGGAACCGCCGGAGCTTGCTCTACAATAGTAGTAATGGGTTCTACAGGTGAAAATACCATCAAGTGTCAACTATCGGTTAGAAGATTGAGAAGATCTGAATGATAAGACACGTACCGGCAGAAGAGCTAGCCTCTACAATAGATTCTCTCGAGTATGTTCGATAACATCTCGAAATTAGATTCTGGTCGAACTTCGAGAAGAGATATAAGAGGAAGTACCCGGACTGAAGTCTCTAAAGTTCACCGGTTCTGCTCTAAGCGAACGGATCTTACGCAATAGAGTCGACCAAGTCGGAAAACCCTCTTCTCTTATGATATTCACATGCCGATCTAGAAGCCGTTTATTTGGTGAAGGAAGAACCTTTATTCCGACCTTTTCAATCAATTTATTGAGAAGGAGCGTGAAACCCTCAACTTCTGCGATAACCATCTTCTACGGGTCTTCATCCGCCATCAAAGCTCTAATCGTTATTAGGTACAACACGGAAGGAGCATTGTGAAAGAGGAAGTGTAAGTTTACGAAGACCTCAAATTCTAAAACTCTCGAAGAAACAAGATTGGGAGACATACCAGTGTGGCTAGAAGATCCCCCAGCTGAAGTTGTCTCCCCCATGCTTGTCGATATAGCCTCGAGAACCACTGGAGTTGATTCAGGTTCAGCTTGAGTAGCCGGTGGTCCAGGTCGAACGAGAGAACTCTCAGCAAGAGTCGAGACAATGATGGACTCAGTTGGGAGAGCGAGAGGTTGAGTCTCTAAATCTTGAACAGGAGCTTGCTCTACAATAGTAGTAATGGGTTCTCTGGTGAAAATACCATCAAGTGTCAACTATCGGTTAGAAGATTGAGAAGATCTGAATGATAAGACACGCATCGCTAAGAGCTAGCCTCTACAATAGATTCTCTCGAGTATGTTCGATAACATCTCGAAATTAGATTCTGGTCGAACTTCGAGAAGAGATATAAGAGGAAGTACCCGGACTGAAGTCTCTAAAGTTCACCGGTTCTGCTCTAAGCGAACGGATCTTACGCAATAGAGTCGACCAAGTCGGAAAACCCTCTTCTCTTATGATATTCACATGCCGATCTAGAAGCCGTTTATTTGGTGAAGGAAGAACCTTTATTCCGACCTTTTCAATCAATTTATTTGAATTTCCCAAGATGTTGAACTAAACTCTTGTGGGGATCTAGGTTGCATGAAACTAGTCTAATCTCTTTTGTATTTATGAATCATCTCTTATGCTTAAAAGATCATGTTTAGGTTAATCAACTAGAGAACTAATCGATAGAAGAAGAATTTGATAGTTTATGCTTTCCTTAAGTGGTTTGATAGGCTATGCTTATGAATTCTAGGATTATTATCTTGTTATTACTCTCTTCATGAGTTTGAATTTCAATTAGGTGATAATTTGATAAGTTATGCTTTCCTTAAGTGGTTTGATATCTTATGCTTAATAAATCTAATATGAGATGTGGTAAAAGAGAATTTTTCGTAGATTATAATTTGAGTTAGCTAGTGGATTCAATTCTAGATTCCTTCATCTCTCTTATTGAATTCTCATCTTTTAATTGTGATTCCTTTCACACACAATCCAAATCCACTCTCTCATCACTTCATCATGCTTTCATACTATCTTGAATAAAACCCTAATTGTCACGCATAATTTGAGAACCAAGCTTGAATCAAACACTTCCTATTTCCGTTCCTCGTGGGATCGACAATCTTAAATACTATAACTTGACAATGGTTGTGCACTTGCGACTATAAAAGGTAAACACTCGCTTTTGCCCATCGTCTTTGCTACGATGCCTTCAATTGTTCTCATGCAGCTTTAGAACGAAGTCTTCCGAACTAGCAAGATCAATCTTCAGAGAGCACGCCTCTTCGGCGCCTCTGCAAGTTTCAGCGAACGATCTCGAGGTTGTGCGTCTCAATGGAGCGGACCAAGTCAGCATTGGCCTCATCCCGTGTATTCAAGCTTGCCCTTAGACGTGCAGACTGAGCCTTGACTTGCTGTAGTTCTTCCTCAACGACTCTTGGCAGCTTCTAGCTCGCGTGATAGACTCAACTCGAGAAGAGATATAAGAGGAAGTACCCCCGGACTGAAGTCTCTAAAGTTCACCCAGTTCCTGCTCTAACTGAACCAGATCTTCTGCAATAGAGTCAGCCAAGTCAGGAAAACCCTCTTCTCTTATGATATTCACATGCCGATCTAGAAGCCGTTTCGCTGAGCTGAAGGAAGAACCTTTATTCACGACCTTTTCAATCAATTTATTGAGAAGGAACGTGAAACCCTCAAGCTCTGCACTGATAACCATCTTCTCTGGGTCTTCATCCGCCATCAAAGCTCTAATCGTGTCGTACAACACGGAAGGAGCCGCTGTGAAAGAGGAAGTGTAAGTTTCTGAAGACCTCAAATTCTAAAACTCTCAGAAGAAACAAGATTGGGAGACATACCAGTGTGGCTAGAAGATCCCCTAGCTGAAGTTGTCTCCCCCATACTCGTCGATATAGCCTCGAGAACCACTGGAGTTGATTCAGGTTCAGCTTGAGTAGCCGGTGGTCCAGGTCAAACGAGAGAACTCTCAGCAAGAGTCGAGACAATGATGGACTCAGTTGGGAGAACGAGAGGTTGAGTCTCTAAATGCGGAACCGCCGGAGCTTGCTCTACAATAGTAGTAATGGGTTCTACAGGTGAAAATACCATCAAGTGTCAACTATCGGTTAGAAGATTGAGAAGATCTGAATGATAAGACACGTACCGGCAGAAGAGCTAGCCTCTACAATAGATTCTCTCGAGTATGTTCGATAACATCTCGAAATTAGATTCAGTGAACTTCGAGAGAAAGAAATCATCTGAGCTAGGCTTTGTTCAGATGACTCCTCGAAACCCTCTTCATGTGCGGGCTCTGTTTGCATCTGACCTTCCGCTGTGACGTTGACAATACACTCTGGGTGTTAGTTTGCATATATTTACGAATGTTAGAATCGTAATAATATATGTACATACCGAGAGCCGGTTCCGTGAGTTCAGCAGACTCATCAAGTGCCCCGCTTGAAGCTGCCTCTCCCTCAGCCTGCTCCTCCGTCACTGCAGCTACAACATGTTAACTCTTCAATACAACGAAAAAAAAAAACAAAGTAAAGTTCAGACTTCATACTGAGACGCGGCTCCGCTTGGCTAACACTTGTGCCCATTTCTTGAAGTTTTTCTAAAAGAATATGAAGCGCATTAGCGATTAGCGGAGGAACAAAGTCGGATTCTCTCAACTCCTTGAGTTGCCATCTAGAGGAGGTATTCGTACCTGCGACGACAATCTCAGGAGCATGAGGGATGTCAACATCTGCGCCAATGACAGTGTCCGGGGCACCCTCATCCATAGCCTCATGTACTCGCGTCGTGAAGCCGGGATCTGCATAAACAAATGCTGGAGGAGGGGAAGGTTCAGCCTGAATTTCACCTTCTTCAGAGGGAGCTGAGAAGAGAAAGTAAAGTAATAA
The DNA here is from genome assembly GCA_012295165.1 of Asparagus setaceus. NCBI lineage: Eukaryota > Viridiplantae > Streptophyta > Magnoliopsida > Asparagales > Asparagaceae > Asparagus > Asparagus setaceus. Next base: position 60,660,407 of record CM022701.1, read on the forward strand.
GTATCGATCGCAATCGAAATGATGAAGTTTAAGTTAACAAAATCCTACCTTCTTCCCCAAGTGGAAAATCAGTACCCGCCTCCTCACGAGTTGGAGAGATTGGACGCTGAGGCCTGTGTGCGAGCTTCTTTGTCCGCAATTACGCTCTGACAATGGACGTTGGGGAGGGAACAGTTGTCGACATGCGGACCCTCTTCCTCAGAATGAGATCTGAAGCCTCCTCTTCCTCTTCTTCCTCTTCTCCTGTCTCAACAGTCATCTTGTTGGGATAGGTAAGAACGACCTTCTTTCAAGACCGTTTCAAAGGACGTTTGGGAGGAGATGGGACACGGGGAGAAGCTCTGACTAGTACATCCCGTCGAGTTGGAGAACGGCGAGGAGGAGGTATTACTACTTCACTCCGTATCCGGACCCCTGTAGGACGAACAATCTCTTCTCCTTCCTCTTCGGAAGTTCGGATCGTGTCGTCAAAATCTTCTTCTTCAATCTCCTCTCGAACAGCCTTTTTCTTGCCTTTAGATTTCCTCACTGGTTGAGCTCACAGAGGAGAAGTACGAGTTAGCATAGGCTCTCTTCTGTGCCCCACTTCAGTGGGAGCGTTAGCTGCAATGAGCCACTTACAATACAGAAACGTTGTTTGAAGCTTAGGCTCGGTGGGGAAGCTAATTTGGTATTGGTGTAGCGTGATACTCAATACCGGTAGCTACCGTCAATAAGGCCTCCATGGGTCTTCATTCCCGGTCCAGTTCGACATAGATCGATCATAGCGAATTGGCGAAGCGGCATGGAAGATAAGGCTCAATGTCACACGAGTTCTTAACTCGAAAGATGAGGTAGCCGGGCCGGATGTTTATCAACCACCGGAAACACCCAAGGTCCAATATGGTTCTATTCCCATTGGGTTCAGCAGCATCCACGAGTACTTCATCATAATGACCCGAAAAGTGTGGGAAACACTTGAAAAATTCCCAACACTTGGAGACTTTGAATTGGCAAGTCACCTCTAGCCATTGCCTCGCTCCCCACTTGCAGTTCTCCAAAGTTTGCAGCAGAGGAAGGTCAGGGTCAACTGTCTCGGGCGCCGTCATTAAGTCCGGGCGATGGAGCACGAGCCAGGCCATCAAATAGGTATATGGTAGCTCCACCTTTACAGCCGAAATCTCATCTGAGGACCCTTTGCCCTTCAGGTTGAAGCCAGTAACTAAGCGTCGAAGCCCACAATGTATGTCTGCCACCATCGCCGAAAGGAGAGAAAGTCGACGACCGACAACTAGCTCGACGGCTGGGAAAAGTACTTCCAGAGGCATGGCATCTGAGGATTGATGTGGAACCACGCATTTTTTCAGCCAAATTGCTAAGTAGCCCGCCAAAAGAGTTTGTGGCTTGATCTGTTTCTGCACTTGCCACAAGAAAATCTCGAACTTGGTGCCCTTGGGAATCTTGCCCTCAGCAAATGGAGTAGTAAAAGATTGGGCATTTGTCTTCGCGATCAAATTATTGATGGCAGAAGGGGTTAGAGGCTCCAGTTCTTCTACCTCATTGCTACTCTCCAAGTTCTTGAACAGATAGTCGGCAAATTGCTTTAAACTAACTTGCGGACTTTTCCTAGCTCTCACGTCAGCCGACGCTATTGCCGTCTGGTAATGGCAGGTTAAATCCCACAAAATCTCATAACTTACAGAGGACTTCTCCTTCATTTGCTTCAGCTGACGGTTGGTAGGGAAATACTCTTGGTACGGCGCGTCACCCATTGGCAGGTCAGATACCTTCATCATCTCATGGAGTGGCAGGCCCAGCTCCCCGTTCCTTGTCAAGAAGGTATTGGTGTCCGGGTTGTAGATCTCTAGAAGCACAAGGAAGTGATTCACGCTGATAGGAAGCCCGTACATACTCGCTTGGATGGGGATATATAAGCCATTCGCCTAAAGCCCCTGGCTCCACTGACCAAGGACATACTTGGTCATCCGCGTCCACCATCGATCGCCAGTAGAGTGGACCCAACCAAAACATCGGTGAGTCTTTTTGGGCGGCAACTCCCTTCCTATTCGGGCCAAGCGATTCTTCACTGTGTCAGATTTGACCATCAGTTCATTGTGAGGCGGACTATCTTGACCGGTGATTCCAGGGTAAAGCCCACGAATGTAATCCCTATCGCTAGAGCCTGGGGTAGAACCTTGGCTAACATACCCACAATGTACACGCTCTTGATCCTCAGTTAACCTCCAAGACATATTCCTCTCAACTGATAAGTTGCGCAAGTGCACCAGCGAGTAATGGCGAGGGAAAGAAGGTAGGTGTAGATGAGCGCCTTCGATGCAGCCGGGACTTCGGTCGCGGGAGGATATGTCTTACGTCTAGCGAGAGTCCCCGAACAAATGCGGACTTCCTCTTAATTTGATGGATCCGGCCTCTTGAGAAGCGGAGCATCGATCATCGGCCTCCGCCAAATCACGGCGCTCCCCATGTTTGGCAATTCCAATAATGCGGAGATGCACTTGGGCGAGGAGGGATGTCGATCAATACTTGGCTTCACGAGAGGAGGAGAACACAGTGCTATGTAGTCCACTTGACTCATGAGCAGCAAATGCCGTAGGGGGAAACTCAACTGCAAAACACAGAAAGATACGTCAGAATAAACCCAGAGAGCAATACTAGGTGTGAAGAACACTTAGCTAAAATTAAATATGAGAAATCGCGTGGCGAAGTCATATCCGCATATTTGCGAGGCGATTATGCATCTGTAGCCCGGCGAGGCGGTTCAAACTCTCGCCGAGGCGGTCAACTGTCTGCCAATAGCAGCGGTTAATTATTATCTCATAGCGGCGAGAGCGTATTCACAGCGCAAATGCAAGGCAGTCAGTATCTCATGTTCTTGATTTTACGAGTGTTTTGACAATGCAAAACACTCATTTAAGCCCAGATCCGCACAAAGGAGAACCTCGACTCTTCCCGAATGCCTCGCAAAGGAGAACAAACGAGGATTTTGCACAAAAGTGCCACTTTTTCAACTCAAAACACATGAATACACCCTAAATCTTACCCCCATAAGCCGAAGTGGCGGATTTTTCAGCATCAGAGGTTTGGGGAACAGATTTGGCCTTGGGGACACGAGATCTCTTGGGAGACATGATAAAAATCAGATTTTTTTAGCTTGAACAAGTAAAAAACTCGGGTTTTGAAGAAGATCCGAAGTAGAAGGCTAAAAAAGGCTGGGAGATAGAGGATTAGGGTTCGGCTTTGGTATAGGATCAAGAAAAACACAATCTTGTGGAAGAAAATCGACCAAAATCGACCGAACTCAAGGAAAACCGAACAAAACCCTAGGTTCAAGAGGGGTTTTTGAGCAAACATGGAGGCTTGAGTGGCTTGAGGGGTTTACAAAGTTTTCTGGAAGAAAAGAGAAGGTTTTGGGAGAGTTTTGAAGTCCAAAAGGTGGGATATCGAATGATGACAAAACCCTTACTATCGGGCTTATAAAGGCCAGACCCAACTTCAACCCCTTCACGCGCGACACAATACGTGTCGCGCGCAAAGAGACCTCAAACACTTCACGCGCGACACAAAACGTGTCACGCGCAAAGGGACCTCAGGCACTTTGAGCGAGACACAAAAAAATGTGTTGCGCATGAAGATTTCTAAGAATTGTCTCAGCATCATGGAATTTGACAGTTATCTTCCTCGCGAGATTCAAAACGTTTCACATGATCGTCCTCAATCAAAATCAACAAACATAACAGTGCATTCAGAATAATTTGACCAGGATTACATTCGGAAGCCTTCTCTGAATTCTATGCCATTTCCTCCAGAGTGATAACGATGAGCAGCCTTTTCCTACTGTGATGAGACAGCATGGTTCTCGAGGCACTAATTACTGCCCAAATGGTGACTTTCAAGATGAAGATGATTAGTTCAAATTCGACTTCGTCATTTCAACCAACCCAAATACAAATGCAACAGTTATTGATCCCAAAACATGGTCAGCGACGTCGCGTAGCCAGGGTTCGAAAGCTGAAATAAGATATAGGCCCCTTCTATAAAGTTCAACGTTGAACAGAAGCAAGGCGTATCTTATCCAAAGCATTCCAGACCCCTCGACAAAATACAGAGGAGTCTGAAAACTTTGGAGGGGGTATCTGTAGGCATCAAAAACTACTGAAGAACCCCAAATGTGACTTAATCATGAGAAGATCGAAGGACGACCTCGTCAAAGTCTCAGGAAGTCAATCACAGGGTGAAACCAATGCTCGAGACACCTATAGTGTCTCGCCATTGGCGCGACACCTTGTTGTGTCGCCATTGGCGAACACTTTCTTGTCAGCTATTGGTAGCGACACTTTATGGTGTCTCGCCATTGGCGAACACTTACTTGTGTCGCGCCAAAGGCGAACACCAAGAATGACCGGTATGTTCTCTTGAAGTGTTCAAATTAATGCTTGTGGGGCCCACTTGACTTTTTAGCATAAAGGCGTTCGATACGTTAGTGGGTGGTTACACGCTGAAAATACGCCCACTAAGGGTGAAATTAGGACATTTAATTGTGCCTAAAATAGAGGAAAACCGTTACAACAGCGGGAGACATCTCCCTTAGGCTGGCGATCAACACTATCGGCGCCCGACATCTTGCGACAATTCGATCTTGTGGCGATCAATCTTGTCGCGCCACTATGGATTTTGGACACTTGACGACTTGTGTTCTTTTCAGATGTGACGCCTCCCAAAGGCTATAAATACCCCCCTACGTCCACTTGGATGAGGGGATCAGATTTTTGGAGATTGAGAGAGCATCAGAAACCGGAGGATAAAGCTTTTGCACATCCCAGATCTTAAGTGAGAGATTTGAGGAGGAGATTTCAAGCTTCAAGAGTTCAAGAACATCATCCACGCGGAGATCCCTCGAGTTTAAGCTTAGACTTATTCTTGGGAAGAGTAGATATCTTACCTTGCTAAGATATTTATTTAAGTTCTTGTTTCCTTTGCGAAGCAACAACTCAACCCCGTCAATCCGACAATCGTTGCTCGGTGGTCCACGGATGACGCGTCCCCGGCACAGGCAAAGTACTCACGCAAGCAGGAGATCGCTACGTAGCCTCTTCTGTTCGTGTTTATAAGAGAGCGAGCCAATTTTCTTTGTAATCAAGAGATATACACGTGTAATCTTTCACTGTTTTCATTGTCAAAATGTTTTGTAATGGAAATGGCAAAGAACCTCACTTTCGACAGAAACAAGCGTCATCATCTATTCGTCATCCTTCTCCATGATCACCGAGGTGGCATGACACAGTTTGCCTTTGCCCTTCGATTTCTTCTTGGACGAAGAGGCCGCCCACTGATCATCTTTCAGCAAATCAGGGTGAACCCACAGGATTTCGCCGTTTGGGGCCGTATGTGGCACGAGCCCCTTCTCACGTTTCCCATAAGGATCCTCATTCACCGTCTTCATAACTATCTTCACGACGGACTCCAACTGAAACCAAGACATAGGTACTGACCCGAAGCTGATTGACGTTGCATTCTCGCCCACCTTCTTTTCCTTAGACGGCTTTGGAGTAATGACCCCTACGTCGATCAAGGCATGGATCTTGTCCTTGAGATGGTAGCACGACTTCGTCGGGTGGTGAACCACCATGTGATACGCGCAGTACTTCGGGTCTGTAACCCTCTTTGCCTCCTCTTGATTCACAATCGGTGGCAGCTGGATTTTATTGTTCTCCAGGAGGTATTTGAAAATACCGGGAACCTCGTCATCATTAAAAGAATAAGTCTTGGGAAATCTTGGTTCCGACGACTTCTGATTCTAAGGTCGCTGCTGCCATTGGGGCCGCGACTACTGTGGTGCTTGCGGTTGCGGTTGTTATTGCGGCTGTAGCTGGAACGTCTGGTTCGCGTCCACCGTCTTCGCCTGCGCCTTTCCTTTGCCTCGTGGGATGAAGTTTTGATTGCGCGCATTCACCGTCTGCTGGCCTCTTTCCGCCTTCTTCCTTTTGAGGAATCGTTCGGCTTGCTCCCCGCACACCTTCAAGTCTTTCCATGTCTTGGACGGTGCTGTTCCCATTGCTTCCAGAACGTCCAATGAAAGGTTGTTGTGGCAAGTCTGGAGGATGAATTCCTCAGTTATCGGGTCCCAACAATTCATCGCCTTGTTTCGAAACTGCTTGATGAAGTTATCCACCATCTCTCCATCTTTTTGCTTCTCATCCAACAATGTCCCGATGGATATCTCGGTATCATCATCGAAAAAGTTGGCGAGGAACATGGTCTCCATGTCATCCCAGCTATTAACGCTCCCTATTTTGAGACGGCGGTACCAATCAAAGGCAGCTCTATGAAGGGTGCCAACGAATGACCGAACCATTAAGGACTTGTTACCGGAAATAACCCCCAGGTGGGACTTGAAATAGATCAGGTGCTGAGTGGGGGAACCTTTCCCGTCGAATGGCATAAAGTTTATGAGACTGAACTTTGCCGGATAAGGGATTGATTCCCATTCCCTTGGGAACGGACATGGTATACCTATCTTCCTTACCTCTTGGGCAGAAATCAGAGTATTGATTTTACTCTTGAGGTTCTTTATCTTCTCATTCTCACCTACGTCTCCATTCTGGTGATTTTGAGGTGGGACAGTGGTGTTTCCACTGGCGTTCTGATCATTAGGGGGATTATCGGCGTTACGGCCTTCATCCCTGTCTGTGTCGCTGTCTGTTAGGTTGACGTTATTGCGACGACTTGATTCACCCTGGTGATTCATTAGTGCTTAGATTTTCTTGTCATGCATCTCTCTCATTTGTTGCATGGCCATCTGCATCTCGAACTGAAAATTCTCCTTTTGCTTGGCCATAGCCTCTTCAAGCATCTGGGCCACTTGTTTCGCACTGATCATGAATGCCTCACGGGGTCGTCCCATGCTGGAAACTGTATTATCGAAAGCCATTTCAGAGCCAGCGTCTGACACTTCGTCATCTTAGGGTAATCTCCTCTGCACTTTGCTGTAATTGGTTCGTCTAATAGTTTCGGACCGCAAACGAGTCATTCATTGTGATGCCTCGGGAACGGCACGTGACGACGTCCCTCTGCTAGTCATATTGATGGTGATTTTTAGCAATTCATCGCCTGGAGGCACCGATGTTCTTCTGCGGAAGCGCCTTGACCTGGGTTTTGGCATTTTAGCGCCGAGCCTATCAAAGACCGACACCTTCTCCAGAGCCGTTTTGGTGCAGTTACACTCCGACAATACAGCCCTGATCAATCTGGAACATGGGCAATGCGTGTTCGATTCTGGGGAGCTTCTTTTTTGAGGTCTACTCGTACCCCCAGCACAATAGTACAACTCATCAGCATGAATGCCGGAGCCACCCATCGTGTGTTAGCATGACTTCTCAGGTATAACGTTCTCGTCGCTCGACGAAAACGTCTCCATCTGAGGATGAATTGCCTTATTAGGACTTTCAAAAGTCACTCGCCGCGACGTACGCTTTCGCGAGTGTGAATCTTTGACGGGCTCTTGGACTTCGATCCGCAGCCCGGTACGAGCAGCTACAAGAGTCTTCCTGTCACAGTTGAGGTGGGTGCGACGCCCTGCATGGGAGTGATCCGGGGCTTTCTCAACGGGCCCAATCATTCTTTGATTGAAATTTTACCTCGATCATCATGCAAGGGGCCGAGGCGCTCCAAAGCTATTTTCTTGCTTCGGGAAGCTCTAGCGGGCTCAACCGAAGCGGGCACTGGGGTGGACGGCAACTTGGATGCGGTCGCCGGAGGTGGAATTGGTGGTGAGGCAGACTTCCCTTGACGAAGGACATCTTGGGGGTGGCCGAGCCTTTATAGAATTAGCTTGGGGTGGCTGATCCTTAGTTGATACTTCGGCCTTGGCCCGAACTGTTGTTCCGGGTTTCGGCCTCCACACTTGGCGCATCTTGGAGGGTTTCTTGGCCCCTTCTTCCTTCTTGAACTTTTGGGCCTCTTGAACCAGAGCCCGCGCGTGCGCGAGGAGTGCGCGGTGCTTTCGGATGTGCTCCTCGAGTGTTGAACGGTTCCGTCTGACTCGGACCCATTCATTTGTTGACAGCTTTGAGGAGCCACTAGCCATCTATTTTTGAGGCTTCCCGCCTCTTCTGGATTTGAGATCCGCCCCATAGCGGATCCCGTCCATCGACTCCATGGCCTTGGCGAACTGACGCGCTAAGTTTTGGCGTCATCGCTGGTGGGCTCTCTTCGAAAGAATCGGCACGCCATCAGTGGTTATCTCCTTCGCAAAGGAGCTGAGGTCTACAGATCTGGCCATCTCGGAGGCCGGGTAGGTGCTATTTCCTACGACTTTGGCAAGGGCGGGATCGAAATCCTCGCCTTGGGATTCTAGGTCCGAGGACCAACGGATCCTTCTTGTAGCGGAGATCCTTCTGGATTTGCAGGGGGAGGACAATCTGGACGAGACTGAGAGGTATTCCTCGAACTTCTGCTGGTCAAACTCGTATTCGACCTCTTCTTCGACTGGGATCTGGATCCGTAGTTACGACACCACGATCTCAGACCTGAGACCGTTGGCTCTCACTGTGGTCGCCAGCTTGTTCGCGGGGAAAGTTGGGTTCTTCTTCATTGCTGAACTCATTACACCTTTATGGGATTACAAATGAATTCAAAGAAAATTCGCCTTTTTATAAGGCTGATTATAACGAAAAAGAGTAAAAATTATAACTTTTCTCCTAAATAAACGGGGGATCCGTTTATTGGGTTCTCGCTTGCATGGGTGTCTTTGCCTGTGCTGGGGACTCTGTTCTGTCTGTAGACCGCCGCGTGATCCGATCCGATAACAGATCTACACGGTAAAAAAGGATTATTTCACGAGGGAAATAATACCCCAAAACAAATGAAATCGTCTAAGTGAGATCAAAGCTCTTCTCGGGATCAAAAATAAGGTTTTGATCCGGAGAAAATGGTGTAGATCTGAACGAGATCTCTCGAACTTTTGCAGGGGATTATCTCACGAAGGAGGATAATAGCCCTGGGGTTCGCTAAGATCTGGTTATCGAAGATGATCGTCGAAAAGTCCTCCCTTTTTCCCGAGATCTAGATCTGAAGCTTGATTTCAATTTGGCAGAGCTTCAGCCTCTTGCAAAAAATCCAGATCTTCACAAATGAACCCCCTCCCTCTTATTTATAACATCACAAAGTGGGTCGGGTCAAAACTGGGCAAAAAGCCCAGTAAGCCTAGGTGTCTCGGCTTGGCGAGCCACCTCTTGGTGTCTCGGCCAAACCAAGACACCACCTTGGTGTCTCGGTCAAACCAAGACACCACCTTGGTGTCTCGGCCAAACCAAGACACCACCTTGGTGTCTCAGTCGGCCGAGACACCATTTGGTGTCTTGGCATTTGGCCGAGACACCATTTGGTATCTCGGGTCCGGCCGAGCCTCCACGTGGCTTTTCTCTGCTTTTTTACAAGTCCGATGCTTTGTTTCAGGACTTGTTTGGTCGATCTTGTCGATTTCATTAATCCGAAGCTTTTAGAAATAGGTTTATCCCACCACTCGCATGCGATTCGTCGCTTCTTTGACTCATGCGCTTAGCTGACTTACTTCACACGTACCGTCAACTCGCTTCGCTGTCTTTGACACCGAGTCGACTCACTTTATGCGTTGGCATTGCTTTGTGTTGTCGGCGGTTCGTCAGTACGTCGTCGGATGGTTCATCGATCGTCAGCTCATCGCCACGAGTCTCGTTCGGGGACTTATAGGCAAATTTCAACGCCTACACTAAGAAGAGAATAATAAATATTCTGAAAAAGTCTTTCTTACTGCCAATATCAGTGACATACTCTCAAAGCTCATGCATTTGAAATACAAGGATCCTGATTGTCCTACTATCTCGTGTGTCATAGGAAATACCCTCATTGATAAGGCACTTTTAGACTTAAGGGCTATGTCAATTTGCTTCTTTATTAGGTCTACCAGCAAATTGGTGTAGGAGAACATAAACCAACCATATGCACTTTACAGTTAGCTAATAGATCCATCAGAATCCCTATAGGAGAGAGAGAGGATGTTCTGATTAAGGTAAGGGAGTTTATTTTTTCTGTTGATTTCATAGTCTTGGAGACGCAGCCCGTTTCCAATCTTAAAGGTCAGACACCTATCATTTTAGGAAGACCATTCTTAGCTATTTTCAATGCTCTGATCAACTGTAAAACTGGTCAAATAAAGTTGTCCTTTGAGAATATGACTGTAGATCTCAATATTTTCAATTTAGGGAACCGGGCAACTAATCAACCCCTAGAAGTAATTTACATTCAGGAAAATTCAAGTGAAATAGTTAGAAGAAGAGAGTGAGTCAGACCTGAGTTTTGAGGAGATTTTTTGTGATGAAATCAAGACACTAGAGGAATTTGAATCAGAATTAGTTTTTACTGAGTCAGACACAAGTTTCAATGGTCTTGGCTTTGAAGAACATTTTGCTAATGAGTTTAGGTTCCTAGAAAATATAGAACAATCAACTTATCATATCTCGACCATGAATCTTGAGTTTAAGAAAATTTTTAAAGAAGAATTGGTTGTGTTAGGATAAAATTTCAATCATAGGAAACCTGAGTACAAATATGAGACTAGCCAATACCAGAAACAGAAGAAACATACCTGTCTTCAAATGCTGCAAGAAGTATTCAAAACCTCAGAGTGTATAGAATTTAAGCACATATTTGAGTTTATCATTTTCTACTTTTTTAAAATCCGGGGTAAAATTTTCAGCAATAAGGTAGGATTTGATGTAGAATCACGAGCTTTTCATTTTCAATCTTTTATTCTACATCTTTACTCTTTGACTTGTAATAATAAGGAAAAAATTATTCTTCTCTCACTTTAGAGTTTCTTATTATTTTGAAAAAATAAAAAGAAAAAATAGAGATGAAAAAAGATGTAAAATGAAGAAAAATGATAAATAAATAAATAAAAATTATTGGCTACATCCTCCTCATATCAAAGGTAATTGCAGATTTTTATCATTGTTCTAAGTCGACTGAATAAATATAAGTGCTTCATTTCCTATCTGCTTTACTTTATGCATCATAGAGTTTGCATTGAGGACAATGCAAAATTTAGGTGTAGAGGTGGGGACTAGTCATCTTTTCTCTTTATTTGATCATTTTTTCTTCTTTTTATTTCATATTTTCTTCTCTTTTCTTTCCCTTAAAAATTCACTTGCCAACTTGATAAAGTTAATTAATAATTAATTTACTTGATGAATTTTTAAACTATCTAATTCTTAGTTAGTTTTATACTCAAGTTGACCTTTTATGATAACTCTAAATAAATATCTTAAAAATAATTTTCAAAGTAGTATACTTCACTATAGTCCAACTTAGACTTTTATTAAGGTAATGAAATTTTTGCATGCTTAGCTTAGAGTGAAAAATAATTTTTCAAGTTCTCTTGATCTAAATATTTTTAAAAAATATATATACATATACTCATATATATATTATATAAAAAATATTAACAAAAGAAGAGTCTGAAAAATAGGCACCAATAGAATTTCTCTTGAACTCTAAGGTGGTTCTATCTTACTAAGCCTAAGTTGACTGAGTAATTAAGTCTGAGGAGTATGTCCATACTTAATGACCCTAGCCCAATTGGATTGGGATTCATTGGCCCATAACTCGTTAAATGGTCATTTAGAAAGCCCGATAAAGTAGAACAAAATCACCAAGGAATAAAAAGTGTAAAAAAATACTAATAATAATATTATATATATATAGTAAAGCTCCTATAAACTTAAGTGGATATGAGCACTTGTCCACCAAACTTTTTATCCTTTCATTATGTTTTGAGATTTGTGCTACACATCAATACTATCTTTGAGATTTGTGCCTTTATTTGTATCACATGCTAGCACAAATCTCAATGCAAAATCAATGGATAAAAAGTTGGTGGACAAAGTGCTCCTATCAACTTAAGTTTATAGGAGCTTTACTCTCTCTCTATATATATATATATATATATATATATATATATATATATATATATATATATATATATATATATATATATATATATATATATATATATATATATATATAGATTAATGGGTATCATTGACATATGAGGGATTTTCCTCATATATGCTTAGGTGGCACAATCTCCACCAAATGTAGGAGAGAGAATAAAGTAGGAGAAAATGTCTCTTATTTTATTACAATCATACTTGGTGGATATTGTCTTGCGTCAGCATATATGAGAATCCCCTCATATGTCAATGATACCCATTAATCTCATATATATATATATATATATATATAGAGAGAGAGAGCAAGGCTCCTATGAACTTAAGTTCATAATGAATAGTGGTGCACCAACTTTTCTAACCACTCATCTTGCTTTGGGATCCGTGAAAGATATAAAGCCCACTTTGAGATTTGTGCATCACAAATCTCAAGACAAGATGAGTGGATAAAAAGTTGGTGCACCACTATTCATTATGAACTTAAGTTCATAGGAGCCTTGCTCTATATATATATATATATATATATATATGTTCCTAAAAATAAATTGATTAAGAGACTAGAAAATTATTTGAAATAAAGAGTTAGCATGTTCATTTCAAAACTTTTAATTAAATTTCTAGGTTAGACTTGGTTTTGTATAACTATAACTAAAAGATTTTCTAAGAGATTTACTTTAGAGTTATACATAAAAATATTTTCTTGAGTAAAACTAGCTACAATTAGATTGTTTAAATATATTAGGTGAATTAATTATACATTGACTTTTTCAAATTAGGAAATTGACCAAATTTTGTGAGTATATTCACTGCAAACCCTCACGAGACTACAACTCGCCTTTTAAGATAACCTAGAAGTGTAAAGGCTTATTGTATGTGCTAAATACAAGCTGTGATTCATGCGAAAGTAAGCTAGTATTTTTTATTTCTTTGTTTTACATTTTCTTTCTTTGCTAGAGGACTAGCAAAAGTTTAAGTGTGGGGATATTTAATCATCATATTTTGTCACACTTTTATACCCTCATTATCTATTTTATTTAAATAAATATATCACTAATAACGTATTTTTCTCTTAATTTACGAAATGGAAGAATTATTGAATAAGAGCTCAAAAGAACCAAATTCTCTTATTTTTCTATCAACTATTGAAGCCCAATATCAAGCCAAGAAGAGGCCTACAAAAAAACCTAAGGAATCAAGAAAAAATCAAGTCAACAAGTCATTTAAGGAATCAAATCTATTAGGAACTAATCGGTTTACCAACCGATTGGCCAATTGGTCGACCAACGGATTGACTAACCTATTGGCCAACCGATTGGTTAATAACATAAATAGTAAATGGCTGAGATTAATTTCTTAGAGCCTTAGGCTAATCCAAGGGCTCTTGTTGATTATTGTAGGCTATAAATAGGGGTAGAGGATGAGTGGTTTGATTATGAAAATTTTTATAAAAATTTTATTTAGAGAGGAGGGTTACTCTTAATTGAAAAGACCTTCCAAAATTGTAATCTTCGTTTGCAATTAATAAAAAATTCTCCATCTTTTAAAGTTTCTTTTCTTCTTCTTTGTTGGTGGAGATAAAGATGAAGATTTGCTTCCAATGGGTCAACCCCTTACAATGTAAGTTTTTATTTTTCTCTTTTATTTTCTTATTTTAGAAATTCATGTTTTAGGATTTTATTTTCTTTTTATTTTTATGTTGGTAGATTAGATGTATTTCATGTCTTGTAGCTTAGATTTACTTTCATGTTCTTTTATTTTGGTTGTTCATTTTATGCTTAGAATTTATTTTCTTACATTTTTCTTTTGTAGTATACATTTACTTTTATGCTCTTTTCATTTTGTTAGTTAGATTTCCTTTTATGCTCATAGTTTAGATCTTTATTTTCTTATTCTTGTTCTTATTTTTGTAGCTAGTTTTTATTTTTATTCTTTTCCTTTTATGCTTTCTAGCCTAGATTTTATTTTCTTGTTTTTATTTCTCAAAATGTGCGAATAAATCTTGTAGGAACTCTAGAATTGTATGAAACTAGTTTGATTTTTTTATTTGTGGATTGCTCTCTTATACTAAAAATAATCATGTTTAGGATAATCAACTAAAGAACTACTTGATAGAAAAAGAATTTGATAATCTTTGCTTATCTTGAGTGATTTGATAGGTTATGCTTATGAATTCTAGAATTACTATTTAGTTATTGTTTTTTCGTGAATGAAAATTTTACTTGGATGATAATTTGATAGGTTATGCTTTCCTTAAGTGGTTTAATAGTCTATGCTTAGTAAATCTAAAGTAAACTAAAAGAGAGTAGCTCGTAAATCTTAAATAAAATTAACTAGTATATTCAATTCTAGATTTCTATCTTCTCTATTTGATTTCCTCCATATTTTACTTATTTTAATTTTCCTCTTTTTGGTTAATTTTTCTCATCTTGATTTTGTTCTTTTCTATTTTCTTTATTTCTCCTCCTTCTTTAGTCTTTGTTTTCTTTTATTAGTTCACTCTCTTTCTTCCCTCTTGTTCTAGTTTTCATTTATTTATAAGTAATCACACATTCTCTATATCACTTTCACTTTCACTTCTATTTATCCACATACAAATCTAGGATCCAACTTAAAATATTTTCTACACACCTTCCTTGTGGGTTCGACACTGTATCTATACTATAACTTGGTTGTGCACTTGCAATCTTGACGCTATTTCCATGACACATCAATAAAACTCTATTTATAGATTTACCGAGTGTTCCAGAAACCCTAGGGGCTTGTTTCTAGAGGACGGCGACGCTGCTGATCAGGGTTTGCCCGTGGCCCTCGCCCTTAACACTGTCGGCGGTGGTGATGCAGTGCCGCTGTTGCATCTAGGCCCCGCTCACTATTTTTTTAAAAAAAAAAGATCCGCCGCCCCGTCGGCTGTGGTGGGTGGCAGGACTTCATCCCCTGCGCGAGGGTTGCCAACCTTGGACCTCATAGCCGTCAAACGCCCTTGGTGCTGACAACAGCGAGATCGAGGGTTACATTTATTAAAAATCCATGAAATACAAAAAAAAATTATTTCTTAAATTTTTTGAAAAACTTATAATTTTTTTAAAAACTTCTAATTTTTGAAAAAATAGCCCACTAGTTCATAAAAATTGAATTCTTCTTGTAGATTTGACATCCCCAATGTCAAAATAGAATATTTGTACAAAAATTTTAATTTTTTTATTAAAACAAATTTTTATTAATAAAATCCTAACTTTATCTATTCAGGATACCAATATCACCATCAAGAAACTAATCTAATTTAAATTAATACAAGAACCTATAATATGCAAAATAGATCTAACCCTAAAAATAAGATAAAAGATGTGAGAAAAATTATAATATGCAAGATAGATGTAACCCTAAAAATAAGATAAAGGATGCGAGCAACCCTAATCACAGTTCTAATACCAATGTTGACTAGGCATGATCATGTATGAATAAAGAAACATCTTGTTTAGAGATTGCCTGTCCGGATCTTTTCATAGGAATTGCCACTCACCTAGCTTTAATCTTCCAACAACGGTCGGGAAGCAATCACACGTGAGACGGCATAAAGCTCCTACTATTACCCCGCTACTAACTCAAACATAGATTAAGAGGATGAAGGAGATGACGGTAGTAGATTTTTCTCCGTCTCTTATTCTCCGCATAGATGGATATATATATAGAGTTGAGGACAAAAGACTAACCCTTTAGGATTAGAAACCGATCCACTAAAAATCTATTTTGAGCTCACTTTGACTCCGCCCATTCAATCGGGAAGACCCTAATATTAGCAGGAGTAATTTAAAGAGGGAGTATAACTAATGAGAGAATTACATACTAATTACATATATTGAGAATATCATTTAGTTTCTGACTTCAGCCTTTTTTTCATAGCGTTACAACCTCATGGCAGTGACCTCCAAATTCTAGAACTAAGTTGTTACTTATTACTTAAAGCTTGTTGGACTAAGCATCAATCAAAGTCAATTCAGCACTATTGACATTTCTTAAGCAGAGAAAAGTTCAAGATCCCATACAACTTGGACAAGCTAATTGGCTATGATCTCATCTCAGTACATGTGCCGCATCCACCAATCATACACCTGTCAACAAATACTAACCGTTCGATTAAAGCAAACCATCTTGATTTCAGATCAAAAGATGCATGGTGGAGCTTTTTCTTTTTTTTCCCGCCATCCTCAATTTTCTCCATTATGTTTTTAGGAAGTCATGATGGACCCCAATTTGGAAAATGCAAACCCCGATCTCTACCCAAAAATAGGAGAATCCCAAACTAACAAAAGCGAAAACTTCTTTAACCTATAAACCCCTCAAACAATTATTGGATTACAAATTAGAGGCAAAGGTCGAATCGCACGTGCCGTCCAAGCCAGGTCCGTTGGATCACACGTGTGTGGACACTAGCTGATTGGGCGATGGCGTGAAGAGTGGGCTCGACGCAGAGAGCGGCGGAATGCTGGCACAAGTGCCACGCGTGTGAACGTGGACCCCAGGAATGTACTCAATATGATACATTTTCATGGCTTTTTCTTTGGACTTGGTCGATGTAGAACCATCTCGGAACTGATCGTCATTTATTCCAAAAGCAAAGCTTCTCTCTATTATCGGACAATTAGTTTTTACAAAAAAAATTCTAAATTCTCACAATTTTTATTTTACTATTTTAAAAAATATATTAGCCGGCATAGAGGATACGACTATAGTCATTAGTCACAGTTTGGAATGAGTATAAATCTCAACAAAAGCAACTTAAAATATTAACAAAAAATCCAGTATCATAACTACCTAAAACACCCCTAGGCATTTTTAAAATGTCAAAAAAAAAAGAAATAATTCATATTTGATTGCAATTAATAAATGCCATAAAATTAAATCAAACCGGAGGAGTGAAGGATATGAATGGGCTTTAGGAATAAGCCGTTTTCATATAAAAAAATATATTCTCTTTTCCCCCCTACTTTAATTGGGGGATTTGATACATGCCCACTACTTATTTTTATTGAAATATCATTTATTAATTAATAATTATGATTTTCTCAAATCTCAATTACTTGTCTTTAATTCCCTTTCTTAAAACATAATCCCTCCCCTCTCTCTGTCTTTTGGTGGAGGACTGCTTGTCACCTACTCCTTTTTAGTTCCCACTCTCTCTTACTCTCTTTCTCTATCTATCTCTGAAGACACAAGTAGAGAGAGAAAGGGCAGACTCAACTTTACAGTTGTTGTTTGATCTGCTTGCTAATGGAGAAGCACACTTGCAAGCTCTGCTTCCGTAGCTTCGCCAATGGCCGAGCTCTTGGTGGTCACAAGCGCTCTCACGTGGCGGCCAGCACAAAGGCTACCGCTGCGGCCGCGGCTACCTCCTCCTGGCCGTCAGAATCTTTCTCCTCCCGCAATGAAGAAGAAGATGGCGTGGACGGCAAGATGGGCCCACTGGGCTACGTACTCCGCGAGAACCCAAAGAAGAGCTTACGGTTATTGGATCCAGAGTTCTCCTCCGTCGTCGGATCCTCCATTATCGTTCAGGATCGAGAAAGCGAGACCGAATCATCACTTGCTCCAGCGATCACTCACCGCCGGAGATCCAAGGGGGCTGGAAAAGATTCGATTCAAGTTCAAGAACCCGAACCCGTTAGCTCCGTCTCCAATACGACGCCGGAGGAGGACGTGGCACTCTCTCTCATGATTCTCTCCCGCGATTTCTGGGCCCCGGTGACCAAGTCTACAGAACAACTAATGGACAAATTAGATGAAGAAGGATATGAGATCGGGATTGAAGAGCATCGATCAAGAAACAATCGTTCGAGGTATCAGTGCCGCACGTGCAAGAAAGTTTTCCGATCGTATCAGGCACTGGGCGGCCACCGTGCTAGTCATAAGAAAACTAACGGGTGCGTCCCGCCGGCGCCCGATAAGGATAAGGATCCGCTTGCGGCCCGAATCCGGATCCACGATGCCAATGCTGAGCGAGTTCAGCATGAATGCTCTGTTTGCTATCGAGTGTTTAGTTCGGGTCAGGCTCTTGGTGGGCACAAGAGATCGCATCTTTGCTCTTCATTTGCGGCTACCATTACTTTAACTTCGAGCTCCTTCGCTCCTGCTGCTGCTGCTCCAATTGCTTCTAAGTTTGGTGAGAGTCTAATTGATCTCAATCTCCCAGCTCCAATGGAGGATGATGCTGAAGTTTCTGCTGTTTCTGATGCTGAGTTTGTGATGACACAAAGTTCAAAATAAGCAAGAGGAGCTTAATTCCAGATTACAGGTAATACAAAACAAATTTAATCGTTTCCTTTTTGTTTCCAACTTTGTCTCATATAGTTAGAATTGGGAAAGCTGGTGATTTCAGTGGGTCCTCTGTAACTACTCTGCTTTCTGCTGCTTCCGCGGCTTCTGACATTTTATTTTATTTTATTTTCATTTTTTTGGGAAAATTGTTCTAGGGGAAATTAGATTAGCTGGCAATGGAAGAACACCCTTTTTCTTTAATTTTAATTTCGATCTGAATTGTAAGTTACTGTGTGATTTAGTTCAGCAGTTTGTGATTCTAGTGGTTTCTCTGTAATTACTCTGCTTTCTAATTCTGCTGCAGCTTCTGATATTTTTAATTTAATTTTTTCAGTTTAATGTGGAATTTGTTCTTGGGTTTTTTTTTAAAGTAACAGCTGACCACAATAGTAGAATGGGGTGTGAATTAATCAGCAATTGAAGAAACTTCCTTTTTGTTAAAATCAATCTCAATTCTGATTTAGTGTGATTTAGTTTGAGTAATTACTGACGCAAAGGTGGATGCTGTTGTTTCCAGCTGTTCTTCCTCCTAACTGCTCTGCTGCTATCCGTATGTAGGCGTCCTCGCTTCTTACTCTTATCTTAAAATACATTTCTTTATTAATTAATTTTATTATATTTAAAATAAATATGTACAAAGTGTTCTTGTATAATAGTTGTTCCTTTCTTCCCACTTTCTTTTCCTTCCATCCCAATCTTGTTTGTTTGTTGCGTATACCCTCTTCATTAATCTTGGGTTAATTTGAGATTTAGGTGGTGTGATTTGATTTAATTAGTTACCAATATTTACGGGATTTCCATTTATAACTGTTAGCGAGAATATATACTTGTTTTAATAAGTATTGGATACTATACTTAAGTGGGGACAACCGGAGTGTTCTGGTGGTCCCATTACGTGGCATTTAGTATCTGATTTCTGATTGAAGCTTTTTGGAGAGTGGTGCAAGAAAATATTTGACTAGGATAACAAAAATTTTAATTTTATTCCTAGAATTGCCCTTGCGTCTTAAAAATTGCCCCCTAACATGCCCCCATGATTAGGGTAACAGCCGTTGGATATCTTGATCTACTAACTGGACGGTTGGGATCATCAGACTTTCGGCGCATTCGTCATTTTATTATTTTATTTTTAGTTTAGTTTATTTGGGTAAGGAATTTTGAGATTACAATAACGCCCTTCACGTGTTTATAATCGATTCAACTAACAATAGAGTGAAAAGGGGCTGAAAAATATGAGTGGAGATGGTGGGGTATGAGCGAAGGTGGAGGGGAAGGGTGAAGAATGTGGTAAGAATGCAAAGCAGATGCTCACATTTCTTCAAGCCTCCTCCTTCTGGAAAAAGTTTTCTAATCCTTCCTTGACTCAATTAAGAAGTAATTCTCTAATAATACTGCCATAATAATATTATTTTGATTAATTCATGATAATTAGTCTAACTAATTTACTATATATTTTGTATGTTTTAATTTTTAGCGTTAGGGAAACTAAAGGGCGTGTTCTTGTTTGAATTTAAATTATTAATAATCTAGCGTTAATTTGAATTGGTTTTTTTTTAATATCTTGGTCACATCTTTGGAGTTGGTAATGTTGGTGGTATATTTTGCAAAACCAATTTTTAGTTTATGCTGTATAGTTGTGGCTCTCAAGTTAGAACCTCCATCCTTTTTCCTTAAAAGAGTTGGACTGATATTTTTGTAGCAGTTAAACAAGATTTAGGATCTTAATTTTACAAGATTTAGGATTCTAATTTTTTACTTTTCTTAAAATAAAACTCTGACGGTTTCTGTAAATTTATAGCAATTTGATTGAGTCCCTTCAAAACTTTTGTTTAGTTGTTTGAACAACTTTTATTCATGACAAGAAAATCCATATCTATTTAAAGAAAAATGCATCTAATTCCAATGTCTTTTTTCTTTTCTTTTTTTTTTTTTTTTATTACCCAGCTAAGAATCGAATCCAAGACCGTGGGAGTCATATTGGACCTCCTAACCGTCCGGATTACCTGCAATGGGTTCATCTAATTCTATAGTCTCTAAAACATGAAGATTAATTATCAGTCGTTCTTCATTTTAATAACTTCTACTAGTGTTTTTTATTGTATATATGTACATCAAATTTCATTATGATTATTTTCTTTTTTGCTCTATGATCAGTGATAGTACGCTTGAAGGTGATACGACTAGTTCTACTTAGGGGTGTTCAACCGGACCGGTAGGGTTCGTGCAGGAAATCGAGTCTAAGGAGACAAGGGTACTCGGACTGGGCCCGGCTGAGCCAGCGGGGCCCGGTTCGGACCTAAGCGGTAGACACTCCTTGGGTTTTTATTTTTATTTATTTTTCTTAAAATTAATTTTTTAAAAAAATAAAATTTCAGGAGTAATTAAAAATAAAATATGCGAAATTTTGATAAAAATCAATCATACTAAATGTTTACTAAGTAGTAAAAATTATATTCTATTAGTATATAGTTATATATTATATGTAAGTATATATAAGTATACATTAATGACCATATCATACTATAATTATACATAGTATACATTAGAAATATATATGTAAGTATATATAAGTATATATTAATGACAATAAACACTTAAAATATATATAAGTATACATTAATGACCATTTTATACTATAATTATATATTAAAAATAAAAAATATATATAATATATATAAAATTAGAAACCGGGCGGGCCGGCCCGGTGCAAGCTTCACCGAAGTGACCCGGGCCAGGGCCGGGCCCGGCCCGGTCCCGAATGGACAGCCCTAGTTCTACTACTGTTCTACAACTTAGCTACTACGTACCTAACTAGCCTACTACTAATAATGCTTCTATTATAATATCTCAGTACTATTGTTGTTATTTGAAGCATGAATGGAATGGGACAAAACACTTGGTGATAAACTGAACATGATAAACTTGTGCACCAACTATTATTAGGTTAGTCTTATTACTAAAGTATGAGTAGGAACCCTTCATATTTCACATGGCATGGATGTCCTTAACAAGGAATGCCTCCTCATGGGATGTGTTCACTTCTATTGAAAACTGATATGGATCTTAACTTGTTCAACTGTTTTGCTTATTTAATTTTTCTATTGGTTATTAAATTGTTTCTTTGATTAAATTTCTCTTATCCATTTTTGTGGTAACTTTTCCCCCTTCCTTTGCTTAATGAGGTTTGGACATGATATTAAATTTGAAATCTTTGATAAATTGAGGTTCAACTGTTTTGCTTATGTGGTTGAGGGTGATCGAAGTGTCCCCCAAATATATGGGTTCAATTTCTCTTCTCGAATTCACCTATTATTGTTAGAATTAATGGTGATTAGCAACACCCGGGGATTACTTGGCTAGTTCTCTTAGGCTTGGAAATTTGGACTTGGTTTCGACCCTCCACGGGTGACCGGTTATGTGGCGGTGGGCCCGGGTAATAGGAGCGGCTCCACTGTGGTGAGCGATGCTCAAACTCGTGGCTGCTCTCTGATACCTGAGACACTAGCTAGCCAAGATTCCCTGTCACAAAAGAAGCTATTAATATTTGTAATTTCTCATAATAGCAAATAATAGCATGATAAAGATCATTAGTCATTCATACTCATCCATAGACTACAGCGTACATTCAAAAAATAAAACAACACTTAATCACAGATGTGACACACATCTGCGAGTCCTTTCAATAACATGTGAGAGAAATCAAAGAAGTTAAATTTCCGAAAACTACCATAAACTTTGTGTTGTTTCTCGTGAACATTTTCTGAATTTTGTTTCACTATTTTCCTACGAAATCTCTAGACTTTCTTTTTCCTCGCACACAGGTCAAGGTCGGAGTTCCCATTCTTGTTTTTTTGTCTCTTGTTTAAGAATTTAAAATCTAATATTTTAAACTGAACCTTTGCTTTTGATAATAAGAAATTATGAAATTTCAGGTTAGTTTCTCAAAATTGCTTTCCTCATCCAAAACACATTTAATTAAACTAGTATGCACATGATGCATTTTACAAAACGATATGAGATCAAACATTCGACGACCAACTAATATTGCATTCACCACCATTTTTTTGGAACAAGGACAAGGGCTCAAATAGAGCCCCTAAGCGCCCACTCACCACGAATTTGTTAATATTTTATATTAGTTTTTCTCTCCATAAATTTGCATACATGTATAGCTAATATATTCATGTTTTTTAAAAATTGGAGGTGAAGTTGGTCGTAGGTCCATCCGTTTCCTTCAAAGAAAAGCAATACAATCTTCTCTCTCAATTATCACCTCTAAAATCTTGTTGACTGCGAGGTGTCCAGTTACGATACTCAACGACCTAGCTCTACGATCACAATTCTCAGTTCCTCCATTTTTTTAATTCTTTAAGCGTTTCCTTCTATGCATTTGAACATCCATATATAGTATAATTTTATGCTACTCTTGAGATCTAAGTGGAATGTTTATGGAAGTGAATTAGTTTTGAACTAATTAGTGCATGATTAATTAGGAGAATTTATTGGTCGGTGAGAGAAGATACATGAATGCTATAATTATGAGTGCATTTTCTCACTAATACTCATATTAAATGCATTTTATTAGTAGGTTAAGAAGGGAAGAGGTTACAAATTACTTTGTTAGTTATGATCTAATTATTATATTGAAATAGTTAGTAGTATATATTATGATAATTTTATATATTATTTCTAGACTACACTAAAAGTTTACACATACAATTAAAACACACATACGCACACAACAATACTAGATTAGATGTTAGATTATAAATTAAATATTAAATTATCTTAAATTACCAATATAATTTATAAATATTAGTTATGATATTATTATCTTTTATATTAAAATTATATATTTATTGTATAATATTTAATATCTAAAGTAAATTATTTATCTTATTTATCAAAGACTAATATGATTAAATTTTATAATGTATATTTAGTTATTAATAGTTCTTATGTTTATTGCAAAAATAGTTATAGTGTAATAAATAGAATGAGTTGAATAAAATTTCAGATATTGTTGAGATTTATCAAAATTTAGGAAGGCAAAAGAGGCAATCAAAAGTTTTGACACCCTAATCCTCTTTTATAAATAGTATAGGTATTTATTTTTAGGCTAAATATCATAAACATCCCTTAACTCTGGGCGATTATCAAATAACCTCCTTAATTTTAAAAATATTAATCGCCCAAAGTTAATGGGGTTTTCTGATTTTCAGCCTTATTTTTATTGTTCAAGAGGCATTACATGAATCTTCACAACTGCAACTAACCTGGAATGGAGACTATATCTGTTCAATACTAAGGTGTTAAAGTTGAGAGGTTTAGTGAGAAAATTTAGGTGATTTAATGGGAAAAACAAAATTCAGAGGGTTCTAGGAAACAACCCAAGGTTTTGGGTGCAATCTTCAGTTTTGAGCTAATGCTACCTATATCCAAAACAAATGGTGTACAGTTCCTATAAAAACATGTTTTATGCAGGAAATGCACTAATAGCCATCTAATCGGAGGAGGATTTAAATCTCAAATCATAAACCTTTTTCTTATTTAGGTCCAAGTCCTCTTGAGCTAAAGGGCTGCATAACAACTTAATACATGGTCTGGTAGGAATGTAGGGTTTGTTGTAACGGGGAGGAGAGAAAAAGTTATTTTGGGGGCTCCAGTAAAGAGGGTTGTTCTTTTTTTCTGTATATTTTCATAAAGAAAACCACTCTTTATATAGGCTTTTCTCCCAATTATCTCTACCCCAAAATCAGCCTAATTATTTTTCTCATTAACTGCGAATTAAAGCCTTTTATTGTCTTAATATAAATTCTGATAATGACCCATTAATTCTCTATTAATGGTCAATTATCACACATTAAATATGTGGATTATTTGGTTGATTTGGTCAACCATTTCTAACAGGGTTCGTGCTTGAACAAGTTCGCAAGAGGTGCAGTTTGCGTAACACGTCAAAATTTCTAATCTCAGTTATGCTAATCAAAAGTGCAACCAAAGGAAAGCTCTCATTTAACATTAGATGAATGGATATCTTAATGGGTTGAGGGCTGGGAAAGGAATAAAAATAAAGGCTAAATATCAGAAAACCCCCCTTAACTTTCGAAATATCAGAAAAACCCCCCTTAAGTATTGGGATTATCACAAAACCCCCTCCTAACTTTTAGATTTTATCAGAAAACCCCCTTTAACTTTGAGATTTTATCAGAAAACCCCCTTAAATTAGGGGGGTTTTCTGATAAAATCTTAAAGTTAAGGGGAGTTTTCTGATAACCCCTAAACTTAAGGGGGGTTTTCTAATATTTTCAAAGTTAAGGGGGGTTTTAGGATATTTAGCCTAAAAATAAAGGATAAAACAATAACAACTTAGCGGTTCTGAGCTAATTAGATGCGGGAGTGAGTTATGTGTGGCTTTCCACTCTGTTGCAATGACGTTAACAAGATAGTTAGAGTAGTATTAATAACTAAAGCTGCCGGCTCAAATTAAGTTAAAGACACACAGAAGCAAATTAGGGAGAAGGGGCCAAAGGCTAGTAGTTTGCTTACATTATACCGTACTCTACTGCGATCTGAAATTTTGCTGAGAAAGTCCTTTGCTTTTGTACTTGAAACAATGCTCGTCTTTGTCTCTCTTGTAGCAAGGCTGATCTTATTGGAGTCCGTTTTGTTGTCAATGTGACGCCCCAAATTTATAGTCCCACATCGGAGGTGGAGACAAACACTTAAGTGTTTATATAGTGAAAGCTAAAGGCTCAAGTGTAACATCGACTAGTCGATTTTGATAGTGGATTTAGCCAAATAGCACATTACACTCAGTGGGTCCCACGGCTTGCACGCACCAACTGGCCCGTGGCGTGACTAATGGTATCAGAGTAGTTGCCAGTCGGAAATGCGGAGCTAAGTGCTATACGGGGCTAAGTGCTACACCGTGTGAGCACGGTGGGAGCCACCTCTAGAGCCCGTAGGAGCCACCTCTAGAGTCCACATCGCCTGGCTATACTGGGATGTGCCAATTGTCATGTCGCGACGAGGACGTCGCATATGTAAGGTGGGTGATTGTGACGCCCCAAATTTATAGTCCCACATCGGATGTGGAGACAAAAACTTAAGTGTTTATATAGTGAAAACTAAAGGCTCAAGTGTAACATCGGCTAGTCGATTTTGACAGTGGATTTAGCCAACTGCACGTTACACTCGGTGGGTCCCACGGCTTGTACGCACCAACTGGCCCGCGGGCCCGGGGCATGACAGTGACCATCCAAATGGCGTTTCTTTTGCTTTGCCTCGGAAAGGGCCTAGCAGCAGGTGGACGGCAAGTAGTCAACTGTTGAGTGGGCCTGTAAAGTTCATGAAGCTGTATCAGGTATGAATCTCTGCAAGGGAGATGCACGAAATCCTTCCGAAATTTTAAGAAATATGTAAAACCCCGATAATTTGAATATTTTGTGATATATATTGATAAATATATTTTATGGTGATAAATATCATTAAATGACATTTGAGTATGTTATCAAGTGCTTTGAGAACAAACAAGTTCACATTTGTGAGAGAAACGTGTCAAAACATGCACGAAACATGCACGAGTATAAATCTGGAAATAATGACCAGTTATGAGTTTATAGGTTTTATATACTGTTACCGTTATAATCTGGAAAACCTTAAAATACCACAGTTGTAGGTCTCTTCAACAGCTTTCCAACAAATCTTAGATCACCTCATTTGGAGTTCGTATGAGAAAGTTATGGTCAAACTACCGAAGGGGGATACTTTCCTAGTCAAAACAGATTTCCTGGTTCTTATTTGGATTTCGGGTCTGACTGGGTTATTTCGGGTTTACCTGTATATAAATACATGTTTTCACGAATTTTCACATCTTTTATCAAAACTCTCAAACCCTAACAGCCACCAAACCCTCCTCTAAACCCTAGAACTTTCTTGTGAGAATTCAAGAGCCTTTGAAGCAAGATTTCATCTTGGATTGGCCTTGACTTAGGGATCTACCTCGCCTTTGCATCCTTCACTTGTTTTAACAAGATTTTAGGTGAGTTTCATCTCTACTAACCCTCCACCTAATTTTTCAAAGAATCGTTTTAATGAAATTCTTTCACAAGGTTTTATTGAGCCTAAAAGAACTAGTTTTGAATATAGAAAAGAGATTCTTTTATATTATATGTGTAAAGATTTGATCTTTTGTGTTTAAAAGATTTACAATGAGTTATAGAGATGTTTTGTGATCTGAAAATAATTAAACAACCTTGTTTATCTGAGTTCTGATGATTTTACAACATATATATGTGCATATATGAGTGCAAGTGCACAAATCATGCTCGATGCATAAATCTGGAAATTTATGACTAGTGGAGAGATTCTATCTTTTTCACACTGATACGTTATGAATATGAAAAAACTTAAAAAATTAAAGTTGTAGATACCTTTAGCAGCTTTCCAGAAAATCTTTAATCATCTCATTCTGAAGTGGGATGCAAAAGTTATAGCTAAAATACCGAAGAGTTTGTTTCTAGTCAGTTGTTTTTTTCCAGGTTCGGGTTTCGGGTTTAGGGCTGTAGTTTTTGGGTTTGCTGTCATATATACACATGTTTAAACATGAAAAATACCTCTTTTCTCCTGTGTCCCAAACCCTAGTAGCCCTTTTTCCCTTCTCTCAAAGCCTTGTTCTTTTCTTTGGCGATTTTGAGGGATTTCGTAGGATTTTTCAGTAATTTATGCATGTGTATGTTTTGAGTCGTATACTTTTGATTTGAGAAATTTCTTTGACCAACCTGAATTGTATTATGATGTCTAGAATCTATTAAACCCCGAGATGTTATGGACATGAGATATTATTTGTACAGAGATATGTGCACGAACACATAAGTACATGTTCT
Source organism: Asparagus setaceus (assembly GCA_012295165.1). Lineage (NCBI taxonomy): Eukaryota > Viridiplantae > Streptophyta > Magnoliopsida > Asparagales > Asparagaceae > Asparagus > Asparagus setaceus. The sequence continues at coordinate 60,687,591 of CM022701.1, forward strand.
TAATAAAGTATCACGTGACATCCGGGACCGCTTAGGCTAGTGAGCCATATATGTTGATCCATAAGATAATGCGATGAGGCTAGTGAGCCATATATGTTGATCCGCAAGATAATGCGATGAGGCTAGTGGCCGTCTATGTCGATCCGTATGGTGATCTGATGAGGCCGGTAAGCCGTATATGTCGATCCGCATGATGATCACGGCCAGTAGTAAATTTCTTGTAAAAAATAGCATGGTGGAATGTTAATAACTTAAGTTAAATAGGCGATTCTATTAGTCCTTGCTCCTTTGTCGGGATATATTGTGAGAATATATATATATATATATATATATATATATATATATATATATATATATATATATATATATATATATATATATATATATATATATATATATATATATATATATATATATATATATATATATATATATATATATATATATATATATATATATATATATATATATATATATATATATATATATATATATATATATATATATATATATATATATATATATATATATATATATATATATATATATATATATATATATATATATATATATATATATATATATATATATATATATATATATATATATATATATATATATATATATATATATATATATATATATATATATATATATATATATATATATATATATATATATATATATATATATATATATATATATATATATATATATATATATATATATATATATATATATGGTAAACCCTAGAACTTTCTTGTGAGAATTCAAGAGCCTTTGAAGCAAGATTTCATCTTGGATTGGCTTGACTTAGGGATCTACCTCGCTTTGCATCCTTCACTTGTTTTAACAAGATTTTAGGTGAGTTTCATCTCTACTAACCCTCCACCTAATTTTTCAAAGAATCGTTTTAATGAAATTCTTTCACAAGGTTTTATTGAGCCTAAAAGAACTAGTTTTGAATATAGAAAAGAGATTCTTTTATATTATATGTGTAAAGATTTGATCTTTTGTGTTTAAAAGATTTACAATGAGTTATAGAGATGTTTTGTGATCTGAAAATAATTAAACAACCTTGTTTATCTGAGTTCTGATGATTTTACAACATATATATGTGCATATATGAGTGCAAGTGCACAAATCATGCTCGATGCATAAATCTGGAAATTTATGACTAGTGGAGAGATTCTATCTTTTTCACACTGATACGTTATGAATATGAAAAACTTAAAAATTAAAGTTGTAGATACCTTTAGCAGCTTTCCAGAAAATCTTTAATCATCTCATTCTGAAGTGGGATGCAAAAGTTATAGCTAAAATACCGAAGAGTTTGTTTCTAGTCGATTGTTTTTTTCCAGCCAGGTTTCGTGTTTAGGGCTGTAGTTTTTCGGGTTTGCTGTCATATATACACATGTTTAAACATGAAAAATACCTCTTTTCTCCTGTGTCCCAAACCCTAGTAGCCCTTTTTCCTTCTCTCAAAGCCTTGTTCTTTTCTTTGGCGATTTTGAGGGATTTCAGAGGATTTTTCAAATAATTTATGCATGTGTATGTTTTGAGTCGTATACTTTTGATTTGAGAAATTTCTTTGACCAACCTGAATTGTATTATGATGTCTAGAATCTATTAAACCCCGAGATGTTATGGACATGAGATATTATTTGTACACCGAGATATGTGCACGAACACATAAGTACATGTTCTTAATAAAGTATCGTGACATCCGGGACACGCTTAGGCTAGTGAGCCATATATGTTGATCCGCAAGATAATGCGATGAGGCCGATGGAGTATTATCGTCGATCCGCAAGGTAATGCGATGAGGCTAGTGAGCCGTCTATGTCGATCCGTATGGTGATCTGATGAGGCCGGTAAGTCAGATATGTCGATCCGCATGATGATGCAATGAAACCGTAGAATTTCTTGTAAAAAATAGCATGGTGGAATGTTAATAACTTAAGTTAAATAGACGATTCTATTAGTCCTTGCTCACTGTCGGGATATATTGTGAGAATATATATATATATATATATATATATATATATATATATATATATATATATATATATATATATATATATATATATATATATATATATATATATATATATATATATATATATATATATATATATATATATATATATATATATATATATATATATATATATATATATATATATATATATATATATATATATATATATATATAGTCCTGACTTGTGTTATTGCTTCCATGTTAAATTACAGAGTGTTGGAGTGCGTTTAGATGCATTGCATACATAGTATATATGTGATATGATTTGTGGTGATGGTGAGCTAGGCGATATTCCCTTGTGATCTGTGCCAACTATCCGAGGGTAGTTCGAGATGTGACTTTGACTCTAAAGTTGAGGTTTGGAATAATTGTATTTTACTTCGGTAATATTTTTCATTAGTAGAATTTGGAATTGGTATATAGTGATTCACAATTCGAGACATGGTATATACATGAGGGTTTCCTTGTTTGGATTATTTAGCTCGGCGTACTAACTCTTGTATTGTGGGTCTCTACATGCCAATTTTCCTTTAGTACTTTATGAATGATTTTGTATCTATATGTATTAACCAAGATTTTCTTATTTTCTCCTAGACCTTCCCCACAGGCGGTGGAGATGATTCTCGCTATAGCTTGGCTCGTTGTTTCCCTCTTTTCGAGCGTGGCGGTGTCTGGAGAGTCGCGGGTTGATGGATAGCATCCTGAGACCTCTTTTAGTTATTTATATTAGTAGTTATTTTTACGAGCTCCACGGTAGATGTTTATTTTAATTGTTTTAGACTCTAAAGATTTGTGATCCTATTGTGTAAAGGTGAGTGCCTTAGTGAACCTCTTATTGATTCTTGTCTTGAGGCAGTTACGTATATGCTATTTTATCTCGGTTGGGCCTGTTGATGTTGATGATCTTTATACAACTTAGTAAATTCTCGATCTCATTGTTCTATTTTATTATTTATTTGCCCTGTCTTGTACTTTCACTGTTACTTGACTTCACTAGAGATATTCTTGTGATGGTGAAACATGTTGATGCACGGTGTTGGTGCATGGCGGGTTTGACATTAAGGTTTCACCTTGAACTCTGACCTTGTTGAAACACGGAAGTCACGGTTGGTATCGAGCTCTAGTTCCGTGATCCTTAGGATCATTCTGTGTCATATTGTGGAGCTAGGATAGAGTTTCCTAGGAATCATGTATAGAGTGCGCTATAAATTTCTAGAATGAGTGAGGGCGATATATCATTATATTCAAAAATTATGAATTTTTTTTCGCGGACAACTATTTTATGTTGATTTAAAATATTTGTATGAATAGTATGTGTTATGAATACTTATTGTGATACGTTATGTATATATATGCTCTCCTCTTGATATTATAAGCGTCGGGCGAGGATGTGGTCGGTAAAACTTCGTGCACGGATAGGCTGGGCAGCGGGGCCGAACGGCGAGCTCCATAGTATCGATCGACTTCATGATGTCGTTTGCAACAAGATTTTGCGGCAATCGAGGAGCGAGTATCGTATCCGTTTTCACCGGTACCACTTTACGGAGTTCCACCACCGGTTGTGTCAGTCGCGTCAATTGCAGAGGAAATATAATGGTCACACCATCACCACAACCAGCTATTTGAGCCGCAGAATAGGAGGTTTGGCTCTGTAAGAGTCAAAAAGACATCAGACACTAAGAGCACCATAGTTTCAGGGCGCACTGGATTCATGTGCAGCCTATAAATGGGAGAAATGCATGAAATTATCTTCACGTCAACCTAGCACCAAAGCGGAAGTTAGATGTATTCAGCGTAGAGGATATCACCAGAGGATAGCACTTGAGGGTGGCACCGACTTCAGATTTTTCATTGGAATAGCGAATATCACTTATTTAGGAAATTTTGTATACTTTTTCGACAAGCAATTAGAGCTAGTCTAATTAAAGCAAAAGATATGTCTTTAATTAATTATGGAATTAAGACTAGCATAGTCACAATGTTAAGGACAAGAGGCCTATTGCGGGATCTAAAGAATTCCAGTAGCGGTGTAAGAATTTATACCACCAGTAACAAGGACAATATAATTCGAGAGTGCCACGGCAGCGTAGGATTCGAGGTACATGTTATAATTGTAGCAAGATCGGACAAAAAGAGATTTTTATAATACATCAGTAGAAGGCCAGCATGGCGAGTCGAGGTCGGCGGTTTGAGGGCATGATTCACGACCAACAGTGGAGGATAGATGTACTACCTATTATTTCGAGGACTTAAGGGCCAATAGGCCAGAATTGCGCTATTCAGAATATTCCTCAGGGTCAGATGGACCCATACGTTCCACCACCACCACTTAAACCAAAAGCATGCAAGATGCAACGTGAAACCGCGATCACGGCGGAGCTTTCTTCTTGATTTTCTTTCTAACTCAGACCTTGTTTTATTCGAGAATTTCACATTCTTTTATCTTTCATGCCTTCGTGGATAGGCTTCAGTTTGTAGCACTTCCTTTAGACATACCGTTGTCCGTCTCTATTCCTTTAGGGAAGGTGTCCCTATTAGAGAATATCTGTAGGAGATGTGTCATCAGACTAGATGAGTCCGAGTTTTTCATAGATCTTATCATGTTGCGGATGTCGGATTTCAACGTCATTCCCGGTATGGATTGACTATCATCATACCATGTCAGTATCAACTGTTTTACTAAAACAATCAGCTTGCGAGCGTCTGATGGGTCTGAGTTGATTGTAGCAACCTCGCAGGGCAACCAGTTTGCGGAGTCATTTCTGGCTTATATCGAGGAGGTGATGCTCGAGGATCGAGTCTTTGAGTTGCGAGACTAGAGTGGTCTCAGATTTTCGGGATGTCTTCGGGACATACCGGGGTTACCTCTGTGAGAGGTTGAGTTCTGCATTGAGTTGCAGCCAGGCACAGCACCGATATCTCGAGCACCTTATCGTATGGCGCCTGTTGAGATGAGGGAGCTTCAAATCCAGCTAGATGAGTTGTTATCGGGGTTTTATTAGGAGTCATTCTCAGTAGAACACGGTCCTCTTTGTGAAAAGAAGGGCGGGGAGCATGCGTTGTGTATAGATTATCGTGAGTTGAATAAGGTCACCATCAGGAGCGGTACCCATTACAGAGGATTGGCGACTTATTCGATCGATTGCATGGGCCTTGATTTTCTCGAAGATTGATCTTCGATCTGGCTATCATCAGTTGTGAGTTCGGGAGATGGATATTCCTAAGACCGCCTTTCTGACTCGATATGGGTCCTACGAGTTTCGGGTCATGCCGTTCGGACTGACCAATGCACCCGCGGTATTCATGGATTTGATGAACGGGTTTTCGTCCATACTTGGACAAGTTTGTGATCGTGTTTATCGATGATATCCTCATCTACTCGAGATCGGAGGCTGAGCATGGGCAGCATCTTCGTTTAGCATTACAGACTTTACGGGAACATCAGTTATATGCTAAGTTTAGCAAGTGTGAGTTTTGGCTACCCGAAGTCAAATTTTTGGGCCATGTTATCAGCAAGGAGGGCATAGGCGTAGATCTAGCTAAGGTGGAGGCCGTTCACGGGTAGGACGCCCGGCAGATTCTGAGATTCGTAGCTTCTTAGGTGCGGCGGGCTATTACGGAAGTTTATTCAAGACTTTTGAAGATCGCTACACCGCTTACACTTTACAAAGAAGGGTGTACGGTTTGCTTGGGGATCGAGTGCGGGAGGCCTTGAAACTTTAAAGATTAAGTTAACAACGGCACCGGTGTTGATTATCCCAGCGATGATAAGACCTTTGTCGTCTACAGCGATGTATCATTGTTGGGTCTAGGAGGTGTTTTAATGCGCACACAAAGAGTAGTAGCTTATATTTCGAGACAATTGAGGACTCATGGCGAATTATCCCACACATGATTTAGAGCTAGCGGCGGTGGTATTTGCACTAAAGACGGAGACATTATTTGTATGGGGGTGCAGTTTGAACTATTCACAGAACACCATGTAGACAGTCAAAAAATTCTCTAGGCGAGGGTCACGAGCACCCTAGTTGTTAAAGCTTCAAAACGAGACTTGCTCAAGAGGCAGGCTCGACCTCAATCGAGGTTCACAAGAGGGCGGCTTCGACATTAGATCTTGAAACTTGACTTTAATCTTAAGGCGAGGTTAGCCCATAGCGATGGCTTCGACTTTCATCTGAGGTTAGCCTCTGGCGAAGCTCACCATCGGCCGAGGCTGCTTGCAATGAATCCTAACTCTCAAGCGAGGTCCGTCCACAACATTGAAGCTAGGCACCCAAGCGAGGTTCGTTAATAGCATTAAAGCGGGGCACTCATCCGAGGTTCGCCCATAGCGATGAAGCTCGACTTCTGCCAAGTTCGCTATTGCAATGAAGCTAAGCATCAGCGAGGTTAAGCCCATGCAGTGGCTTCGCCATTCAACCAAAGGCGAATGCATTTGATCAAGTTCGCCCAAACAAATAAGCTCGCCATATAACTGAAGTTCATCCAAGTAGAGACCTCGTTATGCAATCAAGATTTGCCCAAGCAACGGTTCAAGAAGCTCGGCTCGTTATCCGACGGCACGGCTTAACCTCGCAATAATCTACAGCCACGAAAGCCACAACAACCCGTGGGTTAAGTTGTGGGCATCGCTATGCCCACGCCCACATCGCTAACCCACGCTTCACAATTCTGCACGCCGCTTACGCTAAAGCCCTATAAATGGCGGTGGCGGCCATTAGAGGAAACTTTGGAAAATTCAACACTTGCACAAGAGAGATCAATTCTTCATCAATCATCAACAACATTGTTCGATCACAACGGAAAGCGGATCTCAACGTGAGCATTGAGTGAAGCATTCTTTCGCCACCAAGAACCCATACAAAAGAGAAGTCGAATCAATCTTCTCTTTCTCTCTAATCGAGAAAATTTGATTGTAAACCCATTCATTCAATCAATAAACTCTTTTCGACTCTACGTAAGATGGCTAATTACAAGGGGAGCAACCATTCATTCCGATGAACTGGTGGTGGCGCAATCAGACAAGGTTGCAGTTGGAACCGAGGTTCAAACCTTGGTTATTGAATTTGATCAGAGTAAGTACGAGGAGTTTCTTTCCTCTGGGGCATCTAGCCCATTGAAGACACGCAAGTGTCGTCGAGTCTCGTATGAGACTTCAGCCCCCGTGGCTTCTGCTGAATCCTCTCGAGCGAACCTCGACAATCACCGCTCTCAAAGACAAGGCTCCAAAAGTTAGCCAAGAAAAGGTGGGTTGTTAAGCAACCCAAGTCAACTTCGATGTTGTTAGCCAAGTTTTGGCTTACGGGCCTCGCTGCGCGTGTGAAGACCGAACCTTCTAACGGTCCACTCAAGACGTGCTGCATAACGCCGACATGTAACCAAGCTTGCCGACGCTCGAAGCTTTGGTCTCGTTGGACGGATTTCACTATCGTCCAAAGAAAGTCAACGAACCTCGTCATCATCAAGGGGTTCATTCAAAACAAGACGAACATCGCCCCAGCTGCGAACCTCGTCCACAAGACGAACGCCGCCCCACCGCTAACCTCGCCCACGACTAACGCCGCCTACCGCAAACCTCGTACAAGTGGCGAACCTCGCCGTCAACATGAGGTCCCCTCAAAAAGGGATGAGCCTCGTCCAAGTGGTGAACCTCGCCTACAACGTGAGGTCCCCTTGAAGGATGAGCCTCGTTTGAGTGGCGAATCTCACCAGCAACATGAGGTCCCCTCTAAAAGGGATGAACCTCATCCAAGCAACGAACTTCGCCAACATGAGGTCTCCTCTAAACTCGACGAACCTCGGCAGGGCAAATAATTCGCCGCCAATATGAATCTCACGCTGTAACCAGGAAACGCAACCTCGCTAGGTTCGCCAAACTCGACTCAAAGAGCCTCTCTCATATGAGGCTCGTTTTTTAGAATCAACTGGGGGTACATCCACTTCTGATCTCCGTGATTATCTCACTCGCAAGCGTGATGCCAGCCAAATGCAATCTCATTGCCGCCGGAGAAGATCATCTCTGCGATCGCGCCAATGTTCATCGACACATCGGCCGGTTTTGGCGATTATCGACCCGTCAACTAGGCGAAGCGGTTTCACCATAAAAGCGGCGGTCAGCGGCAGTCATTCCCATGGAGTGACTATCAACATGGTTGGGAGAAGCGGGAGCAAGACCCCAACAGGCAGTCCGGAATCTTCTGACCCTGAATATTCTCCAGGGTTACGAGGCGCATTAATCAATAGTCAGGGCGCCTATCGAGGTACCCGTCTTCGCATCGAGCAAAGAATTGCCCGGGGTACTTCAAGAATTTGAGAACTCGCATCGCTACGCCTCAACCTTCAATACCGATTTCAAAGGATCGTGCCGTCCTCATGGCCGAGTGAGAAGAAGAGATGACACGAAGAATTGAAGAGCAACAAGCTACTATTCTTGCGCAACAAGAATCTATCAGGCGTTTAGAAATAATGATGGAGAAACTTGTAGGCAAGAAGAAGACGGACGAAGGAGGATCCAAGTCGAAGCGATAAGGCTATGAGGGGGATCATGATGTCCACTCATCGTCATCCAAGCGAGTCAATCCGCTGCACAAAGGAGCAAGATCATACGCTATGGATTTCCAAAAGCAACCGGATGCTCTTAAACTCAAAGGCGATCTAAAAAGTGGGGTGGCGGACCATATCCTGCGGAGTGGGATGATGTCCCATATCCTCCAAAGTTCAAGCCGCTCAATTTAGTGCAATTTGATGGGAAAAGCTCTCCATCACAACATATTTATTACTTCCAAGCACAAACTGGGCATATAACAGGTAATGACCCTATCATGACCCGGTTGTTCATTAGCACTCTTAAGGGAGTTGCTTTTGAGTGGTTTGAAGGTGGAACGGCTCTATTAACTCTTGGAAAGATTTGGAACGCTTTTATGGCCGGTTCTTGATGATGACGAGGTGTCTATGGCCACTTTGTCGGTCGAAAAGCAAAAGAAGGCAGTCTGTCGATTACTTCGTCAAGAGATTCCGAAATCTATCCTTGCATTCCCGGGACCAAGTCTCGGAAGCGACATTCATCGAGATGTGCAGAGCCAACCTCTCGATCAACATACTTTCGAAGATGGGTGCAGTTGAAGCACATTCTTGGAGAGACTTGGTGAGGCAAGGCGAACAAGTTGAAAACATGCTTAAGAGGATTGAGGCAGAAGAACCTCAGGATTATCGTTCTAAAAAAGGGGGTAATCAGAGCAATTTTACGCCTCAAAAACAATCGAAGGGGAAGGAGACTCTAGCTGTGGAGACTCAACCTACTTCAAGGCCTTTTAAGCAGAAACCGAATGCCTCCGATAACCGTCCTATGAAGAAATATGATTTCAAGGATGATCAGGTGGTCCCGATTTTCAAGACTTTGCTCAAGATGAACAAGATCACGCTTCCGGAAATAAAGAAGCCGGAGGAAGCTTCAAGGACGGATGATCCAAAATATTGCATGTACCATCGAATGGTGCATCATCCGACGGGGGCATGTTACATTTTGAAAGACAAGATCCAAGTCTTGTTAGAGGCAGGTGTTATGAGCCTTCTCAGATCGTAAGAAAGTGTCTGCAAATATGGTCGCCTCCAATTTGGGGATTTTGCGAATTCAAGTGCGAGGATGGTGTGAAGCCGATCCCTCAGCGAAGCGAGTTGTGAACCGACTGCGGCGGCGGGAGGCACAAGGTATGGTCCCTTACACTACCAAAGGCTTAAATTATGTGGGTTCATCCCGACTTGTTATCGATGAGCAATGGACTTCTTGAAGTCCAAAGGGAGGGCATGTAATGCCACCTCACGTTTAAAGGAGCAAGTCGCTGACTCCACCGAAGCAACAAATCACCCCGTTGCACAACTTGTACCAAAGATTGGCTACCCGAGGTGGGAAAGTGATTATCACATTTTAATTACATTTTATACCCTTATTACCTATGTTATATGAATAACGATATTACTAATAATTATTTTTATCTTATTTTGCGTGCTAATAAAGAAATAATGAATAAAAGCCCAAATGACTCAAATTCTCAATTTCTACCAATATTTGAAGCCCAAATCAAGACAAACAAAGGCCCAAGATACCAAATTGATCCAAGAGAAATTCGTGAAGAAAAATCAAGAAAGACAAATTCGGTTGGGAACCAATCGGTTGACCAACGGTTGGCCAACCGGTTATTAATCGATATTAACCGACGCCAACCGATCGGTTTGCAAATGCATTCCAAATTAATGGTGGATTTCTTCCTTTTGGCTAGGTTTGATCCAATGGTTCACATCAACTCCGTTGGGCTATAAATAGGGGTGAAGGTGAGTGTTTTGAGTGTGAAATATTTTGTAAAAACTCCATTTGGAGAGGAGGGTCACTCTTCATTGAGAAGACCTTCCAAAAATTATAACTTTTGTTACACAATAAATGAAAAGTTTCACCTTCAATTTCCTTTCTCTTCTTCTAATCCAAGGACCAAAGGAGGATTAGATTAAGATCAGAGTTGTTGGTTTCTATTTTATTTCTTTTTCATTTTCTTCTTTATTTTCTTGTTTGTAGAATAGATTTACTTTCATGCAATTTACTTTCTTGCAATTTACTTTCATGCAATTTAATTCCTTGCAATTTACTTTCATGCAATGTATTTAATTCTTGTATTTACTTTCTAGAATAGATTTTCCTTTTCTTTAATTCACCTTAAGGCTAGAACCCTCTAGGGAATTACCCTTTTCTAAGTGTGGAGCTAATACCTGGGATCCTAGAGATTGTTTGAAACTAGCTAACAAATCCAACTCATTTTCATGAGATTGAGATAAGCTAAGTGGATCTACTCTAGATTCCTCATATCTTTAATTAATCCTCCATACTTTACCTTCTTTATTTTCCTCTTATCCTTGCTTTTCATTTGTTTGTTATTTTCCTTTATTTTTGATTTCATTGATTTTTACTTCTCTCTCAATCTCATAATCCCTTCATGTGCATATAATCTCAAACCTAGTTTTGTTATTATGTGCATATAACCACAACCACATTCTCAACTTTATTTTCTCCTCTTTTGCACATAATCCACAATCCACTCTCTTTTATCTCTCCACATCCACTTTCACCATTTTCTTACTTTCATTTTATTTGTACATAAACTCCTAATTGTCACGCGCATAATTTGAGAACCAAAACTTGAGCAAAACTCTTCCTACTTCCCGTTCCTCGTGGGATCGATAATCTTAAATACTATAACTTGATAAAGGTTGTATACTTGCAACTTAGGAGGTAATCACTCAAAATTTACCCACCAGAAAGAGTTCTCAAAGGAGTATCCCGAGGCAACACCCAACGTACCAGCAAAGGCGCCAGTCAGTGAGCCCAAAACAAGGGAGATCCGCTACAACAAAGCTTCGGGAAGGACCGCTGAAACTTGAAGGCCTTTCGGTTTGATGTTCTAGCTCAACTCTCCAACATCCCGGCGAGAATTACTTTATTTGAACTCTTACGGTTTTCTCAATCTACCAGAGAAGCTCTGCGAGAAGCATTAGCGGACAACGAAGCCTTTCTCGCTTATTTCCCAGAAAGCTCAGCAGAAGTTTGTGCCCAATGTCACCAGGTCTTCAAAGGGCCGATGCCTTGCATTACTTTTTCATCGGAGGACATGCAAGTGAAGAACCCAAAGCATGATAGGCCGTTGTACTTCACTGGCTATATTGGTTCTGTCGAATCAGCAGAGTTCAAGTTGACGGGATGCATTGAGCATCATCCCACTGAGAATCATACAACATCTTGAGATACCGCTGCATCGGTTAGCGACAACCAGGACTACCATCTACAGTTTCAATGCTACCAATTCTCGTCCCTTGGGCAAAATCAAACTCAAATGCTAAATAGGAGACTTGAAGACAGACGTTACCTGCTACGTCATTGATGCAGATACATCCTCTAATCTGCTATTGGGTCGCCCTTGGATCCATGAAAATCTGATCGTTCCATCCACGTTGCATCAGTGCATGAAGTACGTAGACGAAGAAGGGATGGTTAAAACCTTGGTCGCGGAAGGCAACCATTTAAAGGTGTGGAGAATTATTTCTTGATTACGTCCACTACCTTGAGGAAGGCCAAACCGGTGAACCACGGTCGAGGACTATGGCGGCGAAAATGAAAGGCGACATAGAGTCAGAACAAGGAGTTGTTTTAATGATGTAAAACCCTTTGTAATCGATCTGAATGATCACGATGGCGATATAGTCATTTTCAATGAAAATTATGATTTAGCTTACGCCGGGTGTTAAAAGTCATCTTGACGATGTCGAAATTCTTCCACGGTTGTATCTTTGAACCTACATTGCACATGCCGATTGATCGTCGTTCATGGCGACCCAAAGGCACTCAACTCTTCATAGCGGTTTTTGTGGTACCGGCCGGGAATAATGATCGAAAGACATTATCCTTGGGAAGGTCAATAAGCGTTGCAAAATGAGTTAGAACGACCCAAAATGAAGGAAAAGGAACCCCAATTTTCATATTTCTCGCCCACAGCGCAACACTTGATGAAGAAAATGGGGTATGACTTCCTTCACAAAGAGGGATTAAATTATGGGAAAGGCATCAGGACACCGATCAATGCTTATGTCGGAAGGCGGCTGATGATTACTATCATAAAACTTCGTAAAGGGTTGGGATATGAGTGTAGCCATACTCATGGCATGTTACGACTGAGGGTGAGTTAGATCACTCATCTTCTGAAACAGCTTCCTGGAATTCGACGTCAGTATAGGACACGAATTTAGGTCCTTGATGGCCAATATGACCTCAGTTGATCCAATAGAGATTCAAGAAGATGATCTCTTACCGCTATTCGAGGATCCGAGTCAGCGACTTGGAATGCAATGGGAACATCGTTTTGAACAACGAGAGCCACCCACCGATGACAAAATAGTCCAAGTAAATATGGGGGACGAAGCTAATCCAAAACCCATATTTATAAGTGATAGTTTGACCACTGAGGAAAAGGAGAACCTCATCGCTTTGATGCGAGAATATATCGATGTCTTGGCTTGGAGTTATGAAGATATGCGGCTTAGACCCTCAAGTGGCTATGCCCGCCTTAATATCAAACCGGTGCTAAGCTTTGTCAAACAACGACAGCGACAATTTTCCCCTCGGTCATGAAGGCCATCGAGAAAGAAATCGAGAAGGCGATCAAAGCGAGGTTCATTCGGAGGTTCAACACCGTGGGTAGCCAATATAGTACCGTTTTGAAGAAAAGCGGACGAATCGGCCGTCGTCGACTATCGAGACTTAAATTGGCATGTCCAGAAAGATGATTTTCCTTTACCAATCACGGATCTTATCATCGACAACACGTGTGGATTTGAAAGGATGTCTTTTATGGATGGCTTTTCAGGGTACAATCAAATTAAAATGCACCCTGATGATGAAAAACATACTGCTTTTCGAACACCGTTAGGGATATATTGTTATACAGTCATGCCCTTCGGGTTGAAAAATGCGGGAGCAACATACCAGCGTGCCATGACCACTATTTTCCGAAAACATTTACGGAAAATAGTTGAATACTACGTAGACGATTTAGTGGTCAAGAGTCGTCACAAAAGTGATCATTTGCACGACTTAAGGACAACATTTGAGATAATGCGGGCACATCAGTTGAAGATGAACCCAACCAAGTCTTTTCTGGGGATGTCAAGTGGTAAATTCCTAGGATTCGTGGTCACAGCAGATGATATACGTCTTGACCCGGACAAGGTCAAAGCTATCCAAGAACTTCCACCCCCTAGAAGCCTCAGAGAGCTTCGTGGTCTCCAAGGGCGTTTAGCTTACATTCGCAGATTCATTTCTAATTTATCGGGGAAATGTCAACCATTCTCGAAGCTCATGAAGAAAGGTGTATTGTTCGTTTGGGATGAAGATTGCCAGAAGGCATTCGAAGAGATTAAAACATATCTTTCTAATCCCCCTGTGTTAGCTGCACCTAAATCAGGAAAGCCCTTCCTGATTTACATCCGCGCTACAGAGTATGCATTAGCAGGTCTTTTAGCACAGGATGATGACAATGGCCACGAACAGGCGGTCTATTACCTCAGCAGGACTTTGTCGGGAGCGGAATATCGATATCCTCCCATTCAAAAGGAATGTTTGGCTTTGGTCTTTACCATTCAAAAGATGCGGCATTACCTGGTGGGACAGACCATACATGTCATCTCCAAAATCGACCCTATACGGGTATTCATGACCCAGCCTGGCACGTTGAATGGTCGAATGGCTAGATGGGCACTGTTATTGTCTCAATATGACATTCACTTCAAACCTCAGAAGGCAATGAAGGGTCAAGCTGTGTGTGATCTTATGGCTAACCATCCGTTGAAGGAAAAAATCGAGTTGTATCAGGATATGCCTGATGAACCTTATGAAGCTAATCGGTCTCTAAGGAGCGGTATGGCGGTTGTTCTTTGACGGAGTCGCGAGAGCAACCCCTGATGGCCCTATTGTAGCCGGAGTGGGGGTGGTATTAGTATCTCCACAGAACCATGTGGTGCCACGAGCGGTGTCGTTATCAGAACCATGTACCAATAATGTAGCAGAGTACAACGCATTATTGATTGGTCTTGACATAGCCAAACAGTTAAATGTGAGGCACCTCGAAGCGTTTGGAGACTCACGACTAATTGTGAAACAATTAAGGGGAAGTATGAAGTCGGAACCACGAAGACCTAATACCTCACCATCACGGTGACTTTAGGCGGCTTCGTTTGAAAGCTTTTACATTGATCATGTACCCGTTTGCGAACACTTATCTTGTCGTTGGCGTCTCTTGCGGCTCGCTAGCCACGAGAATGCTACTCGGCGGGTTATTGTGTCTAGTCGGCAACTATTTCGGCCAAAATATGCATTCTGGATCCAAGCGGTCGAAGGCGAACCTAAGTCACTTGAAGCCGCGAGGCTGGCGGTTCCGATCATCGACTATGTCTTGCATGGGATATTGCGAAGACATAAAAGAAAGAGAGTCAATTCGTTGGCGAGCATCAAGATTTTACTATGATTCCCAATTCTGGACTTTATATAGAAGGTCATATGATGGGTTCTTGCCGATGTTTGTCAACTAAGGAAGCAGAGCAAGTCTTGAAAGAAGCTCATGACGGTGTTTGTGGAGCACACCAGCCTGGACCTAAGTTATGGGACCGGCTGCATAGACTCGATTATTATTGGCCGACAATGGTAAGGGATGCCGTGGCTTACGCTAAACGATGCCATGCATGCCAAATACATGCTAATTACCTTCACCAACCGCCGGAGCACTTGCATCCTACCGCCACGTCCTGGCCATTTGAAACATGGGGAATGGATATTATTGGTCCCATTTCTCCGCCTTCTTCAAAAGGAAACTGCTTCATATTGGCGATAACTGACTATTTCTCAAAGTGGGCCGAAGCTATCCCACTAAGAATGGTCAAGACGAGTGATGTGATCAAATTTGTTAAACATCACGTCATATACCGATATGGTGTGCCAAGGCAGATTGTCCACGACAATGGTCCACAATTTGTCAATCATGCTTTCACGCGATTCTGCGATAAATTCCGAATCCGGAATTTAGCATCAACAGCTTACTATCCGGCTGCGAACGGACAAGCTGAAGCTTTTAATAAGACGATCATCAAGATCCTTACTAAGATGGTCTCTTCAAATAAGAAGGATTGGGATGACAAGTTGGGACAAAGTTTGTGGGCTTACCGCACAACGGTTCGCACACCAACGGGTACCACCCCATATTCTTTAGTTTATGGTTGCGAAGCTATTTTGCCGTTGGAGATTCAAATCCCATCTCTTCGAATAGCGTTATCCACCGGAATGACAACCGAGAAAAATCATCGCCGACGCCTTGAGGAACTTGAAATCTTTGGATGGCGATTACGGGCTCAACGACATATCGAATTTTACGGACACGGATTTCTAAAGCATTTGACAAGAAAGTCCGATGTCGTATTTTCAAGGAAGGCGATCTTGTTCTCGCTGTCCGGCGTAATGATCCTCAATTCCAAAAAGAAGGGAAATTGAACCAAAATGGGAAGGACCATTAAGTAGTGGAGTCGGTTTACTCGAATGGGCGTACCGCCTAACCAATCAAGAAGGCGACAAAATCATGATGCCTATCAGCGGTAAGTTTACGAAGAAATATTATCCTAATTAATTATCTTGTTATTTCTAAGTATTGGCCTACCAAGTGATGCCAATATTTTATCTTTCACGATGTCCACCATTTCCCATAAGTGATGTTCATTGTCCTATATTGGCCTCCCAAGTGATGCGCCAATATTCTATTTTCTCGGTGTTTGTTATTCATACCGAATGATGTTCGTCACCCCGTATAGGCTTACTCAACGATGTGCCAATGTTTCAATTCCTCATAAACAGCGGTGTCACCTAATTTTGATTTATCGAATGATGTGTCTCCATGTCAATCCGCGGTGATTATACTTTTCGTCAGCGAACAATGTGATTGTTTTCGATCACAGTCGTTATACTTGTATATCACTGAACGACCTAATCATTTCCATGTCGTCACTTGTCCGAGTGACTTTATGTTAGATAGTGGTTAACCAAGCGATATACCCCTATCAACCCCCTTACCGAATAGTAGCCTACCATGCGATGTGCCTCTATTTCAACCATAGTCGTTATACTCTTATGTCCTTTGAGCGACTTGACTACTCCCACATGGTCATTCCTCTAAATGACTTTGTTCATAATCATTGTTGTTATACTTTCATGTCACTGAACAACTTGATTGCATTCTGATCACGATCGTTATACTTTTATGTCACTGAACGATTTGATCACTCCCACACTATTTTATTCCTGATGGTGGTTTACCAGACGAGTTGCCCATATCTTTTAATCCAACGCCTTGAACAACTAAGGATAGAGGGGAGATTTTAGCATTAAGCCTAAAAGAAACTCCTCGAAAACTCACCATACTGAGGGGAAAAGTATGGCTAGTCCAGCTCAAACGGCAGCTGGTAAAGACATACCAAGTCCGTTGATAGCTGGGAGTTTGCTAAAAATTCCAAATTGCAAATATAAATGGCACAAGAAAACATTGGACATACACAAAAGTCAAAATTTTATTCATAGCAAAATCAAAGATACATGAATTACAAGTGCTCGACGACCCGACGGATTTCTGCAGCAAGTGTGACCATAGCTTCCCGGTGGGCAGCCTTAACCTCTTCCGTAGCTTGATTATGAAGATCGTCGTTAGAGAGTATCGGCATGTGGCTCACAGCAACACTTAGCTTATCCAATTCATCCCGATTGACACAGCGCGGTGTGTCCATTGACCCGTCAGGGTCTGATGCTTCTCGGTAGTAGCCATTAGTTCACTCTCTACCTCCGCTAACTTGGCCTGGATATCAACAAGCGCAGCCTTGTAAGAGTCGACCAGGAGTTGTTGGTTGCGCTCGATGTCCGCAATCTTCTTGTTTTCATTAAATATAGTTGCGGTCATTTCCCCCAGCTGGTGAACCACCTGCTTCTTCTCAAGTATTTGACGCTGGAGCTCAAATTGGGAATCATCCCTTTGCCTTATAAGTTGCATGGCACGATCTTCAATCTTGGAGCGAAGGGGTCTGCCCGACTTTGCCATTTGCGGAAGAGGGCCTCTACCTGTGCTAGACGTGTGCGATAGGACAATGTAGCCTTAGCATTAGTCAAGCTCTGCATCACATCCAGGAGGGGTTCCAAAATAGCTTTGATCCCAGCAAAGTCCCCACCACGCTCCAACACTTGAGTAGGAGATTCTTTTAGGATGGTGAGGAAATTATTGCGAATCATAGACACCCGTAGTCTTTGACAAGTCAAAGAAGAGGGGTAGCGATAGAAGGGCTTGACCCTAGCGGACAAACCGATGCCGGATTGGCTAAACTTTAATTGAGGGGTGGTGGCGGCGGTCAAAGCAGCGAAGTTCGAACCTGGCCGTGGCGAGGATCACCGTATCATCATCTTGAGTCGGGTCTCGACTTCGAAACAACAGCAACCAGGAGACTCTTGACATCATCAGGCATACTCTTGGCAACATCGGGAGGGCCTTGATAATGGGGCTCAAGTTGGCGCGATTCAATCAAGGTTTCTTTCCTTACCGCTTGACTACACGCTTGGTCCGAGGAGGCCCCGGTCTTTAGATCCTCGAGTTGTTGGCACCAAGGCTTTGCTTCCTCGGGCTGCAGGTGGGGGTAGTTTCTTGGGGCACGCCCAACAGACCGGCCGGGTGAGGTAGAGCTTTCAAGAGGATCTTGTGGAAGATGTTCCGATGGTTCGTCAAAAGGAACATAATCTCTAGGTGCCTCTGATACAGGTTCAGCCCCGGAAGTTTCTTCAACACCAGCAGAAGAAGGAATGTTGCTGCCGTACTCATCCAGGGCCTCATCTATTTCCTTTGAGTTTCATGAGGGCTAGGGGATCGGTGTCTTCGCACCAACATCCTTCTCAAAGATTTAAATACTCCTTGATCCGGTTGCGGCTCCTCGTTGAAGTCTGGCCTTCTCTGTAACGACGCCGAATCGAACGTAATCCCGATGAATTGATGTTAAAACCTGGAATCTCTGCGTTGGCCATGCAATGCCACTTGCAATAAGTGAACTCGTCCAAGATTGAGGGTCGTTGCGGAAGAAAGCGAGCACCGTCTTGCCCGGCGGTCTAGTACCAAGCCACGGCTCCCACAACTAAGCGCGGCCGTCGGTTGTAGTGAGAGTGGGATTACCGACATACAGTTGATCATACCGAATTGGCGGGCAAAGCGGCAGGGTAGATAAGGCTCCACACGCATACAGACCTAAACGGCAGATAAAATACCGGCGGATGCTCATGAGCCATAAGAAGCGGCCAAGTGACAAAGTGGTATAACCACGAGCATTGGGTTCATCCACCAAAGCTTGTCCATAGGCGACTTCGGGGAAAATGAGGAGGCACGGTTAAAGAATAACTCTTATAGTCGAAGCGCCCTTGCTGAAGCCATGTAATGTTTGCTCAATCGGCGTTCTCTAGCCTCGGATGAAAGGAGTAATTTGTCCCTCTATATGGCGGAGGGTGTACCCATGAGAGTAGAGGCGATGCATAACAAACCGAGCCATAAGATAGGCGTATGGTAATTCCACCCTTGGGTTCGGCACCATGGCGAAGGCGTAACAAAGCGCCGCAATCCCTAATGAATCACGGGCAATCATGGCGGGAAGAAGTGCATCTTGGCGCCCGTGTGCTAAGCAAGCGGCGGGGAAAATCACCTCGGTGCCAATGAATCAAAGGCGGCGGTGGGAGCGACTATGTGTTTGAGCCACAACATGAGGTAGCACGCTATACGACTTTTGAAGAAATCGGCTCCCGCTCGATAAAGATAAGTGTCAAATGTCGTCCCTGTAGGAAGCCATGCTCGTCGAGGAAGTCACATAAAGCGGAAGGTTGTCGAGCACAAGCGTGACAAAGTACCGCTTCAAGAGGACCTGTGGGCACCACAGCTTTCCTTATCATCTAGCCCTTCAAAGTGGCGGGCCCAAGTGTTGTGACTAATGAGTTTCTCCCCTTCTTATCGGTCGTCCGTGCATCTGAGCAAATATGGTAGTGGCACATCACTTCCCAATAAGTCTCCACTACTTGGGGGTGATCTTTCTCCAAATTTGTCAGCTCTTTATACCCCGGGATGTACTCCTCATACGGATACCTTCCATGAGGTAGGCCAGAAATCTCGGCCATCTCATGCAAAGCAATCCCCAACTCGCCATCTGGAGTGAAGAAGGTGCGGGTATCAGAATTATACAACTCCAAAACTCCAAGGAATTGCTGAGAATTATTCCTCAAGCCCAATTGAGTTGCCCTGATCGGAGCCCTAAGGCCAAACCTCTCCAATTCGTCACGATTTTCTGTTAGAATGTATTCAGTGACGCGAGGCCACCATTGAGAAGAACCCCATCGAGACCAGCCAGGAGTCCGGAAATCTTTGACAGGGAATTGCCCCTCCACCTTATGGAAAGCACGACCAAAAGTGTTGGCTGCGTCAGCTGACTCACCAACAGGAAGCTCCCTTTGGAAAAGCCCAGGTTGTAGACCAGTTATATGATGACCATGGCGGTCCACCTGTGCACCATCTCAGGAAAAGCGACCACACATTACTCCATCTTGAGTGGGAGTTAGATCCCAATTCATCCTTCTAGAAGCAGAAGCAGCTCTTAGTGAAGTAAGTGAACAATCACGTTCCATCGCGGGCAAGAACATGTAGCGTGAGTTCACCACTCGGAGCCACCTATACGAACCCAAATCCAATAGATCTGGATCTTCAGCATCATCACCAAATAGGAAGATAGGCTTTGTAATCTGGTCCCGGTTGACAGATTCCAGGGGGGCATCTGTAATCCAACGCCTAAGTGTGGGCGTCGAGGGTTCAGAGAGCAGTTTCAATTCTTCTTCATTTCGGTCCACGAATCTGAGGATATTCACCGGCGAGGATAGAAAGTCGTTCCGCCTCGAGCACCATTTGCTCAAAGCACCCGTTGAGGGATGGGGGTAGAGGATGCTCAACTACACAAAAGAAAAGAGAGAA
This sequence comes from Asparagus setaceus, assembly GCA_012295165.1. NCBI lineage: Eukaryota > Viridiplantae > Streptophyta > Magnoliopsida > Asparagales > Asparagaceae > Asparagus > Asparagus setaceus. The sequence continues at coordinate 60,708,237 of CM022701.1, forward strand.
GTTAGTCTCAGAGGTTTAAATCGCCACTTCAAAAGAACAAAGTCACTCGATGGCGAGCCTCGTCAAACGGATGAACCGTCATCAATGGCGAACCTCGTCAAGCGGACGAACCGTCATCAATGGGCGAACCTCGTCAAGCGGACGAACCGTCATCAATGAGCGAACCTCGTCAGAAAGACGGATTTCGTCTACAATAAATGAATCTTGTCCAACAAGAAAACGAGACTCATTTTGCAAGAAAACGAGCCTCGCCAAACGAGACTCACCTCTCAAGAAAACGAGCCTCGCCAAATGAGACTCATCTTTCAAGAATACGAGCCTCGCCGAACGAGACCCATCCTTCAATCAGACGAGCCTCGCCAAACGAGCCTCATCCAACAAAAAGACGAGCCTCGCCAAACGAGCCTCGAACCTCGCCAAACAAGACTCATCCTTCAAGAAGACGAGCCTCGCTAAACAAGACTCATCATTCAAAAAGACGAGACTCGCCGAAACGAGCCTCGTCTAAAGAATCAAACCTCGCCAAACAGACGAGTTTCAAAATAGAGACCCTATGGGGATCTAGAAGATCAAGAACCTCGACGAGGTTTATCAGTCAAATGAGGCAAGTCTCGTCAAAACCGCTGGCGCATTTAGAAAGTTATAATCTTTGAGATTGATCTCGTCTCCAGAGTGAAAATCATGTCATAAAATCAACTCTACGGCGGAGTTTAAAAGTCATGTCTTGACGAGCAATGTCCTTAGGTCTTTTACCTGTGAAAATGGACGGCGATTGGGGAGAGCCAGAAGTCCCAGCGGGCCTTTTGCCTTTGCCAGTAGCGGTTTTGGGGGCCATTGCTTTGAGCGTTAAGGGAGATCTCGGTGATTTAGATATTGGTGGCTTGAAGAAGATGAGCAGTAGGGGGGCTCTCTGTGGCCTCTCGCTGTCATATATAGGGTCTCGAAGAACCCAACTGACGGCCGAAATATACGGCCTATATCTCTCACGTGATCTTCGATACGAGATCTGTGGACGAGATCTTTGGATGTGAAAAGTCACTCGAAAGGTGTCGAATCCCCAATTTGCCACGTGGATGCGGATTTTAAAGAGAGATCGAAAACGAAATGCCAAGGGTCGGTGAGTGCGAGGTTCGTAGCCTTGTTCTCATATTTGAACTCATGACGAGGTTGGCGTTCGAGCCTCGCCGATAGCTGTTAGAAAAGTTCAAAGTATTTCAGATCCCACACAACCTGATTCAAGTCTGAAAACTTTGAAGGGGGTCTTGTAGACAGTCAAAAAATTTTCTAGGCGAGGGTCACGCGCACCCTAGTTGTTAAAGCTTCAAAACGAGACTTTCTCAAGAGGCGAGGCTCGACCTCAATCCGAGGTTCACAAGAGGCGGCTTCGACATTCATCTTGAAACTTGACTTTAATCTTAAGGCGAGGTTCACCCACTTAGCGGCTTCGACTTTCATCTGAGGTTCGCCCATGCGTGGCTTCGCCATTCAACCAAAAGTAAATGCATTTGGTGAAGTTTGCCCAAGCAATGGCTTCGTCATATAGCGAAGTTCATCCAAGTAGCGGACCTCGTTATGCAATCAAGATTTGCCCAAGCAATGGCTTCGTCATATAGCGAAGTTCATCCAAGTAGCGGACCTCGTTATGCAATCAAGATTTGCCCAAGCAATGGCTTCGTCATATAGCGAAGTTCATCCAAGTAGCGGACCTCGTTATGCAATCAAGATTTGCCCAAGCAATGGCTTCGTCATATAGCGAAGTTCATCCAAGTAGCGGACCTCGTTATGCAATCAAGATTTGCCCAAGCAATGGCTTCGTCATATAGCGAAGTTCATCCAAGTAGCGGACCTCGTTATGCAATCAAGATTTGCCCAAGCAATGGCTTCGTCATATAACTTAAGTTCATCCAAGTAGCGGACCTCGTTATGCAATCAAGATTTGCCCAAGCAACGAAGTTCGAAGAAGCTCGAAGCTCGTTATCCGACGAAGCACGGCTTAACCTCGCAAATAATCTACAGCCACGAAAGCCACAACAACCACGTGGGTTAAGTTGTGGGCATCGATTATGCCCGTCCACATCGGTTAACCCACGTTTCCACAATTCTTGCCGCGCCGATTCGTGCTAAAAGCCCTATAAATGGCGGTGGCGGCCATTAGAGGAAACTTTGGAAAATTCAACACTTGCGCACAAGAGATCGAATTCTTCATCAATCATCAACAACATTGTTACGATCGTCAGCGAGCGGATCTCAGCGTGAGCATTGAGTGAAGCATTCTTTCGCCACCAAGAACCCATACAAAAGAGAAGTCGAATCAATCTTCTCTTCCTCTGTAATCGAGAAAATTTGATTGTAAACCCATTCATTCAATCAATAAACTCTTTTTTTGACTCTACACACCAGAGCTTAAAGTACCTCTTTTCACAGAAGGAACTCAACCAGAGGCAGCGACGATGGGTCGAGTTCATTAAGCACTACGAGTTTGCGTTTCAGTATCATCCAGGAAAGGCGAATGTTGTAGCAGACGCGTTGAGTAGGAAGCATCGTCGCGGACTTGGGACTTTGAGATGTTCATTATACCGAGACCTTTGCACCCTTAGCCACTATGATTTCAGACCAGAAGTTGGCAGAAACAGCATTGTCTTAGGAGCTTTATCGGTGCAGTCATCTTGGGGCGACAGAGTTACTAGAGCTCAGCTAGAGGACTCTTGGATTCAAACCGAAAAGGGGGAGATTTCCAAAGAACCCAAAGCTGACTGGACTATTGGAGCAGATGGAGGCCTTCGGATGAAGGGCAGATTGGTCATGCCGAATAACCCACAACTAAAGAAAGATTTATTTGATGAAGCACATCGCATTAAGTACACAAAGGCATCCCGCACGACAAAATGTACAAGGATTTGAAGAGGCATTTCGGTGGAAAGGCATGCGTGAAAATTCGAATCGTGGCTAAGTGTTTTACCCGCCGCCAGTTAAGGCGTAACATCGAGACCCGCAGAACCCTATACCTTTACCCATTCCCCGAAAGTGGAAGTGGGCGATATTTCCATGGACTTCATTATAGGGTTGCCCAAATTGAAGAAGGAAATGATTCTATTTGGGTGATAGTAGACCGGTGACAAAATCGGCACACTTCTTACCGGTGAGGACAACCTATCTGTGAGAGACATATGCGAGGATTTTCATCCGGAGATAGTTCGACCGCATGGAGTCCCTGAGACGATTGTGTCGATCGGGTTCATCTTCACATCCCATTTCGAAAGAGTTTTGAGTGCATTCGGTAGGCTGTCATTTAGTAGCGTCTTCCACCCTCAGACGGATGGTCGATGCAGAGGGTGAATCGGGCATGGAGGACATGCTACGAGCATCGTGATTGATTTTCGAGGCGTGGGAGGATCACATCCTATTGATTGAATTCGCATATAATAATAGTTATCAAGCTACTATTGGTATGGCACTATATGAAGCATTATGCGGGAGGCCTTGCGGTCGCCTATATGTTGGGCAGAACCAGAGGATAGCCTATTACTTGGACCGGAGCTTGTTAGGCAGACTACAGAGAAGGTAGCATTGATTAAAGAACGCATTCGTGCCGCCCAGAGTCGACAAAAGAGCTATGCGGATCAGAGGCGACGACCCCTAGAGTTTCAGATTGGAGACTTGGTTATGTTGAAAGTATCACCGATGAAGGGCGTTCAGTGATTCGGTAAACGGGGAAGCTTGCTCCGAGATATGTTGGTCCATTCAAGATTATTGAGCGTATTGGAGCTGTTTCTTATAAATTAGATCTTCCAGCATCGATGTCGAGTGTACACGATGTCTTTCATGTTTCAATGCTCTAAAAGCATTTGCGTGACGAGGAGCAGCAGAGAGTGATTGATACACCAGAAATTGAAATTCAGGATGATTTGACCACCATAGAGGTTCGGTTTGTATTCTTGCTAGAAGATAAAAGCTTAGAAACAAAATTATTCCATTAGTGAAGGTCCAGTGGAACCGGAAGGAAGCTAAGAGATTTCTTGGGAGCGAGGAGGATGTTCGTCGCGACTACCCACACCTGTTTGAGCAGGTAAGAGGTTGATACTTGGCTATACCTTTATATTATGATGTTTATATTTATATATGTAATTTAACTACATCCATATTTAACACTAAAATGATGTACTAACACTTAGCTCCTAATCATTCGGAACACATGGTATATATATGGGGGGTTCCTTATTTTGTTTATTCGCCCGATGTACTAGTTTAGTTTAATTAGGACTTGAGTGGGGGTATTCGCATTCTAGAATGTTAAATGTTGATGTTACTATTATGCGTTTGCGGAATTTCGGGGACGAAATTCTTTTAAGGGGGGAAGAATGTAAAACCCCGATAATTTGAATATTTTGTGATATATATTGATAAATATATTTTATGGTGACAAATATCATTAAATGACATTTGAGTATGTTATCAAGTGCTTTGAGAACAAACAAGTTCACATTTGTGAGAGAAACGTGTCAAAACATGCACGACACATGCACGAGTATAAATCTGGAAATAATGACCAGTTATGCGTTTATAGATTTTACACACTGCTACATTTATAATCTGGAAAACCTTAAAACACCAAAGTTGTAGTTCTCTTCAACAGCTTTCTAAAAAATCTTAGATCACCTCATTTGGAGTTTGTATGAGAAAGTTATGGTCAAACTACCGAAGGGGGATACTTTCCTAGTCAAAACAGATTTCCTGGTTCTTATTTGGATTTCGGGTCTGACTGGGTTATTTCGGGTTTACCTGTATATAAATACATGTTTTCATGAATTTTCACATCTTTTATCAGAAATCTCAAATCCTAACAGCCACCAAACCCTCCTCTAAATCCTAGAACTTTCTTGTGAGAATTCAAGAGCCTTTGAAGCAAGATTTCACCTTGGATTGGCATGACTTAGGGATCTACCTCGCTTTGCATCCTTCACTTGTTTTAACAAGATTTCAAAGAAGTTTCATCTCTGCTAACCCTACACCTAATTTTTCAGAGAATCGCTTTTAATGAAATTCTTTCACAAGGTTTTATTGAGCCTAAAAGAACTAGTTTTGAATATAGAAAAGAGATTCTTTTATATTATATGTGTAAAGATTTGATTTTTGTGTTTAAAAAGATTTACAATGAGTTATAGAGATGTTTTGTGATCTGAAAATAATCAAACAACCTTGTTTATCTGAGTTCTGTGATGGGAAATAAATGATTACCTCCTAAAGTTGCAAGTATACAACCTTTATCAAGTTATAGTATTTAAGATTATCGATCCCACGAGGAACGGGAAAGTAGGAGGAGTTTTTCTCAAGTTTTGGTTCTCAAATTATGCGCGTGAAAATTAGGAGTTTATTCAAATAAAATAAAAGTGAGAGAATGGTGAAAGTGGTGGTGAAGGGATAAAAGAGAGTGGATTGTGGATTATGTGCAAAAGAGGAGAAAATGAAGTTGAGAATGTGGTTGTGGTTATATGCACATAATAACAAAACTAGGTTTGAGATTATATGCACATGGAGGGAATATGAGATTGAGAGAGAAGTAAAAATCAATGAAATCAAGAATCAAGAATAAAGGAAAATAACAAACAAATGAAAAATAAGGATAAGTGGAAAATAAAGAAGGTAAAGTATGGAGGATTAATTAAAGATATGAGGAATCTAGAGTAGATCCACTTATCTTATCTCAATCTCACAAGAATGAGTTGGATTTGTTAGCTAGTTTCAAACAATCTCTAGGGATCCCACAAATATTAGCTCCACACTTAGAAAAGGGTAATTCCCAAGAGGGTTCTAGCCTCAACGTGAATTAAAGAAAAGAAAAATCTATTCTAGAAAGTAAATACAAGAATTAAATACATTGCATGAAAGTAAATTGCATGAAAGTAAATTGCATGAAATTAAATTGCATGAAAGTAAATCTAAGCTACAAAGCAATAAATGAACAAGAAAGAAAATGAAAAAGAAATAAAATAGAAACCAACAACTCGATCTTAATCTAATCCTCCTTTTGGTCCTTGGATTAGAAGAAGAGAAAGGAAATTGAAGGTGAAAATTTTATTTATTGTGTAACAAAAGTTACAATTTTGGAAGGTCTTCTCAATTAAGAGTAACCCTCCTCTCCAAATGGAGTTTTTACAAAATATTTCACACTCAAAACCCTCAGCCTTCACCCCTATTTATAGCCCAACGGAGTTGATGTGAACCATTGGATCAAACCTAGCCAAAAAGGAAGAGAAATCCACCATTAATCTGGAATCTGTTGGGAACCGATCGGTTAGCCAACCGGTTAGCCAACCGGTTGGCCAACCGGTTGGTCAACCGATTGGTTCCCAACCGAATTTGTCTTTTCTTGATTTTTCTTCACGAATTTCTCTTGGATCAATTTGGTATCTTGGGCCTTGGTTTGTCTTCAGATTTGGGCTTTAAATATTGGTAGAAATTCAGAGAATTTGAGTCATTTGGGCTTTTATTCATTATTTCTTTATTAGCCAGCAAAATAAGATAAAAATGATTATTAGTAATATCGTTATTAATATAACATAGGTAATAAGGGTATAAAAATGTAATTAAAATGTGATAATCAAATACCCCCACACCTAGACTTTTGCTAGTCCTCTAGCAAAGAAAATAAAAAGAAAACCTAACTCACTTTCAGAGAATCGCGGTTGTATTTAGCACATACAACAAGCCTTTAAACCCCTAGGTTACCCTAGTGAGCGAGTTGTAGTCTCGTGAGGGTTTGCAAGGAATATACCCACAAAATTCAGTCAACTTGCCAATTTAAAGAAGTTAATAAAATAATTAATTCATTTGATATCTTTAAACATTCCAATTGAAGTTGGTTAATACTCAAGAAAACGTTTTATCATAACTCCAATGTAATTTTCTTAAGAAAATCCTTCCATTATAGTTATACAAAACTAAGTTTAACTCAAAAATTTAATTTAAAAGTTTTGAAAAGGACATGCTAACCCTTTGTTTTAAACAGACTTCAAGTCTTTTAATCCATTTTATTTTTCAAGAACATATACAAATATAACTATATACAAAAACATGGTTAGTTTTTTTTTTTTTTTACTCTTTATTCCTTGGTGGTTTTGTTCTTTTAATCGGCTTTCTAAGTGACCATTTAGCGAGTTTTGGGCCAATGAATCCCAACCCATTGGGCTTAGGTCATTAAGCATAGAAATACTCCTCGGGCTTAATTACTCAGTCAACTTAGGCTTAGTAAAATAGAACCACCAATGATTTTAAGAGAAATTTTTCTTCTATTTATTAAGTTAGTATATATGTGTGTATATGTATATATATTCTGAACAATATTTGGATCAAGACAACTTGAAAAATTATTTTCAACTCTAAGTTAGGCATGCAAAATTTCATTACTTTAATTAAAAATCTAAGTTACAACTTAAGTAAAGTATATTACTTTGAAAATCATTTCTTAAGAAATTTATTTGGAGTTATCATAAAAGGTAAACTTGAGTATAGATCCAACTAAGGATTAGAAGACTTAAATTCTATCAAATTGATCAATTATTAATCAACTCTATTAAGTTGGCAAGTGACTCTTTTTTTTATTTATTTATGAAAAGAGGAAAAAAATGACATAAAAAGAAAGAAAATGGTAAGAAGAGGAAAAATGACTAAGATAAAGAGCAAAATGACTAATTCCCACCCCACACCTAAATTTTGCATTGTCCTCAATGCAAATTCTATTATGCACAAAGTAAAACAGATAAGCATGGAAGCACTTACATTTGTTCGGTCGACTTCGAACAATGATAAAAAGTCTGTAATTACCTTTGGTATGAGAAGGTGGAGTCAACAATTTATTCTCTCCTTTTTCTTTTCTTTTTTTTTTTTTTGAAAAGAACAAGAAACTCTCACATGAGAGAAGAATAAATTCTTTTATTATTATTGTGGGACAAAAATAAAAATGTAGAATAAAAGATAAAACATGAGAAGCTCATATTCTACATTAAATCCTACCTTATTGCTGAAAATTCTACCCGAAATTTAAAGAATTTCAAGATGATATAATCAATGATGTTCTCAAATTCGAAAATTCCATGGTTTGCAATGTGTTTTGCAAAGAAATTAAGGTAGGTCTTATTGGTGTTATGCATTTTGAACTTAGATTTTGATTAATGAAAATTTGACATTTTGGTTGCTCTTCCAAAATCTAAGCTCATCGAAAAGAGTTCTTCGAATGTTGCATTCAAGAGGCATGTATTCAACACAGTTTCCTCATTTTGAAAAATAAAACCTGAATTTTTTAAGATTTCCAGTTCCTCATGAAAGATTTCCTCAAAACTAATGTCAGATTCATTCTCTACTTCTGTTAAACTTTCTTGGACGTAATTGATTTCGAAAGGCTGATTATCAATACTATTTCCTGGATTGAAAATATTAAGTTCAGCAGTCAGATTCCCAAAAGACAGCTTCATGTGACCAGTTCTACAGTTGATGAGAGTATTAGAAGTGGCTAAGAACGGTCTTCCTAAGATCACGGGTATTTGTCCTTTGGGATTGGAAACGGGTTGCGTTTCCAGGACTACGAAATCAATAGGAAAAATGAAGTCTCCAACCTTTATCAATACATCATTATTTCACCCATAGGGACCTTAACAGATCTATCGCCTAATCAAGTGTGCATCTAGTTGGCTTGAGTTCCCCGACACCTAGTTGTTGGTAGATCGAATCTGAAAGCAAGTTGACACCGCCCCTAAGTCTAAAAGCCTTATCGATATGAGTATTACCAATGATACATGGGATGGTAGGACAACACGGATCCTTATGTTTCAATGGTACGGACTTTGAGAGGACTTCACCGATATTGGCGGCAAGAAAGACTTTCTTTGGAACATTTATTTGCCTCTTTTGGTACATAATTCCTTTAAAAATTTGGCATAAGAAGGAATTTGTTCAATGACATCTAAAGAGGAATGTTGACCTTAACCTCGCTTGAAAGTCTCTAGAATTTTCTCCTCCCGAGAGGAGTGCTTCCTAGGCCCGAGTCTATCCTGCAAGGAGCAACCGGTTTAAATTGATTAGACTCGGTTCAGTTCGGGTTACGGGTCATCAGAAGGGTGTGATTTCTCAGAAGGAGAGAGAATTTGTTCTGGTTCAAGGGTTTCACTTAGAGGCATTCTAACCTGATTATCGACCTGTCTACCTGACCGTAGTGAATGGATTGCATTCACTTCAGCTTGGTAGGTTGAACTTGATCCCGTGTCCTTCGGGTTGGGCACGGGTTGACTCGGAAAAGTTCCTTTCTCTCTCTCACTCATGGCATTAACTAGTTGACCAAGTTGGGTTTCTAACCTAGCTATGGCTTGAGTGTTGGAGGTGAGGATTTGCCCGGTTGATTGCATGAAGGAATTGGCGTGTTTGATGTTTGAGTCAATAAGTTCGTGGTCCGTGTAGAGGTTTTAATCAAAGTATCTAGACCCTTTTCCGTAACATTAAGACGCTTATCATGATCCGCAATTTGAGGAGTGTGATTTGCGATTGGTGATGAGGAGACTGATTTTGAAATGACAGATTTGGTTGTTGAAAATTGAGAGGAACCAGATGTCCCTAGAGAATTGTTGGGTTGAAGAGGGAGTGAAATTTTGATTTCTGAGTAGTTTCCTGGTTCCATGCAAAATTTGATGATTTCTCCAACCCGGATTGTAGGTTGGAGAAAATGGATCATTCACCGGACGCCGAAATGCAATATTATCCGACCTAGTGGTCGACCGATCCTAAAAGAGGACATTCCTCAAACATGAGATGGAGACAGACAGCTATGACAACCCGAGGTAGAAACTTGGTTGATTTGAGCTGGAGCTCGTTCTTTGACTTCTAAAGCTTCTAACCTACGCATGATTGTCGCCATCTTTGCTTCAGAGGCTATGTTTATTTCTAAGGACAGACCACTGGTTTTGGGTTGGGAAACTGATGAAACACGGTCATCACAATGTTCCCACTGCATGGTTTTCTCAGATAAACTCTCTAAAAAGTCCCAAGCTTCATCTGCATTTTTCTTCATGAAATCCCCTTGACACATTGACTCTAAGGAAGTTTTTGAAGAATAATCCAATCCTTCATAAATGATTTGGCATAATCGCCACTTTTCAAGACCATGGTGAGGACATTGGATAAGAAGATCTTTGAATTTGTCAAAATACTTCCAAAAGGTTCTCGGGACAATTTTAAAATTTTGAATCTTGTTTCTAAGCTTGATTGTTTTGTGGATAGGAAAGAATTTTTTCGAAAAACTGCTACAAATTCACCCCAAGTTGAGATGGAATCGTGGGCAAGCTATCTGACCATTTTTGGCTTTGTCCTTAAGGGCAAATGGAATAAATCGGAGTTTGATCGCATCTTCAGTTAAGTCCCTCATCTTAATCATGAGGCAAACTTCTTCAAATTCGAGATGAAAATGTAAGCGTCTTGGTTTCTACTCCTAGGAATTTGGGAAGCATGTTAATAAAATGCGGTCTAAGTTCAAAATTGGTTCCATTTACCTCGGGGAGTCTTATGCAAGAGGGGATTGCATTTCTAGTGGGGTAACAAACATCTTGAAGAACAGGTGGGTTGGTATTAGCCATTTCGTTTGGTTCAAGAGATGAATCAAAACGAATTAAACGATTAGTATTATCCCTAATCCAAGTTTGCATACACCAAAATCAAAATTTTTTTTTTATTTGAAAAAGGATAAGAGAAAAAGTTAAGAAGATGATGAGAAAAAAAAAAGGAAAAACTAACTAAAAATAAATCAAGGCAATCACTTTCCAATCACCCTAACTCTAGGGTTAAGCCTAAACTTGACTTAGACCAGCTCCTAACCAAAAATTCTCTTAGTGAAAAGATCAAAGTTTACTTGGGTAATTAGCCAGGTAAGGATAGTACTAGAGGGAGATCAAAGATCAATTAAGTACCTCTTTCCTTTCGGAGCGCCTTACGCAACCCCTAAACCTTGCCTTAGACACCAATTAATCCAGATAAACTTGGACCGGTTCACTTAAGGATTTCTTGTTCCTTAATGAGCTCGAATCCTTAGGGGCCAACGTCTAATCAAATTTTAAGAGGCTTGGGTAAGTGTAGTGAGGAATTAGTGATTTTTGGGCTAAGGAAAGGGTGATGAAATCCCTCACCTTATCTTGATTAGTGGGTTTTGTCCTTAAAATATTTTCAAGTGTGTGCCAAATCAAGATGCTCAAATCACTTTGGTGAATTCCTACTATTATATGAAATGCAACCCTAGAAATTAAAAGCAACTAAAAAGGATGCAAAAAAAAAAAACAAAATCTTTTTATTTTTTTTATTATGGTCGACAATAAAAAAAATGAAGTTTATTAGGGTCGACAAGGGAAAAAAAATCCTTTTATTTTTATTTTTATTTTTATTTTTTTTTATCCTAATTGTCTCTAATGTATATGAACTATCTAAAGGGTGGAATTGAAAATACTAGATAGAGAAGTTACCCACGCAAAAGTAATGCAAAGCCTCGTTGGAGGCAATTCTTCAATCTTGAATCTTCAACTCTTGATCTTCAAGCTCCAAGTTCCTACACAAAAGAAAACACACAAAATAAAAACCAAACTTAATCAAAATCCTACTTATGCACCGTTCCCCGGCAACGGCGCCAAAAACTTGATGGGAAATAAATGATTACCTCCTAAAGTTGCAAGTATACAACCTTTATCAAGTTATAGTATTTAAGATTATCGATCCCATGAGGAACGGGAAAGTAGGAGGAGTTTTTCTCAAGTTAGGGTTCTCAAATTATGCGCGTGACAATTAGGAGTTTATTCAAATAAAATAAAAGTGAGAGAATGGTGAAAGTGGTGGTGAAGGGATAAAAGAGAGTGGATTGTGGATTATGTGCAAAAGAGGAGAAAATAAAGTTGAGAATGTGGTTGTGGTTATATGCACATAATAACAAAACTAGGTTTGAGATTATATGCACATGGAGGGAATATGAGATTGAGAGAGAAGTAAAAATCAATGAAATCAAGAATCAAGAATAAAGGAAAATAACAAACAAATGAAAAATAAGGATAAGTGGAAAATAAAGAAGGTAAAGTATGGAGGATTAATTAAAGATATGAGGAATCTAGAGTAGATCCACTTAGCTTATCTCAATCTCACAAGAATGAGTTGGATTTGTTAGCTAGTTTCAAACAATCTCTAGGATCCCACAAATATTAGCTCCACACTTAGAAAAGGGTAATTCCCAAGAGGGTTCTAGCCTCAACGTGAATTAAAGAAAAGAAAAATCTATTCTAGAAAGTAAATACAAGAATTAAATACATTGCATGAAAGTAAATTGCATGAAAGTAAATTGCATGAAATTAAATTGCATGAAAGTAAATCTAAGCTACAAAGCAATAAATGAACAAGAAAGAAAATGAAAAAGAAATAAAAGGAAAACCAACAACTCTGATCTTAATCTAATCCTCCTTTGGTCCTTGGATTAGAAGAAGAGAAAGGAAATTGAAGGGTGAAACATTTCATTTATTGTGTAATAAAAGTTATAATTTTGGGAAGGTCTTCAATTAAGAGTGACCTCCTCTCCAAATGGAGTTTTATAAAATATTTCACACTCAAAACCCTCACCTTCACCCCTATTTATAGCCCAACGGAGTTGATGTGAACCATTGGATCAAACCTAGCCAAAAGAAAGAGAAATCCACCATTAATCTGAATTTGGGAACCGATCGGTTGGCCGATCGGTTAGCCAACCGTTATTAACCGGTTGGCCAACCGGTTGGTCAACCGATTGGTTCCCAACCTAATTTGTCTTTTCTTGATTTTTCTTCACGAATTTCTCTTGGATCAATTTGGTATCTTGGGCCTTGGTTTGTCTTCAGATTTGGGCTTCAAATATTGGTAGAAATTCAGAGAATTTGAGTCATTTGGGCTTTTATTCATTATTTCTTTATTAGCCCGCAAAATAAGATAAAAATGATTATTAGTAATATCGTTATTAATATAACATAGGTAATAAGGGTATAAAATCTAATTAAAATGTGATAATCATTCTGATGATTTTACAACATATATATGTGCATATATGAGTGCAAGTGCACAAATCATGCTAGATGCATAAATCTGGAAATTTATGACTAGTGGAGAGATTCTGTCTTTTTCACACTGATACGTTGTGAATATGGAAAAACTTAAAAGATCAAAGTTGTAGATACCTTCAGCAGCTTTCCATAAAATCTTTAATCATCTCATTATGAGGTCGGATGCAAAAGTTATAGCTAAAATACCAAGAGTTTGTTTCTAGTCGATTGTTTTTTTCCAGCCGTGTTTCGTGTTTAGGGCTGTAGTTTTTCGGGTTTGCAGTCATATATACACATGTTTAAATATGAAAAATACCTCTTTTCTCCTGTGTCCCAAACCCTAGTAGCCCTTTTTCCCTTCTCTCAAAGCCTTGTTCTTTTCTTTGGCGATTTTGAGGGATTTCGTAGGATTTTTCAAATAATTTATGCATGTGTATGTTTTGAGTCGTATACTTTTGATTTGAGAAATTTCTTCAACCAACCTGAATTGTATTATGATGTCTAGAATCTATTAAACACCTGAGATGTTGTGGATATGAGATATTATTTGTACACCGAGATATGTGCACGAACACATAAGTACATGTTCTTAATAAAGTATACGTGACATCCGGGACACGCTTAGGCTAGTGCCATATATGTCGATCCGCAAGATAATGTGATGAGGCCGTGAGTCAGATACGCCGATCCGCAAGGTAATGCGATGAGGCTAGTGAGCCGCCTATGTCGATCCGTATGGTGATAATGATGAGGTCGGTAAGCCGTATATGTCGATCCGCATGATGATGCGACGAGCCGTAGAATTTCTTGTAAAAAAATAGCATGGTGGAATGTTAATAACTTAAGTTAAATAGACGATTCTATTAGTCCTTGCTCACCGTCGATATATTGTGAGAATATATCTATATATATATATATATATATATATATATATATATATATATATATATATATATATATATATATATATATATATATATATATATATATATATATATATGGTCACAGCTTGTGTTATTGCTTCCATGTTAAATTACCCGAGTGTTGGGTAATGCTTAGATGCATTGCATACATAGTATATATGTGATATGATTTGTGGTGATGACTGAGCTAGACGATATTCCCTTGTGATCTCGTGCCAACTATCCGAGGGTAGTTCGAGATGTGACTTTGACTCTAAAGTTGAGGTTTGGAATAATTGTATTTTACTTCTGGTAATATTTTTCATTTGTAGGACTGGAATTGGTATATAGTGATTCACAATTCGAGACATGGTATATACATGAGGGTTTCCTTGTTTGGATTATTTCGCTCGACGTACTAACTCTTGTATTGTGGGTCTCTACATGCCAATTTTCCTTTAGTACTTTATGAATGATTTTGTATCTATATGTATTAACCAAGATTTTCTTATTTTCTCCTAGCCCTTCCCCACAGGCGTGGAGATGATTCTCGCTATAGCTTGACGCCATTGTTTCCTCTTTTCGTGCAAAAGGCGGTGTGTAATGAGAGTCGCAGTTGATGGATAGCATCACGCACATCTTTTAGTTATTTATATTAGTAGTTATTTTTCTGAGCTCCACAGTAGATGTTTATTTTAATTGTTTTTAGACTCTAGAGATTTGTGATCCTATTGTGTAAAGGCTGAGTGCCTTAGTGAACCTCTTATTGATTCTTGTACTGAGACAGATTCTATATATGCTATTTTATCTCCAGTTGGGCCCTGTTGATGTTGATGATCTTTATACTACTTCCGTAAATTCTCGATCTCATTGTTCTATTTTATTATTTATTTGACTATCTTGTACTTTCACCTGTTACTTGACTTCACTAGAGAGATATTACTGTGATGGTGAAACATGTTGATGCACGGTGTTGGTGCATGGCAGGTGACATTCTGGGTTTCACCTTGGACTGCAGCCTTGTTGAAACCTGGGGCGTCACAAAATAATAGAGAAAATCCCTTTGAACTTTGGGGAATTTTCGAGCAACCTTTCCGAACCTTGGAAAAATTTCACCCGCAGTTTTGGACAAATAAATAAGGAAAATGATAAATGTACTATGAGAGTTGTACTACTCTTGTACTCTTAAGGGGTTATTGGTTGGGACAACTTGGGGCTAAGTGGGATAATTGTTCCAATGAAACAATTTTATCCCTTCGGGATATTTTGAGTGGGGTAAAGTGGGACAAGTTGGGATAATGAGATAATTTAAAGCTTTGATTTGATAATTCATGTGGGATAATTGATGATGTGGCACCTTATTAAAATATAATATTTATTGATCAATTAAGTCTAAATTAATTTATCTAATTGGTTTAGCATATTATTTAGTATGTTATTATAATATAATACATTATTTTACTTTATACTAAAATATAATATGCTATATTATAATTACTAATTAATTATAACTATATTTAATCGTTGGTACCCCAAATTTTTTATTAATTCCTATATGAAAATCAACACGAGTCCAACCTTACGCCAAAACGCATCTAATTCAGACCTAAGGGATCTCTCGCTCTCACAAGCATTCTGTTATCACAAAGAACCGCCTCACAAGACTCACTGGTGCTACAAGAATACGACTCGAAATGCGGTCCCAATCGATCAACTACAGAGCTCGACCCTCTTTCTAGTAGTCTTGCTACAAGAACGACTAGTGCTACAAGACACACTCGGGTTGCTATAGTAAAGCGATTCGGAGAAAGAAAATGAATCCCCATCATCATCATTATAAACCTCAAACCAGTTTTGACCGAGGTGATCATAGATTTCAAGCATCAACATTAATGTTGTTAATTAATATAATATAATATATTATAATAATATGATATATTACATAATAATTGATATAATGTACAAACAATATATTTAATATAATATTTCAATAATATAATATTTAATTTATTACAAATATAAATATTATAATATTTTGGTTTATTCAATATAATATTATTTAAAATATTATATTAATATTAAAATATAATATTATATTTTATGATAATTACTATAATTTAAATGGGATAATTGATGAAATGGCTCCTTATTAAAATATAATATTTATAAAAATCATAATATACTATTTATATGTTTAATATTATTAATTAAAAATATATTATTAATTAATATATTATATTTTACTAATTTTATATATAATATTATATATAATATCATAGTTTAATATATAGTAGATTATTAATATTTTTATTGTAGCAATAAAATATTATTTAATATTATAACTACCACAATATCGACAATATATTTAAGACTATTAATTAATATAATAAAGTGTAATGGAAAATAGCAAATTATTATATAAATTAAAATATTATATATAATAGAATATATTATTATATTAAATTATATTATAATATAATTAATATATTATATATATAAACACTAAATTATAATATAATATTTTATATCATAAAATACCAAAATAATATTTTTATTCTAACTAATAAAAATATATTAAATAATATAAATTAATATTATAATAATATAATACTAATATTATAATATATGAAATATTATTAACTAATATACAATAAGGATATATAATAATATTATATTAGATAATATTATATAATATTTTATTATCTTACCTTATAGTAGGATTTTATAATATAATATAAATAAGATATATTATATATTATAATACAATTAGCGTATATTAGAAATTTAATAAATAGTGCTTCAAAATTATCCCACTTTCCTCATGATTGTCCCAAAGTTAAGAACTGGGTAATTTTTGGACGTTAGGACAAAAAATTTGTATAGAAGTGGGATAATTTTGGGAAAAGTGGGGGTAATTAATCCAATCTCATTGTCCCAATGAATAACACCTTAAAGTGAAATCCCAATATCATTATCCCAATAAATAACACCATAAAGTAAAGTCACAAAAATTATCCCACTTACCCCAAAATTACACCAACCAATAACCCCCCTGTTGGCGGGGAAAGTTGGTTCCTTGATTTTCATTGCTTTCGAATTCATTACACATTTATGGGATTATAAACGAATTTAAAAATAGAAAGATCGCCTTTTTATAAGGCTACAATGAGAATCAAAGAAAGAAAATTATAACTCTCCGCTCAAACAAATGCGGGATCCGTTTATCGAATCCTCGCTTGCGTGGGTATCTTTGCCGGTGCCGGGGACTCTATTCTGTCCGTGGATCGCCGCGTGATCATGATCAGATGCGAGATCTACAAATCTATGGGGATTATTTCACGAAGGAAACAATCACCTATGGGAACTATCTCACGAAGGAGATAATTGCCGGAGTGGATGAGGTCGACCAAGCGAAATCAAGCACAAAACCTGGGATTAAGACGAAGCTTAATCCAGAGGGTAGACCTATAGATCTGATCTCGGACTCCTCGAACTCCTCGCTCGATGATGATCGACTTCGTAGAAATCGAGGTATGAGCAGGGGGTTCTTGAAGGGTGGCTCTAAAATTCAGATCTCTCCCACGAGCTTGACTTCTCTCCAAAAATCCAGCCCTCTCCAAATGAGCCCCTACCCCTCTATTTATAGAGTTTGAAAGCGGGTAAGTGGTCAAAACTGGGCCCAAAGCCTAATCAGATCTGGAGGTGGCTCGGCCACCCCCCTAGGTGGCTCGACCTTGGCCGAGCCACTAGGGAGTGGCTCGGCCACCTCCCAGGGTGGCTCAGCCACCGAGCCACCCCATGGTGGCTCGGTCATGGCCGAACCACCTTGAGGTGGCTCGGCCACCCCTAGGTGGCTCGACCTTGGCCGAGCCACTAGGGAGTGGCTCGGCCACCCCTAGGTGGCTCGACCTTGGCCGAGCCACCTTCGTGGTTCGCTTTTTGCCGAGCCCCCGAGGGCAGCTCCGGAACCTTTTTCACCATTTTTCGGTATTTCGAGTCTGGTTTGGTTGATCTAGTCGACACTCGCTGATCCGGAGCTTCAAAGTTGGGTTTATCCCTTCGCTCCTACGCGATTCGCTACTTTGCTGATTTAGTCGCTTCGTCGATTCGCATCATGCATTTCATCGACTCGGTTTATTGACTTGGACATTTCGTCGACTCGCTTTATGCGCTTCGTTGACTCGCTTTACGCATTTGTGTCGCGGTCACTTGTTGTTGCGTCGTCGACGATTTCCCGTTATGTCGTTGGACGGCTCGCCGATCGTCGACTCCTCATCACGAGCTGCGTTTGGGGACTTCTAGGCAATTTTTAACGCCTACAGATATCCCCTCCAAAGTGTTTCGGTCTCGCTCTTCTATAGAAGAAGTTGAAATACTTTGGATATGATAGGCCCAAACCTTCAGTCGACATAACAGGCCTGAAAAAGGCTCCGAGTCTTGATTTCTCCAATTCTTTCGGACTATCCAGTGCTTTGTAGGATGATTGAAAGTGTCGCGGTGCTGCATTTATTGTCTGACCGCTATCGAAATCTTGACCCGAGGCTGATGAATGAAATATTTGCTTTAGCTCGTGTTGGTGAGTTGTCGTCGAACCGACCATCCGATTCTTTAAAACCTTCAATCGACGAATTCTCCATTGCATTGCATTTGGTGTAGGGCTAACCACAGTGGGGGGAAGACTGAGGGTTTCATCCTTTAATCGGTGAACTCTCTATTGTGATGCTTGTTGTAGGACTGACCACAGCGGGAGGAATTTTCTTGAGATGTGATGTGTTGACCGGCGTCAGAAATTTTCTCTTGAAATTCTACCTCCGATCGGCGATTTTTTGTTACGACGTGTTGACCGGCGTCAACACAGTTTATACTCATACATTCACTAGAGTTTCGGGAATTAGTTTATCCTCATATACCCATTTGGAGGTGGTCGAGTTATCCTTAAAATATAAAATATTTTCCAGGAACTTCTCGCCAAAATAGGAAATAGTTTATACTCGTATACCCTATTGGAGTATCACAGTGGGAGGGAAATGGGAGTTGTCGAGTTATCCTTAAGAATATTTTATAAAAATATTCTCCAGAAACTTCTCAATAAAAATAGGAAATAGTTTATACTCATATACCTAATTGGAGTAGGATTGAGGCATGCATAATTCGAACCGGGTGAAAATTGACCCTTAATGGGTAACAACCTCGTGTGGGAGAGAGAGAGCAAAAGGAGGAGGCAAACGGATGAGGATTTGAGTTTGGTCGAATCCTCCTTTGACTAGGTTTGGCCGAATCCTATTGTGATTAAGTTAGGCCAAATCCTCCTCTGATTAGATTTCCAAACCCCTTTTGATTAGGTTTAGCCAAATCCTCATTTGATTAGGTTTAGCCAAATCTGCCTTAGCCAAATCGCTCGCCAGTTTTGCTATGACCAACTTTATGTTGGAAATCCGCGTCAACAACTTCAGACTCGTGGTGGACTAGTAGACAGCATCCAAGCCTGGTTCTGGAGTGTGACGGGGTGCACTGGCGCTAAGTTTAGCCTTCCCAGTGCTGACCGTCCGCTAGAGCTGACATTCTTATATTGCACATGGTTATTAGCGGCTGATGAACCCGTTCATGTGAGGCGTATCGCAGAGTTAGTGGCCGAAGAGGCTTCCAGGGCTAATACTCGGATGATTCAGAAGGCCGCTCGGTCACAGAGGAAGCGATGCAAGACTCGTCAAGCCATTAATGAGGAAGGAGAGATCTCCAGCTCTGCCGGTGATAGCTCAGGAGGAGATCATGCAGATGAGGAGGACGCTGAGACATGTTTGTCATCATTTCCTTTCTCTTTTTGTTTCTTTCTTCTTTTGGAACTATTGTTACTATTTCAACGCTTCAGGTACGGCTACTGAGGAGGATGAACTTCGCACCTCTCAAGCTGTTAAGCGGAAGAAATTAGTCCACAAGACCCACGTAGACCCGCGAGCTTTTGTAACAGACTTAACTGGTGATGATTTTGTTAGCGGAGGAGGTAACGCTTAATCACCTTTTGCCCACTTAATTCCTTGCGTTCAGGATTTTCATTACTTCATCTTTTGTGTAGGAGAATGCGAGCCCAACTTCGATGATTTTGCCTCTTCCAATGGCCCCGGTTTAACCCAACAGGCATATGAGTCTATGGTAGAGGAGCCTGCAGCATCTGCTAAGATAAGTGAGACCACCAATGTAGGACCCGAATCCGTAAATCCAGATACATCTATCATTGGTAATACCCCATTTAGATGGCGGGAGTTGAGCGACTCAGAATCTGTGCCTTCCCTAATCGCCTCTATGCTTCTTGCTCTTTTAGAGAAATTGCAGGAAGCGAACATGGATAATGGGATTAGAGGTACCGATTCTCCTGTAGGAGGTAAGCCATTTTACCTACGCCTTTCCATTCGCTTTTACTTATGCTCTCTTACGCCGATTTTTCACTAGCAGACTTTGATGAAGACGGTCTATCTGTGGACACCCCCATAGTCGATTTGATATACGACTCTCCCCGGCATGATCATCTCCTCGACGATATATCGCTTGAGCTGGAGATCCCTGAGAATGCTGAGGTTCATTCCCCTAAAGGTATGGTCTCCTTCCTCCATTAACTGTAGGACTAGCCATTTTCTGACTAATACGACTATAATTTGCTGAACTTGAGGAATTCATTTTGGTTGCTGGCAAAAACTCCTACTGAGGCTCAGTCTCCAATCCCTCATCCGGTGCTCCTTGAGTGGATACTATAACAAATGCCGCTCGATTTAACATACCGCGGAGACCAGATGTAACAGTTGGTGCATCAATAGCCATGCCGACAGAGCCAGGTATGGGTTTACCCGACATAGGATGTCTACGTCAGCTTTTGACTTCAGATTCCGAAGTATTCATTCTTTCGTCTTGCTTGTAGGGTCTACATCTCGCCTCCACGATCTGTCGAGGATACTGATGTTAGGCAAAGACCCAGATCGGATTATCCTCTGCTCAGAGGTCTAGTCATTCTTTTCTTTTATGAACCTGATGATCGACAAACTTCTCCAAAATGGGTTTCCTCTCCATCAGTTCAGGCCGGCCCTTGACTCAAAGATAGCTTTTATAGGGGATGCTGGTTACTCTGAGCTAGCCAATGCTATTACTGATGACCTTGATCGCTTGGGACTCAGGCTTTAGAAGTTACAGGAGTTGCAGGCAGCAGGTGCTTCTTCATATGTTGCTGCCCAACTGGGACCTCGTCTGGAGGCGTGGCGCGATTCTCGGGTTTTTAATGAACTAGAGGTTCAGATGCAGCGGGATCCGGTAGATCAGGTTAAGGCTGCCCTCGCCGAGAAATCAACATCCCTGAACAACATTCACTCTCTTATTGCTTCGAGTGAGGCCGAGATAGCGCAACTTAAACGGGAACCTCAAGTCAAGGAAGAGAACTTAGGCATTCTAGAGCTGACCAGGGCCAACGAAGAGGAAGCTCGAACCGTCCTATCCATGAAACTTGAGCTTTCAGGGCAGAAGCTGGCTGAAATCGAAGAAGGAGCTGCGAAGACGCTGAATGCGAATGAGGAGTCTTTTAGGGCTGAGTTATAGGGGGAGCTCCACCAAGCTTACCACAATGAGTTGTCTCAGCTAGAACAATAAATTTTGCGTCATAAGCTTAATGTTTGAATAGCTATAATTTGAAAGATTCGACTCTTGAATAAATTTCCATTCTCCTTTTTATTCATTTGTTGTTTATTATGATTTCTCTCGTTTGAAATAATCCACCATAATACTTATAGAATTTTTGGCAAACCCTCAGCCATCAACGGATTTGATAAGCCTTTACTGACTACCGTTTGAATCGGGCTAGCGTGCGGATTATCCAACCCATTCCGCACGTGACGTTGTGCTAAAAGAATGAAACTCTTTTAGGCTTAATGCTACGATGTTGAATACGTAGGCTTTGTCATCCTTTTCACGGGCAAGAGACTAACCGGTGACGCGTGTTAGGCGCTGGCTTTAGGGTTATTGGCCAACCCCCAGCCCTCAACGGATTTGATTAGCCTTTACCGATTACTGTTTGAATCGGGCTAGTGTGCGGATTATCTATACCCATTTTGCACGTGACGTTGTGCTAAAAGAATGAAACTCTTTTAGACTTAATGCTATGTGTAGACGTTAAAATTTGCCTATAAGTCCCCGAACATAGCTCGTAACAGTGAGTTGATAATCGACGAGCCATTCGATACGTAATGGTGAACCGTTGACGACACCGCAAGTGACCGCGACGCGAGCCCTCTCATCAAAGAGGCCCCACGCAGAGTTTTCGGCTGATTCCGGGGTCTTGGCGTCGCATGAAATGAGCCGATGAGACGCCCAAGTCGACGAGTTGACGAAGCGTGCAAAGCAAGTCGACTAGGCGTCCAAGCTGACATACCGATGAAGCGAATGAAGCAAATGTGAGTCGACGTTACGCTCAAGTCAATGAACTGACGAATCGTATGTGAACAAATAGGATGAACCCGACTCCGAAGCAACGAATCGCATGCAATGGGCCACGTGCAAGCGACGGAATAAATCCAAACCTCGAAAACCTCAAAATGAGCTCAGCAAATAACCGGAGGAAAGCCACGGGGAAAGCTCGGCCAAAAAACCAGGACACCGAGAGGTGTCTCGGTGGCCGAGACACCTGATGGTGTCTCGGCCAAACCTCGCCGTGCCGAGATTCGGTAGGTGTCTCACCAAACCGAGACACTGATGGTGTCTCGGTTTGGCGAGACACTGATGGTGTCTCGGCTTGGCGAGACACCTAGAGGTGTCCGGCCGCCGAGACACCTAATGGTGTCTCGGCTTGGCCGAGACACCTAGGTTCACTGGGCTTTTGGGCCCAGTTCCGACCCGTATTCGCTTTACAACTCTATAAATATGAGATAGGGGTCTCATTAGGAGGGATCTGAAATTTTGGAGAAGCCGAAGCTCTGCCAAATTGCCTTCTCACCTCAGATCCAAACTTGGGAGCGACGACCGATCTTCTTCGACACCGGATCCAGATCTCAACAAATTCTAAAGGGCTATTATCCTCCTTTGTGAGATAATCCCCAGGGCTATTATCCTCCTTCGTGAGATAATCCCCTCAAAAAGGTTCGAGAGATCGGATCTCAGATCTACACGTGATTCCTCGAGATTAAACTTTGTTTTGATCTCGAGAAGAGCTTTGATTTCGCTTGGTCGATCTCATTCGCTTTGGTCTGTTATTTCCTTCGTGAGATAACCCCTTTACCGTAGATCTTTTCTTTGATCACGATACGCCGGGCGTCCACGGACGGAATAAAGTCCCTGGCACAGGCAAAGACACCCACGCAAGCGAGGACCCGATAAACGGATCCGAGCATTTGTTCAAAAGGATAAAAGTTATAATTTTTTGATTTTCATTGTAAGCCTTATAAAAGCGATCTTTTTCTCAATCTCGCTGTGTTTACAAGTTTGTAACGGATTCAAGCAATGACAATCATCCCGACTTTTACCGCGAACAAGCTGGCGACCACAGTGGGAGCCAACGGTCTTAGATCTGAGATCGTTGTGTCGCAACCGCGGATCCCAATCCCGGTCGAAGAAGAGGTCAAGTACGAGTTCGACCAATAGAAGTTTGAGGAGTACCTTTCGTCCTCGTCACGATCGTCCTCCCCCCGCAAATCCAAAAGGATCCCCGCTGCAAGGAGGATTCGTTGGTCCTCGGATCTTGGATCCCAAGGCGAGGATTCTGATCTCGCCCCTACCAAAGTCGCAGGAAGCGGCACTTGCCCGGTCTCCGAGACAGCCGGATTTGCAGATCCCAACTCCTTTAAGAAGGAGAAAATCGCCGATGGCGCACCGATTATGTCGAAGAGAGCTCGCCAACGACGACGCCAAGGCCAGGCACGTCGATTCGCTAAGGCCATGGAATCAGTGGATGGGATTCGCTATGAGGCGGATCTCAGATCCAGAAGGGGCAAAAAGCCTCTAAATCAAGCAGCTGATGGCTCTTCCAAGCCGTCAACAACTGAATGGGTCCGGGTCAAGTGGAACCGTTCAACACTCTAGGAGCGCATCCGAAAGCGCCGTGCACTCCTTGCGCGTGCACGGGCCCTAGTTCAAGAGGCCCAAAAGCTGAAGGAAGAAGTGGCCGAAGAGCCGCCCAAGATGCGCCAAGTTTGGAGGCCAAAACCCAGAGCAACGGTTCATGAAAAGGCCGAAGCTTCAATCAAGGATCAGCCGCCTCAAGCTGATCTGAATCAAAAGAAGGTCGCCTCACGACCAATTCCACTTCTGGCGATAGCCCCCAAATTGCCGTCAGACTCTACTTCCATTTCGGTTGAGCCCTCCAACTCATCCCGAAGCAAGAAGACGGTATTGGAATGCCTCGGCCCATTGCAAAGTGATCGAGGCAAAATTTCGATCAAAGAACGCTTGGGCCCATTGAGGAAATCCCGGGTCACTCCTAGTGCAAGAGGTCGCACCCACCTCAACCAAGACAAGAAGAATCCTGCAGCTGCTCGCACCGGGCTACGAATCGAAGTCCAAGAGCCCGTCAAAGATTCACACTCGCAAGGCGCAAGGCCGCGCGAGTGACTTATGAAACGCCTATTTTTCCTCAGAAGGAGACACTCTCATCTGACGATGACGACGTTTTACCTGAGAAGTCGTGCCAACACATGATAGGTTGCTCCGGTATTCATGCCGACGAGTTGTACTATCGTCTTTGAAGTCTGAGTAAATCTGAAAGAGGAATGCCCTGTAACCAAATATGCCTTGCTTGTGCTCAAACTGATCAAGGCAAGTTATCGAGTGCAACCGCGGCAAAACGACCGAGAAGGCGCCGCTTTGATAGACTCGCACGAATGCCGTAACCCAAGTCAAGATGCTTCCGCAAGAAGAGATTGCGCCTGCATGCATGAATTGCCGAAGTGTTACCATCAATATGACCAGCAGAGGGATCGCCGTCACGCCATTCTCGGCATCGCAACGAGTGACTCGATTGCGGTCCGGACCGTTAGACGCACCCAATTATCGCAAGATGCGAAGGGTTGCCCTCGATGATGAAGTGTCGGATGCCGCCCGCAATGGCTTCCGATAATATAATTTCCAAAGATAGGATAACCGTGGCGTTCATGATCAGCGGAACAAGTGTCCCGTGATGCTTGAAGAGGCCCCACCAAGCAACGGACAACTTTAAGCTTGAAATGGAACTGGCCATGCAACAAATGAGAGCGATGCATGACCAACAGATCCACGCGATAATGAACCGCCAAGGCGAGCCAAGTCGTCGCAATAATGTCAACTTAACAGATAGCGACACGGACAGAGAAGGAGGCCGAAATGTCGATGATCGTGCTGGTCAGCAAAACGCTAGTGATAACACCGTCATTCCTCCCCAAAACCACCCGAACGAAGACGGAGGGGAGAATGAGAAAATAAAAGACCTCGAGAGCAAAATCAATACTTTGATTTCCGCTCAAGAGGTAAAGAAGACGGGTATACCATGTCCATATCCAAGAGAATGGGAATCAATCCCGTATTCGGCAAAGTTTAACTTAATTAACTTTACGCCGTTCGACGGAAAGGGATCACCCACTCAGCACTTGATCTATTTCAAGTCTCACCTAGGGGTTATCTCCGGCAACGAGCCCTTGATGGTTCGGTCATTCGTTGGCACCCTTCGTGGAGCTGTCTTCGATTGGTACCGCCATCTCAAACTAGGGAGTGTTAACAGCTGGGATGACATGGAGACCATGTTTCTCGCCAATTTCTTCGACGATGACACCGAGATATCCATCGGGTCGTTGTTAGACGAGAAACAGAAAGACGGGGAAACGGTGGATAACTTCGTCAAGAGGTTCAGAAATAAGGCAATGAATTGCCGGGACCCGATAACGGAGAAGTTCATTCTCCAAACTTGCCACAACAACTTGTCATTGGACGTGTTGGAAGCAATGGGAACGGCACCGTCCGAGACCAGGAAGGATTTAAAGATACGCGGAGAGCAAGCCGAGCGATTCCTGAAAAGGAAGAAGGCGGAGAGAGGTCAGCCGGCGGTAAATGCAAATAAGCAAAACTTCGTCCCGCGCGGCAGAGGAAAGGCACCAGCAAAAGCAGTTGATGCAAATCAAACGTTTCAGTTGCAGCCCCAACAACAGTCGCCACAACAAGCACCGCAGCAGTCATGACCTCAATGGCAACAACGACCGCAAAATCAGAAGTCGTCGGAGCCAAGATTCCCTAAGGTTTACTCCTTCAAGGATGATGAAGTTCCCGGTATTTTCAAATACCTTCTGGAGAACAACAAAATCCAGTTGCCGCCGATTATAAACCAAGAGGAGACAAAGAAGGTTACGGACCGGCATCAAGGCCACCACAGAAGCGGTGCACCACCCGGCGAAGTCGTGTTATCATCTCAAGGATAAAATCCGTGCCTTGATTGACGTAAGGGTCATTACCCCGAAGGCGTCCAAAGAGAAGAAAGTAGGGGCAAACGCAGTCTCCATCAGCTTCGGATCGGTGCCCTTGGATTGGTTCCAACCGACGCCCGTTGTGAAAGTTAGGATGAAAATAGTCAACGACGATCCTCATGGTCAGCGTGAAAAGGGACCGGTACCTCATCTGACCGAGCGGCGAGATCCTCTGGGTTCATCAGGATTTACTCGAAGCCGAAGGGCTTACCTCTTCGTCTAAAAAGAAGTCGAAGGGGAAGGGGAAGCTATGTCATGCTACTTCAGCAATCTTGGAGAAGGATGATGAGCAGATAATGACACTCTAACTTTCTGAAGAAGAACAAGAAGTCTTCGTCACCAGGAGTGGACAAGAGTATCACTATAAATATCTCGAAGCTCCTAATCCAAATGCAAAGACATTGACGGAGCTGGGAGTAGCGATGACTCCCCCTACGCATGCGGAAAAGTCACAGCGGCAAGTGGTCGTTAAAGAAAACACGGCCAAGTTAAAAGAGAAGCAACCCCAAAGAATGTGAGGATCAAGTTCGGCAGCCTCGCTTCAATCGTCCGATTGGAAGAGATAAACCGGAAAGTTTGAACTCCTCACGGCGCTTTGGCATTATGGCTCAACTGGCTAATATCCCGGCAAGGATAACGCTTTACGAGCTACTGCTGTTATCAAAAGAAACCAGAGAGGCGCACAGAGGCCTTAGTCGACTCGGCGTTTCTCACTCAGTCGAGCCGAAGTCATGAGTCAGCTCAATCTTTGGCCCAAAGAATGCAACCTCGCCACCAAGCACATTCCATGCATAACTTTTACCAAGGAGGATATGCGATGAAGAATTCCAAACATGAAGTCAGATTTCTTTATCGGCATTATTCTCCAATAGTCAACCGGATCCAAGTTGATCCGGGTTCATTTATGAGCATCATGCCCTCCTACCGATGTACAAACTGATTCCCGCCAAGAGCCGGCATCTACAGCACGAGGATTTACGGATTTAACACCGGGTCTCGCCACTTGGTTAAATCCAATAAAGTGCCAAATGGGAGATTTGAAGTCCTAAGTCACATGCTATGTGATCGATCGCGGAAACTTCTTATAACTTATTATTGGGTCGGCCTTGGATCCATAATATTGTTATAGTTCCCTCCACTCTTCATCAGTGTCCGAAATATGTCGACACTAATAATGAAGTTAAGACGGTGGTCGCGACAAACACCGCTTAAGGGGTTGGAGAATTACTTCATGACTCCCTCCTTTCACGGTAATGAGTCCGACATCAATCATCGCCCAAGGCACGACAGCTGGTGAGGAAGCCGATGCCGGCCGGGCTTGATTATGAGGGGGGTTTTGTTATAAATGACATTGTACCCGTTGTAATCAATCTTGACGATGAAGACTCGTCAGATGAAAGCTGTAATTGGCAACTTGCCGATAATGAAATAAATGGTGACTTAGAATACTCCCCGTCTTTATTTGATGTGATGAAGCAATTGTACGATGATCTCGAGTTGCACATACCAATTCAATCATCATGTGTTACACAGAAGTGTCTCCGAGATTCCTTTGAAACAACCCTAGTCATCCCTGCCAAAATAAGAGGTGAGAAAGACTTGATCTATGGCAAAGGAGAGGCATTCCCACTACCAGATGACTTCTTAAAGCAAGATGATGGCAATGACAAGCTCGGCGCTCACTTATTTAGATACAGTACGGAAGTGCAGAGTCTGATGAAGAGATGGGGGTACGATCTTGCGCGGGGAGAGGGTCTCTGTTTCGGTAGAGGTCCTCAAATTCCACCCAAAGCTGCACACATCCCCGAGGGGAAGCCTGATAACTATTATGGATTTAGAAGAGGGTTGGGTTATGTATCTTCTTCAGAAGACGAATGTTGCTGGCTCATTGACGACCAAGTATCCGACGCAGGGGATGGACATTCATCAGCCTCCTCAGCTTGGGACTCCGATGTCAACATCGGCAAAATGTTCAAGGGGTTAATGTCAAATATGGCTACAACCGATCCTGCCACCATCGAGGATGATGAACAGATGCCAACATGGGAAGACCCGTGGATCCATCACCTCAATATGCAATACGGAGACCGATTCGAGCAAAGAGAACCTCCGACCGAAGATGCAGTAGTTCAAGTCGATATGGGTGACGAAGTCAATCCAAAGCCCATATTCATGAGCGCGCCTTCCTCGAGGAGAGAGAGGAATTGATTGCTCGTCCGAATATATCGACGCTACCGAATTATGAAGATATGCCGTGGCTCGACCAACGGGCTACTCATCGCCTCAATATCAAGCGGATATTAAACCACCAAACAAAGAAGAAAGACGGTTTCGTCCGCGAAATCATGGAATCAATCGTATGAAGTGAGGAAGCTCATAACGCCGTGGTTCATCAGAAGTACAAGACCCTGATTGGGTGTCAAATATTGTTCGGTTCCAAGAAGAATGGGACAATCGAATCAAGGCCGACCATGTGGATCTAAACGCCGATGCCCAAAGATGATTTTCCTCTTCCAATCACGGATGTTATCATTGACAACACGGCGGATTCGAGAATGTCTTTCATGGATGGCTTTTCGGGTTATAATCAAATCAAGATGCACCCAGATGACGCAAAACACACGGTGTTTAGAACTCCCCTTGGTGTCTTTTGCTACACGGTCATGCCATTTGGCCTGAAGAACGCGGGCGCTACATATCAGCGAGCCATGACGAAGATTTTTCACGAACATCTTCGGAAGACGGTTGAATGCTACGTCGATGATCTAGTCGTGAAAAGCCGCGACAAGAATGACCACATCAAAGACCTGAGAACGGCATTCGATCTCATGCGGAGTCATCAGTTGAAGATGAACCCCACTAAATCTTTCCTCGGAATGTCCAGCGGCAAGTTCCTTGGATTCGTTGTCACCACCAAGGGTATTCACATTGACCCAGATAAAGTGAAGGCAATCAACGAATTACAACCCTCGAGGAATCTAAGAGAACTCAAAGGGTTACAGGGACGATTAGCGTACATCCGGCGGTTCATATCAAACCTCTCCGGAAAATGCCAACCATTCTCCAAGCTAAATAAGAAAGGAGTATCATTTGTCTGGGATGACGCCTGTCAAAAGGCATTCGAGGATATCAAAGCATATCTAGCTTAATCCTCCCGCTCAAGCAATCGGGTCGTAAACCGCTCTTGATTTACATCAAGGCGATGAACCATTCGTTAAGCGCTTTGCTCGCGCAAGGCGATGACAACGGTCACGCAGCAAGCGTGTATTACCTAAGTCGGACGTTGGTAGGTCTTTGAATCCGCTATCAATGATCGAGAAGGAATGCCTAGTGTTGGTGTTTGCGGTTCAAAAGATGCGACACTACTTAGTCGGATGCACGATTTACGCTCTTTTCTACAGAAACCCACCGATATTCATGACGCAACCAGCCTCTATGAATTGGCGTTTAGCGAAATGGGCCTTGCTCTTGTCCCAATACGACCTGCACTTCAAGCAACAGAAGTCGGTCAAGGGACATGCAATTTGCGATCTTTTGGCAGCTAATCCAATAAAGGATACGGCTGAGTTGTATGATGACTTGCCAGATGAAACCCATGAGGTGAATATTACATCACATCAGCAAATATGGCAGCTGTACTTTGACGGAGCTTCCCGAGCAACTAACGTAGCAAGCACCCCGGGATGTTCAAAGATTTCCGCAGGAGTTGGAGTTGTCTTAGTTTCCCCGGGGAAACATGTGATGCCGCGGGCTTATTCGCTAACTGAACCGTGCTCCAATAATGTGGCTGAATACAACACCTTACTTATTGGACTCAGTTTTGCCAAAGAACTGGGGGTAGAATATCTCGAAGCTTTTGGAGATTCTCAACTCATAGTCAAACAAGTTCGTGGGGACTATGAAATCGAACTGACTTGATTCCAGATCACCAAAGCACGCGGCTGTCGAGATGGTAGATTCATTTGAAGAATTCTTCATTGAATACATCCACGCCGTATCGCATATGCACGCCATAGCGATTAGCGTATCGCTAGCAACCACCGAGTCGAGCAGCTTGATCACCGCGGAGAACTCATCAACTCTTCGTGCCAATATATGGCGAAGGATTCAACAACAAAGAGGTGGTCATCAAAGAGATGCACTCAACCAGAATTGAATTAGAGCCCCGGGATTGGCGATTTCCTATAATCGATTATGTCCTACACGGCATCTTGCCGGAAGACGTAAAAGAGAGGGAATCAATCCGACGAAGAGCGCCGAGGTTCTTTTATAACTCAGAGACCCAAACGTTATATCGCCGTGGGTACGACGGCTTGCTGCTTCGGTGTCTTTCAAGCAAAGAGGCAGAGGAAGTTCTTAGGGAAGCACACGGTGGAGAGTGCGGCGCACACCAACCCGGTCCCAAGCTTTATGATCGCGTCAGGAGAATGGGATATTTCTTGCCAACGATGGTTAATGATGCAATCGAGTACGCTCGAAGGTGCCACGCGTGTCAAATATATGCGAACTACATGCATCAACCCCCGGAGCATTTGCACCCCTCGGCTACATCATGGCCTTTCGAGACGTGGGGGATGGACATTGTGGGTCCTATCTTTCCTCCGTCAGTTAAAGGTGATCGGTTCATTCTCGCAGTCACCGACTACTTCTCTAAGTGGGCTGAAGCAATTTAACTAAAAGAGGTGAAGACGAACAATGTCATCAGGTTCATCAAGCATCACGTCATCTACCGACACGGCGTGCCAAGGCGGATCATACATGATAATGGTCCCCAATTCATCAGCAATACCTTCGTCAGGTTTTACGAGAAGTTCAAGATTCAAGACGTCTCGTCGACGGCCTACTATCCCGCTGCTAACGGTTTAGCTGAAGCGTTCAACAAAGCGATCATTAAGATCTGTCGAAGCTTGTGAAGACCAATAAGCGTGATTGGGATGATAAACTCGGAGAAGCACTCTGGGCGTATCGCACCACGATTCACACACCAACTGGAGCTACCCCCTATTCTCTGGTATACGGATGTGAAGCGGTGCTACCATTAGAAATCCAAATTCCATCACTGATCGCCTCGAATCAGATGATGACGGAGGAACAAAGATCAAAGACGCCTTGAAGAGCTTCGAGATGTTGGATGAAAAGCTACCGAAGCTCAACAACACATTGAGTTTTACCAAGCCGTAATGTCGAGAGCTTTCAACAAGAGAGTCCGACAGAGAAGCGTCAAGGAAGGAGACCTGGTCCTCGCTGCTCGGTGACCGATAATTCTCGATTCCAAGAAGAAAGGTAAATTCGAACCCAAATGGGAAGGACCGTTTGTGATAGACAAGATCTACTCGAATGGTGCGTATCGCCTAATTACTCAAAATGGCGACAGACAATTAATGCCAATAAATGGGAAGTTCCTGAAAAAGTACTACCCATAGTATATTCGGGATAACCCATGTTGAAGGGAAGTTCCTCAGGAAATAATTCTCCATTGTCCTTGAGGATAACCATAAATCTGCCCTCCACCATAAATTTCCTCACCGATCAAGCTCATTGGCGGTGAGTCTACTAAACAAAAATCTTTCTGGTCCAATCCACCAGCAGAATCCCCTCTTAATTCCTTTCAATGAACAAGAGGCCCACTTTCACAATCAAGATCCCCTTCTGATAAACAGAAGGATTCCATCATCCCCACTTCGCTCACGCCTTCCCATGGTTAGAGCCGAAGTTAGAATTTCCTCTCGATAAACGAGAAAGTCATTTCAAGATCAGGTAGTGAATCCTATAAAAGCGAAAGCTATCAGAATTTTCTTCCCCACTTCGCTCATGCCTCCCCATGGTTAGGGCCGAAGTTGGAATTTCATCTCGATAAATGAGAATTTTATTTTCAGATCAGATAATGAATCCTATAAAAGTGAAAGTTATCTGAATCTCTTTTCGATTCTCGGAGTGGAGACCCCACTCTTAGTTTCACCCCTTCCGATTCTCGAAGTGGAGATCCCACTTTTAGTTTCTTCCTTCCTAGAGATAGAATATAAAATTCTTCCTCTCCAGGGGCAAGAGATAGGATATAAAATTCTTCCTCTCTTGTTTTGGGTTCGTCTTCACCCTAAAAGAAGATTTGGAGATAGAATATAAAATTCTTCCTCTCCATCATCGGGAAATAGAATATAAAATTCTTCCTTTCCCACATCAATTTGATCTTTCATACGGTTTAGTCTTTTCTCCGATTGAAGAAGACACCAGAGTTCGATTCTGGGGCATTTTATCTCGAAGCCTAAGAAGGGATAAGCCAACGCCTACCACGCGTTGCCGGTTTAGTCTTTTCTCCGATTGAAGAAGACACCGTAGTTCGACTCGGGGCATTTTATCCCGAAGCCTAAGAAGGGATAAGCCAACGCCTACCACGCGTTGCCGGTTTAGTCTTTTCTCCGATTGAAGAAGACACCAGAGTTTGATTCTGGGGCATTTTATCCCGAAGCCTAAGCAGGGATAAGTCCGCATGTAACACATGCAACCGGGTGGTCTATGCCCGTGATAAAATACGAAGTCTATGTAATCGACAACATAGCAATAAGTCTAAGAGAGTTTCATTCTCTTAGCACAACGTCACGTGCAGAACGGGATAGACAATCCGCACGCTAGCCCGATTCAAACGGTAGTCGGTAAAGGCTAGTCAAATCCGTTGATGGCTAGGGGTTGGCCAATAACCCTAAAGTTAGCGCCTAACACGCGTCGCCGGTTAGTCTCTTGCCCGTAAAAGATGACAAAGTCTATGTATTTGACATCATAGCAATAAGTCTAAGAGAGTTTCATTCTCTTAGCACAACGTCACGTGCGGAACGGGATAGACAATCCGCACGCTAGCCCGATTCAAACGGTAGTCGGTAAAGGCTTATCAAATCCGTTGATGGCTGAGGGTTTGCCAAAAATCCTATAAGCATTATGGTGGATTATTTCACGTGAAATGAGAAATCATAACAAATGCAGAAAAAGGAGAATGAAAATTTATTCAAGAGTCGAGTCTTTTAAATTGCAGCTAATCAAACATCAAGTTTGTGGCAAAAGATTTGTTGTTCTAATTTGGACAGCTCATCGTTGTAAGCTTTTTGGAACTCCTCCTGCCATTCAGCTCTAAAAGATTCCTCCGAAATGGTCGGCGTCTTCGCAGCTTTTTCCTCAACTTCAGCTAGCTTTTGTTCTGAGAGCTCTAGTTTCTTGGATAGAATGGTTCGGGCTCCCTCTTCGTTGACCCTGGTCAGCTCTAAGATACTTAAGTTCTCTTCCTTCGCCTGAAGTTCCTGCCTAAGCTACATTATCTCAGCCTCACTTGATGCGATGTAAGAATAAATGTGGTTCAGGGATGCAGATTTCTCGGTAAGCGCGGTCTTAACCTGATCGACTCGGCCCCGTTGCATTTGAACCTCGAGTCCGATATCGACCTGAGCATCGCGCCATGCTTCCAAACGAGACTCCACCTGACCGATTATATATGAAGAAGCACCTGCTGCTTGCAATTCCTGGAACTTCTGAAGTTTGAATTCTAGGCGGTCAAGGTCATCAGCAATGGCTTTGGCTAACTCAGGGTGACCAGCATCCCGTATCAAAGCCGTTCTAGAGTCAAGGGCCGACCTGAACCGATAAAGAGAAAGCCCACTATGGAGAATCTTGTCAATCATCAGGTTCATGAAAGAAAAGAATGACTGGATCTCCATACAGATGATAATCCGGTCCGGGTCGTCATCTGACATCAGTGCCCTCGCCAGATCATGGAGATGAGAGGTAAACCCTGTAAGAATATGAAAGTGTGGATATATCAAAATCAGAGGTCAAAGGCTGGCGAAGATGTCATTAGCTGGATAACCCGTACCTAGCTCTATCGGCATAGCTTCATGGGTTGTCAAGTCTATCGGAGGAGGAACCACCGTTGACGCTCAATTCGTCGAAGGGTCTCACTCGATGTTCACAGCATCGGCCATCATGGTACCCAATTCTGGAGGGGCATCAGAATGAGGAATCGGAGAATGAGCCTCAGTAGGAGTTCCTGCCATCAATAAAATGAATTCCTTAGCTTCATTAGATTGTAATTGTATTAGTCAAAACCGGGCTAGTCTTACAATCAACAAGGAGTCACCGTACCATTAGGGGAATGAACCCCAGCATGCACAGGTGGCATGTCATCAGGGAGACGCTCACCTCGGGGTGAATCATATACTGAATCTATTATGGGTGTGTCCATAAGCAGGCCATCCTCATCAAAATCCTCTATCGAAAAATCTGGTACGAGGGGATATAAGTAAAGGCAACAGAGTCAAAAACCTGCGATCGACAAAAATGGCTTACCTCCTACAGGAAAGTCAATCTCTCTCATCCCATTATCCATGTTTGCTCCCTGCAATTTCTCTAAAAGAGCAAGAAGCATAGAGATAATCAAAGCATGATTCGAAGTCAGCCCACCTCGCCATCTAAATGGAGTGTTGTCGGGGATAGATGTACCTGGATTCGTTGAATTAGGTCCTACATTGGTAGTCTCACCAACTTTAGTAGATACCACAGGCTCTTCTACCAGGGACTCGTACATCTGTTGAGTGGCCGAACCCCTGGAAGATCTTGAAATTGTGATGAGGAATGTCAAAGTTGTCAAAGTTGGTTTAGCACCCTCTGCACAAAAATGGAGAGATGTGAGTCTTGAATCGAAGGAACTACGGAATGCTTAAGCATTACCTTCCTGCATATGAGCCATCACGGTTAAGTCTATCGCAAAGCTCACGGATCTCGTGTGTTTTGTGAACTAACTTCTTCCGCTTAACGGCGTGAGTCCCCGCTCGGAATGCGCAAAGTTCCTCCTCTTCCTCAGCTGACATGCCTACAGCATCAAATTGGTGTTAGAACCAATAATTTAAAAAAAAGGGAGAGGAAATATTGGCGGACCTGTCCCAAAGTCCTCCTCACAATCGTCGTCATGATCTCCTCCAGAGGCTTCGTTGGCAGAGTTGAGGGTCTCCTCCTCTTCCTCGACAGTTTGACGAGTGTTGCGTCGCTTCCTCTATGACCGAGCGGCCTTCTGAATCTTTTGAGCTTTAGAACGGGAGGCCTCATCAGCCACTAACTCTGAAATTGGCCTCACCTGAACAGGTTCATTAGCTGCTAACAACCACGTGCAGCACAAAAATTTCAGCTCGAGCCGACGCTCAGCACTTGGAAGGCTAAACCTAGCTCCAGTGCATCCCGCCACACTCCATAGCCATGCCCGGACGCCATCCACTAAGCCACCATGAGTTCGAAGGTACCGATTCGGATTGCCAACATAAAGTTGGTCATAACCAAACTGGCGGGCGAATCGGCTAGGTAGATACGGCTCGATGAAGCACTCATCCCTCACGAATGTCGGGTAACACGGCGAATGTTCATCGGCCGGTTAAACGGCCGACATCAAGAGAAGTCCGCTTCGCCGGCCTCTCCTCATCGAAAGCAAAGACTCACTGCCAGACCGACTGTAGAACCGCGGAAAACATCTAGAGAAAACCCAACCTTTGTGAATCTGCAATTGCTTTCTTATCTCCGGATTACTCTCTCCCACACGAGGTCTTCACCCATCGAGGGTCAATTCTCACATGGTTCAAGTTGTGCGAACCCTAAAAATACTCCAACTAGGTGTATGAGTATAAACTGTTTCCTAATTTTGGTCGAGAAGTTCCTAGAGAATAATTTCATATTCTTAAGGATAACTCGACAACCCCCATTTTACTCTCACGGGGATACTCCAATAAGGTATACGAGTATAAACTGTTTCCTATTTTGGCGAGAAGTTCTTGGAAAATTTCTTAAGGATAACTCGACCAACTCCGAACGGGTATACGAGGATAAACTAATTCCTAAAACTCTAGTGAGCGCATGAGTATAAAGCTGTGTTGGCCTTGACCAGCGTCATATTGAAAATCGCCGCTAAAGGTGGAATGTCAAGAAAACTTCGGCGTCGGTCAGCGTCGCATCTCGAAAATTCCTCCCCTGTGGTCAATCTTACCTTGGCGTCACAATGGAAAGTCCAGCTATTAAATGGCGAACCCCCAATCTCCTCCCACTGTGGTTAGGCCAACGCCAAACGACGCAACGGAGAATTTGCCAATGCAAGGCTAAACCTCATGAAATATGAAGTTGGATGGTCATGCGACGACAACTCACCAGCACGAGCTAAAGCAAATAGTTCATTCATCAGCCTCGGGTCAAGACTTCAACAAATGTCGACAATAAATGCAAAGATCGCGGATACTTTCACCATCCTACAAAGCCTGGATAGTCCAAAAGAATTGGAGAAGTCAAGACTTCGAAGCCATTTTCAGGTCCCGCTATACCGATCGGGTTAGTTTATCACATCCAAAGTATTTTGGCTTCTTCTATAAAAGAGCGAGACCGAAACACTTTGGAGGGGGTATCTGTAGACGTTAAAAATTGCCTATAAGTCCCCGAACATAGCTTCGTAGCGGTGAGTTGATAATCGGCGAGCCATCCGATGCGTAATGGCGAACCGTTGGCGACACCATAAGTGACAGCGGCGAGCCCTCTCATCAAAGAGGCCCATGAGTTTTGGTGATTAGGGTCTTGGAGAAACGAGCAGCTAAGCGTTGGCATCGCATGAAATAGGCGGCAAAGGCATGCGTCGGCGAGTCGGTGGCGTCGCTCGTCGGCAAGCGTCAAGGCGACATCTGATGAAGCGAATGAAGCAAATGTGAGTCGGCGTTGCGCTCAAGTCAGCGGCGGCGAATCGATATCACGAACAAATAGGATGAACCGACTCGAAACAGCGAATGCGCATGCAATGGGCCGCGATGCAGCGGCGGAATAAATCAAACCTCGAAAATCTCAAAACGAGCTCGGCATTTTGAGGTCGGCAAATAACCGGAGGAAAGCCACGAGGAAAGCTCGGCCAAAAAACCAAGACACCGAGAGGTGTCTCGGTGGCGAAGACACTGATGTGCTCGGCGGTAGGCTACAGTAGGTGTCTCGGCCAAAAGGGCTGCGATGGTGTCAGCGAGACACCTAATGGTGTCGGCGGCGGCACCTAGAAGTGTCTCGGTCAGTCGAGACACCTAGGTTCACTGGGCTTTTGGGCCCAGTTTCGACCCGTATCCGCTTTACAACTCTATAAATATGAGATAGGGGTCTCATTAGCAGGGATCTAAAATTTTGGAGAAGGCGAAGCTCTGCTAAATGCCTTCTCACCTCAGATCCAAACTTGGGGCGATGGCCGATCTTCTTGACACGGATCGGATCTCAGCAATTCTAAAGGGATATTATCCTCCTTTGTGAGATAATCCCGGGGCTATTATCCTCCTTCGTGAGATAATCCCCTCAAAAGGTTCGAGAGATCGGATCTCGGATCTACGTGATTCCTCGAGATTAAACTTCATTTTGATCTCGAGAAGAGCTGATTCGGCAGTCGATCTCATTAAGCTTCGGTATTTCGCCATTGAGATAACCCCGTTTACCGTGTAGATCTCTTTCTTTGGATCCGATTACGTGGCGGTCCACGGGCGGAATAAAGTCCCGACACGAGCAAAGACACCCATAGCGAGGACCGATAAGCGGATCGGCGTTTGTTCAAGGATAAAGTTATAATTTTGATTTTCATTGTAAGCCTTATAAAAGCGATCTTTTTCTCGAATCTTGTTGTAAGCGACTGAAGTTTGTAACGGATTCAAGCAATGACAATCATCCCGACTTTTACCGCGAACACTATGATGTTGAATACGTAGGCTTTGTCATCCTTTTCACGGGAATAGACTACCCGGCTGCGCGTATTACATGCAGGCTTATCCCTACTTAGGCTGCAGGATCAAATTCCCCAGATATGGATTCTGGTATCTTCTTCAATCGGAGAAAAGACTAAACCGGCAACGCGTGGTAAGCGTTGTCTTATCCCTGCTTAGGATTGGGGATAAAATTCCCCATGCGTGTGAGGCACGGATTATGGTGTTATTAATAACAACCTGTCACAATTTTGAATATGTGGGCTCTCGTTCTTTTCGATTCTGAACT
This sequence comes from Asparagus setaceus, assembly GCA_012295165.1. Taxonomy (NCBI): domain Eukaryota; kingdom Viridiplantae; phylum Streptophyta; class Magnoliopsida; order Asparagales; family Asparagaceae; genus Asparagus; species Asparagus setaceus. The sequence goes on from CM022701.1 coordinate 60,746,694, forward strand.
AGCGACTTGTAGCGTGGTAGGCATTGGCTTATCCCTGCTTAGGATTCGAGATAAAATTCCCCAAGATGAGCTTGGTCTCTTTTTCAATCGGATAAAAGACTAAACCAGTAACGCGTGTTAGGCATCGGCTTATCCATACTTAGGCTTCGGGATAAAATGCCCCAAGATGAGCTTGGTGTCTTTTTCAATAGGATAAAAGACTAAACCGGCAACGCGTGTTAGGCATCGGTTTATCCCTACTTAGGCTTCAGGATAAAATCCCCCAAGATGAGCTTGGTGTCTTTTTCAATCGGATAAAAGACTAAACCGGCGACGCAACATGGAATTGATGTGGGAAAGGAAGAATTTTATATCTTGTTTCCCAACGATGGAGAGAAAGAATTTTATATCCTGTCTCCAAGTCTTTTTTTAAGGTAAAGACGAACCTGAAACAAGAGAGGAAGGATTTTATATCCTATCTCTTGCGCCTGGAGAGGAAGAATTTTATATTCTATCTCTAGGAGTGAAGAAACTAAAAGTGGGATCTCCACTTCGAGAATCTCAAAAGGTGAAACTAAGAGTGGGATCTCCACTCCGAGAATCAAAGAGATTCAGATAACTTTCACTTTTATAGGATTCGTTATCTGATCTGGAAATGATTTTCATGTTTATCGAGATGACAATGAATTTCTCGTTTAACGAGATTTTAATTCTAAATTCGGCTCAGACCGTGGGAAGGTGTGACCGAAGAGGAAAAGATGGAATCCTTCTGTTTATCAGAAGGGGATCTTAATTTTGAAAGTGGGCCTCTTGTTCATTGAAAGGAATCAAGAGGGGATTCTGCTGGTGGATTGGACCGAAAAGATTTTTATTTAGTGGGCTCACTGCTAATGAATTTGATCGGTGAGGGAATTTTTGGTGGAGGATAAATTTTAGGGTTATCCTCAAGGACAATGGGTGGATTATTTCCTGAGGAACTTCCCTTCAAGATGGGTTATCCCGAATATACTAAGGGTAGTACTTTTTCAGGAACTTCCCATTTATCGGTATTAATTGCCTATCGCCATTTTGATCGATTAGGCGATATGCACCATTTGAATAGACTGTCTCTATCACAAACGGTCCTTCCTATTTGGGTTCAAACTTACCCTTCTTCTTGAAAGTGAGAATTATCGGTCGTCGAGCAGCGAGGACCAGGTCTCCTTCTTTAAAGTTCTCTGTCAGACTCTCTTGTTGAAAGCTCTCGACATTCTGGCCTGGTAAAATTCAATGTGCTATTGAGCTTCCAAGCATTTTTCATCCAACATCTCGAGTTCTTCAAGGCGTCTCTGATGTTGTTCCTCCGTCGTCATCTCGATTCACGAGGCGTCTGGTGGCGAGTTGGACTTCTAATGGAAGTACAGCTTCACATCCGTACACTAGAGAATATGGTGTAGCTCCGGTTGGCATGCGTATTGTGGTGCGATATGCCCAGAGTGCTTCTCCGAGTTTATCGTCCCAATCGCATTTGTTGGTCTTCACGAGTTTTGATAAAATCTTAATGATCGTCTTGTTGAAAGCCTCCACTAAACCATTTGCAGCGGGATTATAAGCCGTTGACGAGACGTCTTGGATTTTAAACTTCATAAAACGATAAAGGCATTCGCGGCGAATTGAGGACCGTTGTCATGCGTTCGCGCAGCCTTGTAGCGTGTCGATAGATGACGTGATGCTTAATGAATTTGATGACGTTGTTCGTCTTCACTTCTTTAAGTGGAATTGCTTTAGCCCACTTAGAGAAGTAGTAGGTGATTGCGAGGATAAACCGATCACCTTTAACTGACGAAGGAAAAATAGAACCCACGATGTCCATACCCCATGTCTCGAACGGCCAAGATGTAGCCGAAGGATGCAAATGCTCCAGGGGTCTATGCAGGTAATTCGCGTGTATTTGACACACGTGGCACTTTCGAGCATACTCGATTGCATCATTAACCATCACTGGCCAGAAGTATCCCATTTTTCTGATACGATCATAAAGCTTGGGACTAGGTTGGTGTACACCGCACTCTCCACCGTGTGCTTCCCTAAGGACTACCTCCGCTTCTTTGTTTGAAAGGCACCGGAGTAGCAGACCATCGTACCCGCGATGATATAATGTCTGATTCTTCGCGTTATAAAAGAATCTTGGTGCTCTTCGTCGGATCGATTCCCTCTGTTTTACATCTTCTGACAATATACCGTACAAGACGTAGTCGATTAGGGGGAAACGCCAATCCTGGGGCTCTAGTCCTACTTGGGTTGAGTGCACCTCTTTGACGACCACTTCTTTGTCATTGTCTTCTTCGTTATATATTGGCACAAAGAGTTAGTGCGTTCTCACAGTGATCAACTGCTCCGACTCAGGAGGTTGTGCTAATGACACTGCTAATGCTGCTAGAGCGTCCGCGTTCTGGAGGCGCGGAATATACTCAATGAAAAAAATCTTCAAACGAGTCCACCACCTCGACAGCGGCGTGATGATATGTAATCAAGTCCGGGTTCGACTTAGTAATGCCGGACTGTTTAACTATGAGTTGAGAATCCCCAAATGCTTCGAAATATTCGACCCCCAGCTCTTTGGCAAAATTAAGTCCAATAAGTAACGCGTTGTATTCGGCCATATTATTGGAACACGGCTCGGTTAACGAGTAAGCTCGAGGCATCACATGCTTCCTGGGAAACTAAGATAACTCCAACCCTGATAGAAATCTTAGAACATTCGGGGGTACTCGCCACGTTAGTTGCTTAGGAAGCTCCATCGAAGTACAGTTGCCATATCTGCTGATGCGATGTAGTATTGACTTTGTGGGTTTCATCTGGCAAGTCGTCATACAACTTCGGCGCATCCGTTGTTGGATTAGGCGCCAAAGATGCATAAATTGCACGTCCTTTGACCGACTTCTATTATTTGAAATGTAGGTCGTATTTGGACAAGAGCAAGGCCCATTTCACCAAACGCCAATTCATGGAGGCTGGTTGCGTCATGAATATCCGTACTGGATTTACGCCGGAAATAACGTAAATCGTTTGTCCTACTAAGTAGTGCCACATCTTTTAAACCTCGAACACCAACATATGGCACTCTTTCTCGATCATCGGATAGCGGGATTCAGAACCCACTAAAGTTCGGCTCATATAATACACCGCCTGCTCGTGACCGTTGTCATCATCTTGCACGAGTAAGGCGCTTAACGAATGGTTCGTCGCCTTGATGTAAATCAAGAACGGTTTACCTGACTTCGGTGCGACGAGAACGGGAGGATTTGCTAGATATGCTTTGATATCTTTGAATGCCTTTTGACAGGCGTCGTCCCAAATAAAAGATACTCCTTTTTGTTTAACTTAGAGAACGGCGGGCATTTACCGGAGAGGTTTGATATAAATCGCCGGATATAAGCTAAACGTCCCTGTAACCCTCTGAGTTCTCTTAGATTTCTCGGGGGTTGTAATTCATTTATCACCTTCACCTTATCTGGGTCAATGTGAATGCCCTTAGTGGTGACGACGAATCTGAGGAATTTGCCGTTGGCCATTCCGAGAAAGGATTTGGTAGGGTTCATCTTTAACTGATGACTCCACATGAGGTCGAACGCTGTCCTCAGGTCTTTGATGTGATCATTCTTATCGCGGCTTTTCACGACTAGGTCATCGACGTAGCACTCGACCATCTTCCGAAGATGTTCGTGAAAAATCTTCGTCATGGCTGTTGATGCGTGGCGCTGCATTCTTGGACCAAAGGCATGGCGTGAAGACACCAATGGGAGTTACGAGCAGGTGTGTTTCCGTCATCGGGTACATCTTGATTTGATTATAACCTGAAAAGCCATCCATGAAGGAAATTCTCTCAAATCCACACGTATTGTTAATGATGACGTCCGTGATTGGAAGAGGAAAATCGTCCTTTGGGCATGGGCGTTAGATCCACGTAGTCGATCACGGACTCGATTGTCCCATTCTTCTTTGGAATCGGAACAATATTGACACCCAATCCGGATCTTTGCTTCACGATGAAACGATGCTATGAGCTTCTTCACTTCGCTACAATTGCTTCCATGATGCTGTGAAACCGTCTCTGTTGTTGTTTGTGATTTGACATCCGACTTGATATTGGTGATTGGGTATACATTTGGGTCAAGTCGACATATCTTAGTAGTTCGGGCAAAAGCGTCGATATACTCTCGGGCGAAGCGATCAATTCTTCTTTCTCTTACGGGGAAAGGCGTGGCTCATGAATATGGGCTTGGTTGGCCGTCACCCATATTGACTTGGACCACTATGTCTTGATTCGGAGGTTCTCTTTGCTCGAATCGGTCTCCGTGTGCATATTGAGGTGATCGATCCACGGGCCTTTCCATGTTGGTATTTGTTGATCATCCTTCATTGTAGTGGGGTTGGTGTAGTCATATTCGACATCAACCCCTTAAACATTTCGCCCGATCTTGTCGAGTCCCAAGTGAGAATCGATGAATGTCCATCTCTGCGTCGGACAATTGGTCATCAATGAACTAACAACACTCGTCTTGAAGAAGATACATAACCCAACCCTCTTTTGAATCGTAATAATTCAAGAGTTTCCCTTCGGAACATATGCGACCGGGTGTGACTTCGAGGACCTGCAGAAATAAAGACCTTAGCCTCTTTGTTTGAAAGGCAGCAGAATGCGGACCATCGTACCAGCGATGATATAATGTCGATTCTTGGCGTTATAAAAGAATCTTGGTGCTCTTCGTCGGATCGATTCCCTCGTTTTACATCTTCGACAATATACAGGTACAAGGCGTAGTCGATTAGGAAGCGTAATCACGGGGCTCTAGTCCTACTTGGGTTGAGTGCACCTCTTTGACGACCACTTCTTTGTCATTGTCTTCTTCGTTATATATTGGCACAAAGAGTTAGTGCGTTCTCACAGTGATCAACTGCTCCGACTCAGGAGGTTGTGCTAATGACACTTGCTAATCTTTCGGCGTCCGCGTTACGGGTAGCGGAATATACTCAATGAAAAAAATCTTCAAACGAGTCCACCACCTCGACAGCGGCGTGATGATATGTAATCAAGTCCGGGTTTCTGACTTCGTTGTCGCCACGGACCTGTTTAACTATGAGTTGAGAATCCCCAAATGCTTCGAAATATTCGACCCCCAGCTCTTTGGCAAAATTAAGTCCAATAAGTAGCGTTGTATTGGCCATATTATTGGAACGGCTCGGTTAGCGAAAGCTTCGAGGCATCACATGCTTCCTGGGAAACTAAGATAACTCCAACCCTGATAGAAATCTTAGAACATTGAGAATTTTCGCCACGTTAGTTGCTTAGGAAGCTCCATCGAAGTACAGTTGCCATATCTGCTGATGCGATGTAGTATTGACTTTGTGGGTTTCATCTGGCAAGTCGTCATACAACTCGGCCGTATCTATTGTTGGATTAGCTGCCAAAAGATCGCAAATTGCCTGTCCTTTGACCGACTTCTATTATTTGAAATGTAGGTCGTATTTGGACAAGAGCAAGGCCCATTTCACGCGCCAATTCATGGAGGCTGGTTCGTCATGAATATCGTCTTGGATTCTGGCAGGAAATGCGTAAATCGTTTGTCCTACTAAGTAGTGCCACATCTTTTAAACCTCGAACACCAACATATGGCACTCTTTCGATCATCGGATAAGCGGGATTGAGAACCCACTAAAGTTGGCTCATATAATACACTGCTTTCGTGACCGTTGTCATCATCTTGCCGCAGTAAAACGAATGGTTAAATTAAGCCTTGATGTAAATCAAGAGCGGTTTACGACCGGTCGCGGCGAGCGGGAGGATTTGCTAGATATGCTTTGATATCTTTGAATGCCTTTTGACAGGCGTCGTCCCAAATAAAAGATACTCCTTTTTGTTTAACTTAGAGAACGGCGGGCATTTACCGGAGAGGTTTGATATAAATCGCGGATATAAGCTAAGCGTCCACCCTCACGGGTTCTCTTAGATTTCTCGGGGGTTGTAATTCATTATCACCTTCACCTTATACGGGTCAATGTGAATGCCCTTAGTGGTGACGACGAATCTGAGGAATTTGCCGTTGGCCATTCCGAGAAAGGATTTGGTAGGGTTCATCTTTAACTGATGACTCCACATGAGGTCGAACGCTGTCCTCAGGTCTTTGATGTGATCATTCTTATCGCGGCTTTCCGACTAGGTCATCGGCGTAGCACTTTCGACCATCTTCGAAGATGTTGGTGAAAAATCTTCGTCATGGCTTCGTGATGCGTGGCGCTGCATTCTTCGGACCAAAGGCATGGCGTAGCGAAGACACCAATGGGAGTTACGAGCAGGTGTGTTTCCGTCATCGGGTACATCTTGATTTGATTATAACACGAAAAGCCATCCATGAAGGAAATTCTCTCAAATCCACCGCGTATTTATTAATGATGGCGTCGTGATTGGAAGGAAAATCGTCCTTTGGGCATGGGCGTTAGATCCTATAGTCGTATGAGACTATGATTGTCCCATTCTTCTTTGGAATCGAACAATATTAGACACCCAATCGGATCTTTGTACTTCCACTGATAAAACGATCTTTGTACTTCATTTTTCCTGTGGATACTAGCTTACTGGTAGGAATCCCCAAACTATACATCAGGCGGAGGGGCATGATGCTCACAGCAGAACCCGAATCGACTTAGATCCGGTTGACTTTGCTGGAGCCAATGTACCCCGGAAAGTACAGCGGTCTGTCATGCTTTGAGTTCTTCATCTGCATGTCCTCTTTATTAAAGGTAATGCAGGGCAGGTGCTTGGTTGCGAGGTTGCACTGTTGGGCCGAAGACTCCGATTCTTCCGGACTTGGCTCGATCTGGGTGGCTTATGAGAGTCGGCGGGGCTTCTACGTAAGGCTTCTGGTTTTGGCCGTCGTAACAGCTTTCGTAGAGTGTTATCCTGTTGGGATATTAGCGGTTAGGCCATAATGTCGAGCGCCGTGAGGAGTTCGAACTTTCGATTTGTCTCTTCAATCGGACGATTGAAGCGAGGCTGCCCGAACTTGAACCTCTTGTTGTTGAAACGCCTATCCTTTAGTTTGGCGTGTCCTCTTTGTTGGCCACTGTTCTTTGTGACTTTTCGGCATGCGTAAGAGGAGTTACCGCCACCCAGCTCGTTAACATCTTAAGCGTTTGGATTAGGAGCCGGGATACTTGTAGTGGTACTCATTTTGGCTCCTAGTGGCGAAGGCGTCCGTTCCTCTTGAGCTTCGAGTGTCAACATTTGCGCATCATCCTCTTTCAAAGTACAAGTGAAGTGGCATGACCACGATTTCCCCTTGCCCTTGACTTCCTTTTTAGGCGAAGGGCGTATGATCATCTTCAAGCAAGTCGGGTGGACCCAAAAGAATTCGCCGTTAATTTTGTATGTAGCACGAGTCCCTTTTCCGCAGCTGTCCATGAGGATCATCGTTCACCGTCTTCATCCCAACTTCCACGATGGGCTTCTGTTCAAACCAAGTCAAAGGCACTGACCCAAAGCTGATGGAAACTGCGTTCGCCCTCACTTTCTTCTCTTTGGACGCCTTCGGGGTAATGACCCCTACATCAATCAAGGCCTGGATTTTGTCCTTGAGATGATAACACGACTTCGTCGGGTGGTGCACCGCTCTGTGGTAGGCGCAAGTCCTTCCAAGTCTTGGACGACGCTGTTCCCATTGCTTCCAACACGTCCAGTGACAGGTTGTTGTGGCAAGTTTGGAGAAAGAACTCCTCCGTTATCGGGTCCCGGCAATTCATTGCCTTGTTTCTGAACCTCTTGACGAAGTTATCTACTGTTTCTCCATCCTTGTGCTTTTCATCTAACAATGACCCGATGGATATTTCGGTATCGTCATCAAAGAAGTTAGCGAGGAACATGGTTTCCATGTAGTCCCAGTTGTTGACGCTCCGTGGTTTGAGACGGCGGTACCAATCAAAGGCAGCTCCACGAAGGGTGCCAACGAATGACTGAACCATCAAGGGCTCATTGCCGGAGATGGCCCCCAAGTGGGACTTGAAGTAAATCAAATGTTGGGTAGGGGAACCCTTCGAGTCAAGCGGCATAAAGTTTATTAGGTTGAACTTTGCGGATCGATGTCGATTCCCACTCCCTTTGAGTGGGAGCGCGGTATACCCATCTTCTTTACCTCTTGGGCAGAGATAAGAGTGTTGATCTTACTCTCGAGGTCCTTTATTTTCTCATTCTCACCTACATCTGCGTTCTGGTGATTTTGAAGAGGGATGGCGGTGTTACCCTTTGCCGTTCTCGAGATTACCTCCGCGTGCGTTTATCGGGGATTATGGTACGGTCTTCATCTCCCTCTGCGTCACTATCCGTTTGGTTATCGTGATTGCGACGACTTGATTCACCTCGGCGATTCAGCAGCACAAGGATTTGCTTGTCCTGAAATTCTCTCATTTGCTGCATGGCCATCTGCATTTCCAACTGAAAGTTCTCCTTCTGCTTGGCTAAAGCTTCTTCGAGCATCTTTGCTACTTGCTCTGCGCTAATCATGAGTGCTTCACGGGGTCGTCCCTCACTTGACACTGTATTGTCGGAGGTGACTGCACAGCCAGCGTCTGACATTTTGTCATCTGAGGGCAATCTCCTCGGAACTTTGTCATAGTTGGGGCATCTAATGGTCCCGGACCGCAACCGGGTTATTCGTTGTGATGCTCCAGGAATGCCACGTGACGATGTCCCTTTTCTAGTCATATTGATGGAGACGCTTGGCAGCTCATCATCTTGAGGCACCGATCTTCTCTTGTGGAAACGCCTTGATTTGGGTTCAGGCATCTTGGCGCCAAGCCTATCAAAGATCGAGATTTTGTTTGGAGCCATCTTGTTGCAATTGCACTCTAACAACACCGCCTTAATCATTCTGGAACACGAGCAATGCGTGTTGAGCTCTGGGGAATTTCATTTTCAAGATCTATTCGTACCCCCAGCGTGGTAGTACAACTCATCGGCATGAATGCCGGAGCAACCCATCGTGTGTTGGCATGACTTCTCAGGTATAACGTCATCGTCGTCAGACGAGAATGTCTCCTTATGAGGATGAGCCGCCCTATTAGGGCCATCAAAGATCACTCGCCGTGACGTACGCCTTCGCGAGTGTGAATTTTTAGCGTGCTCTTGGACTTCAATGCAACCAGGTGCGGTACTTTCTGAGAACCTTCTTGTTGTGGTTGAGGTGGGTGTGACCCCCTGCATTGGGAGTGACCCGGGGCTTCCTCAATGGACCCAATGTACGCGTTAAAAATTGCCTATAAATCCCCGAATGTAGCTCGTGATGATGAGAATGACCGACGAGCCATCCGACGACGTGATGATGAACCGTTGACAACACAGACTAATCGCGAGCGAAGGGATAAACCCAACTGTGAAGCTCCGGACCAACTAGATCAACCAAACCAAGACCCAAAATATCGGAAAATGGCGAAAGAGGTCCCGGAACCGCCCTCAGGGGCTCGGTAAAACCGAACCACCTGGGGGTGGCTCGGCCAAAGCCAAGCCACCCTAAGGTGGCTCGGTGGCCGAACCACCACAAGGTGGCTCGGCCAAGGCCGAGCCACCCCTAGGGGTGGCCGAGCCACCTAGGTGGTAGCCGAGCCACCTCCTAGGTGGCTAGGCGGGCTTTGGGCCTAGTTTCGACCACATCTGCTTTCAAAGGCTATAAATTGAGGTGCAAGGCTCATTTGTAAGAGGCTGGATTTTTTTTGGAGAGAGGCTGAAGCTCTGCAGGATTGGGATCTGACCTTTCATCAACTCCGGCGATCGACTCCAGCGATCAACTCCGAAGATCAACTCCGACGATCAACTCCGTTGAGCCGATCATCATCAAGCGAGGAGTTTGAGGAGTCTAAGATCAGATCTACCCTCTGGATTAAGCTTAGTCTTAATCTCAGGGCCCGTGTGTGATTTCGCTTGGTCAATCTCACCCACTCCGGCAATTATCTTCCTCGTGAGGTAATTCCCGTCAGCAATTATTTCTTTTGTGAAGTAATCCCCAGACTCAGAACTTCGCCGATCCAAAGATCGGATTTCGACACGCTGTGGTCCACGGACGGAATAGAGTCCCCGGCACAGGAAAAGACACCCATGCAAGCGAGGATCCGATAAACGGGTCCCGTGTTTGTTCAAGAAGGAGAAAACTATAATCTTTTTGATTGGTTCATTGTAAAGCCTTATAAAAAGGGGATCTTTTTCTGAATCTCGTTGTAAGCGCTCAAAGTTTGTAACGAATTCAAGCAATGACAATCATCCCAGCTTCTCAGGAACAAGCCGGGCTAATACGCTGGGAGCTGCTAGCCTCGATTCGAGATCGTCGTGTCGCAGCCACGGATCACGATCCTGATCGAGGAGGAGGTCGAATACGAGTTCGACCAGCAGAAGTTTGAGGAATATCTCTCTTCCTCACCCAGATCCGCCTCCCCCTCCAAGCCCAAGAAGATCTCCATTGTAAGGAGAACCCGTTGGTCATCCGACGTCGAATCCCAAGGCGAGGATTCCGATCCCGCCCCTGTCAAAGTCACAGGAAGCAGCGTTAACCCGACTTTTGAGACAGCCGAATCTGCAGATCTCAGCTCCTTTGCGAAGGAGATAACCACCAACGGCACTCCGACGCTTTCGAAGAGAGCCCGCCAATGACGACGCTAAAACATAGCGCGTCAATTTGCCAAGGCAATGGAGTTGGTGGACGGGATCCGTTATACGGCGGATCTCAAGTCTAGGAGAGGCGGAAAGTCTCAGAAGCAGACGGGTGGCAACTCCTCCAACCCATCGACAAATGATTGGGTCCGTGTCAAACGCAACCGATCAACACTTTAGGAGCGCATCCGGAAGCGCCGTGCATTGCTTGCGCACGCGCGAGCTCTGGTCTAAGAGGCCCACATGCTGAAAGAAGAAGTGGCCAAGAAGCCCCGAAAGACGCATCAAGTGTGGAGGCCAAAACCCGGAACAACGGTTGAGGCCAAAACTAATTCAACAACGCCACAGCTACCCCGAGATGATCTCCATCAAAGGAAGGCTACCTCATCATTAGCTCCACCTCCGACGGTTACACCCAAGTTCCCGTCCCCATCGATTCACCCTTCAGGTGATCCCGTCGGTTCATCCCAAAGCAAGAGATCGGTGTTAGAGCGCCTCGGTCCCATGCCTAATGATCGAGGAGAAATGCCATCAGAGAGTGCTTGGGTCCGTTAAGGAAGTCCCGGATCACTCCCAATGCAGGGGGTCGTACCCACTTCAATCACGATAAGAAGGCTCCTGTCGTAGCTCATAAAGGGCTGCGCATTGAAGTGCAAGAGCCCACTGAAGATTCACACTCACGAAGGCGTACGTCGCGGAGAGTGACCTTTGAAAGCCCAAATAAGGTGGCTTACCCTCAGAAGGAGACGTTCTCGTCTGACGACGAGGACGTTATACTTGAGAAGTCGTGCCAACACATGATGGGTTGCTCCGGCATTCATGCCAATGAGTTGTAATATCATGCTGGGGGTACGAATAAGTCCCGGAAGAGAAGTTCCTTGGAGATGAACACGCATTGTCCATGCTCCAGATTGATCAAGGTGGTGTTGTCTGAATGCAATTGTAACAAGACGGCTCCGAACAAAGTGTCAGTTTTTGACAGGCTTGGTGCGAAGATGCCTGAACCCAAGTCAAGGCGTTTACGCAAGAGAAGATCGGTACCTCAAAGTGATGAATTGCTAGGAGCAACCATCAACATTACCAGCAAAGGGACATCGTCACGTGCTGTTCCTGTAGCATCACAATGGATAACTCGGTTGCGATCCGAAACCATTAGACGCCCTAATTATGGCAAAGCGCTGAGGGGATTACCCTCAGATGATGAAGTGTCGACGCCGCTCGCAAATCTCGACAATACGATCAAGCGAAGGACGACCCGCGAAGCACCTATGATTAGCAATGTAAGAAGTAGCTAAGATGGTTGAAGAGGCTTTGGCCAGCGAAGGAGAACTTCGGTTGGAAATCTGAGATGGCCATCACGACAAATGAGAAAATTCCGGGACAAGCAAATCCTCGGGCGTCATGGAACCGTCAAGAAGAATCAAGTCGTCGCAATAACCAAATGGATAGCGATACGGACAGGGATGAAGACCGTAACATCGATAATCCCCGTAATAAACAAAATGCAGGAGGTCACCTCGAGAACGATAGTGATAACACCGTCGTCCCTCCTCAAAATCACCTGAACGGAGACGTAGGGGAGAATGGTAAGATAAAAGACCTTGAGAGCAAAATCAATACCTTGATTTCCGCTCAAGAGGTAAAGAAGATGGGTATACCATGTCCATACCCGAGGGAGTGAGAATCAATCCCGTATCCAACAAAGTTCAGCCTAATCAACTTCACGCCATTTGACGGGAAGGGTTCCCCTACTCAACACCTGATTTACTTCAAATCTCATTTGGGAGTTATTTTCGGTAACGAGCCCCTGATGGTTCGGTCATTCGTTGGCACCCTTCGTGGAGCCGCCTTCGATTGGTACCGCCGTCTCAAGCCAGGAAGCATTAACGGCTGGAATGACATGGAGTCCAGGTTCCTCGCCAACTTCTTCGACGGCGACACCGAAATATCTATCGGGTCGCTCCTGGATGAGAAACAAAAGGACGGGGAGATGGTGGATAACTTCATCAAAAGGTTCAGGAACAAAGCAATGAATTGTCGAGACCCAATAACTGAGGAGTTCATCCTCCAAACTTGTCACAATAACCTATCATTAGACGTGTTGGACGCAATGGGAACAGTGCCGTCTAAAACTTGAAAGGACTTGAAGGTACGCGGGGAGCAGGCCGAGCGATTCCTGAAAAGGAAGAAGGCGGAGAGAGGTCAGCCAGCGGTGAATGCTCACAAACAGAACTTTGTCCCACGCGCCAAAGGAAAGGTGCAAGCAAAGGCAGTAGACGCGAACCAAATGTTCTAATTATAGCCACAGCAGCAGTCGCAATAGCAAGCACCACAGCAGTCGCGGCCCCAATGGCAACAACGACCTCAGAATCAGAAGTCGTCGGAACCAAGATTTCCTAAAGTTTACTCCTTCAAGAATGACGAAGTTCCTGGTATTTTTAAATACCTCTTGGAGAACAATAAAATCCAGTTGCCGCCAATTGTGAATCAAGAGGAGGCAAAGAAGGTTACGGACCCAAAGTACTACGCCTACCACAGGGCGGTGTACCACCCGATGAAATCATGCTATCATCTCAAGGATAAAATGCAGGCCTTGATTGATGTAGGGGTCATTACCCCGAAGGCATCTAAAGAGAAGAAAGTGGGAGCGAATGCAGTCTCCATCAACTTCGGATCTGTGCCTTTGGATTAGTTTCAACCGACTCCCGTTGTGAAAGTAGGGATGAAGATAGTAAATGACGACCTTCACGGTCAGCGTGAAAAGGGACTCGTGCCTCATACAGCCCCGAACGGCGAGATCCTTTGGGTCCATCCGGACTTACTCAAAGATGAACAGTGGGCGGCCTCTTCGTCTAAGAAGAAATCAAAGGGCAAGGGGAAGCTATGTCATGCCACTTCAGCCATCTTGGAGAAGGATGATGAGTAAATAATGACACTCCAGCTTTCTGAGGAAGAACAAGAAGTCTTCGCCACCAGGAGCGGACATGAGTATCACTACAAGTATCCTAAAGCTCCTAACCCAAACGCTAAAAGATTGACGGAACTGGGGGTGACGGTGACTCCCCCTAAGCATGCTGAAAAGTTATAGCAGCGGGTGGCCGCTAAAGAAGACACGGCCAAGTTAAAAGAGAAGCAACCCCAACAACAGGAGGTTCAAATTCCAAGCAGTCTCGTTTCCATCGTCTGATTAGAAGAGATAAATCAGAAAGTTCGGACTCCTCGCGACGCTTCGACATTATGGCTAAACTGGCTAATATCCCGGTGAGGATAACCCTCTATGAATTATGTTAGTTGTCAAAAGAAACCAGGGAAGCCCTACAGGAAGCCCTAGCTGACGCAGAAGTGTTTCTCACTCAGGTCGAGCCAAGCCCCGAAGAACCGGAGTCTTCGGCTCAGCAGTGTAACCTCGCAACCAAGCACCTGTCCTGCATCACATTTACTAAAGAGGACATGTAGATGAAGAACTCGAAGCATGACAGTCGCTTTTACTTTATCGCACATTGGCTCCAAATAAGTCAACCGATCCAAGTCGATCCGTTCCACAGGAGCATCTTGCCCTCCACCGATGTATAGTTTGGGGATTCACGCGATGGTGGTATCTACAAGCACAGTGATTTACAGATTTAACACCAGTGGGTCTCGGCCACTTGGTAAAATCCGGATAAAGTGTCAGATGGGTGACTTGAAGTCTGAAGTCACATGCTATGTGATTGATGTAGAGACTTCCTATAACTTATTGTTGGGTCGGCCTTGGATCCATAATAATGTTATAGTCCCCTCCACTCTTCATCAGTGTCTGAAATATGTCGACACTAATAATAAAGCCAAGACGGTGGTCGCGGACAAACAATCGTTTAAGGGGTTGGAGAATTACTTCGCGACTCCCTCCTACGGTAATGAGTCGAATCTTGAATCATCGGCCCAAGGTAACGGACAATGATGAAGCCGATAATCAAGTCGCTTGATTATGAGGGTCGTTTTATTATAAACGACATTGTACCCGTTGTAATCAATCTTGACGATGAAGAATCGTCGGATGAAAGTTATAATTGGCAACTTGCCGACAATGAAATAAATGATGATGATTTAGATTACACCCTATCTTTTACTGATGTAATTAAAGGACTGTACGATAACCCCGAGCTGCACATGCTGATCCGATCATCGTAGGTGGCACGTATAGCCCAGATTCTTCGAACGACGCTTATGATCCCCACCAAAATAGGAGGCGAGAAAGATTTAATCTATGGTAGAGGAGAGACATTCCCACTATCAGATCACTTCTTGAAGGGAGATGATGATGATGATAAGTCGGGCTTTAATCTATTTAGATACAGCACCACAGCATAGAATCTCATGAGGAAATGGGGATATGACCTGGCTAGAGGAGAGGGTCTTTGTTTTGGACTAGGCCCTCGAACTCCGCCCAAGGCCGCACATGTCCCCAAAGAAAAACCCGACAATTATTACGGATTCAAGAGAGGATTGGGGTATGCTTCCTCTTTAGAAGACGAATGTTGCTGGTTTATTGATGACCAATTATCCGACGCAGGAGATGGTCATTCATTGGATTCCTCGACTGGGGACTCCGACATCAGCATCGGCAAAATGTTTAAGGGATTGATGTCGAATATGACCACAGCCGACCCCGCTACAATGGAGGATGATGAACACATACCAACATGGGAAGACCCGTGAATCCATCACCTCAATATGCAATACGGAGACCGATTCGAGCAAAGAGAACCTCCAACGAAAGACATAGTGGTCCAAGTCAATATGGGTGACGAAGCCAATCCGAAGCCCATATTCATGAGAGACAGTCTTCCCCCAGAAGAGAAAGAAGAATTGATTGCTCTCGTCCAAGAGTATATCGATGTTTTCGCCTAGAACTATGAAGATATGTCAGGGCTTGACCCAAACGTGGCGACCCACCACCTCAATATCAAGCCGGATGTCAAACCTGTCAAACAACAGCAGAGACGATGTCGTCCACAAATCATGGAAGCAATTGTAGCGGAAGTAAAAAAGTTCATAGCGTCAGGTTTCATCAGGGAAGTACAGCATCCGGATTGGGTGTTGAATATTGTTCCGGCTCCAAAGAAGAATAAAACAATCAGAGTCTGCGTTGACTACAGGAATCTGAACGCCGCATGCCCAAAGGACGATTTTCCTCTTCCAATCACGGACGTCATCATTGACAATACGTGCGGATTCGAAAGAATATCCTTCATGGATGGCTTTTCGGGTTATAATCAAATCAAGATGCACCCGGATGACGCGAAACACACGGCGTTCAGAACTCCCCTTGGCATCTTCTGCTACACATTTATGCCCTTCGCTTTGAAGAATGCAGGCGCTACGTATCTGCGAGCCATGACGAAGATTTTCCACGAACATCTTCGGAAGACGATTGAATGTTATGTTGATGATCTAGTTGTGAAAAGTCATGACAAGAATGATCACATCAAAGACCTGAGGACAGCATTCGATCTCATGCGGAGCCATCAATTAAAGATGAACCCCACCAAATCTTTTCTTGGAATGTCCAATGGCAAGTTCCTCAGATTCGTCGTCACCACTAAGGGTATTCACATTGACCTAGATAAAGTAAAGGCGATAAACGAATTACACCCCCCGAGAAATCTAAGAGAACTCAGAGGGTTACAGGGGCGTTTAGCTTATATCCGGAGGTTCATATCAAACCTCTCTGGAAAATGCCAACTGTTCTCCAAGTTAAATAAAAAGGGAGTATCGTTTGTTTGGGATGACGCTTGTCAAAAGGCATTCGAAGATATCAAAGAATATCTAGCGAATCCTCCCGTTCTCATCACAACAAAGTCAGGTAAATCGTTCTTGATTTACATCAAGGCGACGAACTACTCGTTAAGCACATTACTAGCGCAAGATGATGACAACGGTCACGAACAGGCGGTATATTACCTGAGTCGGACTTTAGTAGGTGCTGAATCCCGCTATCCGATGATCGAGATAGAGTGCCTTGCATTGGTCTTCGCTATCCAGAAGATGCGGCACTGCTTAGTTGGGCAGATGATTTACGTCATTTTCGGCGTAAACCCAATCCGGAAATTCATGACGCAACCAGCCTCCATGAATTGGCGATTAGCAAAGTGGTCCTTGCTCTTGTCCCAATACGACATGCACTTCAAGCAATAGAAGTCGGTCAAAGGACAGGCAGTTTGCAATCTTTTGGCAGCTAATCCAACAACGGATGCGGCCGAGTTGTATGACGACTTGCCAGATGAAACCCATGAAGTCAATACTACATCGCATCAGCAGATATGGCAGCTGTACTTCGACGGAGCTTCCTAAGCAACTAACGTGGCGAGTACTCCCGGATGTTCTTAGATTTCTGTCGGGATTGGAGTTGTCTTAATTTCCCCGGGAAAGCACGTGATGCCGCGGGCTTACTCGTTAACCGAACCATGCTCCAATAATGCGGCTGAATACAACGCTTTACTTATTAGACTCAGTTTCGCCAAAGAGCTAGGGGTAGAATATCTCGAAGCCTTTGGGGATTCCCAGCTCATAGTAAAACAGGTTCGTGGGGATTACAAAGTCGGGAATTCGGACTTAGTCCCGTATCGCCAGGCGGCCGTTGAGATGGCAGACTCGTTTGAAGAATTCTTCATCGAATATATTCCACGCCTCCAGAACGCGTACGCCGACGCATTAGCAGCATTAGCAGTGTTATTGGCACAACCTTTTGAGTCGGAGCAGTTGATCACTGTGAGAACGCACCAACTCTTTGTGCCAATATATAACGAAGAAGACAACAACAAAGAGGGGGTCGTCAAAGAGGTGCACTCAACCCAAGTGGGACTAGAGCCCCAGGATTAGCGTTTCCCCACAATCGACTACGTCTTGTACAATATATTGCTAGAAGACGTAAAAGAGAGGGAATTGATCCGACGAAGAGCACCAAGATTCTTTTATAACGCAGAGAATCAGACATTATATCGTCGCGGGTATGACGGTCTGCTACTCCGGTGCCTTTCCAACAAAGAAGCGGAGGAAGTCCTTAGGGAAGCACATGGTGGAGAGTGCAGTGCACACCAACTTGGTCCCAAGCTTTATGATCGTAGCAGAAGAATGGGATACTTCTGGCCAATGATGGTTAATGATGCAATTGAGTACGCTCAAAAGTGCCACGTATGTCAAATACACGCGAATTACCTGCATCAACTCCCGGAGCATTTGCATCCTTCGACTACATCTTGGCCGTTTGAGACATGGGGTATGGACATTGTGGGTCCTATTTTTCCCCCTTCAGTTAAAGGTGATCGGTTCATTCTCGTGATGACCGACTACTTCTCTAAGTGGGCTGAAGCAATTCCACTTAAAGAAGTAAAGACGAACAACGTCATCAGGTTCATCAAGCATCATGTCATATATCGACACAGCGTGCCAAGGCGGATCATACATGACAATGGTCCTCAATTTGTCAATAACGCCTTCGTCAGGTTTTGTGAGAGGTTTAAAATCCAAGACATCTCGTCAACGGCTTATAATCCCGCTGCAAACGGATTAACAGAGGCTTTCAACAAGATGATCATTAAGATTTGGTCGAAACTCGTGAAGACCAACAAATGTGATTGGGACGATAAACTTGGAGAAGCACTTTGGGCATATCGCACCATGATACGCACGCCAATCGGAGCTAGACCCTGTTCTCTGGTGTACGGATGTGAAGCTGTACTTCCATTAAAAATTCGAATCCCGTCACTTCGTATCGCCCTCACAACTGAGATGACGACGGAGGAACAACATCGGAAATGTCTTGAAGAACTCGAGATGTTGGATGAAAAATGCCTAGAAGCTCAACAACACATTGAGTTTTACCAGGCTAGAATGTCGAGAGCTTTCAACAAGAGAGTCTGACAGAGAAGCTTCAAAGAAGGAGACCTGGTCCTCGCTACTCGACGAACGATAATTCTCACTTTCAAAAGAAGGGTAAATTTGAACCCAATGGGAAGGACCATTTTTGATAAAGACAGTCTATTCAAACGGTGCATATCGCCTAATCGATCAAAATGGCGACAGGCAATTAATACCGATAAATGGGAAGTTTCTGAAAAAGTACTACTTTTAGTACATTCGGGATAACCCATCTTGAAGGGAAGTTCCTCAGGAAACAATTCTCCATTGTCCTTGAGGATAACCCTAAATCTATCCTCCACCATAAATTCCCTCACCGATCAAACTCATTGGTGGTGAGTCTACTAAATAAAAATCTATCTTTCTGGTCCAATCCACCGGCAGAATCCTCTCTTAATTCCTTTCAATGAACAAGAAGCCCACTTTCAAAATTGAGATCCCCTTCTGATAAACAAAAGGACTCCATCTTCTGCTCTTCGATCACGCCTTCCCTTGGTTTGGGCCGAACTTGGAATTCTCATCTCGATAAACGAGAAAACCTCAAAATTCATTGTCATCTCGATCAGATAACGAATCCTATAAAAGTGAAAGTTATTTGAATCTCTTTTTGATTCTCGGAGTGAAGATCCCACTCTTAGTTTCACCCCTTGAGATTCTCAAAGTGGAGATCCCACTTTTAGTTTCCTTTTTCCCAGAGAAAAAATATAAAATTTTTCCTCTCCAGGGGCAAGAGATAGGATATAAAATCCTTCTTCTCTTATTTTGGGTTCGTCTTTACCCTAAAAGAAGACTTGGGGGCAGGATATAAAATCTTTCCTCTCCAGCGTGAGGAAACAGAATATAAAATTCTTCCTTTCCTACATCAATTCAATCGTTCGTTTCAGGTTTAGTCTTTTATCCGATTGAAAAAGACACTAAGTTCATATTGGGGCATTTTATCCCGAAGCCTAAGAAGAGATAAGGTAACGCCTACCACGCGTTACCAATTTAGTCTTTTCTTTGATTGAAGAAGACCCCAGAATCCGAGTCTGGGGAATTTTATCCCAAAGCCTAAGTAGGGATAAGTCTACATGTACCACATGCAGCCGGGTGGTCTATTCCCATGAAAAGGACGAAGCCTATGTATTCAACATCATAGTATTAAGCCTAAAAGAGTTTCATTCTTTTAGCACAATATCACGTACGGAACGGGTTGGATAATCTGCACGCTAGCCCGATTCAAACGATAATCGGTAAAGGTTAATCAAATCCATTGAGAGCTGAGGGTTGGCCAATAACCCTAAAGCCAGCGCCTAACACGCGTCGCCGGTTAGTCTCTTGCCAGTAAAAGACGATAAAGTCTATGTATTCAACATCATAGCATTAAGCCTAAAAGAGTGTCATTCTTTTAGCACAACGTCATGTGCGGAACGGGATAGATAATCCGCACGCTAGCCCAATTTAAATGGTAGTCGATAAAGGCTTATCAAATCCGTTGATGGCTAGGGGTTTGCCAAAAATCCTACAAGTATGGTGGTTAATTACTTCAAATGAAATGAGAAATCATAATGAACAGCGATAAAAGGAAGATAGAGGTTTATTCAACTAATGAAGAGTCGAGTCTTTCGAATTACAGCTATTCAAACATTAAGTTTATG
Source organism: Asparagus setaceus (assembly GCA_012295165.1). Taxonomy (NCBI): domain Eukaryota; kingdom Viridiplantae; phylum Streptophyta; class Magnoliopsida; order Asparagales; family Asparagaceae; genus Asparagus; species Asparagus setaceus. Next base: position 60,766,881 of record CM022701.1, read on the forward strand.
ACACAAAATTTGTTATTCTAGCTGGGACAACTCATTGTTGTAAGCTTAGTGGAGTTCCTCCTGTAATTCAGCCTTGAGGGACTCTTCATTCGCATTCAGCGTCTTCGCAGTGTGTTCCTCGACTTCAGCCAGCTTCAACTCCGAAAGCTCAAGTTTCTTGGATAGGACGGTTTGAGCTTCCTCTTCGTTGGCCCTGGTCAGCTGTAAAATACCCAAATTCTCTTCCTTTGCTTGGAGTTCTCGCTTGAGTTGCGCTATTTCGGCCTCACTCGAACCAATAAGAGGATGGATATGGTTCAGGGATGCGGATTTTTCTACAAGCACGGTCTTAACCTGATCTACTTGGCCACGCTGTACCTGAACCTCAAGTTCATTTAGAACTCGAGCATCGCGCCACGCCTCCAGATGGGGACCCAGTTGATCGGCTACTTATGAAGAAGCACCTACGCCGCACTGTGAACTTCGGTGGTCGAGCCCTGCTTATCAAGATCGCCAAGAATGGCATTGGCTAGCTCGGAGTGACCAGCATCCCTTATAAAAGCTATCTTAGAGTCAAGAGCCAACTTGAACCAATGGAGAGGAAGCCCATTATAGAGAAGCTTGTCGATCATCAGGTTCATAAAAGAAAAGAACGACTGGACTTCCAGGCAAATGATAATCCGATCTGGGTCATCGTCGGACATCAGCGCCCTCACCAGATCGTGGAGGCGAGATGTAGGCCCTATAAGCAAGACAAAGGAATGAATACTTCGGAATCTGAAGTCAAAAGCTGACGTAGACATTATATGTCGGGTAAATCCATACCTAGCTTTGTCGGCACGACCATTGATGTACCAACTATTACAGCTGGTCTCACGGCATGTTCGTTAGAAGCAGCTGCTGTTATAGTGCCCGATTCTGAAGGAGCACCGGGATGAGGGATTGGAGACTGAGCCTCAGTAGGAGTTTTGCCAGCAACCAAAATGAGTTCTTCAAGTTCAGCAAATTATAGTCGTATTAGTCAGAAAATGGCTAGTCCTACAGTTGATGGAAGAAGGAGACCATACCTTTAGGGGAATGAACCTTAGCACTCTCGGGGATCCCCAGCTCAGGAGATATATCGTCAAGGAGATTATCATGCCGGGGGGAGTCGTGTATCAAGTCGACTATGGAAATGTCCACAGGTAGACCGTCTTCATCAAAGCCTGCTAATGAAAAATCTGAAGCAAGAGAGCATAAGTAAAGTAAGCAGAATCAAAAAGGCTGTGACCGGTGAAAATGGCTTACCTCCTACAGGAGAATCGGTCCCTCTAATCCTATTGTCCACATTCGCTTCCTGCAATTTCTCTAAAAGAGCAAGAAGCGTAGAGGTAATTAGGGGAGGCACAGATTCTGAGTCGTTCAACTCTCGCCATCTAAACGGGATATTACCAATGATAGATGTACCTGGATTTACGGAGTCAGGTCCTACATTGGTAGTCCCATTAATTTTAGTAGATGCTGCAGGATCTTCTTCCATAAATTCGGACATCCGTTGTGTGAAACAGGGTCCTTCGGAAGAGGTCAAGTCGTGAGGGGAAAAATCAAAAGCAGTCTCACATCCTCCTGCACAAACAAAGGGAGCGGTATGAGTTCTGAATTCAAGGGAATTACGGAGTATCTAGGCATTACCTCCCTCGCCGATAAGATCATCACTGGTTAAGTCCACCTCAAAAGCTCGCTGATCTGCGGGTGTCTCGTGGCTTAACTTCTTTCGCTTGGTAGCCTGGGTCTCAAATCGAGGCCTCGCCCAGCGAGAAATGCGAGGTGCCTCCTCCTCTTCAACAGCCATACCTGAAGCAATGAAATAGTGTCAATAACTCCAAAGGAGGAGGGAGAAGAAAAAAGAGGAAATGTTGACAGACCTGGCCCAACATCCTCCTCGTCAGCATGGTCTTCTCCTAAGCGGTCTCCGGCAGAGCTGGAAGTCTCTTCTTCCCCATCATCCGCTTGACGAGTTCTGCAACGCTTCCTCTGTGATCGAGCCGCCTCCTGAATCATCCGAGTATTAGCCCTGGAAGCCTCTTCGACCACTAACGCTGCGATGCGTCTCACATGAACGGGTTCATCAGCCGCTAATAACCATGTGCAATACAAGAATGTCAGTTCAAGCGGACGGTCAGCACTTGGAAGACTGAACTTGGCGTCAGTGCACCCCGTCACACTCCAGAACCAGGCTCGGATGCCGTCTACTAATCCACCATGAGTCTGAAGTTGTCGAAGTGGGTTTCCAACATAAAGTTGGTCATAGCCAAACTGGCCGGTAAATCGACAAGGCAGATACGGCTCTATGAAGCACTGATTCCTCACCCGGAATGTTAAGTAGCCTGGCCTAATGTTCACAAGCCAATTAAAGCAGCCGACATCAATAGAGGTTTGACTCACTCTCGGCATTCCTTTATCGATCAGAGACTCGCCATACTGGCCAGAAAATTAGGGGAAGCACCTGGAGAAAATCCAGCCCTTATGAATTTGCAACTGCTTTCTTACATCTGAGAATACTCGTCCCTTCCATTTATAATTTTCTAATAATTGTAGTAAAGGGGTAGATGGATCTGCGGTGCTCGGCGCTGTCATCATATCCGGACGGAGAAGGACGAACCAAGCCATCAGATAAGTGTAAAGAACCTCCACTTTTGCAAGAGGAATCCTAGCCGATGGCTCGTCTTCTACCTGAGTAGAGGTATTAACTATCTGCTGAAGCCCACGATGAATGTTAGCCACCATCACCGGGAGAAGAGAAAGCTCCTTCTTATGAGCAAGTTGAACCGCAGGATACAGCACCTTCAAAGGTAAAGCATCGCCAGACTGATACGGTACCACGCATTTCTTCAGTCAGAGTGCGAGGTAACCCGCTAGGAGAGTCATCGGCTGAATCGGCTTCACGACAAGCCATAAAAATGTCCTGAACTTGGTACCTACAGGAAAGCCACCCTTAGTACTGCTAGTGGTATAAGAACGAAGCCGGCCTGGATCGCCTCGCTGATCTCTCAAGGGGTGAGCGCCACCGCGAATTGCTTTACCGGAATTGCTCTCCAGGTGCTTGAACAAGTAATCTACGAATTGCTTTAGACTCACTTGTGGCTTGGCCTTCTTTGCTAATGGCTCATTCTGTGCCAAAGCAATGTGATAATGACAAGTGAGATCCCATAAGGTATCGTGGCGATCAGGCACGCGATCTTTCAGCTGACTCAATTCATGAGACTTGATGCATTTCTTGAAAAGCTAACCCCAACTCTTCATGCCAGGTCAGAAAGGTGTTTCAATCCGGATCGTAGAGCTCTAACAGTGCAAAGAAATGATGGGAGTTGATCGGCAACCCATACGTAGTGGCACGAATGGCTGCATATAAACCGTAGGCACGCAACTCCTCATTCCAACGGCTGAGGACGTAGTTCGTCATGCGAGGCCACCAGTATTTATGTGAAGAATGGAGCTAGCCGTAAAACCTATGGTCGAGGGCGGGCATTTCTCTCCCCAGCCTTGCGAGACGATTCTTCAATGTGTGAGCGGCAGTGAATATATCACCACGGGGCGGCGTGTCCAATCCCAATACACCGGGGCGTAGGCTGATAACACGACTCCTATCCGAGCTCGGAGTCACCTGGTGGGTAATATACCCACAATGGACACCGTCATGCTCCTCTGTCAAGCGCCACGACATCTCCCGTGTCACAGCCTGATTCCTCAACTCAACCAACGAGCGATGGCGAAGTATCGGTGAGAGATATAAAAGCCCGACTTCATCTTTATGCAGCCACCGTTCGCTCTCAATAAAAGCTGTGTCCGGATCCTCAATAGAATCTCTGAAAAATGTCGGTCTTCTTGAGTGAGTGGCGGTATCCCTCACGGCGGTCGTCGACCATCAATAGGCGAAGCACACGAGGACTCCATTCTCGTATCACCTGAATGGTCTCCGCGGGTGTACCCGGTGTGAACTGAGGGACAACCGAAACAAGTGAGGAAATATCGGCGGCATAATGTCAGCCACGGCGTCCGGCCAATCGCTGGAGAAGGGAACGCTCCAGCCGGGTACTAACCGAAACTAAAAGTTAAAATTAGTTAGATTCAGTCATGAAGAATATTTCAAAAGGCAATGTAAGGCGTCGAACTCATCTCATAAATTTATGAGATAGAGTCAGTACCTTATAACTGGTGAGACGATTCTGACCACGTTACGCTCTCATAGGAAGATGTATACTATCACACAAATAAAGCGACAACATACCCCGTCCTACGTGATATAATATGGCATGGAATCGTTCCCTTAAGATAGGTGTTGACCAAGCAAAACCTATCTTTTAAGCGGCGACCCTCACGAAGGAGAATCGCGGCTATGCCCAGTTTGCCTCACGAAGGAGAACAAAGTGGGAATGCAGTATGCTATATGCGAGTTTTGGATGCATTGAGAAGTGGAAAAAGCTCACCAGAAAGTGATGAAGGCGCACTTGTGGGTAACGAGGTAGCTGGTTGGTTCCTTGGAGCGCGTGATCTCCTCGATGACATCTCAATCTGCAAAGAGGAATCATACGGGTCAAAATTTAAAATATAAAGGGAAATTATGAATTTTGAACCAAGATCCTAAGAAAACATAAGGGATTTTTTGGTCGAATTCTAATTGAACCTACAAGAGGCATACGCGCCAATAACGGGTTTGACCCCCAATTGAAAGCCTCTCCCAATCAAATTTGGCGACAAAGTGACCAAAATACCCCTAAGACCAGGTGGGAATTTCGGCCATCTAAGCCACTTCCAAGTCCGAGAATTTTCAGCCACTCAAGTGGCCCTCAAACCCGAAGTTGTGGGGTTATTTTTTGCATGAAACCCCCTAAAATTTGGCCACAATTTGCATATAACCCCCCCAAATTTTGGCCAAAACAAAGTTTAGTGATCCCCAGCAATCATTGGCGTACCAACCCCCCAAATTACAGTCCAATCCTTACATAAAAGAATCCCCCAAATTTCAGCCTTCCTTTCATGACCCGAAATCCTTCAAATTTCATGCAATTTCTTTCAAAAAACCCCAATTTGAGGCATGAAATCAGGTCCCCAAACCCTTGCATACATGGCCACAGGATTATTCACTAGAATAAAAACTGAATATGCAAGGGGTTGTGAAGGATTTACCTAGAAGAAAGCTCAGAAACCCGACGAACCGAAATCTGAAAGAGAGATTGAAGGGCTTCAGAAATCCAATTAGCACAAGGATTTGAGCACGTTCTTGGAATTAAAATAAAGAGGAGACCTGTACCTTGGATACTCACTGGAGTTTGGGGAAGGCGAGGCGAAGGAACGATGAAAAAAAACCGAGCTTGAGAAAAGGGGGCAGCGGCCAAGGTGAAAACCCTAGAGGGGGTTTGGCCGAACCTAGAGAGAGAGAGGGAGGAGGCCGAATTCTGCAAAAGAAAAAAAAGAGAGAGAAAGAAAAAAGAGGGGGCGGCCCTATTTATAGGGAGATAGGATTTGGTTTGGCCCAAACCCAATAGAAAGAGGAAAAGAAAAAGAGAAAAGAAAAAAAGGGGGGAAACCTAGTCAAAGGCAGATTTGACCAAACCAAACCAAAGGTGGATTTGACCAAACCGAATCAGAGGTGGATTTGGTTAAACCCAATCAAAGGTGGATTTGGCTAAACTTAATTAAAGGTGGATTTGGCTAAGGCAGTTTTGGCTAAACCTAGTCAAATTAGGATTCGGTCAATCTTAGTCAAATTAGGATTCGGCCGATTCTTATCAAAGGGGGATTTGGCTAATCCAAGTCAAAGTAGGATTCGGTCAATCTTGTTCAAAGTAGGATTCGACCAAACTCGAATCCTTATCCGTTTGCCCACTCCTTTTGCTCTCTCTCCCATTGTGATACTCCAATAGGGTATACGAGTATAAACTATTTCTTATTTTGTCGAGAAGTTCCTGGAGAATATTTTTCTTAAGGATAACTCGACAATCCCCAATTCCCTCCCATTGTGATACTCCAATAAGGTATACGAGTATAAACTATTTCCTATCTCTGGCGAGAAGTTCCTGAAAAATATTTTAAGGATAACTTGACCATCTCCAAACGGGTATATGAGGATAAACTAATTCCTAAAACTTCAGTAAACGTATAAATATAAACTGTGTTGATGCCGGGCAATGCGTCATAATCACCGATTGAAAGTTGAATTTCAAGAGAAAATTTCTCTGACGCCGGTCAACGCGTCACATCTCAAGAAAATTCCTCCCGCTATGGTCAGTCCTACGACAAGCATCACAGTAGAGAGTTCACCGATTAAAGGATGAACCCTCAATTTCCCCGCCATTGTGGTTAGCCCTACGCCAAATGACGTAATGGAGAATTCGTTGATTGAAGGTGTTAAATAATCGGACGGTCAGTTCGACGACAACTCACTAACACGAGCTAAAGCAAATATTTCATTCATCAGCCTCGGGTCAAGATTTCGGCAGCGGTCAGACAGTAAATGCAGCACCGCGACACTTTCAGGCATCCTACGAAATACTAGATAGTCCGAAAGAATTGGAGAAGTCAAGACTCGGAGCTATTTTCAGGTCCTGTTATGCCGACTGAAGGTTCGGGCCTATCATATCCAAAGTATTTCGGCTTCTTCTATAAAAGAGTGAGACCGAAACACTTTGGAGGGGGTATCTATAGGCATTGAAAATTACCTATAAATCCCCGAATGTAGCTCGTGATGATGAGAATGACCGATGAGCCATCCGACGACGTGACGATGAACTGTTGACAACACAAGCGACGCCAACGCATGAAGCGAGCTGACGAGGCGTCCAAGTCAACGAAGCCATAGACTAATCGCGAGCGAAGGGATAAACCCAACTTTGAAGCTCCGGACCAACTAGATCAACCAAACCAAGACCCGAAATATCAAAAAATAGCGAAAGAGGTCCCGGAACCGACCTCAGGGGCTCGGTAAAAACCGAACAACCTGGGGGTGGCTCGGCCAAAGCCGAGCCACCCCAAGGTGGCTCGGTGGCCGAGCCACCTCCTAGGTGGCTAGGCGGGCTTTGAGCCCAGTTTCGACCGCATCCGCTTTTAAAGGCTATAAATTGAGGTGCAAGGCTCATTTGTAAGGGGCTGAATATTTTTTGGAGAGAGGCTGAAGCTCTGCAGGATTAGGATCTGACCTTTCATCAACTCCGGTGATCAACTCCAGCGATCAACTCCGAAGATCAACTCCGGCGATCAACTCCGGCGAGCCGATCATCATCAAGTGAGGAGTTCGAGGAGTCTAAGATCAGATCTACCCTCTGGATTAAGCTTAGTCTTAATCCCAGGGTCCGTGTGTGATTTCGCTTGGTCGATCTCACCCACTCTGGCAATTATCTTCCTCGTGAGGTAATTCCCGTCGGCGATTATTTCTATTGTGAAGTAATCCCCGCAGATCTGTAAACTTTGCCTCAGATCCAGCATCGGGATTTCGATTACGCGGTGGTCCACAGACGGAATAGAGTCCTCGGCATTGGCAAAGACACCCATGCAAGCGAGGATCCGATAAACGGGTCTGGCGTTTGTTCAAAAAGAAGAAAGCTATAATCTTTTTGATTGGTTCATTGTAAAGCCTTATAAAAAGGCGATCTTTTTTCTGAATCTCGTTGTAAGCACTCAAAGTTTGTAACGAATTCAAGCAATGACAATCATCCCAGTTTTCCCCGTGAACACCCAACCGCTCTAACACCGATCTCTTGTCTCGTGAAGATCCAGCAGGATTGACCGAAGCGAGAATTGAGATGGATGGCGATTTGGATGTTGTCGCCGGAGGTGGAATCGGCTATAAGGTAGACTTCCTTTGATGGAGACCATCTCGGGGTAGCTGAGCCTTTGTTGAATCAGCTTTGGTCTTAACCGTTGTTCCTGGTTTTGGCCTCCACACTTGGTGCGTCTTCGGGGGCTTCTTGGCCACTTCTTCCTTCAGCATTCGGGCCTCCTGAACTAGAGCCCGTGCATGCGCAAGGAGTGTGCGGCGCTTCCGGATGCGCGCCAGGAGTGTCAAACGGTTCCGTTTGACTCAGACCCATTCGCTTGTTGATGGCTTAGAGGAGCCGCTAGCCACCTGTTTCTGAGGCTTTTCGCCTCTTTTGGATTTGAGATCCGTCGCGTAGTGGATCCCGTCCACTGACTCCATTGCCATGGCAAATTGACGCGCTAAATTTTAGCGTCATCGTTGGTGGGCCCTTTTCGAAAGAAGTGGCACGCCGTCGGCGGTCATCTCCTGCAACGAGTAGTTTAGATCTGTAGATTCGGCCATCTTGGATGCCAGAGAAGTGCTGCTACCTGCGACTTTGGCAGGGGCGGGATCGGACGACCAACGGACCCTCCTTGCAGCGGAGATCTTCCTGGATTTGGAGGGGGATCGCGATCCCGGTCGAGGAGGAGGTCGAATACGAGTTCGACCAGCAGAAGTTTGAGGAATATCTCTCTTCCTTCCTGCTGTTGCGTCTATGGCTGCGGCTATAGCTGGAACGTTTGATTCACGTCCACTGCTTTCGCCTGCGCTTTCCCCTTGCCGCGTGGGACAAAGTTCTGCTTGTGAGCTTTCACTGTTGGCTGACCTCTCTCTGCCTTCTTCCTTTTCAGGAATCGCTCGGCTTGCTCTCCGTACACCTTCAAGTCCTTCCAAGTCTTGGACATAGAAGCAACTCTGACGAGTCGATCATCATCGAGCGAGGAGTTTGAGGAGTCTGAGATCTACCCTCTGGATTAAGCTTCGTCTTAATCCCAGGGTTTGTGCTTGATTTCGCTTGGTCGATCTCATCCACTCCGGCAATTATCTCCTTCGTGAGATAGTTCCCATCGGCAATTGTTTCCTTTGTGAAATAATCCCCGTAGATTTGTAGATCTCGCATCTGATCACGATCATGCGGCGGTCCACGGACGGAATAGAGTCCCCGGCACCAGCAAAGATACCCACTGTGGTCGCCAGCTTGTTCGCGGGGAAAGTTGGTTCCTTAATTTTCATTGCTTTCGAATTCATTACACCTTTATGGGATTACAAACGAATTCAAAAATAGAAAGATCATCTTTTTATAAGGCTACAATGAGAATCAAAGAAAGAAAATTACAACTCTCCGCTCAAATAAACACGGGATCCGTTTATCGAATCCTCGCTTGCGTGGGTATCTTTGCCGGTGTCAGGGACTCTATTCCGTCCGTAGACCGCCGTGTGATCGTGATCAGATGCGAGATCTATAAATCTACAGGGATTATTTCACGAAGGAAACAATCGCCGACGGGAACTATCTCACGAAGGAGATAATTGCCGGAGTGGATGAGATCGACCAAGCGAAATCAAGCACAAACCCTGGGATTAAGACGAAGCTTAATCCAGAAGGTAGATATGTAGATCTGATCTCGGACTCCTCGCTCGATGATGATCGACTCGTCGGAATCTGAGGTATGAACGCCGGGGTTGCTGAAGGGTCGCTCCAAAAATTCAGATCTCTCTCCGACAGAGTTTCAGCTTCTCTCCAAAAATCCAGCCCTCTCCAAATGAGCCCCTACCCCTCTATTTATAGAGTTTGAAAGCGGGTAAGCGGTCAAAACTGGGCCCAAAGCCAAATCAAATCGGAGGTAGCTTCGGCCACCCCTAGGTGGCTTGGCCTTAGCAGAGCCACTAGGGAGTCTTCGACTGAGCCGGAGGTGGCTCGGCATTGGCGATGGCTCGGCCATTGCCGAGCCACCCATGGAATGGCTCGGTTTTGGTAGAGCCACCTTAGTGGTTCGGTTTTTCTTAGAGCCCACGAGGCGACTCGGGACCTTTTAGCCATTTTCGGTGTTACGGTTGCGGTTTGGTTGATCTAGTCGGCACTCGCTGATCCGGAGCTTCAAAGTTGGGTTTATCCTTCGCCCTACGCCGATTCACTACTTTGATTTAATTAAGCCGTCGATTAAGCTTCATGCATTTCGTTGACTCCGTTTATTGACTTGGACACTTCGTCGACTTGCTTTATGTGCTTCGTTGACTCGCTTTACGCGTTTGTGTCGCGGTCACTTGTTGTTGCGTCGTCGACAATTTGCCGTTATGTCGTTGGACGGCTCGCCGATCGTCGACTCCTCGTCACGAGCTGCGTTTGGGGACTTTTAGGCAATTTTCAACGCCTACACCCCCTTAGACACAAAGAAGTGGAGTCCTTAGTGACTCATAAATTTCTTTTGCAATTAACAAAAAAAGGTCTCACCTTTTTGTGTGTGGGAGTATAAGAGTAGTATAAATTCTTATGTACAATTATCACTACTCAATAAATATTTTTGGAATGTTTCTTTATGGTTCTCGCAAGAGAAGGTGTTAATTTTTTTGAACAAAGATATATCAAGTTGCAGAACTTTTCGAAAGCTCATGACATTTTACACGAAAACTATACAAAGTTTACGGCTATTTCCTTTAAGTTTCAAAGTCTGGAAGAGTTTTGTCCAACTTATCCCAATATTTGAGAAGTTCTTGTTGTGTGTTGGTGGCTATGGCGTAATAGAAACAAGATTGTATTTGATGGACCATGTATGGTTCCAAGTTTTCTCTATTTAAAAGCTTTGAATTACCTACAAGAATTCAAGAATGCGACACATAGAGCTGCCGTGACTAGCCAACGGAGCACTGGAATTTGGTCCCCACCAAGCAGGGGGTGACTGTGATGGGGCGTTCTCGCAACATGGAGCAGCTATAAGATCTGTCATTAGAGATTATCGTGGTGTGGTTTATCTCGCAGATGGTATGGCTATCGCCGATTACTCTGATGCTACAACTTGTGAAGCAAGATTAATATTACATGGACTAATTTTGGCTTTGGAGCATGGTTATAAGGATGTCATCGTGGAATCTGATTGCCAAGTTCTAATTCAGGCGATCAACTCCAAGGAAAGGTGCCTTGCAATTTAGGCTAAATAGCACTTATATACCCTATTATTGCATCTACTTTTCACTTATATACCCTCAATTGTATTTGGTAGCAAGAAAATACCTTTAAGTTTTTAAAACTTGCACTTATATGCCCTCACTTATTTTTTTGTAGCACTTATATACCCTAAAATTTTTAAATCTTGCACTTAAATACCCTAAAGTTTTTAAAACTTGCACTTAAATATCCTCAAGTTTGTATAGCGAGGGGTATTTATGTGCAAGTTTTAAAACTTTAGGGTATATTAGTGTTAATTGTAAAACTTTAGGGTATTTAATTGCCGCCAAAAACATGAGGATATATAAATGCAGGTTTAAAAATTTTAGGGTATTTTTTGCTATCAAATATAGGATGGGGTATATAAGTGATAAGTACGTGAAACAATATGGTATATAAGTGCTATTTAGCCTGCAATTTATGGTGCTATTGTGGATGCTATAAAGGACAACATAGGTTGCTTTCATTCTATTTCTTTTGCTCATGTTAAGCGACTAGGCAACACAGTGGCTCATGCTATTGCTTCTCATTTTATTGTTGTTAAGGCTCTCACTATTTGGAGCCTAGCCTTGCCTTTTTGGCTGAATGATTATGTAATTGCTAATTATAATCAATAAAGCAATTCAATTTCTCTAAAAAAATTGAAATAATAACAAATTAAACATATCGATGAAGAATGAATGAAAACAAAGGGAAAAAGATTACTATAGCATAAGAATATAATGAGGTTGACAAAAGTGTCATTAATACTTGCGTCGTTGGAGTATAACCTATAGCCATTCAACTAATAATCAATAAGAGTATGACCTGTAGCCATTCAACTAATAATCAATAAAATTTAAAATCAAGTTTTCAAACTCTAATGTCACGTCCGTGTCAACTATATTTTTCTCTCTTTTGAAAAAAAACCTAATAAGAGTAGTTATAACATAGAGTTTGTCTGCGGGCATCATATCATGCAAACCAGATTTATACAAAGACAATAACAGACTGATAGTATCTACGCTAACTCGTTATCATACATACTTACACCTTACAGTACTATAACACACGAAGAGTATGAATCCTATATTATCACTAATAAAAACTAAATTAATTAGTACTAATAGCATGCTTAAGTGTTGTATATTTCATATGGATGACAAAAAAAAAATGCTCACAAAGCCTTTTACGCAACATCAATAAACGGAGCAAATAAAAAAAATGCAAGCAATTAGCATAGCAAGCTAGCAAGAAAACAAACAACCAGGTATCTGAGTTCAAGACCAAGAGGATTTGCATGGTGATTTGGAATCTTAGCTGGAGTACACGCAATTAAGTCCTTATTTGTCATGTGTCTTAGGTATAATTTGTGAAGTTTGCTATTTTTAAAATAAGACAAGATTAATGCCACAAATTCTTTATCCTTTCATTAGACTTTCCCATGTATCTTCCCTGGAACTTCCCATAGGTCCTCAATTGATCTTCCCATGGAACTTCCCATGTGATCTATCTAGCCATTTATGTTACCAATGAAAATCATATATCTCTCATGCAACTTGCACTTATAAATTATTTAATTAGAGGTTGCAAATCCACATGACTTCTTTGTTCTTTTCTTGATATTAAAATGATTTGATAGTTGCTTTTGGCAATTGATCCAAATTTGTTCCCTTTAAAGTCACTTATCCGAGCATAGTAAGAGATAATAAATTTATCCTATCCCATCACTTCTTTATCAAAGATAGAAATGATAAATGTTTCTTAGCATTGTTTATTTCTATATTCTTTACCTGCTCAAACAAATCACTCCTTGCAGCTTTTAAAAATGTCATGCTCATAGAGCATTGAATATTATATTCCCATGACATCTCATTTGATCTAAGCTGCTCTTACCCATATCTCTTTGCTCCCTCTTGTTATATTATATTCAAAGCATAGACGATAGTTTTTCATCTCAGCAGCAGCTTACCACTTTACTTTATTCAAGTGAATATTTTTATCAAATGAACTCTAGCAGCCCATTTCTCTTTCGTCTAGAGTTATTTTTATCTATAACCCTTTAACCCATGTGTAGTTGTCACCTGAGACTAATATTATATTCATCATTGAGTTCTATCCTTGAAGAAATCATTTCATGACCACTTGCTTTATAGCTTGCGGCCATAGCAGCAAGCTATTTCATGGCCTGGTCATTCTTCAGTCAACTTAAACATTTGGTCTTTATCATTCGAGATCGAGTTACTCTTCCTTCAAGGTGCGTGCTTCACAAAGAAGCGATGCAAATACCTTCCACCTCATCCTATAGTCCACAAAAATCCCAATCTATCTCTATCGGCACACGGTCCAGATCCCACCTAAACAAAATGAGGAGTAAGCGGACTAGATCCCTTCTCTGCTCGTTTAAAACCCAAGTTGCGATGATGTCCTCATCAACCAATTTGCACTGGAAATCAGATGGCACGTTCGGTGGGACAATGCTTCTCAACCAAAGGGAAGTAGTGTCACAATATGGTGAGGTGATTCCTAGATCTATCTTTGAAGTCAGTATTTGAGTTGTTTCTAGAGGAGGGAAGCAACCACGAGAAAGAGTAGAAAGATCTCGGTGGAAAAAGCTAACTTTGCTTCACACAGAGTTAATTTACGAGGTTCTGATAACTTTAGCCAAGTTTGGAGCTTTACTTGAACCTATCTTAGCCCCGCATGAATGAAGGTGCAAGTTCAACTTCGATTAACTTTGGAGCCTTAAGCGGACCTATGCAAAATGATGTTGCAAGTTCAATTTCGGCCAACTTTGAAGCTTTACATAGATCTATCGTAGCCCCACGTAAAAGGTGTAGCCCCATGTAAATAGTCCCAAATGTGATCCTAAACCCTACATAAACTAGGAAACAACTCTACAATTTTACGAGAGGTTACCTCACGTAGTACTATTTTACACGATGTTACAAGTTTGCTTCACTTAGATATCGAGGCTCTATCTCACTATCCACGTGAATCAGAAGGGCCATACACAAGGCTACAACTCCACATCAAGCTACAAAAAAAGCTACAAAAAAAATCTTCGTAGGCCAGATCAAACCCCTTCTTCCTCTTCTCCTGTCCAAAATACTCATTCTGATAAATCAACTCCTTCCGATGACTAAGAAGCTGAACTTGAAACTAAGCCTAATCTAGATAGGTATAAGCCCGTTTTGCTCCCTTTTTAGATAGACTTAGACCTAGAAAAAACTCTCCCCAGGATGAGAAGGTCCTAGAAATTTTTAAATTGGTCAAGGTCAACATTCCTCTCTTAGATGCAATCAAACAAATCCCCTCTTATATAAAATTTTTGAAGAATTTATTCACTAAGAAAAGAACCACTAATATTCCCAAGAAATTCTTTTTAGCTTATATCCTTAGTGACATGCTATCAAAACCCATGCCCCTAAAATATAAGGATCCTGATTGTCCTACTATTTTATGTGTCATAAGACATACCTTCTTTGATAAGACACTTTTAGACTTAGGAGCTAGTGTGAATCTTCTTTCCTATAAAGTCTATTAACAACTAGGGGTAGAAGAATTAAAACCAACTTGATGTACCCTCCAATTAGCTAATAGATCCATGAAAATATCCAAAGGATAAATAAATGATGCTTTGATCAAGTTTGGGGAGTTTATTTTTTCTGTTGATTTTGTAGTCTTGAAAACGCAGCCCATTTTCAATCCCAAATGTCAGATACCTATCATTCTAAGAAGATCATTCTTAGCAACTTTTAATGCTCTGATTAACTGTAGAACTGGACAAATGAAGCTATTCTTTTGGAACATGATTGTTGATCTTAACATTTTCAATCTAGAAAACCGGTGGCGATCTACGAGATCAACCCCTAGTGTAGGCGTTGAAAAATACTTACAAGATCCCGAAACCAACTTCGTGGCGAAGTCGTGAATGAAAACCCATCGAATGATCTGGACGTCGAATCGTTAAAGGCGAACCGACGGCAAACCCACGGCGTCACAAGCACGGTTTAAGCCGGACTTGAGCAGACGATCGGATTTCAGATCGCTGAACCGAACAAACCAAGAGTTAGTCCGGAACCAAATCTGACGGAACCTAAGTCCCGAGAAGACCAAGAGTCGAATAAGCGGGACCTAAGCAGAGGCCAGAAAAAGCGGAAAGCGGCGCACCTCGGCCAACTTGGCGAGATGAGCGTCGATGGCAGCGCTCTCCATGCGAGCCGCCAAAGCGGCGACAAAGCATGGCGCAAATACGCCAAGGCCGTGCAATCCATGGATGGGGTCGCTCTGGCGGATCTAAGATCGAACTTACGCGAGGTTCCGGCCTCAAGTGATCGGCCAGTTCATCAAGCCGTCAACTAACGAGTGGGTCCGTGTCAAGCGGAACGCTCCGCTTCGAGGCGTATCCGGAGCGTCGTGCACTTCTTGCGAGCACGGCGTTGGTACAACAAGCTCGTGAATTGAAGAAGGAGGTGGTAAAGAAGCCGCCAACAAACCACCAGGTTTGGAGGCCCAAGTCTAACGGTGCCCCAACCTCAGCTGGCACGGAACCTAAGACCACCCACACTCCAGTTCCTGTCCCGGCACTTAAGCCGAAGGCTACAGGGGTTACAAAGTCCAAGTCCGACGGCGCCTCAAAGTTAAAGGCGTCTGCATCTGAATCGGTGGTGAATCCAACTCCCGCCACCACCACCAATCCAACTATCAAGGATCATTTGGGTCCTCTGAAGGAATCACGGGTCACTCCTCATGCGGGGAGGTCGCACCCGCTCCGTGATCCTCTCCTTCGTGAGTGTGATCCCGGCGATCCTCTCGCCGTGAGTGTGATCCCGAAGGCGATCCTCTCCTTCGTGAGTGTGATCCCGAAGGCGATCCTCTCCTTCGTGAGTGTGATCCCGAAGGCGATCCTCTCCTTCGTGAGTGTGATCCCGAAGGCGATCCTCTCCTTCGTGAGTGTGATCCCCTTAAACCGTTTCCTTCGTGAAGCGAGCCCTTCCGTCTGTAGTTCGAACGGGTTTCCACGGATCGAATTGCGCGGTGGTCCACGGACGATTCAAGTCCGACGCGGTGAAGAACCCACATAGCGAGGATTAGATAAGCGGATCCGGCGTTTGTTCATCTGAGGAAAAAGTTGTAATTTTCGTTTTCATTATGCGCCTTAAAATAAAAGGCATTTCTTTTGTTTGAATTTTGTTGTAGGCCTAAGAAGGCATGCGAGTTCAAGCGACAATGAATAACAAACCGACTTTTACGCGAACAAGCTGGCGACCACGATGGGAGCCACCGGCCTCGAATCGGAGGTCGTCGTGCATAACCAGCGGATTCTTATCGGTGGAGGAAGAGGTCGAGTTCGAGTTCGACCAAGAGAAGTTCGAGGAGTACATATCCTCACCCTCCTCGGATCCAGTTCCCCGCCGCTCCAAGAAGGTCTCGGCGCAAGGAGAACCCGATGGGCCTCCGATGTAGAGCCCGGGATGGCGAGTCCAACCCGCTGCCGCGGTAGCGAAAAATCCCTTCGGCCTCAAGTGATCGGCCAGTTCATCAAGCCGTCAACTAACGAGTGGGTCCGTGTCAAGCGGAACGCTCCACGCTTCGAGGCGTATCCGGGCGTCGTGCACTTCTTGCGAGCACGGCGTTGGTACAACAAGCTCGTGAATTGAAAGGAGGTGGTAAAGAAGCCGCCAACAAACCACGGGTTTGGAGGCCCAAGTCTAACGGTGCCCCAACCTCAGCTGGCACGGAACCTAAGACCACCCACACTCCAGTTCCTGTCCCGGCACTTAAGCCGAAGGCTACAGGGGTTACAAAGTCCAAGTCGGCCAGCCTCAAAGTCAAAGCGTGCATCGAATCGGTGGTGAATCCAACTCCCGCCACCACCACCAATCCAACTATCAAGGATCATTTGGGTCCTCTGAAGGAATCACGGGTCACTCCTCATGCAGGAGGTCGCACCCGCTCCACGAAGGAGGGGAAGATCCCTATGGTCCCACCAACCGGAATAAAGGTCGAAGTTCGAGAGTCCGCCGAGACTTCACGCTCGCATAAGCGAAAGTCGAGGCGAGTCACTTTCGGTAATTCTCAGAAGGAGACGCTTTCATCGTGCCGACACAAGGCAGGTTGCTCCGGTACTCATACCGATGAGCTGTATTACCGAGCAGGGGGTATGAGGAAATCTCAGAGGGATTCCCCCAAACTCATACGATCATGCTTGTGCTCTAAGCTCATCAAAACGGTGCTCTCGGAGTGCAATTGCCGGCAAGAAACTCGAGAAAGAGTTCGGTCTTCGGAGACTTAGCACCGACACGTCAAGACCTAGGTCAAAGCGATTCCTTGAAGGATGGCATCAGAAGATGAATTGCCGAGGTCACTAATAATATGACCAGCAAAGAACCGTCGTCACGGGCTATTCCCGGCGCATCATAGCGGCTAACTTCGTTTGCGGTCGGGACTATCCGGCGGTCGAATCGACAAACTTCTAAAAGGGATACCGCGGAGGATGATCGTCGGATATTGGCTCCTGTCGCCTCGATCATCTTGTATCTAGTGAAGGAGCCCCAAGCGCTTATGATCGATCTGAGATCAAGTGGCTAAAATGCTAGGCGAAGCGTTGGCTAAACAACGGGAAAACTTCAAGCTAGAGATGGATTTGGCCATGCGGGCGATGAGAGAAATGCGACCAACAGATCAAGCCTTGACAAAACATCGAGGTGAATCAGTCGGTAGCATCGACATCGATCAAGATGGCGGCGATTGAACCGGAGAAACACGAGAGGATGATAACCCTCACGAACCCGCATAGCGCCCACATAGCGTAGAGGCTATTGCTCATGAGCGAGAAGATCAAAGACCTCGAAAGCAAAATCAACTCATTGATTTCCGCTCAAGAGGTGAAGAAACGGTATTCCTTGCCCATACAGAGGTGGGAATCAATCCGTACCGTCTAAGTTTAATTTAATAAACTTCACACCGTTTGTGGGAAGGGTTCCCGGCAGCGACACTTGATTTACTTCAAGTCGCACCTGAGTCATATCAGGAAGCGAGCCCACGATGGTTCGGTCATTCGTTGGTACCACTGCGGGGCTGCCGATTGGTACCGCCGTCTCAAGCGGGGAGCATTCACGGTGGGGCGACATGGAGTCTAGCTTCCTCACCAATTTCTTCGGCGGCGATACGAAGTATCGATCGGGACATTGCTCGGCGAAGCGAAGGGCGGAGAAAGCTGTGGATATTTTTGTCAAGCGATTCGGAACAAAGCAATGAAGCTGTCGGGATCAATAACGAAGAGTTCATCCTCGGACCTGCCACAACAACTTGTCGATAGGCGTGCTTTCGAGCAATGGGGGCGGCACCGTCTATAGCGTGGAAGGACTTGAAGGTTCGTGGAAACAAGGCGAAAGATTCCTCAAGAGGAAAAAGCGGAAAAAGCGGTAAACGGCGGAAGCTCCGGCGTAACTTTATCCAGCGGCAAAGGAAAGAAGCGAGCCAAGGCGGCGGTTCGCGAACAAGCGTTCAACTCAACCCGGCGGCGGCAACAACGAAGCGCCGCGAGGCACAATCAACATGGCAACACGGGCCACGAAGCGAAGGCCTGGGCCGAGATTCCGAAGTCCTATTCCTTTAGGGGCGGCGAGATTCCGGTCTCTTCAAATATCTTGTCGAAAATAACAAGATCAAGCTCCCTCCGATTCGAGAATCAAGAGGAAGCAATGAGGATGAACGACCCAAAATCTGCGGCGTATCCGCGGGGCAATTCATCACCCACTAAATCTGTTTGACCTTAAGGATAAAATCAAGCTTTAATTGGCGTAGGGGTCATCACTATGAAGCCGTCAAAGAAAAGAAGGTCGGAGAAAATCACGGTGTCCATAAGCTTTGGGTCGGTGCCATTGACATGGTTTGAACCCAAACCGGTGGTCAAAGTCGCAATGAAGGCGGTGAATGGCGACCCACACAAACAGCGCCGAGAAAGGACTTGTATCAAATCTGACCCCAAATGGCGAAGTCTGTGGATCCACCGGACACAGCGAGGATGAGCAATGGGTAGCCTCTTCTTCATTGAAGAAAAATCAAAGCGGAAGGGAAAGGCATGCCATGCTACTTCCGCAATGCGGAGGAGATGGCGAGCGGTGGTAACATTCAATTTGTCAGAAGGAACACGAAGCCCACGCCACGAGGCGGACAGTACAAATACAAGTACCCGGAAGTCCCCGACCCTAATGCCAAGACGCTGTCAGAACTGGGGGTGCCAACGATTCCCCTCACTCGCGCCGAGAAAGCGCAACAGCAGGTGGCTGCCAAAGAAGCCACAGCGAAGCAGCCACAAGAAGTTCAGCTCCCGAAGCAGTCTCGGTTCAATCACCCGATTAGAAGAGACAAACCGGGAAGCTCCAACGCCCATATAAACCCGGCGTTATGGCCCAATTGGCTAATATTCCCGCGAATCACTCTCTGAGTTCTTTGCGGTTGTCAAAGAGACAAGAAGCTCTTCAAGAAGCCCTCGCCGATTGAGAGGTCTTCCTCACCCGATTAGGCGAGTCGGAAGAGTCGGCCCAACAATGCAACCTTGCGGCTAAACACTTCCCCTGCATCACTTTTACAAAGGAGGATATGCGGGCGAGGAATTCAAACACGATAGGCGCTATACTTCACGGGTATATTGGCTCTAGTGAAGTTAGCAGGATCCAAGTCGATCCGGGTTCATTTGTGAGCATCATGCCCTGCGCCTCATGTATCATCTTGGAATCCACGCGATGGTGGCGTCAGCGAACACGATGATCACGGATTTAACACTAGCGGGTCTCGGCGTGGGTAAAATCGGATAAAGTGCCAAATGGGGACTTAAAGTCGAAGTCACTGCTATGTGATTGTGAGACTTCCTATAACTTATTGTTGGGTCGACCTTGGATCCCGCGATAGCGTTATAGTCTCATCCACTCTTCATCGGTGTCTCAAATATGTAGGCACGAATAATGAAGTCAAGGCGGTGGTCGCGGACAAACAACCGTTTAAGGGGATGGAGAATTATTTCGCGATTCTCTCCTCTACGGTAATGAGTCGGCGAATCATCGGCCCAAGGCACGGACAGCGGTGAAGAAGGCGTCACGAAGCGGGCTTGGTTATAGTGGTGGTTTTGTTTTAAATGACATTGTACCCTTGTAATCAATCTTGGCGATGAAGAATCGTCGGATGAACATTGTAATTGGCAAATCGCCGATGAATCAATAAATGGCGATTTAGAGTACCCTTTGTCTTTGAATGATGTGATGGCGAGGTTTATACAACGATCGAGTTGCACACCAACTTCGGTCATCTTGCTTTACACAAAAGCGGTTCGAGACTCCTTTGGGACAACACTTCGTCATCCCACGAAGATCAGTATTGAAAAAGACTTGGTTTACGGTAAAGGAGATGCGGTTCGGCGCAAATCATTTCTTAGAAGAAGCGAAGATGACAATGGGCCTATCCTCCACACATTGGATATAGTCGAAACAGGGTATCATGAAGAGGTGGGGATACGACTTGACACAAGGGAAGGTCTATGTTTTGGGCGAGGTCCTCGAGTCCCTCGAGGCGGCATATGTCCCAAGAGGAAGCGGATAACTATTATGCATTTAGGCGGGGATTGGGATACGAATCCTCTTCAGAAGATGAATGCTCATGGCTGATTGATAATAATCCACCCGATGAGGGGGACGGACATTCGTCTGATTCTTCGGCTTGGGATTCAGACACCAGCCTCGGAGAAGCCTTCAAGGCTTTGGCGTCAAATATGGCTACGGTCGATCACGCTCTTGTTGAGAGTGATGAAGACATGCCAACATGGGAAGACCCATGGATCCATCAACTTCGAGCGGTTTGGGGATAGATTGAACAAAGAGAGCCCCCACTAAGGACGAGGTAGTCCAGGTTAATATGGGTGATGAAGAGCATCCTAAGCTCATAAACATCAGCAATACTCTTCCCTCGGAAGAGAAGGAAGAGTTGATTGCCTTAATCAGGGAGTATATCGATGTATTCGCCTGGAGCTACGAGGACATGCGGGACTTCGACCCTAATGTGGCGACACATCGCCTCAACATCAAGGTGGATGTCAAACTGTCAAGCAACGGCAAAGGCGGTTTAGATCCACAAATATTGCGAGCAATCGTTGGCGAAGTGAAGAAACTCATAGAATCGGATTCATCAAGGAAATTCAACATCCGGATTGGGTGGCGAATATAGTCGGTCATGAAGAAGAATGGTTCGATTAGGATGCGTATGCGACTCTGAGAGATCACGAGCGGCTGCTTGCCGAAGGATGACTTTCCTCTTCCAATCAGCGATGTCATAGTCGACAATACGTGTGGATTTGAAAGAATGTCGTTCATGGATGGTTTCTCGGGATACAATCGGATCAAGATGCACCCGATGATGCCAAACACCACGGCGTTGAGCGCCCATCGGTATATATTGCTACGGTCATGCCGTTCGGCTGAAAAATCTTTGGCGCCGCATACCCGTGGCGATGACAAAATTTTCGGGACCATCTCAGGAAAAGCGGTCGAATGCTACGTCGGCGACTTAGTCGTAAAAGCGTGACAAAGGAGATCACATCAAAGATCTTAGAGCGGTATTGAGCTCATGCGGACTCATCGACTAAAGATGAACCACGCCAAATCCTTCCTTGGGATGTCGGTGGCAAGTTCCTCGGCTTTGTCGTCAGCGATAAGGGCATCCACGTCGATCGACAAAGTGAAGGCGATCCAAGAGTTGCAACCTCAGAAATGCGAGAGAACTTCGAGGGGATTACAAGAGGCGATTGGCGTACATCCGGCGGTTTATATCAAACACATGCAGGAAGTGCCAACCGTTCTCTAAGTTGAACAAGAAGGCGTGTCATTTATTTGGGGCGGCCTTTGCGAGCATTGAAGAGATCAAATCGTATCTCGCTAAACCTCTGTTCTTGTTGCACGCGATCGGAAAACCGTTTGATCTACGTCAAGGCAGCGGATCACTCGTTAAGCGCCTTACTCGCGCGGGGCGATGGCGGCGGTCCGCGAGCGGCGATGTATTACGGCGAACATTAGTGGTGAGTCTCGATATCAATGGTGAAGCGGTGCCTTGCATTAGTGTTAGCGATTGAGAAAATGCGGCACTATTTAGTCGGACGGGCGATTTATGTTATCTCTAATGTAAATCCGGTCGAATATTTATGACCCAGCCGGCCTCAATGAGTTGGCGTTTGGCGAAATGGGCCTTGCTCTTGTCCCAATATGACTTGCACTTCAAACAGCAAAAGTCGGTCAAAGGACAAGCGATTTGCGATCTCTTGGCTGCCAACCCGACAACAGACGCAGTTGAGCTATATGATGATCTTCCGGATGAAATCCAGGAAGTCAACACTACATCGCACCAACAAATATGGCGACTGTACTTTGACGGAGCTTCTCGGGCCACTAATGTGGCAAGTGCCCCCGGATGTTCTAAAATCTCCGCTGGAGTCGGAGTTGTCTTGATTTCCCCGGGGAACCATGTCATGTCCCGTGCTTATTCACTCACTGAACCTTGCTCTAATAACGTAGCTGAATACAATGTGCTACTTATTGGACTTAGTTTCGCCAAGGAGCTGGGGGTCGAGTATCTCGAAGCGTACGGCGATTCGCAATTGATAGTTAAGCAGATTCGTGGTGACTACGAAGTTAGGAACCCTGATCTGGTCCCCTATCATCAGATAGCCGTTGAAATGGCAGACTCATTTGAAGAATTCTTCATCGAATATATCCCGCGCCTTCAGAACGCTCATGCGGATGCATTGGCGCGTTAGCGATATCGGCACAACCTTAGAGACCGAGCAACTAGTTACGGTCGGGACTCATCGGCTTTTGTACCGATATATGATGGGGTACAAGAAGACAAAGGATAGTTACCAAAGAGGTACATGCAACCCAAACCAAGTTGGAGCCGAGATTGGCTTTCCTATCATCGACTTCGTCTTATGCGGTATTCTTCGAGGCGTAAGGGAGAGAGAGTCAATCGGCGAAGAGCTCCAAGATTCTTCTACGATCACGGAGACCGGATGTTATATCGCGAGAATGCGATGGTCTTTACTCGATGCCTTTCAAACAAAGAGGCGTAAGAGGTCCTTCGAAGCACACGAAGGTGAATGCGGTCTTGTCGGCTGGTCCCAAGCTCTGATCGAATCGGAGAATGGGCTACTTTTGGCCAACAATGATTAATGGCGCGATCGCGTATGCTCGGAGATGCCAGCGTGTCAAATTCCGCGAATTATATGCATCGACCTCGGGCGGTTGCATCCCGGCCACATCACGGCCATTGAGACATGGGGAATGGGCGTTGTAGGTCCCATTTTCCTCCGTCGGTCAAAGCGTCGGTTTATTCTAGCGATCACCGACTACTTCTCCAAGTGGTGAAGCAATCCGCTAAAAGAAGTAAAGGCGATACCGTCGTCAAATTTATCAAACACCATGTCATCTACCGACCGCGGTGTCCCAAGGCGGATCGTGCATGACAATGGTCCCCAATTCATCGGCAATTCCTTCATCGGGTTTTGCGAGAAATTCAAGATACAAGGCGTCTGCGTCAGCGACCTATAATCCGGTACCAAATGGATTAGGCGTTCAACAAGACAATCATCAAAATTTTGTCGAAACTTGTAAAACTAACAAGCGAGATTGGGATGATAAACTTCGGAGAAGCACTCGGGCATATCGCTGCAACGTCGCCGCCTGGAGACCCGTATTCTACGGTCTACGGGTGTGAAGCAGTTCTCCCATTGGAAATTCAGATTCCGTCACTTCGCATCGCCCTCGCAACGGAGATGACGATTGAAGAACAACATCAGAAACGTCTCGAAGAGCTCGAGATGTTGGATGAAAAGCGCCTGGAAGCTCAACAGTGCATTGAGTTTTACCAAGCTAGGATGTCGAGAGCTTTCAACAAGGAAGTGCGACAACGGAGTTTCAAAGAAGGAGATTTGGTCCTCATTTTCGGCGACCAATAATCCTCACTTCAAAAGAAAGGTAAATTGAACCTAAATGGGAGGGTCCGTTTATAATAGAAGCGGTCTACTCTAATGGTGCGTATCGCCTAATTACCCAAAATGGCGGCCGGCAATTAATCTTAGATAAATGGGAAGTTCCTGAAGAAATACTACCCTTAGTATCTTCAGGATAACCCGTTTCGACGGGAAGTTCCTCGTGGGATGTTTCACCCACTTTTCTTGAGGATAACCCTAGATTTGTCCTCCATCATAATTTCCCCCACCGATCAAATTCCTTGACGGTAGGTCTACAAATTTTCTAGTACATTATCAAAATCCCCTCTTGATTCCTTCTATGAACAAGAGGCCCACTCAAAATCCCTTTCACGACGGAGAAAGAATATAAAATTCTTCCTCTCCAAGCGTAAGATCCTTTTCGTGACAAACGGAAGGGTTCTATCCATCTCTCTCCTAGGTAGCGCCGGTGAAGGTATCGTAGGGATTTTCAGACCGGGTTGTCCTTTGAAGGTCACTGAGTCTCTTCGGTTCTCGGTGGAGATCCCACTCTTAGTTCCATCTCTCTCCTAGGTAGCGCCGGTGAAGGTATCTTGTAGGGATTTTCAGACCAGGTTGTCCGCTGAAGGTCACGAGTCTCTTCGGTTCTCGGAGTGGAGATCCCTCTTAGTTCCATCTCTCTCCTAGGTAGCGCCGTGAAGGTATCTTGTGGGATTTTCAGACCGGGTTGTCCTTTGAAGGTCACTGAGTCTCTTCGGTTCTCGGTGGAGATCCACTCTTAGTTCCATCTCTCTCTAGGTAGCGCCCGTGAAGGTATCTTGTAGGGATTTTCAGACCGGGTTGTCCTTTGAAGGTCACGAGTCTCTTCGGTTCTGGTGGAGATCCCACTCTTAGTTCCATCTCTCTCCTAGGTAGCGCCCGTGAAGGTATCTTGTGGGATTTTCGAGACCAGGTTGTCGCTTTGAAGGTCACTGAGTCTCTTCGGTTCTCGGAGTGGAGATCCCACTCTTAGTTCCATCTCTCTCTAGGTAGCCGTGAAGGTATCTTGGGATTTTCAGAACCGGGTTGTCGCTGAAGGTCACACGAGTCTCTTCGGTTCTTGGGTGGAGATCCCTCTTAGTTCCATCTCTCTCTAGGTAGCGCCGGTGAAGGTATCTTGTAGGGATTTTCAGACCGGGTTGTCCTTTGAAGGTCACACGAGTCTCTTCGGTTCTGGTGGAGATCCCACTCTTAGTTCCATCTCTCTAGGTAGCCGGTGAAGGTATCTTGTAGGGATTTTCAGACCAGGTTGTCGCTGAAGGTCACGAGTCTCTTCGGTTCTCAGTGGAGATCCCACTCTTAGTTCCATCTCTCTAGGTAGCCGTGAAGGTATCTTGGGATTTTCAGAACCGGGTTGTCCTTTGAAGGTCACGAGTCTTTTCGATTGAAGAAGACACCGAGTTTGATTCTCGGGTATTTTATCGAGAAGCCTAAGAAGGGATAAAGCCAGCGCCTCCTGCAGCGTTGCGGTTTAGTCTTTTTCCGATTGAAGAAGACACGAGTTTGATTACGGGGTATTTTATCCGAAGCCTAAGAAGGGATAAAGCCAGCGCCTCCTGCAGCGTTGCGGTTTAGTCTTTTAGATTGAAGAAGACACGAGTTTGATTAAGGGTATTTTATCCGAAGCCTAAGAAGGGATAAAGCCAGCGCCTCACCGCAGCGTTGCGGTTTAGTCTTTCTCGATTGAAGAAGACACGAGTTTGATTAAGGGTATTTTATCGAAACCTAAGAAGGGATAAAGCCAGCGCCTCCTGCAGCGTTGCGGTTTAGTCTTTTCGATTGAAGAAGACACCGAGTTTGATTCTCGGGTATTTTATCCGAAACCTAAGAAGGGATAAAGCCAGCGCCTCCTGCAGCGTTGCGGTTTAGTCTTTTAGATTGAAGAAGACACGAGTTTGATTAAGGGTATTTTATCCGAAGCCTAAGAAGGGATAAAGCCAGCGCCTCACCGCAGCGTTGCGGTTTAGTCTTTCTCGATTGAAGAAGACACGAGTTTGATTAAGGGTATTTTATCGAAACCTAAGAAGGGATAAAGCCAGCGCCTCACCGCAGCGTTGCGGTTTAGTCTTTTCGATTGAAGAAGACACCGAGTTTGATTCTCGGGTATTTTATCCCAAGCCTAAGAAGGGATAAAGCCAGCGCCTCACAGCGTTGCGGTTTAGTCTTTTAGATTGAAGACACGAGTTTGATTACGGGGTATTTTATCCGGCCTAAGAAGGGATAAAGCCAGCGCCTCCTGCAGCGTTGCGGTTTAGTCTTTTCGATTGAAGACACGAGTTTGATTAAGGGTATTTTATCCGGCCTAAGAAGGGATAAAGCCAGCGCCTCACAGCGTTGCGGTTTAGTCTTTTCGATTGAAGACACGAGTTTGATTAAGGGTATTTTATCCCTAAACCTAAGAAGGGATAAAGCCAGCGCCTCACCGCAGCGTTGCGGTTTAGTCTTTTCGATTGAAGAAGACACGAGTTTGATTACGGGGTATTTTATCGAAGCCTAAGAAGGGATAAAGCCAGCGCCTCACAGCGTTGCGGTTTAGTCTTTTTCCGATTGAAGAAGACACGAGTTTGATTACGGGGTATTTTATCCGAAGCCTAAGAAGGGATGAGTCTACGTGTATCTGGCGTTGCGGGTGGTCTCTTGCGGTAAAGAGTATCGAGCCTATGTATTCAATATCATAGCAACAAGTCTAGAAGAGTTTCATTCTTTTAGCACAGCGTTGTGTGTAGAGCGGTTTAGATAATCTACATGCTAGCCCAACTCAAGCGGTAGTTGGTAAAGGCTAATCAAACCCGTTGATGGTGAGGGTTTGCCAAAAATCCTATAAGTATTATGGTTAATTATTTACGGCAGTAAAAGAATCATAATAAACAATGAAGGGAATAAATCTTATTCGTTGAATTAAACATAGACGAAGCTACAACTGTTTAAACATCAAGTCTATGATAAAAGATTTGTTGTTCAAGCTGAGACACTTCACCATTGTAAGCCTGGTGGAGTTCTTCCTGCAGCTTAGCCCTGAAGGACGCCTCATCGGTATTCAGTGTCTTCGTAGCTGCCTCTTCCATCTCAGCCAGTTTCTGCTTTGACAGTTCGAGTTCCCTAGATGCGACGGCGAGAGCTTCTTCCTTGTTAGCCTTAGCCAGCTCCAAACTGCTCATCTTGTCTTCCTCGGCATGGAGCTCTCCCCTGAGCAATATTATCCTCTCCGCACTCGCCACAATACCAGTCTGGATATGGTTTAGGGAAGAATATGTTTCAGCAACAACAGCTCCGAGCTGATCGGCGCGGTCTCTCTGCATCTGGACCTCGAGCCCAGTAAAAACACGAGCATCGCGCCATGCCTCTAAGCAGCGTCGGTCACGGCGGCTATGTATGAGGAAGCCCGGCTGCCGCGGTTCTTGCGGTCTCTGAAGCTTTCCCTCGGATAGGCGAGGTCATCAACAATGACTGAGCCATTTCGGGATAACCCATATCCGTATCAAGGCCATCAGGGGATCAGCGGTGGCCTAAAGCGATGAAGAAAGCCGCCATGAAGGACCTTTTCGATCACCGTGTTCACCAAAGAAAGAATGGCGTACTTCAAGCGGATAATAAGATGGGATGGATCTTCATCCGGCATCAGCGCTCTCGCCAGTCATGGAGTCGAGATGTAGGCTCTACACGTAAGAAAAGAGGACTTTAGAATTTTCAAGAAAAAATTGGCGGAAACTTATTTGGCTAAAGACTCTTACGTCTCCTTGATTGTAGTTTGAGGCTAGTGAGTCTACGGTATCTATCATTTGGGATCTTTGTCAGCCATGGTGAGCACTCGGTGTGCTCATCTATCTCAGCGATTATTTGTGGTAGGCGATTAGAAGCGGCGGAAGAGGAGTCCTGCCACTACACAAAGGAGCGTCTCGGCCTCTTTTAATTATAGTGGTATTGGCCAAGCGGTGGTCCTATAATTAATCGAAGAGAAAATTCATACTTTCTTCAGGGATGGTAGCTTCAGGTAAATCTTCACCAAATGCATCGCCATCCTGTGACCAAGTGCGTAGCAGGTCATCCATGGAAGTATTGCCGTATAAACCAGCTTCCACGAAATCTTCCATTGAGAAGTCTGAAAAAGAAGGCATTAGGAAAATGAATGCAACTAAGAGTTGACGAACAATAGGTAAAGCTACTTACCTCCCACAGTGGGGTTAGCTTGCTTAGTATCGGTTCGTGCATTTGTCTCCTGCAATCCCTCTAAAAGAGCAAATAAGCGAAGAGGCAATTAGTGGGGGTCCGAACTCCGAGTTGTTTAATTCCCGCATTCGCCATCTAGAAGAGGAATTATCGATGTTAGATGTACCTGGATTCGCCGAATCTGGTCCTACATTAGTCTCCTCCGCCATGGCTCCATACATTTGTTGAGTAAAACTTGGCTCAGCATGGCGAGCCAGGCCAATGGTCATGGTGAGGAAAATCAAAGCCAGAATCATAATCCCTAAAGCCCCCTGCATGCAAACGGAGAAATGTCAGTCTCCAAAAGTCAAAAGTTTCAGGTTACATCATGGCGAATTGTTACCTCCGTCGCTGACTGGATCATCGCTGGTTAAGTCTATATCAAAGGACCGAAGTTTCACGCGAGACTTATGGGCTAATCTCTTTCGTTTAACCCCTCGAGAAGGTCGAAATTCTTCTTCTTCTTCAGATTTTCCTGAAAATTCAGTTGAATGAGGAATCCCATAGAAAGGATGAGAAAACGAAGGGGAAAAAGAGAGAGTACCGACGTTCGCAGCCTCCGCTTGGTCCTCTTCTAAAGTCCCAGCGCCAGAGTCGTGGAACTTCCCCTCAGTCCCAATTGGTGGATGAGATTGGCGGCTTCCTCACGAACTTGGCGGCATCTAGGGATGTCAGTGTCGGCTCATAGCGATGCTTGACCACAGTGCGAGATAGCCCTCACGGGGGCTGGCTCGTTAGCTACTAATAGCCAAGCGCAATGAAGGAATGTCGACTCCAACTAGGATTCACAGTATAAAGCTGTTTCCTAATTTGTCGAGAAGTTCGGAAGAATATTCTCACAAGAAATATTCTTAGGGATAACTTCGATCGTCGCGGATTGCATCGGCCCGATCAGCAGCGTCGCCAATCCTACTCAACTAGGATTACGAGTATAAACCGCTTCCTAATTTGTCGAGAAGTTCGGAAGAATATTCTCACAAGAAATATTCTTAGGGATAACTTCGATCGTCGCGGATTGCATCGGCGCCGATCAGCAGCGTCGCCAATCCTACTCAACTAGGATTACGGTATAAAGCTGTTTCCTAATTTGTCGAGAAGTTCGGAAGAATATTCTCACAGAAATATTCTTAGGGATAACTTCGATCGTCGCGGATTGCATCGGCGCCGATCAGCAGCGTCGCCAATCCTACTCCAACTAGGATTCACAGTATAAAGCTGTTTCCTAATTTGTAGAAGTTCGGAAGAATATTCTCACAAAATATTCTTAGGGATAACTTCGATCGTCGCGGATTGCATCGGCCGATCAGCAGCGTCGCCAATCCTACTCCAACTAGGATTCACAGTATAAACTGTTTCCTAATTTGTCGAGAAGCTCCCGGAAGAATATTCTCACAAGAAATATTCTTAGGGATAACTATATCGTGTGGATTTTCATAGCTAACTTGGCATAAAATATCATTTCTCTAAACCATGATGAGGACATTGGATAAGAAGATCCTTAAAGCATAATGGATCCCCTGGGATTATTCTACAAACTGAATGCTATCCTAAGCTTTGCTGTTTTGTGAAATAGGAAGAATTTTTTTAAGAAAAATGGTAATATATTTATCCCAGTCGGAGATAGAATTTGGGGGTAAGCTATATAACCATTTCTTAGCCTTGACCTTAAGAGTAAAGGGAACAAATGTTAGCTTACTTGCATCCTCATATAACTCTCTAATGTTAATCATAAGATAAACTTCCTCAAACTTGGATATAGAAAAACAAGCATCTTTGAACTCATTTCCTAAAAACTTGGGAAACATGTTTATGAAATGCGGTCTAAGCTCATAATTGACACCACTAACCTTAGGAAGTCTAATGCAATATTGGATTACATTCCTAGCAGGATTACACATATCCTGAAGCACGGGTGGATTTGTGTTGATGTATATAATCACAGTCACTAACCTCGAGTGAGTTTAGCTTTTAAGAGAGCGGAGTCCGCCTTCTCTCCTAAAGCCCAAATGACGCCGACTGACAAGGGACTCGCCACAAAGAAAAGAGGGACCCGTGGAAGAGGCAGAGTTGGGATCTCGGTGGTTCCTCAGGCGGTCAAGTCGATAAAGGGATAATCTAATGGAGCAGAATTTACTCAAAAGATCACTTACTTGGTTATTTGTCGCGTTGTTATTTATACCTAGGGTTGAGGGGTACTTCCGTCTTTCCATCGGTTAAGGAACCATCGATGAGTCGCCTCTTCCTCCACGCAGGAGCCCGTGGTTGGCCGAAAGCATTCTATTTGTCCGCTATGGGGCCGGCTTTACAGTGTCAGTGCGGGTAATTTGAGGGTTAGTGTGGTCTATTCGCCATTAATGGGATGGGATTGACGGCGCAAGAGTCGCATGGGTCCGAGGTGCCTTAAATACCGCGGAGAGATGGGGAGTTAAAGAGTGTCGGCGCATTTAATGCGAAGGCCGATGGGCTCGAAAACCGTGATAACCGCTGCTTGAGTGGAGGAAGACGCGAAGATGAGGTTGGTGGGGCCCGAGGCGGGTGGCCGACTCGCCGCCTCTCGACGCCGAGGTAATCAATCGGAAGGGGCCACCGTGGCCGCCGGTCGCCCCCGAGGACGGGTGGCCGGTAAGAGGGTTCAAATTCGCCGCATCGCTGGGAAAGGCCGACAATTGGTAGGACGGGCTATAATGGGTGGCGGGTTGGGAGGGCGACTAGCACCGCTTTCGCCGTCCGAAAGCGTGATGAAGTGCTTGAAGGTGATAGCCGGTTGTTTCCACGCCGTCCGATGGGACGGCGGCGTGAAATGGCCTCGGCGCATTTCACGGGCGACGAATCCACCGCTTCGCCGCCCGAGGGAGAGAGTTGCCGACGGGTCGACTCGCGACCGCCTCGCCTGCTATGATGATAGTCATCCATTGGACCATGGCGGGTCGGTAAGTGCCGCCGCTTTGTGGGTCGGGCGCTGAGGCTCGAAGTCGTTGCTGATGATAAGCATTTATCCGTCGGTCTCATTTTTCTCCTTAATCACTGGTTAGTGGTTATGACCATAACAGTTGGCCCCTTTCGCTTGGAGTCGGTTGGAAATGAGTCCAAGTGAAATGAATATCGTAGCCTCGGACAGGAGAGGGTTCTAGAGGGGGTTCGAACGTTTCATCGATGGGACGTGGGCGGCGTCGTGGTAGTTCCACGGCCATTGGCGTTTAAGCCAGGGTGCGAAGTGGGGGCCCTCTGGGAATAGGTAGGGTTGCTTTTCGTCTCCCGAAGCGGTGCCTCGGGAGTGGGGTTTCAATCTTCTCCGTTGATCGCCAAAAGGCGTGGCGTCAGTGGGTCCCACCATATAAATACGGAGTGGTGAGTGGGGAGAAGTCATCCGCTTTCCTCTTCAACCGCAAATTCAGGCGATTCTCCGGCGAGCGATACAGATCTGTTATGGATTCCGATCGTCATAAGCAGCTTGACGAGTTCCGTTCGAAGGTTACTCGGTATGAGATGAAGTCTTCTTTCGAAATTTGACATTCCGAAGGGTTACAAGTTGGAGGCTCCGGCGAAATCATCTCCGGTGTACAACCATGGTGAACAGAGGGCTCCTCTGTATCTCAAGCACTTGGAGTGCGGCCTTCGGCTACCGCTGCATCCCTTTCTCAGAAAAGTGTTCGATGAACTAGGTGTGTCTCCAGTACAAATGACGCCAAACTCGATAGCCATATTGGTGGGCTTCACCGTCATCTGTCGCTGGCTCTCGATTCGGCCAACGATGAGCGTGCTGAGCCACTTGGTCGGCATTACGATCCAGAAGACGCCTCATTATTACCTTCAGATGTCGGGAGATTTCAAGGTTATCCTTGATCTGCCCAAGTCGATCAAAGGGTGGAAAGATAGGTTCGTCTGGATCACTGGGGACGACTCGAACTTAGGGTGTGCGTCCTGGCCAGAGATTAGGAGAGAAACCCTGGAGCCTAAACCCTTGTCGGCCGAGCACCGGCGTGAGTTGGAGCAGATCCTTGAATACCTACACGACAATGGACGCTTTGCTTGACAAATCAGTCTTGCGGCTTCATGGGATTTCTTCCACCCTCCCCGCCCTTCCGATGAGGCGAGGGCTCACAACGGGACTTCGGGGATAATTGGGAGGCGTTGGTGAGCCCGCCGGATGAGAGTTCTGGAGGAATCCGAAGAGGGGTTAGCTCGGTCGGCCAAACGGCAGAGGCGCGAGTCATCTTTGGAGGGAGTTCGCCTCACCGGGGAGGCGAGGGCCGACGTGGGGACGCACCGCTATGAGACGCGAGCATACATCCGGGCTGCCGCCTTGGGTGGCGAAGCCCGGCACGGAGGACTCGCAAAGAAGACCACCATGGTCCCCGAGGTGCTAGACGGGCGGAGAGAGTGTGGAGCATCCGATAGAAGAGGAGTTATTAGAATCGAGGAACAGAGGACGACCACCATCGGCCGAGGCCGGGGAGGTCGGCCCCGAGTCACGTGTGGCCCCCGGCTATGCCGGGAGACTCCCGGGGCGGTATCCCACGGGAGTGATGCGAGCCGGACGCTGGTCGACCATCGTGGGTGGCTTTCACCGACAGGAAAAGAACCACCGGTGGTCGAGACGAAGTTTTGTTCCAGCGGGATGGCCCTCCCCTATCACGCGGTTGAGGGTGGGGAATGGAACAAAGTGAGTGAACTGATGATGGGGACTCTCTCTCCCATCGGCCGTTATGATGGGGAGCCTGATGCGGAGCATCGGTATAGGCCAGCGTGGTATATGGATGCTCGCCATCCAGATAAGGTCGAAGTTACGCATAAGGAAAGACAGCAGAGCAGCTCAACTTGCCCGTGGACCGAGATTTTGAAGGTGATTCCGATGTCGGCTGCATATCATCTGCGGAGTTACTTGACCGTGGGCCGCTTAGTGGAGGAGGCTGTTTGGTCGGTTATGCCAGGCCACCAAGCCTATGAAAGGCTTCGAAAAGAGCATCTATCTTCCGAGGCCGGCTCCAACGAGGATCTTGACCGAGTTATCAAGGAACTTTCGATTAAGTAAGCCGAGCTCGATGACTGGCGACGTGAAATGGAGGTTAAGGACCAAGTCATTGCGGGACTTAAAGCGTCCAGTGAGAGAATGCGGGCCGAGCTTGGAGAACTCCTTCAGCCAAAATGGCGGGGATGCACTGGTCGTCCGGCGAAGTTATAAAGCCTTGACTTGGCGATGGCGCAGTCGCGCTTTGAGAGGCAAGTAAAATGCGCAAGACGCCAAGGCTCGGGCCATGAGGAGTCGGTCGCCGTGAACAACTAGCGAGGGAGTGCGCCAACTCAAGGAATCTTTAAGTAGAGGCGGAGGAAAGGGCGGCATTCGAGTCGCCGATTATAGGTCGCCCCCGAGAAAAGAGCCGACCGCCATCATCAAGAATACCGGCAGAGTACGCAGGGAAGGTTGAAGTCGCCCGCCCGCAAGGCGGGTTGCGATTTCGTGGTTAAGCAACCGCCACCGAAAGTATCGTGGTGTCCTGTGTCGGCATCTCCGCATAGCCTCGCCAGATAGATCTCCTCTCAAGGTTTGAGGCCGGCTAGCAAAGCAATGACTCCAGGTGATGCGACCGGGAGGGAGAGGAGGACGGTCATCAAGTGATGGTTCTTCGAGTGAGGCCGACTCGGTCAAGAGTTTAGGTTTTAATCATTCATTTGTAATGTAATTGGCGGTGTGTATATTTTGTACTTTCGTTATCAAATAAATGAATGCGAAGAGTTTTTCTCGCTGTGAGTTGTGTTTTGTGTTGCTTTCTATGGTCGAGGCGATTCGTGAATTGATTGGTTGGGCGTCGTGACTTGATCGCCGCTTTGAAGGGCTAGCATGGTCTTAGTGAGATGGCGACCCATGGGGGTTAGGTCGGTCTTTGAGATTACTTGTTCTCCGTCTGTTAGTTATTTGGGCGGTAGAGTGGAGCCGTCCCTTGAGACAAATAGCGGGTTTGGTTTTCCAGCGCAATGTGGGCGCCATCAGGGATAAGGCTTGACGCCGCCGTACTCTAGCCGCCAAAGGCGCTTCAATTTCGCCAAGAGACGGGTCATAAAGGCGGGTTTTCAATTTTCAAGAGGCGGTTCAGATCCGAGAGCCAATCCCAACCGTTGGATTTCAAAGTTGAACCGCCCGTGAATAGACACGCATGCTGGGTGTTTATATATGCCCTTACCCTATTTGGGGTTTCTCTTAGCACTTCGAAGACTTCGTCTCCTTCTTAATCTAAAATACTTTTAAGAATCTTACGCCATGGCTGCCTCTACCTCGCCCCCATTGGCGGATTGCCAAACTCAAGTCTTGGCAAATGGGCTAGAGAAGAGGATCCGAGGGGCTCCATGAAAGGTACGATCTCCCGGAGGATTCACGGTTTCACTTCGAGAGAAGGACGGCTATTGTTGATCATGGCGGATAAGCTACCACTATACATGGCGCGCGGACAGCGGACTCGCCTTCCTTTGCCGGCGTCAGGAAGAGGCTATGCGAAGCGTTTAGTGTCCTCGATGTAGCTTTATTCCCTAACGCCATTGCTACGATAATGGCGTTTTGGTGATCTGTCATCGAGTGAAGGTGGTGCCGACTCTTCAGCTCTTCGGTAATCTCGTCACGGTGAGGGCGATGAAGAAAGACGCCCATTTCTTCTTCGGGTATGTGGGCGGTCGGTTTGTTGACATTCCGGACTCGAACAAAGACTGGAAGAACAAGTTTGTTTGGGTTTTCGGCGCCGACGCCGAATTGGCTTGTCGTTCGTGGCCGGAGATCAACAAAGACGGCCTGAAGAATCTTCCCTCTCTCAAGGACGAGAGGCGACTGACAAGTTCCGTCATTATTCAGGGTCGCGGAAGGGCTACAACTTGTTCGACAACGCTTCGCTGAGGGTAGCGGGGTTTTCGTTCGTTCGACCGACTGGGGTCGACGAGGAAAGAGAGAAAGGGTTGCTAGAGGCGGCTCCCCAACGGGTTGAAGATCCCAAGAGTGGGGTTCCGTACCACCAAGGCTACCAAATGCAATTCCCGCTAAGAAGGTCGAGGGTCAGCTTCACCGCGAGGCGCAGCAGGTGGAGGAGAGGTTTGAAGAGTTGGCGTCTATGTTGCAGGTGAAGAGGGCTCTTCCGGCGTCGGCCAAAGAAGAAGAAGAAGAAGAAGATCTAAAAGTCGACGGGGTCGACTTTTGAGGGGACGACTGGAGCGGCGGTTCTCGAACAGGCCGAGGGCACCGCGGGGGAACTTCCAATTGCTCGGGGAGAGTCGCCCTCGGGGACCCTCTTTCCCTTGCCCCAACCTGGTGAGGTCGATCCCAGGGGAGTCAGGGGCCGGGCGAAATTCCCGATCCATCGGCCCGGCCGCCAGGGCGATCGAGGAGGCCCCCGCCGCCAAGCAGCGGAGACGTCCTCCGAAGAGCAAGGAGGTGGCCATCTCGGATGACTCGGCTCCGGAGCCGGACCTTTTGGGTTTACTCAAGGATCTGGGCATAGAGCTTCCTTTTCGCCACCGGATTGCCGAAGTGGGCGGTTCGAGGTGGAAAGAGCTACGATCCCCTGCTCGCTGGTGACTCGTGGGAAGGGTATTCGAAGAGAGGAACCCTCCTGCTTATGTGTTCGTCTCCCACCATTCCCTCCACAAGGAGGGTACGGTGCTTCTCTCCGGGGCAGCCACGCTTCGAACGCTTCACCCTCCCTCATGATAGGGAGTTCCTGGAGGAGACACCCTCGATCGGCCTTCGGTTGGCCCTCTTGAGTTACCAAACCCGAGGGGCTCTGGTCCTGGAAGAGCTTTTCAACCGGCTGTCATGCACGATGAAAGTGGTTGGCCATTTGGCGGAGAGGCTTGCAGCGGAGAAAGGGACCCGAGAGGGATTGGAGAAGAGGCTACGCCTGAGGCGAGAAGGCAGAGGTCGGCGCCAAATGGCGCGCTGACTTGGAGGCTAAGCAATCTACGATCGCTGACCTCCAAACCCACCATTCGAAGCAGGCGGCCGCCATTGATAAGCTGGAGGGAGAGGTTGCGCAGCTGAGGAGGATGGTTGAAGGCTCCGAGAGGGAGATCGAGGAGTGGAAAACTCAAGTCAGCGCCGAGAGAGCCGGGGCTGCGAGGCTTGAGGGCCGGAACTTACGGATCGCTCTCGATGAGTCGAAAGCGGCTCATCGATCGGCTTTGGACGACGCCAGGTCAATCGAAACCCGGCTTAAGTTCGCGACGTCGGAGGAGGGCAAGAAGGAGGTTGTTGAAGAGTATAGGCAAGGGCCTAAGGGGAAAGTAGAGCTGTCCCTAGCTGTCAAAGCGGGCTACGACTACTTAAAAGCCCAACTTCCTTCGGATGTTCTCTCAACATTGAGCCTGGCATATCCTCCTAGGGTGGAGGGTTCTCTGCGCGTCCTGCAAGGCCTGAAAGCTAGGGGGCAGGGGTGCAACTTAGCGCCGAGGACAACCCTGATGAGGATGAGGACGACGAGGAGGACGAGGACGAAGATGGAGAGGAGGGAGATGGCGGCGAGGGAGGAGATTAGGTCGCTCTGGCACTTTGTTCATTCTCTTTGCTTTGTTTTTGGCTGGAAAGTCCCCATGTATTTGTAATACATTTTACTGGTGAATGAAAATTTAGTTTGCGTTTTTCTACGCCGAACTCTTTTTTGTGATGCCCTTTCTTAGGCTTCGTGACAATAGCGACTTTGGCCAGAATGGCCGTCATCTATGTTTTGTACGACATGACAAATGGGTCGAGACTGTTGATCATAGCTCAGTCGGCCTGATTGGTAACTTCGCGCTCGATTCGTGGTCGACCCTAGGTGAGTCGGGTCGACCATCATGCATGGCCAATGACGGTCATGGAGGGGCTTCATTCGCTCTCGAGTGGAGCGCAGATATCATCAGCGGGCCGTCCTCTAATTGCGGACTTTTAGGTTTCTGGGATGGGCGGTAGGTCTCATTTAAAATAAAGAGGCGTTTCGGCGATTTTCGAGACGGCGATTCGAGCCTCTGTGATTTCCGAGGTGGTGCCTCGAGTTCCACGTTATTAATTTCTCCGCTGATCACGAGGGGCTTAGCATTTATGGGCTCTGTTATAAGTAGGGGAGACAATTACTTTTCGTGTTCTCGTTAGGCTGGCGATTTTTGGCTCGATCGCCATTCTTAAGGCCTCGGCTGGGGCCGTGACCGTCGAAAGATGGTTGGGGCGTGGAGGTGGATTCTCTCCCGAGTCCGCCATCTCCGTGAGGTTTCCACCGAGCCGTAGTTCCGATCATCTGTGAAGAAGGGGGGAAGTCCCTTTTTCTGTACTTGGTGATGGGGTACGTTCCCTTGTTGTCCACTGCTTCGTTTGGTGAGGTATAGTTGGGCGTGGCGTTTCTCGAGGAAGAGCGGCCTTGTTTGCGCCCATGGGTTCCGGGCTATTGTCGATATGAAACCATGGGTTCCGGCTATTGTGCCGATATGGAACCATGGGGTCAACGTCTACACCCATGGCGCCCTTTCATTAACTTCTGCAACTATTGCGGCGCCTCTTTTCTCGGGAGAGCACTGGCATGAGCGCCGAGGCGAGCAGAGGGGACGACGGAAGGAAGAAAAAGGAAGTTGAAGAGTAGCGACTGGAACGTCTGTTTGGACTTGTGTTTTTTTTTTTTTTTTTTTTGACCATTGTAAATTTTTGCTTGGAATATCAATGAAAGGTCGCATTTTGGCGATGGTGGCCGTCTATTCGACTCATTCTTGGCTCTTCTTTCCTCTTTTTTGTGATCGGTACCGTTAATTGAAATTAGGGCGCTTCTAAGGGACTTACAACTAACATTGTTAACTCCACCAGAATACTACCGTGAAGCTCGCGAATGGGCTAAAAGCAATCGAATCGGTAGGCCCACGTAGGCGGACTATGAATATTGTAAGTAGATCGAAAACGAGTCGGCCTCTGTGGGGCTTACAATGAACATAATAAGTAGATCGAAAACGAGTCGGCCCCTGTGGGGCTTACAATGAACATAATAAGTAGATCGAAAATGAGTCGGCCCCTGTGGGGCTTACAATGAACATAATAAGTAGATCGAACGAGTCGGCCCCTGTGGGGCTTACAATGAACATAATAAGTAGATCGAAAACGAGTCGGCCCCTGTGGGGCTTACAATGAACATAATAAGTAGATCGAAAATGAGTCGGCCCCTGTGGGGCTTACAATGAACATAATAAGTAGATCGAAAACGAGTCGGCCCCTGTGGGGCTTGGTCTACCACACCGTCCGCTTGCACGGGGCATCCGTCCGCCGCCTCTGAAGTCGGACGCGTAAGGCCCGGCTTACGTCCGGATCGTCGTTTGAGATTCTTTTGGTAAGGCTGATCTTCATTCTGGGGTGTGGAGCCAGCCTGAGTCGGTTCCCTTGGGAGCCGACGACTGCGGAGGACGCATCACAGAGGTCGGGTGCCTAGGACTTACGTGGCGCCTAGGTCTTTTTCGGCAGGGCCGATTTCTATTTTGAGGCAAAGAGCAAGCCTGAGCCGGCTCCCGTGGGAGCGACGACTCCGTGGAGGACGACCGCGTAGGTCGGGTGCCTAGGACTTACGTGGCGCCTAGGTCTTTTCGGCGGGGCGATTTCTATTTTGAGGCAAAGAGCAAGCTCGAGCCGGCTCCCGTGGGAGCCGACGACTGCGGAGGACGATCACAGAGGTCGGGTGCCTAGGACTTACGTGGCGCCTAGGTCTTTTTCGGTAGGGCCGATTTCTATTTTGAGGCAAAGAGCAAGCCTGAGCCGGCTCCCGTGGGAGCGGCGACTCCGTGGAGGACGACCACAGAGGTCGGGTGCCTAGGACTTCACGTGGCGCCTAGGTCTTTTCGGCGGGGCGATTTCTATTTTGAGGCAAAGAGCAAGCTCGAGCCGGCTCCCGTGGGAGCCGACGACTGCGGAGGACGACCACAGAGGTCGGGTGCCTAGGACTTACGTGGCGCCTAGGTCTTTTCGGTAGGGCCGATTTCTATTTTGAGGCAAAGAGCAAGCTCGAGCCGGCTCCCGTGGGAGCCGACGACTGCGGAGGACGATCACAGAGGTCGGGTGCCTAGGACTTACGTGGCGCCTAGGTCTTTTTTGGCAAAGCCGATCTCTGTTTTGAGGCAAAGAGCAAGCCTGAGCCGGCTCCCGTGGGAGCGACGACTCCGTGGAGGACGACCGCGTAGGTCGGGTGCCTAGGACTTACGTGGCGCCTAGGTCTTTTTTGGCAAAGCCGATCTCTGTTTGAGGCAAAGAGCAAGCCCGAGCCGGCTCCCGTGGGAGCCGACGACTGCGGAGGACGATCACAGAGGTCGGGTGCCTAGGACTTACGTGGCCTAGGTCTTTTGGCAAAGCCGATCTCTGCTCGAGGCAAAGAGCAAGCTGGCCGGCTCCGTGGGAGTGGCGACTCCGTGGAGGACGACCACAGAGGTCGGGTGCCTAGGACTTACGCGGGCGCCTAGGTCTTTTGGCAAAGCCGATCTCTGCTCGAGGCAAAGAGCAAGCTCGAGCCGGCTCCCGTGGGGCGGCGACTCCGTGGAGGGCGACCACAGAGGTCGGGTGCCTAGGACTTACGTGGCGCCTAGGTCTTTTGGCAAAGCCGATCTCTGCTCGAGGCAAAGAGCAAGCTCGAGCCGGCTCCCGTGGGAGCCGACGACTGCGGAGGACGCATCACAGAGGTCGGGTGCCTAGGACTTACGTGGCGCTAGGTCTTTTGGCAAAGCCGATCTCTGCTCGAGGCAAAGAGCAAGCTGGCCGGCTCCGTGGGAGTGGCGACTCCGTGGAGGACGACCACAGAGGTCGGGTGCCTAGGACTTACGCGGGCGCCTAGGTCTTTTGGCAAAGCCGATCTCTGCTCGAGGCAAAGAGCAAGCTCGAGCCGGCTCCCGTGGGGCGGCGACTCCGTGGAGGACGACCACAGAGGTCGGGTGCCTAGGACTTACGTGGCGCCTAGGTCTTTTGGCAAAGCCGATCTCTGCTCGAGGCAAAGAGCAAGCTGGCCGGCTCCGTGGGAGTGGCGACTCCGTGGAGGACGACCACAGAGGTCGGGTGCCTAGGACTTCGTGGCGCCTAGGTCTTTTGGCAAAGCCGATCTACGATACGAGGCAAAGAGCAAGCTGGCCGGCTCCGTGGGAGTGGCGACTCCGTGGAGGACGACCACAGAGGTCGGGTGCCTAGGACTTCACGTGGCGCCTAGGTCTTTTGGCAAAGCCGATCTACGATACGAGGCAAAGAGCAAGCTGGCCGGCTCCGTGGGAGTGGCGACTCCGTGGAGGACGACCACAGAGGTCGGGTGCCTAGGACTTACGTGGCGCTAGGTCTTTTGGCAAAGCCGATCTACGATACGAGGCAAAGAGCAAGCTGGCCGGCTCCGTGGGAGTGGCGACTCCGTGGAGGACGACCACAGAGGTCGGGTGCCTAGGACTTCGTGGCGCCTAGGTCTTTTCGGTAGGGCCGATTTCTATTTTGAGGCAAAGAGCAAGCTGGCCGGCTCCGTGGGGCGGCGACTCCGTGGAGGACGACCACAGAGGTCGGGTGCCTAGGACTTCGTGGCGCCTAGGTCTTTTGGCAAAGCCGATCTACGATTACGAGGCAAAGAGCAAGCTGGCCGGCTCCGTGGGAGTGGCGACTCCGTGGAGGACGACCACAGAGGTCGGGTGCCTAGGACTTACGTGGCGCCTAGGTCTTTTGGCAAAGCCGATCTCTGCTCGAGGCAAAGAGCAAGCTGGCCGGCTCCGTGGGAGTGGCGACTCCGTGGAGGACGACCACAGAGGTCGGGTGCCTAGGACTTCGTGGCGCCTAGGTCTTTTCGGCGGGGCGATTTGTTTTGAGGCAAAGAGCAAGCTGGCCGGCTCCCGTGGGGCGGCGACTCCGTGGAGGACGACCACAGAGGTCGGGTGCCTAGGACTTCGTGGCGCCTAGGTCTTTTCGGTAGGGCCGATTTCTATTTTGAGGCAAAGAGCAAGCTGGCCGGCTCCGTGGGGCGGCGACTCCGTGGAGGACGACCACAGAGGTCGGGTGCCTAGGACTTCGTGGCGCCTAGGTCTTTTCGGTAGGGCCGATTTCTATTTTGAGGCAAAGAGCAAGCTGGCCGGCTCCGTGG
This sequence comes from Asparagus setaceus, assembly GCA_012295165.1. NCBI lineage: Eukaryota > Viridiplantae > Streptophyta > Magnoliopsida > Asparagales > Asparagaceae > Asparagus > Asparagus setaceus. Next base: position 60,808,091 of record CM022701.1, read on the forward strand.
GAGTGGCGACTCCGTGGAGGACGACCACAGAGGTCGGGTGCCTAGGACTTCGTGGCGCCTAGGTCTTTTGGCAAAGCCGATCTCTGCTCGAGGCAAAGAGCAAGCTGGCCGGCTCCGTGGGAGTGGCGACTCCGTGGAGGACGACCACAGAGGTCGGGTGCCTAGGACTTCGTGGCGCCTAGGTCTTTTGGCAAAGCCGATCTCTGCTCGAGGCAAAGAGCAAGCTGGCCGGCTCCGTGGGGCGGCGACTCCGTGGAGGACGACCACAGAGGTCGGGTGCCTAGGACTTCGTGGCGCCTAGGTCTTTTGGCAAAGCCGATCTCTGCTCGAGGCAAAGAGCAAGCTGGCCGGCTCCGTGGGGCGGCGACTCCGTGGAGGACGACCACAGAGGTCGGGTGCCTAGGACTTCGTGGCGCCTAGGTCTTTTCGGTAGGGCCGATTTCTATTTTGAGGCAAAGAGCAAGCTGGCCGGCTCCGTGGGAGTGGCGACTCCGTGGAGGACGACCACAGAGGTCGGGTGCCTAGGACTTCACGTGGCGCCTAGGTCTTTTGGCAAAGCCGATCTCTGCTCGAGGCAAAGAGCAAGCTGGCCGGCTCCGTGGGAGTGGCGACTCCGTGGAGGACGACCACAGAGGTCGGGTGCCTAGGACTTCACGTGGCGCCTAGGTCTTTTGGCAAAGCCGATCTACGATACGAGGCAAAGAGCAAGCTGGCCGGCTCCGTGGGAGTGGCGACTCCGTGGAGGACGACCACAGAGGTCGGGTGCCTAGGACTTCACGTGGCGCCTAGGTCTTTTGGCAAAGCCGATCTACGATTACGAGGCAAAGAGCAAGCTGGCCGGCTCCGTGGGAGTGGCGACTCCGTGGAGGACGACCACAGAGGTCGGGTGCCTAGGACTTCGTGGCGCCTAGGTCTTTTGGCAAAGCCGATCTCTGCTCGAGGCAAAGAGCAAGCTGGCCGGCTCCGTGGGGCGGCGACTCCGTGGAGGACGACCACAGAGGTCGGGTGCCTAGGACTTCGTGGCGCCTAGGTCTTTTCGGTAGGGCCGATTTCTATTTTGAGGCAAAGAGCAAGCTGGCCGGCTCCGTGGGAGTGGCGACTCCGTGGAGGACGACCACAGAGGTCGGGTGCCTAGGACTTCACGTGGCGCCTAGGTCTTTTGGCAAAGCCGATCTACGATACGAGGCAAAGAGCAAGCTGGCCGGCTCCGTGGGGCGGCGACTCCGTAGGTTAGCATGAGCGGGGTTTCTCGGTTGAACTCTTGTGGGTCGTCCTGTATGACCACAGGATGCTCGGTAGTTCTTCGACCCAATTGCCGACTGCTTGGTCGACCTTCTTCTTCAGAGCTTGGAGGATGCATTTATTAGCGGCCTCTGCCAGCCCATTGCACTTAGGGTGGGCTACCGAAGCGAACTTGAGCTTGATCCCCCATTCTTCACAAAAATCTTGGAATCCGCCGCTGAACCGAAAAGCCGCTTGTCGGTGATGAATGAGCGGGGACGAACCGACATACGATCGACTTCCAAGCAAAGCTGGTGATGTTGCTTTCCCCGATCTTCGCCAAAGGCTCGGCTTCGATCCATTTGGTGAAGTAGTCGATGGCGACTATCAGGAACTTGCGCTGCCCCGAAGCAAGGGGGAGCGGCCCCAGTATATCCAGTCCCCATTGGGCGAAAGGAAGGGGGCTGAAGATGGAAGTTAGCTCTGTGGCGGCGGCTCTGGGAATCTCCGCAAAGAGTTGACACTTCTTGCACTTGGAGACGAGCCGCCGGGAGTCGGCCACAATGGTCGGCCAATAGTATCCCTGGCGTATGATCTTCTGGGCGAGAGTTCTCGCCCCTGGATGGTTGCCGCAGGTGCCTTCATGGATTTCCTTCAAAACATAATCAGCTTCGGTCGGTCGAAGGCACCGAAGATAGGGCCCCACCACGACCGTGATAGGACGCCCCAGAGCTGGCCGCCAATCATGAGGTAGCGGCGGGAGGCTCTTTGCAAACTCTTTGCTTCTACGGCCGGTGGGTAAAGAGCCGCCACCAAGAACCGGATGATAGGGTTTATCCAAAGAGATTCATGGGGAGCATCTGTTTGCATGACATCTGAGGCGGGTCCTGCGATGCTCGGATGCGGGAGTGTGTCGGCGAGGATGGGTCCGGAGCTACTCAAGGAGCTGGTTGATGCGAAGCTGACAAGGCGCCCGGGCGCGCGCACGAGGACTTGGACAATTTTGAAGTGGGCGAAGCGGGGCAATAGGTCCTTGACAATCTTCAGGTACTGAGCCATCCTCTTATCCTTGGCGGCGTATTTGCCGTTAACTTGGTGGACGACCAGTTGAGAGTCGGCCAACACAATCAGGCTCTCGGCCTTGGCTGCCAGGGCGACCCGCAGGCCGGCGATGAGGGCTTCGTATTCGGCCTCATTGTTCGAGGCGGGGAACTTGAAGGCGATGGACTGCTCGGTGACTGCTCCTTCGGGGCTACGCAAGACGATGCCGGCCCCGCTTCCTATTTCATTTGAGGATCCATCCACTTTCAATTCCCACCAAGAGGCGACTTCAGGGGAGCCGTCTCCAGGCTCGGAACATGGGGGAGGTGTCGCTGTTTGCCCGGCCCCCTTAGGGGGCGCGGGTTGAGCAGGGACAGCGAGGTCATCTGGTTCGCCATCTGGCGAGGTGGATTCTATGAGGAAGTCAGCCAATGCTTGTGCCTTTATGGTGGTCCTGGGCTCGAACTGCACGTCATATTCACTGAGTTCGATCGACCATGCGACCATTCTCCCAGATGTGGTGGGGCTCCCTAGGGATTTCTTCATCGGGAGGCTCGTCCGTACGACGATAGGGTGTGCTTGAAAGTAGGGACGAAGTCTACGGGCAGTGGTGATGAGGGCGAAGGATGCTTTCTCGACCAGGGGGTAGTTGAGTTCCCCCGCTCTTAAGATCCGGCTGACATAATAGACCGGCTTCTGGATGTGGTCTTCCTCCCGAACGAGCGCCGAGCTCACTTTCAAAGCAGACGGCCAAATACAGGTATAGGGTTTCCCCTTCGGTGGGTTGGCTTAAGAGCGGCTTGGTGCTCAGATAGACCTTGAGCTCTCTGAAGGCGGCGCAGCACTCCTCGGTCCACTCCAGCTTCTTCTTGGGATCTTTGGCCCCTCTGAGTATCTTGAAGAAAGGAAGGCTTCTCTCAGCCGACTTGGAGAGGAAGCGCCCTAAGGCGGCTATCTTCCCGTTGAGCTTCTGGATATCCTTCATGGTGCGCGGCTCGGGGAGTCGCTCAATGGCTTCTATCTTCTCCGGGTTAATTTCGATTCCCCTCTGGGTGATCATAAATCCCAGAAATTTTCCCGATTGTACCCCAAAAGCGCATTTGGTCGGGTTGAGCTTCATGCGGTAGCGCCGGAGGGTGGCGAAGGTTTCTTCCAAGTCGGTGATGTGGGCAGCTGCGAGTCTTGACTTCACCAAGATGCCGTCCACATAGGCTTCCACATTGCGGCCGAGCTGGGGCTTGAAGATCTTGTTGACCAGCCTCTGATAGGTAGCTCCGGCGTTCTTGAGACCAAAGGGCATTACTTTGTAGCAAAAGGTGCCCCGGTCGGTGACAAAGGACGTTTTCTCTTGATCATGCTCCGCCATACGGATCTGGTTGTAACTTGAGAAAGCGTCCAAGAAGCTCAGCAACTGATGTCCCGTACTTTCGTCGACTAACTGATCGATGCGGGGAAGGGGGTAGCTGTCCTTGGGGCATGCTTTGTTGAGGTCGGTGAAGTCGACGCACGTCCTCCACTTGCCGCTAGATTTCTTCACTAGGACGACGTTGGACAACCATTCGGGATATTGGACCTCCCGAATGAAGTCGGCTCTCAGGAGCCGCTCGACCTCTTCTGCTGCCGCTTTTTGGCGCTCGGGCCCCAGGTGCCTCTTCTTCTGTCGAACCGGCTTGGCGTGTCGGTCGACGGAGAGCTCGTGGCAAATGACGTCAGGTGAAATGCCCGGCATGTCTTCTGGACTCCAAGCAAACACATCAAGATTAGATAAAAGAAAAGCAATTATCGCACCTCGTAATGGTTCCGAGAGGTTGGACCCTATCCTGAGCGTCCTCTCGCCCTTGTGGTCGATGGGGATCTCATGGAGGTCCTCAACTGGAGTCGTCCTCTCGCGCTCCTTCTTCTCTTCAAGCTGGAGAGCCGTCTTCTCGATGGGCAGGGCGGTCGCGACTCCTTTTCCCTTGGTGGAGAGGGCGTAGCAAGCTCGGGCTTCCTTCTGGTCGCTCCGGACTATCCCCACCCCTCGATGTCGGGAATTTGATCATCTGATGATAGGTGGACGGGATGGCTCGCAAGTGGTGGAGAGACGTCGCCCAAGATGACATTATGCTCGACTTGATGTCCATTACTACAAACCGACGCCCACGGCCGATTGGCACGGGTTGCCCAATGTGGGAGGGTGATCTGTCCTCGAAGCCGAGAATGTCCCGTGAAACCAATCGGGGGACCCGAGGCGGTGGAGTTTGGACTGTCAATACCCATACGGTTGAGCAGCGTCCAAAACAATATGTCGACGAGCTCCGGTGTCAATCATGATCCTCTTCACCTTAAAGCCGTAGATATCGGTGATATGACGATGGGGTCGTCATGAGGCGTTTCGACTCCATCCAAGTCGGCCTCGCTGAAAGAGATGGATACATCGACCTTCGCTTCTTATGCATCTGTTCACCGTAAAGCATGCTTGGCATACCTCTTCGGCGTTATTGGATTCTCCTCCCAAGGTAGGACCTCCGCTGATGGTATTGATTACCCCCCGACTCCCTTGGCCGGCTTCCCTGTGCTCCAAGCTAGGTCGAGGCCGGGGAGATCGAGAGCGAGGTCGGTGGTCGTCCCTCTTGGGGTGCTGCCCCGATAAATCAAGTTCTTCAAGAAACCTCTCAATGAGGTCTTCAATGTCTTCTTCGGAGAACACGGCAGTCTCTCGTGTCGTGGCCGTGATCTCGGTGGTATCGGCGAGAATGCAGTGGATCTCTCTTGCTTGGGTCTGTCCTCATCGTGGCGGGGGCTTGTGGAGGAGCCCCTCCCTCGGGCCTTGTCCGGGGCCCGAGAGGGAGGTATTGAGGACTGTGAACACCGGAGGGAGCATCTGCTCTTGTCCTCCCTCCTTCGAACCGGCATTGCGGTTGTTCTTGGGAGGAGGATTCCTTGGGATGTGCCCGGCTCTTCTTTTCGAGGCGGTCTGAGCTGACCTAGCGGGAGGGGCTACCGAGCCGCATAGGTGGTCTCACGAGGAGGATGATGAGGTACCGCAGACTGCCGGGCGGGAGGGCCAAGATGGCCGTGGTCGCCTTCTTTGGACTTCGGCGTGGCGATCTTGTATGCTTCGCTTCTTCCATGTTCATGTAAGCGTGGGCTTTGGACATCAAGTGCTCAGAACTCCCGATGGGCTTCTTGTTGAGGGCTTTAGACAAGTCGCCGGACGCACCGCCACGAGCCGCCATAGCGACTTTGCTCCCTTGGTCTTCGACTTCTAATCTCTTCGCTGGAATCTCTTGATGTAGGCTCGAGGCTTCGCCCGCTCTTGCTTGGTCCGATGAGCACACCGAGGGAGTTTGGGCTTGGCGTTGGCCAAGAAATGGTGGATGAACTGCCGCCAGCTTTAAGCCGCCAATGGATTTCTTCTCCAGCGAATTCCACCAAAGCTTAGCACTCCCTGTCAAGGTGACCGGGAAGCAGCGACAGATAGTCGCTTCTGGCGCCTGCATCATGATCATGGTATTGTGGTAGTCCTGTACATGTTCGGCCGGGTCTCTATCGCCCCCGTACTTGTCCATCGTCGGCATCTTGAACTTCTCGGCCGGTGCTCTCATGATGGAGTCGGTGAAGGGGGTGTTCCCTCCGATGGCGTCGGCGACTGGCTGGTACACTTGATTGTAGTCGCCTGTGCGCTGGTGGGCGGTTGGGAATGGCGTCGTGGGCGCGGCATGGGGCCTTGAGGCCGCTCGTGGCTTCTAGCTTTGGCTAGGAGAAGGGCTTTCGTCGGTGAGGTCGAAGGTGAGGGGGCGGCGCCTAATATTGGCGTCCTGAGCCGGCTGTCTCTGCAGGGGGGAGGCGACGCTCTTGGCGGTCTCTTCGCGACTTGTCAATATGAGGAGTTTCCGGGAACGGAATTTGCCTCATGGCGAAGCGGCGGTCGCCTCGAGCGGTGGAGTGGCGGCTGGCGGAAGGTTGGTCCGCCATCATGGCGCTGCCGCCAGCGAGAGCGTGGAGGCGAGTGAAGAGGTCATCCGCAAAGCTCGAGCCGGGTTTGCATGGTGGCTTGCATGGCTTGGGTGATCTTCTCGGTGGATTCCTGGAGTTGGGCTTGGGTGACATAGCCGCTGTGAGTTCCCGACCGGAAAAGATCATCGCCGCTGGACACGACTGCAAGAAGAAGAAAGGAGGCCCCACGGTGGGTGCCAAACTGTTGATGTATATAATCACAGTCACTAACCTCGAGTGAGTTTAGCTTTTAAGAGAGCGGAGTCCGCCTTCTCTCCTAAAGCCCAGCGACACTGACTCCGATCAAGGGACTCGCCTACAGCAAAAAGAGGGACCGGTGGAAGAGGCGGAGTTGGGATCTCCGGTGGTTCCTCCGACGGTCAAGTCAGTAAAAGGGATAATCTAATGGAGCAGGAATTTACTCAAAAAAATCACTTACTTGGTTCGCTGTCCGCGTTGTTATTTATACCTAGGGTTGAGGGGGTACTTCCGTCTTTCCATCGGTTAAGGAACCACTGATGAGTCAGCCCTTCCTCCACGCAGTGAGCCCGTGGTTGGCCGAGCATTCTATTTGTCCGCTATGGGGCTGGCTTTACAGTGTCGAGTGCGGGTAATTTGAGGGTTAGTGTGGTCTATTCGCCATTAATGGGATGGGATTGACGCTACCGTGAGCTGCATGGGTCCGAGGTGCCTTAAATACCGTGAGAGATGGGGAGTTAAGGGCCGCGCCGCATTTAATGCGATGCCGATGGGCTCCGCATCGTGATAACCGCCGCTTGAGTGGAGGAAGCCGCAAGATGAGGTTGGTGGGAGCCGAGGCCGGGTGGCCGACTCGCCGCCTCTCGACGCTCTTGAGGTAATCAATCGGAAGGGCGACCGTGGCCGCCTTCGTGTCGCCCCCGAGGACGGTGGTCGGTAAGAGGGTCTAAATTTGCTTCGCATCGATGGGAAAGGCCGACAATTGGTAGGACGGGGCTATAATGGGTGACGGGTTGGGAGGACGACTAGCACCGCCTTTCGCGTCGTCCGAGCAGACGAGCGGTCGGAAGGTGATAGCTGGTTGCCTCCACGCCGTCCGATGGGACGAGCGACGGAAATGGCCTCGGCAAGCTTATCACGGGCGACGACCGCCACCGCTTTTCGCCGTCTGAGAGAGTTGCCGACGGTCGATCGCGACCGCTATTTGCTATGATGATAGTCATCCATTGGACCATGGCGGGGTCGGTAAGTGCCGGCCGCCTTGTGGGTCGGGCGCGGAGGCTCGAGTCCGTTTTGCTGACGCATGCCGCTTATCCATGTTAGTGTCTCGTTTTTTCTCCTTAATCACTGGTTAGTGGTTATGACCATAACAATTTGATTAAACATTTCTTTTATTACAAAATAGATTCAACAGAATTAAACGATTTGTATTTTCCCTAATCAAAACTTGCATACACTAATAAAAATTCTTTTTGAATTTTTTAATTTATAAAACCTAAGAAAAAGATCTAAAGTATTTTCTTTTTTATTACAAGGAAACAAAACTAAAAGATCTAGTAGATTTTTAAAAAGAGAAAGAAGAAGAAAAGAAAAACCTAACTAAAATAAATTAAAGACAACCATTTGAACAATCATCCTTAATTCTAGGGTTAAGCCTAAACTCTACTAGACGAGCTCCTAACCAAAAACTTCTTTAGTGAAAAGGTCTAAGTTTACTTGATCAGTTAGCCAGGTAAGGATAGTCCTAGAGGGAGGTTAAGGACCAATTAAGTACATCTTTCCTTGCGGAGCGCCTTATGCAACCCCTAAACATTGCCTTAGACACCAACATAGTCAAATAAACTTAAACAGGTTTATTTAAGAATTATTTGTTCCCTAGTGAGCTCAAATCCTTAGGGGCCAATGTCTAATGAGTTTTAAAGGCTTGGGCTTGTATAGTGAGGAATTAGTGATTTTTAGGCTAAGGAAAGGGTGTTGAAATCTCTCACCTTATCTTGATTAGGGGTTTTGCCCTTAAGAGTATTTGCAAGTGTGTGCTCAAATCAAAATGCTCAAATCACTTTGGTGAATTCCTACTAACTATATGCAATGCAAACCCTAAGAATTTAAAGCAACTACAAGAGGATGTAAAAATAAAATATGTTTTAATTAGTGTCAACAAACAAATAAATGTGAGAAAGAGAGCTCTTGTTTAAATTTATTATCTTGTTTAGGAGTTATTCAAGTGGAGGGTGGATTTTATTATGGTCAACAAGAGAAATTTTTTATTTATTTTTAACTAGTTCCTAATTATCTCTAAGTGAAAAACCTAACTAGAGGGTTAAATTGAAAATACTAGAAAGAAAACGTTACCTTTGCAAGGGGGTAGCCCCGCTTGAAGCAAATCTTCTTTCCAGTCTTCAATCTTCTTCTTCAAATTTATTCCTCCACAATGAAACACACAAATCAAAGAATCAAAATAGAAAAAATCCTAATTACATGCACCTTCCCCGGCAACGGCACCAAAGATTTGATGGGGATAAAAATATGCTAAGTTGTGCACAACAATCAAGTTATAGTATTTATAGATATTGATCCATGAACAGGAAAGTATTAGAAAAGACTAATCCAAATGGGTTATTGAAATGTATAGGAACAAAAAATAAGAGTGGCGTGTTTTGGGTAGAGGATTTTGTCACAAAAATAAAAGGTGAAACAAAAGGGAAGAAAGAGAGAAAGAGAAGACAATTAAAAAGAAAACAAAGAGGAGACTCAAAATAAGAAATCAAAACAAGAAATAATTAAAAAGACAGAGGAAATCAAGAGAGAAGACTAGGAATTTAGGATTGAATCTACTAGTTAATTTCAATTTGGAATTAAGAACTACTCACTTATAGCTTTTATATTACTTTAGAATTCTTAAATATAGATTATCAAGTTACATAAAACAAGTCTAATCTATCAAATTCACATCCAAGAAATATCACCATTCATGAGAAATAAAAACTAGATAGTAACCCTAGAATTGAATAAGCATAACCTATCAAACCATTTAAGGAAAGTATAGACTATCAAATTTTTTTCTAGTTGATTATCCAAAGCATGATTATTTTAAGCACAAAGAGAGTAATTCAAAACTAAAAGATAATTAAACTAGTTTCATCTAATCCTAGATTTCTTATAAGAATTAGCTACTCATATTACAAAATAAAAATAAAGAAAGAAAATTTATACTAGAAAGCATTGAAGAGAAAAAAAAAGTAAATCTAAACTACAAATCAAATAAAGAAAGAAAGAAAAATTACTCTACAAAGCATAAAAAAGAAAAATAAAATCTACGTTACAAAGCAATAAAAGAGCAAAAGAATAAATCTATACTACAAACCATGAAATAAATCTAAACTATAAAGCAATAAATCTAACCCATCAAACATGAAATTAAAAACTTTCCTCTTTCTTTTCCTTGCGCCCATGAACAAAAATAATCTTTTTTCGCCATGGCCCACTGGCATAGGCCCACTTAAAAAAAGAACTTTAAAAAAAATAAGCTAATGGGCTTCAGCCTAGCCCATTAAAAAAATAATCAGAGGGGCTCATCGATGAGCCCCACCTGACTCATATATTAATAGGGCTAATTGATGAGTCAAAAGCCCAGACCTGAACCTGTTTCCTTCTCTATCGGCTTTCTTTCTTTAATCTCTCTTTCTCTCTAATTCTTCGATGAATTTTGCTCTCCGATGACTTCCCTGACGAACTCTCACACAATCTCAAGTTCCCCTCGACGAAATCAACACAAATCTCTCTTTTCTCTATCAATTTTGATGGTGTAAACCCTAAAACCCTAACTTGTCTTTTTCCCTTCAAATGGTTGATATAAACTGTGTGGGATTGCCTGAATAGGGTTTATACAAGAGCATAGATAGTTTATAATCAATTTGAAGCGAAGAATTTGTGAAAACTTGAAAATTTCTTGAAATCGGGCATGAACTAATCGATGAGTGATTATAGCCAATCAATTATACAGTAGCCAATCAATTAGCTGCTGGTAAAAACTATTCTTTTGCTAAAATTTTACATCTTAAACCCCAACCCCCGATTAGCCTTATTCTTAGAGCATTTTAAGCCCCTAACTGTCATATCTCTTGCATTTAGACACGGCTCCAAACAAAAGATGGTGTGTCTAAGAGTCTATTTTCAGCTTTGATCAATTACAAATACACTTTGAGAGAGGATTTTACTCAAACAAACTTTTTGAGTTTTCACCAATTAAGGACATACTAAGGAATGCCAGTTTGCATAATATGATGGTAAGAAAACCTGATTTAGCTAGCTCTACCATTATTAGGGAATTCTACGCCAACTGGACTGCATCAGATGATTATGATTAAACATCTGTTTTGAGTCTTTTGACTGTTAGGTGAGTGCTTGTCACTATTACACCTAGGATCATCCAACGTATCTTGGGATTACCAAAACCCCCGCTAGACTGCCCCGACTTCGTGAATGCTGTTGCTGACCTGTCTATTGCCTCCAATGAGTACAATTGGATGGTTGAGTATCTTTATGTGCGGGCCCACAGTAGAGGGACTCTGAACTCAGGTACATTTAAGGATGAGTTTATCCTTCTCAATCTCTTCCTTAAGTTTGATTGTACCCAAGTTCCTCATATTCAATCATTAGCACCCCGGACCTTCTCCTACTGTACTGGATTGCTACGGGATAGCGATTTGATACTACAGAGCTTATCTACCCGTTTCTGATCACTCAGATATGTGAGGCCGCAGAGGTAACAGGGCGAGATACAGATAGATATGAGGTAGGATGTTCCCCATTGACTGTGAACATTATGAGGAAGAGTATATCTCCCTAAACAAGGATCGAGAGACTACTACTTCTACCTCTTCCCCACAATGTTCGGCATGCCAATAGACTCCACCTCTAACATCTCAGCCACCTAGTGACGCACCAACTGAGTGGACACCCCCAGACACTTGGTGATCATCTCTTTGCTCTTGAGACGTGGTTCCATCAGTTCCGGCTCCAGTATGTAGCTGATCGGGCTCAGTATTTCACAGACCAGGCCCGACTCACATCCAGTCTTGAGTACATCATGACAACACTTCACAAGATGAGACCTGGATTCAAGGCTCCACCATCATTTTAGACTTCACCTCCTCCGTAGCAAGCAGCACCACCATTTCGACATCATTTTGTTGCACCACCTGAGGGTCAGGAGGATATCAGTAGTACCGATACAGACACGGAGGAGGAGGATATGGATATTATAGGGAGTGATTCGGGAGATCAGGGCGAGCAGGATGATGATCAAGCTAACGAGGATGAGGATGATCAGTGAGGGATATACTATATTAGCTACATTCTGTGTTTTTATGACTATCTGATAGTTTAGTGTTTGCCTTGAGGACAATGCAGAGTTTGAGTGTGGGGGTGGGGACTAGTTAGTTACTTTGCTTTTATTTGTTTTGAGTTAGTATCTTTTTTATTTTAATCCTTTCTTTTACTTAGTATCTTTTTCTTTTTCTTTTCCATATATAAAAAACTCACTTGCCAACTTGATAAATTTAATTAATAATTGATTTACTTGATGAATCTTTAATTCTCTAGTTATCAGTTAGTCTTATACTGAAGATAGCCTTTTATGATAATTGTAAATAAATTTTTAAAATTAATTTTTAAAATAGTATACTCTATCTTAGTTCTAACTTAGGATTTTATTGGAAATAATGAAAAAAATTATGCTTAACTAAGAGTGGATAACAAGTTCTCAAAAATCCTCTTGATCTAAATAATTCTCAAGATATATATATATATATATATATATATATATATATATATATATATATATATATATATATATATATATATATATATATATATATATATATATATATATATATATATATATATATATATATATAGAGAGAGAGAGTTGAGCTAGACTACTATTAATAGTATCCAACATGCGAGATACTATCAACCCAATTATTTTGAAAATCGAAACCCAAAATGAAAATCCAAACTAGTAGATGTGATCTACTACACATAAACTAGTTAGAAACAAAATTCCAAACGATTTCATAATCATTAACCCATGCAAAATATGTCGTCAAAATCAGCGTTTTAGAATTGTCATGAAGTTTGTTAATTTTGCCTCTTGATATATAATTCAAAACACGTCAAAATCATTTGAAAGTTTATTTCTAACTAGTTCATGTGTAGTAGATCATATCTACCGGTTCAAATTTTATTTTGGGTTCCAAATTTTTAAAATTGGGTTGATAGTATCCGCATGCTGGATACTATTAATAGTAGCCTAGCACAACTCTACACACACACACACAAACATAAAGGTATATATACTAACTCACAAAAAAAAAGAGCGCAAAAAATGAGCACCAATAAAAATCTTGAATGCTAAGATGATTCTATCTTTTTAAGCTTAAGTTGACTGAGCAATTAAGCCCAAGGAGTATTTTTATATTTAATGACCTAAGCCCAACTGTGTTAGGATTCATTGGCCCAACGCTCGATACATGGTCAATTAAAAAAGCCCAATAAATTAGAAAAAATCACCAAGGAAGGAAAAGTAATATGTATAAAAAAAAAGAAAAAATTATATATATATATATATATATATATATATATATATATATATATATATATATATATATATATATATATATATATATATATATATATATATATATATATATATATATATATATATATATAGAGAGAGAGAGAGAGAGAGAGAGAGAGAGAGAGAGAGAGAGAGAGCTTCTATAAACTTAAGTTGATAGGGAGGAGTTTCCACCGACTTTTATATCTATTGATCTTGCCTTGAGATCCGTGAAATCAACATGCACACAAATCTCAAAGTGGGCTTTATATCTTTCACGGATCCCAAGGCAACATCAATGGATAGAAAAGTTAGTGGATGACTATTCTCTATCAACTTAAGTTTATAGGAGCCTTGCTCTATATATATATATATATATATATATATATATATATATATATATATATATATATATATATATATATATATATATATTTTTTTTCTTAAGTATAAATTAGCTCTAATTAGATTGATTAAAGATCTCAAATGAGTTAATTATCTATTGACTACTTCAAATTTGGCAAGTTGATCGAATTTTGTTGGTGTATTCATTATAAACGCCATAAGACTAGAACTTGTCCTCTAGGATAACTTAGGAGTTTGGAGGTTTGTTGTATATGCTAAATACGATCACGATTCCTGCGAAAGTGAGTTAGGATTTTCTTTCATTCCTTTTCATTTTCTTTCTTTGCTAGAGGACTAGCAAAAATTTAGGCGTGGAGTTATTTGATCATCAAATTTTATTACTCTTTTATACCCTCATTATCTATTTTATTTGCATAAGTATATCAACTAATAATGAGTTCTTATCTTAATTTGTGAGTAATGGAGAATTAATAAATAAGAGCCCAAAAGAACCAAATTCCCTTAACTTTCAACCTTTTGTTGAAGTCCAAGATCGAGCCAAGAAGCCCAAACGCCTATGAAAGCGGGGTCAACAAAGTCAACAAAGTTTGTTACAATTCTGTTATAAATTAATTGATGAACTCATGGATGAGCCCATCGATTAGTTTATAATAGAATTCAATCAATGGGTGATTTTAATTTTCTTGGAGCTCAAGAATGATCCAAAGACTCTTGTTGATTGTAGTAGGCTATAAATAGGGGAAGAAAGTGAGAGGTTTGGGAGTAAAAAATTTTGTAAACTCTATTTCGAGAGGAGGGTCACTCTTAATTGAGAAGACCTTCTAAAATTGTAAACTTTTCGTTTGCAATAAATATAATTTTTTTCCTCCTTTTAATTTTCTTTTGTTCTTCTTTGATGATGAAGATGAAGTGATTATCACATTTTAATTACAAATTTATACCCTCATTACCTATTTTATATAAATAAATATCCTACTAATAACTATTTTTATCTTAATTTGCAGGTTAATGAAGAATTAATGAATAAAGGCTAAAAAGAGAACTCAAATTTTCTTATTTTTCAACCTTTTACTAAAGCCGGAGATCAAGCCGAGCAATATCAGTGAAGTCCTCTCAAAGTCTGTACCATTGAAACATAAGGATCCAGGTTGTCCTACCATTCCATGTATCATTGGTAATACTCGTATCGATAAGGCGCTTTTAGACATAGGGGCCAGTGTCAACTTGCTTCCGTATTCGATCTACCAACAACTAGGTGTCGGGGAACTCAAGCCAACTAGATGCACACTTCAGTTAGCCGATAGATCTGTTAAGGTCCTTATGGGTGAAATAACAGATGTATTGATAAAGGTTGGAGACTTTATTTTTCCTGTTGATTTTATAGTCCTGGAAACGCAACTCGTTTCCAATCCCAAATGACAGATACCCGTGATCTTAGGAAGACAGTTCTTAGCCACTTCTAATGCTCTCATCAACTATAGAACTGGTCACATGAAGCTGTCTTTTGGGAATCTAACTGCTGAACTTAATTTTTTCAATCCAGGAAATAATATTGATAACCAGCCTTTCGAAATCAATTACATCCAAGAAAGTTTAACAGAAGTAGAGAATGAATCTGACATTAGTTTTGAGGAAATCTTTTATGAGGAACTGGAAATCTTAAAAAAATCAGGTTTTATTTTTGAAAAAGAGGAAACTGTGTTGAGTACATGCCTCTTGAATGCAACATTCGAAGAACTCTTTTCGATGAACTTAGATTTTGAGAGAGCAACCAACATGTCAAATTTTCATTAATCAAAATCTAAGTTCAAAATGCATAACACCAATAAGACCTATCTTAATTTCTTTGCAAAACACATTGTAAACCTTGGAATTTTTAGAATTTGAGAACATCATTGATTATGTCATCTTGAAATTCTTTAAATTTCGGGTAGAATTTTAGCAATAAGGTAGGATTTAATGTAGAATATGAGCTTCTCATATTTCATCTTTTATTCTACATTTTTATTTTTGTCCCACAATAATAATAAAAGAATTTATTCTTCTCTCATGTGAGAGTTTCTTGTTCTTTTCAAAAAAAAAAAAAGAGAAAAAAAGAAAAAGAGAGAATAAATTTTTAACTTCACCTTCTCATACCAAAGATAATTACAGAATTTTTATCATTGTTCAAGTCTACCGAACAAATATAAGTGCTTCCATTCTTATCTGTTTTACTTTGAGTATAATAGAATTTGCATTGAGGACAATGCAAAATTTAGGTGTGGGGTGGGAATTAGTCATTTTGCAATTTATCTTAGTCATTTTTTTTCTTTTTATGTCATTTTTTCTCTTTTAAAAAATATATTGTCACTTGCCAACTTAGTAGAGTTGATTAATAATTGATTAATTTGATAGAATTTAAATCTTCTAATACTTAGTTAGTTCTATACTCAAGTTTACCTTTTATGATAACTCCAAATAAATTTCTGAAGAAATAATTTTCAAAGTAGTATACTTTACTTAAGTTTTAACTGAGATTTTTAATTAAAGTAATGAAATTTTTGCACTAACTTAGAGTTGAAACTAATTTTTCAAGTTGTCTTGATCCAAATATTTTCAGAATATATATACATATACACATATATATATATATATATATATATATATATATATATATATATATATATATATATATATATTATACTAACTTAACAAAAAAAAGAAAAAATTTCTCTTAAAATCATTGGTGGTTCTGTTTTACTAAGCCTAAATTGACTGAGTAATTAAGCCCGAGGAGTATTTCTATGCTTAATGACCTAAGCCCAAAACTCGCTAAATGGTCACTTAGAAAGCCGATTAAAAAGAACAAAACCACCAAGGAATAAAGAGTTTATATATATATATATATATATATATATATATATATATATATATATATATATATATATATATATATATATATATATATATATATATATATATATATATATATATCATACTAACCATGTTTTTATATATAGTTATATTTGTATATGTTCTTGAAAAATTAAATGGATTAAAAGACTTGAAGTTTGTTTAAAACAAAGAGTTAGCATGTTCTTTTCAAAACTTTTAAATTAAAATTTTGAGTTAAACTTGGTTTTGTATAACTATAATGGAAGGATTTTTTAAGAAAATTACATTGGAGTTATGATAAAACATTTTCTTGAGTATTAACCAACTTCAATTGGAATGTTTAAAGATATCAAATAAATTAATTATTTTATTAACTTCTTTAAATTGGCAAGTTGACTGAATTTTGTGGGTATATTCACTGCAAACCCTCACGAGACTACAACTCGTCCACTAGAGTAACCTAGGGGTTTAAAGGGTTGTTGTATGCGCTAAATACAACCGCGATTCCTGCGAAAGTGTGTTAGGTTTTTATTTTATTTTATTTGCTAGAGGACTAGCAAAAGTTTAGGTGTGGGGGTATTTGATTATCACATTTTAATTATAAATTTATACCCTCATTACCTATTTTATATAAATAAATATCCTACTAATAACTATTTTTATCTTAATTTGCGTGTTAATGAAGAATTAATGAATAAAGGCTAAAAAGAGAACTCAAATTTTCTCATTTTTCAACCTTTTACTGAAGCCGAGATCAAGCCGAGCAATCTACGTAGAAGATGCAAGGATCAAATATAAAAAGAAATCAAATAAAAATAATGTTCAGGATGTTAGCCACAAAGAAAAGACGATATCTCTCAATCCGGAAGGCAGAATTTAACATATAATATATGAAAATCGCCTATCTCGACGAGACGGAGCTAACTGTATTTTTAGTTTTTTCAAATTCCAATCAGTTCACCAACCGATTGGCCAATCGTGTTGCCAACCGATTGGCCAATCGATTGGTCCGTAACTAACTCGATTTGTGGCTAAGATTTGATCCTTGGAGCCCAAGTTTCATCCAATGGTTCATGTGCATTGCTGTAGGCTTTGTCGAATTTCTTTTCTAATTTATTGCCGTGCAGTTAGTTTTTATTTTGCTTTTAGTTCATGCTTTGTAGTGTAGATTTCCTTCATGCTTGTAGAATAGATTTTTATTTTCTTGTTCTTTTTCTTGTTTTGTAGTTAGTTTCTTATTCTTGCAAGTAGTTTAGATTTACTTATTTTTCTCTTATGCTTATTAGTGTAGATTTTATTTTCTTATTTTTATTTTGCAAAATGAGTAACTAATTCTTGTAAGAAATCTAGGATTGTATGAAACTAGTTTAGTTTCTTTTATAATTTATGGATTGCTCTCTTTACTCTTAAAATGAACATGTTTACGATAATCCACTAGAGAACTAATTGGTAGGAAAAGAGTTTGATAAATCTATGTTTATCTTGAGTGGTTTGATAGGTTATACTTATTCATTTCTAGAATTATTATCTAGTTACTTGTACTTTTTATGAATGGAAATTTTTGCTTGGATGATAATTTGATAGGTAATGCATTCTTTAAGTGGTTTGGTAAGTTATGCTTAGTAAATCTAAAGCAAAATATGTTAAAAGAGAGCAGTTCATAAATCCTAATTGAAATTAACTAGTGGATTCAATTCTAGATTTCTAACTTCTACTTGTTTTTTAATCTTTCTTGATTTGATTTCTCTCTCCATCTCTTGATTTTCCTCTTCTTGATTTTATTTTATTGATTTTCCCTTCTTCCTACTTCCTTCTTTTTTCTTATTTCCATTTCTTCTTATTTTCTTTTAGTTTCCTCTTTATTTTCTTTTTAGTAGTTTCCTCCTTTTCTCTTTCTCCCCTCTTATTTTAACTTTTTATTTTTCGACAAATCCCTCTCTACATCTCTACACATTCTATTTCACTCCTCTTTGTCCACACTTTTCTAGGACTAAATTTATAATTTCCAAACACATACCTTCCTTATGGATTTAATATCTTAAATACTATACTTGATAGTTGTAGTCTTGTAAATTGCATGCTTTTATGCTAATTAAGTTTCCATCCTCCCATAGGGTTCTACAAATACACCCGAGAGCGACTTCTCCCATAGCTGGAGTTATCTTCTTTCTACAATAGGGTTTGAAAACAAACCCAAGCGGGAAAAAGAAAGACCTTTGGCCTTCATCATTCAAGATTGAGTTAATCTTCCTTCAAGGCAGGAGCTTCACAAAGGGGCAATGTCAATACCTTTCATATCGTCATATAGTCTATGGATATCCCATTCTATCTTTATCGGCACACGATCAAGATCCCACCAAAACAAAAATAAGAAGTAAGCGGACCGGATCCCTTCTCTGCTCGCTCGAAGCCCAAGTCGAGATGATGTCCTCATCAACCATTTTGCACAAAAAACACTTAGGTATCAGAGCCTGATTACTCACTTTATTGGACTAACATCTAAGAGTACAAAGATCGTCATGAGACCTTTCAGCAATAGTGAAGTTCCTGATGGAAGATCCACTAGTAAGCGTCCTCTATTCAATAGCAATAACTATGCATACTGGAAGGCTACTATGAGGATCTACATCCAATCAATTGGATGTGATGTTTGGGGAATGCTTGAGGATAGCTATATAGTCCCAACCAAGAAAGATGATGAAGGTATTATATCCATTAAGCCTAGAGCTGAATGAGACATAAAAGAAACTATGGCTGCAAATATAAATTCCCAAGCTTTAAGAAGCACCATAAATAGACTCACCCAGAGTGAGTTATTAAAGTAATGAATATCACGCTTGCCAAAGAACTTTTGGAATATCTTGAAGTTACTAATGAAGGTATAAGTGATATTAAGGAGAGCAAAATCATTATGCTCAGTCATGAATTTGAAAACATAAGACTATTACCAAATGTGTCTATTGATGAGTATTTCAATAGATTCAAAGACATCACCAGCAATCTTCATGCACTTGACAAAGTGCTCACTGATAAAGAAATGGTCATCGAAGTGTTTAGATCTCTTCCCAAAGAGTGGAATAGCATCATCGATCCTATTGAGCTATCAAAAGATATTAACGAACTCAAGTTTAGTAACTTATAGGTATTCTAAAAAATAGTGAAATAAAAAATGAATATTCAAAAGAGAATTGAAGAAGAAAATCAAGCTCTCGATAATGTTCAAAGGAGAAAATAATATTAAAAGGCAAAGCTAATATTTCTGTTGAAGGAACTTCTACCAGTCCCTCTATATCTTCCTAGGGAATGAATCATAATACTTTGTCTGGATATTTCCAGAGAGCTTCCAGTAAGATCCTTCATTATCCTAAAAAGTATTATGGAACATCTCCGAGACATTCTCAGGGTTCCCATCAATAAAACTATAACAAAGGATCTTTCCATATGCATAGACCAAGTGGATCTAAATACAATCCTAGACTCACTTGCACCTATTATATGAAAAGAGGGCACATTAATTCAAAAATATCTTCTTAGAGTAAACCTCAAAGATACCTCATCTTAAATGAGTTCCTAAAAATAGTACTAACATTCAAGGACCCAACTACAAGTGGGTACCTAAGTGCATATCACAACATTTTCTTGCAAGTATGCAATCTCTCACAATGCAACACAAAATGGTACCTTGATAATAGTTTCTCAAGATATATGACAGGAGATTTAACCTTATTTACAACTCCATCAAGTTATGAAGGCAGAAAGGTCACCTTTGGAGATAATGGTGAAGGCAACATCATTGGTATTAGAACTATTGATAAAACTCTCTCACTTATGCTTAAAATATTTTATTAGTTGATGAACGTCAGGCTAACTTGATTAGCATAAGTTAACTTTGTGATGATAATATTTCAGTTAAGTTTTTACCAAACAAATGCGCTATTTATGATACTAATGGAAGTTTGGTGTTTGAACCCTATAGAGATACAAATGTTTACACTATTAATTTTATTGATCTTACAAAGCAAAAAAAAAGTAGTGTTTGGATAAAGACTCGTGGTTATGGCACAAAAGGAGCATGCAAACTTTGATCTTATTTGCAAAGTCGCTAGCTAAAGTCTGGTAAGAGGCATTCTTATGCTTAAAGCTCTAAAGAACAATCCGCGAAGAATTCCAATAAAATAAACAAGTTAAAAGTTTTTTGCATGCCGAGAACATGGTAACCTCTTCTAAACCCCTTGAACTTATTCATATAGATCTATTTGGTGCCGCAAATGTTGCTAGCATGAATGGTAAATCATATGCTTTTATAGTAGTTCATGATTATTCAAGATTTAGTTGGGTTTTACTCCTTTCTCATAAACATGAAGTTTTTCAGATGTTTTCTCACTTTTGTAAAAGAGTTAAAAAAGAAAAGTGGCAATCAAATCGTAAACATCAGAAGTGATCATGGTGGAGAATTTGAGAATGAAAAGTTCAACATTTTTTGCCTTGAAGAAGACACTAAGCACACATTTGTAGCCCCTATAACACCACAACAAAATGATGTGGTAGAAAGAAAAAATAGGACTCTCTAGGAAATGGCTGAAGGTGTAAATATAGCTTGTCACATCTTGAATAGAGTGCTTAACGAAACTTTACTAAAGAAGACTACTAATGAACCCTACTATTGTAAGACTCCCAACGTAAGCTACTTTAGGGTATTTGGATGCAAATGCTTTATTCTCAATAACAAAGATAATTTGGGTAAGTTTGATCAAAAGTTTTCTAAAGTTTTATTTCTTGGCTACTCATCATTAGCAAGACTTATAGAATTTTTAATAAAAATACTCTCATTGTGGAGAAATCTATTTATGTGAACTTTAAAGAAACTAATAGTATTTCTCCAAGTATTATTGCTGAAGATGCAGATAGAAACACTGCTGAAAGATCCCAGGAACATCCCCAAGATAATAATAGAACTTCTCGTGGGACTTTCCAAGGGAACTTACCAGGAACTTTCTCAAAGCAGATACAGGAATTTCCAAGGAAGAATCAGATTTTGTATCCCATTGGATGGATCAACAAAAGGAGCCATATATTAACCACAACATTCCCAAATATTGGAAGGACATCAAAAATTATCCAGAAGAGCCAGTGATAGATGATATTTTCTCTGATATTATGACCAAATCTCAAGCATATAATTATTGTGCATTGTGATCTTTTCTCTCACATATTAAACCCAAAAATATTTCTGAAGCTCTACAAGATGAATCATGGTTTATTGCTATGTAAGATCAGCTTGGTAACTTTGAGATAAATAATGTTTGGGTACTTGTTAAGCTTTCCAAAGATTGCTCTGTTATTGGTACCAAATGAGTGTTCAAAAATAAGTTAGATAAGTCAGACATTATTGTAAGAAATATAGCTAGATTAGTTGCCCAAGGTTACAACCAAGAAGAGGGCATAGACTTTAATGAGATCTTTGCTCCTGTGGCTGGACTTGAGGCTATTTGGATAGTCCTTGCATTCGAATGTCACTAGAATTTTAAATTATTTCAAATGGATGTCAAAAGTATGTTTTTCATTTGATTTTTAGTAGAAGAAGTTTATGTTGCACCACTCCTAGGGTTTACATCTCATGAGTTTTCAAATCATGTTTATAAATTGTAAAATGCTCTTTATTGGTTTAAAGCAAGCCCTTAGAGCCAGATATGAGAGACTATCAAAGTTTGTCTTAGGTCATGGTTTTTCAAAAGGCATGGTAGATAGTATCATATTCATCAAGCATAATAAGATTGAGTTTCTTCTTGTTCAAATATATGTTGATGGTATCATATTTGGTGCTACTAATGAAAATCTATGCAAGAACTTTTCTAAGATAATGCAGGATGAGTGTGAGATGAGCATGATGGGAGAACTAAATTTCTTTCTCGACTTGCAAATCAAATAAAAGAATGATGGTATCTTCATGTACTAAGAAAAATATGCAGGGAAACTTATCAAGAAGCTCCAGATGTAAGATGCGAAGACACTTCCTACTCTCATGCGTACCACTACAAAGCTTGATAAAGATGATTGATAAAAAAACTTCACAGAGGTATAATTGGCAGCTTGTTGTATCTTATAGAAGGAAGCCTGATATTATGTATAGTGTTTGTTTATGTGCTTAATATCAATCATGTCCACAAGAATCACATCTTTGCTGTAAATAAAGAATTATTAGATATGTTAAAGGTACTTGTGATTGTGGTTTACATTATCCAAAGTCTAATTCATTTGACCTTATTCGTTATCGTTATGTAGACTTTACAGGGAGTAGAACTGACAGAAAGATCACACAAGTAGAACTGACAGAAAGACCACAAAGTATGAGAGATTTGTCTCTTGGTTCGGTAAGAAACAAATTACATTGCTTTATCCACCACAAAAGCAGAATATATTACAGTTGAACTTTATTGTGTCCAAATTTTATGTATGATCAAATGATAAAAGATTTCAATGTCACATTTAACAAAACTCTCATATTTTGTGATAATGCAAGTACAATTAATCCATCCAAAATTTCTATTTTACAGTCTAGAACTAAGCATATTGATGTTAGGCACCATTTCCTTAAATACCATGTGGAATGTGGTGATATATCTCTAGTGTATGTTAACACAAAACAATAATTACCTGATATTTTTACTAAACCCTTAGTTGATGATCAATTTTATAAAATTAGAACAGCTTTTGTGTATTGGAAAATATGAGTACTAGTCTTATATTACTTATTTAAGTATAATGATATGTAGCTATTGTATCTTCCCGTCCTTTTGGAAAAAATTCCCATGTCATATAATTGACCCCGGCATATATATATGACAGATCTTCTCATGTGTAAAACAGTGAAACCTCCCTTATTTACTTTTAGGGAATATCAAAAATATTTTTTAATCCTTGAACACTTCTATAAGCTACAGTGAAGTTTATTCTCTGTATATTGTATTCCTTCCACTTTTTCATTTTTCATTTCATACTTTTATTTGAATTCAAATTTCATTAAGAAATGGGTGATATGATAAGCGGTTATCACCTCAACCGCCCATGTCATCCAATTACACTCCTCCACTAACCATAACTCCTCCCATAAATTCATCTCTCCACTACCTTTCAACTCCCTCTTGATTTAATGTTTCCCCAAATTAGAATTTTTTAACCCCTTCTTCTCAAATACATAGCGTCCTCATCCAAGAGAATAATCAAGTTCACTGATCTCTACAAAGAAGTAGTCTGCTATAGTGTCACGGGTAAGAATCAGGAGGTCAATCAAGTGAAAATCAAATTGAGCGAAGAAGAGAGCCAACAACAAAAGAAGAAAGATGCGAAGATGTTGTACTACTATCATCTCGACACCAATTTCATCATCAAACATGTAGCCGATCTAGCAGACATGAGTTTCTCCAACGTCGAAGCCCTCATGAAACAACGAAATCTCAACTTTATTTTTGATGTTTTACTCTTGACTCGTAACCGTATTTAATGCAAATTTATAATGGAAGGAAGAAGAAAATGTGATAAAGTCTAAAGTAAAAGGGGTAAAAATCACCCTTGAGTAATTGGCTAAAGCAATAGAACTCCAAACATTGGTTTGGCTATCTCTGAACAAACCCCTGATAAATTAAATTGGAATAAGAATGACTTTATGAAGACCTTGTTTGTTGGGGTTACCCCTATTCTAAAGAAAATTTGATGTATAGAGACTTAAGTAATTATTGTAGAGTGTTCTCCAAAATTTGCATGTTCAACATCATACCCCAAGGCAATAATTTCAATTCCATTAAGATGGAAACAGGGTGTCTTATCTACGCTCTCACTAAAAAATCTCAGTTAATATCCCTCTTCTCATCCTTAACCAATTCAAAGCATCAAGAGCCATCATGGCTTTCTATATATTCTTACCAAAATTATTGCTGACTCATGTTCCCCTTGATGATGAGAGAAAGTTACCCACAAATGATCAGATTGGTAGACCCACAATGACTAGAATTATCAATTCTGAAAGAAAAGAGTAGGTGATATACTAGTAGATCCTTCCTTGGAAACTTCCCATCTCTTACTTGATGTATTTGATTATAGACTCTCTACCCTTGAGAAAAGAGTAACTGATATACTGGTTGAGTTTGAAATTGAGAAAGAGAGTCATGCTAAAACTTGGGTTTCACTGAAGAAAGCTCAAGAAGATCTTGCCAATTGTAACACCATCATAATCACTCTTCACTCATCTCTTGGCCTCGTGTGTGTGAGAGACTAGAAGATATATCAAAGAAGATGAGAAAGCCAAGTTCCCTGAAAGAGCGAATGAAATTGATGAAGAAATTGTAGATGAAGACCAAGTCTTTGCGCAACAAGTTAACAAGATCATGTCTTTTGTTAATCACAATCTAGGTGAATCCTCCCTTAAAAAATTGCAATAGAAGTTCGAAACAAAGTTCCCACAGTTGTTGAGAAAGACCCTATTGAAACTATAGAGAAAGATTCAAAGATAGCTGTTGCCATTGTCCATACTAAAAGGAATAAAGAACATGTCCTGGATATTGATTTGTTGACAAAGAACCACAACCCCTTACTGAGGACAAGATCAAAGAAGAGAAGAAGAATAAGAAGAAGAAAGAGAAGAAAGATGACGTTCCTCCAAGTGATCTCCTTCCAACTGGGACTATTCTGACCATATATTCTCTTATTCAAGTAGAGGAGCCTGTTACTACACCAAGTGAAGTACAAGCCACCACTGATGTCCCTAAAGCCAAGGAGCCTGTGCAAGGAGAGACCACCATAGAAGAGCCACCTCAGGAGAAGAAGAAGAAGACAAAATAAATTGTGTCCAAAGGAACAAGGAGATCCTCGAGACTCAATTGAGCCTCTCACTCTTTCACTTTTCAAATCTAACTTTTACTCTACCTCTTTTGCATCTTATCCTGTCCTCTCCTAGCTTCTATATAAGTACTTTTTAAGTAGTTTATAACTATGGCTTGCTAAATATATTTTTTTTGTATTAAAAACTGTGTGTTTGATGTTTTAGTTATGAAGTATGTTGCTTTTGTTGTAATTTTTTGCTCTATGTACATGGCTAACCTTGTAGGAATGTAAGAACTTATCTATTGTTTATATTTTTGGTAATTACAAAGAGGCAAAGAAATGGAAATTAAAAATTTTAATCCTTCTTGTTAAAAATATTATTACTGCTGTATACCTCAGATATATCTTGATTTCGCACAAGAACTTTCCAGTTTGGTGTACATGAAACTTCCCTGGATCTTCCTAAGCACATAGATAGGGAGAGTTTTATTTGAAAAACATCCAACCATCAAAATATTATATTCTTTTAGAAATTCCCTAATTATAATTTTTTTCAACCAAATTAATTTAGTTGTCATTATCAAAAGTGGGAGATTGTGAATCCTATATTTTGACTAATAAAAACTAAATTAATGTGTACTATTATTATTTTTAAGTGTTGTATATTTCAGTTTGGTACATAGATGAAAAAGAATCTCACAAAGCTTTATTATGTAAAATCGACAAATGGAGTAAATCAACAATGCAAGCAAATTAGGAAAGCAAGCAAGCAAGCTGGATTACAAGCAATGAAGTCTCTGTGTGTCATGGGTCTTAGGTATAATTTGTGAAGTTTGTTACTTTTAATGTAAGACAAGATTAATAGCATAAATTCTTTATCCTTTCATTGGACCTTGCCATATATCTTTCCTATATCTTCCATAGGTCCTCCACTGATCTTCTGATGGAACTTCCCATGGATAGATCCATCTAGCAATTTATGTTATCAATGAAAATCATATCTCTCATGCAACTTGCACTTATAAATT
This sequence comes from Asparagus setaceus, assembly GCA_012295165.1. Taxonomy (NCBI): domain Eukaryota; kingdom Viridiplantae; phylum Streptophyta; class Magnoliopsida; order Asparagales; family Asparagaceae; genus Asparagus; species Asparagus setaceus. The sequence continues at coordinate 60,834,014 of CM022701.1, forward strand.
ATTTAATTAGAGGTTGCAAACCATATAACTTCTCTGCTCTTTCCTTGATATTAAAATGATTTGATAGTTATTTTTGCAACTGATCCAAGTTTGTCCCGCTTAAAGTCACTTATCTCGAGCAAAGTAAGAGATAATAAATTTGTCCTATCCCATCACTTCTTTATCAAAGATAGAAATGGTGAATGTTCCTTAGCATTGTTAATTTCTATATTCTTTACTAACTCAAACAATCATTCATAGCAGTTTCTAAAAATCTCATGCTCAAATGTCGGCCCTAAAATTTTCCAATTAAATTACATATTTAATTGAGGGATTTCTACAAATTATATAATTATTTCTACTAGATATGATAAAATTTCGTACAATATAACTTTATTAGAATGAGATTTATAAAATTAATAATAAATTGGACTTAATAGTAAAGAGAATTTGCATATATAACTCTCGTGGTTATAAGGGTAAAAGAAGTAATATTCATAATATCTACAAATAGGTCTAATACAAATACCCTAGATTCTTAGAGTTTCTCTTTTTTTCCTAAAACATAACTTTTGGAGTAGAAGCTGTATAGGAGAGGACGGCTAGAGAGAGAGGAAACACGATAGGAGAAAATGATCTGCAACTCAGGCAATGGTTTTCTTTAGTTTTCTCTTTATTCATGGGAATTTTCTCTTGTTTATACCTCTATGTTATTCTTTTTGATCTGTTAAACCCTAGAATTTATACTAAAACTTGATAGGGTACTTTGTTGATGTTTTCCTGATGTTTTAGGAAAGTTTTCATCAGATCTAATAATGTTTACCCATACACAGATCGTTAGATTTGAAAAAATATAAAAATCCTATACGCAACCCTAGTTCTTCGTTTTTCCTTGTTGTTGATCTTAGAAACATAGTAGAAACAGGGTAGGAACATGGGGTTTTTCTCCCTATTATAATTCTAAGGAGTGATGAAGAGAATAGAGGAGAAATGATGAAGAAATGAACCGTAGCAGAACGATTGTGCAAGAGCTGCATCGATTCAGTTGCATGATCGAGCGACATAAGACGTCTGATTTAAAATTAGACATCTGGTCATCCGATAGCAGATGTCTTATTTAGTAATTAGACATCTAGTCGGAGTAGGTAGACACCTGGTCATGGTTTGATAGAAACTCAACTACTTGTTTATTTCTTAGGGACGTCTAATTCTTTTGGGAGACGTCTTGTGATGGTGTTCAGACGTCTAGTTTATTTTGGTCAACTATCTGAATTTGTTCTAGATTATTTTATCTCTCTGTTGAATTATAATTTAGTCTAATTATACTTTTTTATCGATTTTAAACCTTCTTTAAGCGAGAACATGAGTATTTGTTGATGTAGGAGCAGTCCCATGAGATACCTACACACATATGGAGTGTCTTTTATCACTCGGATAACTCAGCCCATGTTAATTGAATAATAGAACTCACTATAAGGCGAATGAAAGGTTAAAGGATACCGTTATGAGTTAATTTGTGCTAGAGCTAATAATTAGCATGTTTCACCTAATCATTATACATGTAGACGGATGTAGAGACCTGTATCCTAGACTGCGGAGTGTACCCCAATTTAGTTAGTCCTAATACATGAGTCGACTAGACAGCTAATCCCTGACCTGGATCATTTTGGTTAGTACTAACTAGGTTGTGTGAGGTTGTGATAGGATGTGGATTTTAGTGTATAACATTACATGTACAAATTAAATAATAGCAGGATGAGGGATAAGTAATTTAAATGAATCATAACTTAAGGTTGGTTGGTTAGCCAAAGGATTCTGACGTGAGTACCTATTTAATAATTTTGTGTTATATATGTGTAACCACCTTAAGCGGGTAGACTCATTCATTTCATATCCAAATAAGAACGTAGTTAATTTCTTTAACGGGTTAATTGCATATCAGTCCCTTAAATCAATCTAATTGCCAAATAATCCCTCAAATCCCATTATTTTCTTATTAGTCCCTTAAATCTTTAATTTTCTTACCAAATGGTACTTCTGTTAGAAATTCTGTTAATTAATCCAACCACAGTTGGGTTAAACATTAACCCAACACCTCAAATCACCATAATGCCCTTGGGATGAAGAGAAATGGTGTATATTGGCACATTTAGAAGATTTTATAGGGTTTAGAGGAAATATAACCATTAGAAAAAAGCTCAATATTGAATTTGGGATATAGAGGATTGTTGGCGAAGAAAGAGCAAGTGTAGTTGGTCATATTGAAATATGACAACATCATCGAATATTTGGGAGTCCACTAGTCTAACTCCTAGGATTTCTAAATTGTACACTATGAGTTAGGTTGAGTGAGATGATCGGACATGGAGGTTGGTTCCTTTATTGTACCGATGCTAGATTATAAACAGAAATGATTGGGTACATGATATAGAAATATCAAGACCTATATAATATGAGGTGTAATCAAACTAAAAACCTTTGTTTTGGAAATTGGGTTTAATGGGGGAAATGAGTGGATATGTTACACTTTCTTAAGACGTTTGTATTAATTATCATTTAGCCAAAACAACCATTAATCAATACATTTTATTACTCTTTTATACCTTCATTATCTATTTTATTGAATAAATATACTTGCTAATATCATTTGTTTTATGAATTTACAGGAAATAAAGAAATTATCAAATAAGAGCTCAAAGAAGTCCAAAAGACCTCTACTTGAAGCATAAAAGAAGCCTAGATGGACTCCACAAAGCCCAAGAGGAGTCGAGTCAATAAGTCAACTTTAAGAAAATAAAATCTGTTACAAATAAATTGATGCACTAATCGATTAGCTAATTGATTAGCTAATCGATGCACTAATAGATTAGGTTGTAACAGAAACTCATCAATGGCTGATTTTAATTTCTTAGAGCTTAAGACTGATCCAAGGGCTAATGTTGATTGCAGTAGGCTATAAATAGGGGTAGAGAGTGAGGGTGAGGGGTGTGTAAAAATTTTGTAAACTTCTTTTTTAAGAGGAGGGTCTTTAATTAGGCCTTCCAAATTATAAACTTTAGTTTGTAATAAATAAAAAGAATTCTTTTTAATTTTCTTCTTCTTCTCTTTTGCTAATGAAGATTTGCTTGACAAGGGGCTAACCCCTTACAATGTAGTTTTCATTTTCCTATTTTATTTTCGTGTTTAGCATTTAATTTTTTATTTTTATTTCATGATTTGTAATTTAGATTTTCATTTCTTATTTTTATTTCATACTTTGTAGTTTATATTTTATTTCTTGCTTTTTATCTAGCTTTGTAGTTTAGATCTTATTTCTTGCTTTTTATTCATGCTTTGTAGTGGAGAATTTATTTGCTTTTGTAGTATGAGTAGCTAATTTATTTAGGATTTCTAGGATTAGATGACGCTAGTTTAAATTCCTTTTCATTTTCTAATTACTCTCTTTTGTGCTTAAATGATCATGCTTAAGATAATCAACTAGAAAACTAATTAGTAGTAAAAGAATTTGATAGGCTATATTTATCTTAAATGGTTTGATAGTTTATGCTTTTTAATTTTAGAATTACTATCTAGATATTTATTTCTATTTATGAATGGTAATATTGCTTGAACATGTTTTTGGTAGGTTATGCTTGTTATGAATAACTTGATAATTTATGCTTAAAAGAGAGTAGTTGTTAGATCCAAATAAGAATTAACTAGTGGATTTAATTCTAAATTTCTAGTTTATTCACTTGATTCCTCCGACTCTTTATTTACTTCTTCTTTTGGTTTTATTCTCTTTCTTGTTTTCTTATTTTCTTTCATTTGTTTCTTTTCTTTCTTTTATTTTCTTTTCTTGTTTTTACCCATTTTATTTGCAACAATCATACCCAACCCAATCTCTACACGCTCCCTCTTATCTTTCACATTTCACGAACCACTTTAAGACTTTTCTAATACACTCCTTCCTTGTGGGATTGACACTTGCATGCTACACACACTAGTTGTGCACTTGCAACGTTTTATTTAGAGCACATCAAGGTTTTGGCGCCAATGCCGGGGAAGGTGCTTATATTTAGGAATTTTTCTATTTTAGTTATTTAATTTGTGTGTTACATTATGAAGGATTGAGCTAGAAGAAGATTGAACATTGAAAAAAAGATTTGCTTCAAGTGTGGGCATCCTCTTGCAAAGGTAAGTTCTTTCTCTTATGATTTTCAATTTCACTTTCACAATTAGAGACAATTAGAAGCTAATAAAAATTTTCTTTTGTTGACTATAATAAAGTTCACCATTTACTTGAATAACTATTAAACAATTTAATAATTCAAACAAGAGCTCTCTTTCTCATATTTGTTTGATTGATAAATCTAATTAAAAATATATTTTTTGGCATCCAGGTTGTAGTTGCTTTCATTTTTAGGGTTGCATTTGCATATAGTTAGTAGGAATCACCAAAGTTATTTGAGCATTTTAATTTGAGCACACACTTGAAAATACTTTTGAAGGCAAAAACCCAAA